>CM068757.1:11696227-12365504 GCA_035084275.1 Hydrolagus colliei | reverse complement strand
TACAATGTGCAAGTCACAATGATTAAATCTTTTTGCATTATTCCTTCCTTCCCCCGAAAACTGTGCTAGATGATTTAAACTGATCACAATGAATCAATCACCCAAGGAGTGGCATGGCAGTATCGATGGAGAGGTCTGTAACTCTGGCATCTGAGCACAGTACTGTACAGATATCAGGCATTGGGAAAATTCCATTCTGAATAGATCATCTTTTATTTATGAGTTTCAGCCTCAAGAAATCTTTGTTGGCTGTAGAACTATTGCTGCATAGATTCCAGGGTTAGTAAGGACTAAATTCCAAAGTAAATTTACACAAATATACAGTATATGTAGCCTGTAAATAATAAAAGGACACTCCTTAGGCTGAAGAGTATATCTACCCTGAAAGTATGGTCCCTCTAATCTACATGCAATCCAATTGAAATGGCCATGTGTGAGTTACACAAACATAAAGATGGAATGTGTATGCTGGTTTTACAGTTTATAGGAATATCAAGTCAAATAAACAGGTAGGAAAAACAGTACAGTAAAACCTTCTGCAATTAGGATAAAAGTGCCCTTTGGCTTAGTTCAGAAAGCACAATGAACCAGGAAGGCAGGTAAATACAGCATAATTATCATTTTGCACAAACTAGATACCTACCTTACAGATACAATAAAGCTGTTATTCAGTTTCAGCTCAATCAAATTTGGCAAATAAATACCTGTAAGTGAAACAGATTTTTGCATTTACTCATTTGGTTGTTATGAACAATGAGGAAAGTATCTTTAGAAAACAATCACAAGCTTAAAATGGCAGAGACCCATGGCATTCTTTGAATGCCAAAACTTAGTCACAACTTAATACACTGAACTACTTCTAATATTTTCTGAAGTTCATTAAATCAGTCACAGTTTCATACGTGCAAGCCACAGAATAGTAACACAAACAATGCATTCAAAAGAGCTTGGGATCAATTTCCTTATGAATGCTGATCTCATAACTCAATACTCCAAACTATGCAATTGCTGGCAAGTTTTCACACGCTGTTGTCACTGTACTGCAGAGTAAAATGCAAAGTTCAAATAAAGACAAAAAGGACTTATTTCTGCACAAAACTGCCCTCAAGTTAAATCTTTGTTGAAACCACATATCCTCCCCCAAAATCCCTAAAAAATCAGAAATAATTTGAAAGTTACTGCCACTTCAATCGCAATGGCTGTAGGGAACAAACAGAATGGATCTCTGCTTTAATTCTATGGAAATTAACAAGGTACTGTATTACTTAAATTAAAAAAACTTTAGTACCATTATTCTCATGGTGAGCTTGCCACCACTTGTAACCATTTTGCTGCAGTCATCTTAAGTACAACTGAACTTAATAAAATCAAACAAGCCTTATTTTAATCTTAGATTTTCTCTTGATTTGATAGTCTATCTTCCATTACTGGATTCAAATATGAAAACCATTATGGACAGACTTCCAGTGACCCACGGGTTCTAAGAGACGAGCAAGTGGGAATAAATTATAAATTTCTTCTCAATACTATTCGGTCATTGTTTTTGCACTTAGGTGCACAATATGGAAAACTGCTTTTCCTACAATTTAATGTAGAGTAGGATCCGGCGATATATCGATATATCGCTAAAACCCGATATAATTTTCATATCGATATGCTGATATAGACATTTTAAAAATATCGATATATCGAAAAAATGATATATCGAGGTAAAAAATCGGGATGC
Organism: Hydrolagus colliei; assembly: GCA_035084275.1. NCBI lineage: Eukaryota > Metazoa > Chordata > Chondrichthyes > Chimaeriformes > Chimaeridae > Hydrolagus > Hydrolagus colliei. The sequence continues at coordinate 12,363,778 of CM068757.1, read as the reverse complement.
GTGCACACTGAACTACAAGACCCAGAATGCTCATCTCTATACACAATGCACAGACCGAGGTGCAAAGCCGCCATATTGTATTCACAGTCCTCGAATACAATATACAGGTATGTAAGGGCTGGGGGGTGAGAGAGACAGCTGGGGGGGGAGGGTGAGGGGGAGGGAGACTGCTGGGGGGGGGGGGTGAGGGGGAGAGAGACGGCTGGGGGGGTGGAGAGAGATGGCTGGGGGGGGGGGGGGGAGGAGAGAGACGGCTGGGGGGAGGGGGAGAGAGATGGCTGGGGGGGGGGGGAGAGACGGCTGGAGGGGGGGGGGGGGGGAAGAGACGGCTGGGGGGTGGGGGGGGAGCGAGACGGCCGGGGGGGGGGGAGAGACGGCTGGGGAGAGAGGGAGAGATGGCAGGGGGGGGGGGGGAGGGAGAAAGAGACGGCTGGGGGGGTGGTGGGGGAGAGAGACGACGGGGGTGGGTGGTGCGAGAGAGGGACGGCGGGGGGGGGGGGGGGGGGGGGAGAGACGGGGTGGATGTGATAATATACAGATAGATAGAGATGGGGGAGAGACACAGAGACACACAGACAGAATAACACAGCGATGGAGAGAGTGAGAGACACAGAGAGAGAAAGATATTTACCTCCTGAGAAGATAGGCCCCGAATGCGTGCGCACTCCGAATGCACGCGCGCATGTGCAGTACGAAAATTCTGAAAATGTCTATATTTCGGTATATCTCGATATGAGCCCATCGATATATTTAATCTGAAAATTTTCCATATCGACGGACCCTAATGTAGAGTCATTCTTTTTTTTGCACTCAGATGTTTCAATACAATAATGAAATTATTTAAATGTAATTGAAGAGTGATTTATATTGCTATTTACAGTAGAATCAAATTGAGATGTAAGAGACAGAGCAGTATAGTTGTTTCTAAAAATTTTTTTTATAGCAATAATGTCTTCCAGCCTTGTACATTCTTTTGGTTCCTGCCAGCTCTCTGGTGCATCACTCAAATATCCATTTTTCAGCTTAGACAATATGTTGGCCAGTCATTCAGATGTGGGGCTGTCACAGCTGAGCCACACCCAACATTCACACAACTGCAGAAACCACATTTGAGGGCCCCAGCTGTTCCCCTCCTGAACAATGGAGATGCTGAGGCCAATTGTAATAATTCATTCACCATTGCCCTGGCTGTGACCTGCTAATTCTGCACAGGGCAGGTTCTGAACCCAAACTGTTGAATGCGATGACGACAACAACAACTTGCATTTATATTGCTCCTTTCACGTTGGGAGGACGTCCCAAGGCACTGCACAGTGAAAGGTTTGCACCCTAGCTGGGGGTTGGAATCAAGAGGGGGTGCAGGATAAGGGTTGAACAAGTCACCGTGGTTCCATATTGGCTCAGTGAGTTGGACATGCTGTCAGTGCTTGAGGTGTGGAGGAGGGCCTTTGTCTTGCCAACATTCAACTGGAGTTGCAAGTAGCCTATTGAGATTACAGACAGATCCTCCACAATTAGGAATCAATATTCTAAGCATTTAAAGGAACCCTCATATTAAATATACATATAGATTAAGATTAATTTGGAGCTGCATAAGATACTTTATTTTGCCTAATTAGGGCAACCTTGGTAGGGTCAACATTTACTGCCCATCGCTGGTTGTTCAGAGGTGATGGTCAACCATCTCTCAGCCGTTGAAGACTTTCTGACCTTTTTTGCCTTTCCCAAATTTCATTTTACATGAATAAAATTAGGTTTTCAAAACATAAGCTTCAATGAATATTCAAATTTATTATTTTACTGCAGTGATATACGATTTTTAAAAAGCCACAACATTGGGAAGTGTAAAGAAAGGTGACTGATTTCTGACCTTATGAGTTTTACATAAGCCAACTTTAAGCAACTGTCAAAATGATAAACAAATCGAGTTTGAAAATGGCAGCACTGTACTATATCAGATGAACACAAGCGACAAAAATAGTTTTATTAATTAGCCCACAATGTTTAGGAAGGCCAATTATTTATAATTATTAAACCATTTAGGCATTGTTAAATATGCCCTTCTATAAGCAAAACATGATTAAAGTTTTTAAAAATTGCATTCAACACATTTAAAATATTATATTGAAAACTGATACAGTATTTAACCCTTAGGAGCCTACAATTTCCTTTGTAGCTTTTGAATTGCACAGATTTTCTGTTTCAAAGTGACTGTCTAATGCTAGCTATCGCAAAGGAGACTTCGAGAATAGTTCTTCAGTAGTATTTTTTGGAAACATTTGAAAAAATAATTTCTCACCATGTACCTTCTCTCAGTTTGCTGCAACTCACAACCGAGCCTGCCCATAATAATTCTTGCATTTGATATAGTGCCTTATCATATTGTTGAGACGTCTCAAAGCGCTTTGCAGAATATTCTGTGAAGTGAATTGACTGTATATTGTTCTGGCGAAAAGCATACCTACATAACTGAAATGACGACTTCCTTGACAAGGGCTCACTACTGTCAGCCCATGTTCATCCACTCCTTCTTACAGCATCTGTATTCTGAATCTCAAATACTGAAAGCTGTATGTTAGCTCTCTCCTTGCCTCAAACTAATTTCTAACCTGTGACCTGTACTGTCAATGTACCATTAGAGATGTATTAACAGGAATAAATAGGAACATAGAAATATACAGAACCTGAGAAGTGGGGCTTGAACCCACAACCTTCTGACTAAGGTAAGAGTCCAACCAACCAAGCAATTCAAATAGATCAATCAGCAGAAAGATTATATAAATTGAAATGTTCTACCAATAAAGGTATGATGAAATTTAAATAGCACCATACGATAAAAAGGTTTCTTACCAAAGTTTCCCAGGCTACTATCCTGTGTATCCACGCACATCTCCAGAACCTTCACCTCTTGGAGATTATCTGTCTTTGTCAGTGCTTGCTGTGAGGAGAGAGATCCATAAAGTCAGATTGCCAGATAGAACAGAATGAGCAACAGTGTTGTCCATTTCAGGGAGGGGCAATAATAAATTGGGTAATAGAAAAGCACAGCTCAGGTGATGCATCATCCTCCAATAACATAGGTGTGAGGACTGAGCAATCGACCAGAGTTGGAAGAGTGGGTATGATGAGGAGATTAAGACGAGAGGCACATGCATTTATATAGCGCCCCTCACATAAGGTAGGGTCCTAAAGCACTTGCAGAAGTTGGGTGGGGTAAAGTTGGGAAGGATTTTAAAGTCAGGATGATGATCTTGGGGAGATGGAATGCTGCGAGCCAGTAGAAATGAAACATCAATCCTTGTTCAAGACTTGAGCACTCCATTCTCTTTGCTAAAGGGGAAGCACTGCTGTGTGAGGCAGCAAGAAGTATTTGCAAACTTAGTCCCCAATTAATCTATTTACCGGAGGACAAATTTGACAGGTATTTATAAGCACAAAATAAGCATCCCAAATCATCACGTATAATTTTTATTCTTCTGTACAATTATGCTTTGTCAACATAAAAATGTTAATTCAATCAAATCCAATTACATTTGCCTTTGCGAGGTGAAAATGTGAGCTAATATTCCGAGCTATAAACTAAAGTTAGGAATCTTGAAAATAAATATGAACAGGAAATGTAGGAAACTACTCAGCAAGTCTAAAAGCATCTCAAAGGGCGAGACAGGTCAATGTTGTTGATGCCATTCAACCGAACGAGTGGAAGTTGGTCTGGTTAAGGATCTACTGGCATTTCCAGTTTATATTTCATCCTTACAAAATTATGTTTCATCTTCATTGATTGTGTTTTCTAGTAGTTGTCCAACAAACACGCAGATCCTGTAGTGTGTACACACAACTAATGTCATCTGACTTTGTAATCCTCCCAACGTGAAAGGCGCTCCATAAATGTAATTTTGTTGTTGTTGTAGTAATGCACGCTCCTGCGATTATAGGGTAACAAAACCTTGTTATTGCTACGAGATCAGATAACACAGAAGAACCCAGTTTGAAATGTCATAAATTCAGATTCCATTAATCCCGGTAATTTGTCAAATCAAACTCTATGAAATTGGACAATAATATCAGTGCCCAGATTTCATTTCAGTTAGAACAACCATTAAGAGGACTGTTCATACAGGGTGACCGTAAAGTTGTGATATCTACCCTGTTACCTAAAAGAATCATAATTTGCTAGACATTGTAATGGTATTACGACTGTTTGGTGCATTAATGGTTTTGATTTTAATATCGTAAAGGTGACATGGACCATAAATCCAACCAAACTAAGCCCATTTAAAACAATTTATTATAACGGATTGCTCACTTTTCAGGTTTATTTTCAGGTTTGCTCTTGTTCTCCACTGGCTTGGTCAATCTTGAGTTGGGCTGCAGAGAATTGTTAAACTAGACCCTTTTGTCCAAGGTAAAAAATTTATCCAGGTTTCCAATTCCTAATCACATGCTCTGAACTTTATTCTTAGTGCATTTATGAATAAAAGTTAATAAGAACAATAAGTATCCTTCCATTTTAATATAGCACTTTTCACATCTTCTAATCATCCCAAAGCATTTCACAAAATATACTGCAAAGTGAATTGTGGGTGAAACGTGGCAGCCAATTGGCACAGCAGTGTCCCACAAACAGTCATGGATTGAGTGACCAAATTTTTTTGTTTGTTTGAAGGATTATTATCAGGTGTGCAGAGTAAGAAAACTTGCCCACGGTTAGGTCCTGGCCAGGAATTGAACCCAGGTTACTTGCTTGCAAAGCAAGTGCTATAACCACTGAGCTACAGAACTCCACAAGTATCTGAAAGATAGCTGCTTGAAGAGGTGTGGACATAAGACAGGGCGGTATGTCAGAATTTCATCCCATGAACATGATCAGATTGAATGAGTCAAAAGACTTTCTTTGTTTAACTTATAACAATGATTGAATTTAATATAGTGCCTTATCATAACAAGACATCGTCAAGATGTCTCAAAGCGCTTCACAGAATTATACTGTAAAATACAGTGACTATTGTTTGAAGAGTTCTACTTTGCATAAGTCATATTAAACTTATGGTATCAACAGATACGACTTTGGTGAGATTTGCTGCACCAGTCCAGAGCAACAGAAAATTAAGATGAATCAAACAAGCAGTTTACTGATTAGCTCACCCTACAATTAAATAGCTCACTGCTCATTCTTCTGGCACAGACTGGAGGGAAGGCGAAAGTCCAAATGCGTGTTTCGTAAAAAAAAAAACTTGTGTAAAATTTAGAATACAATTTAGTTTTATATAGTGCCCTTCACATCAGGGTGAATGCTTTTAAATTTACTTCAAAATAGGTTGCACATTTAGTTAAAACGTCTCATTGTAAACTGAACATATTCTTGGTGGAAGATTGAAAATGATCAATAGAACAATATTATTCTATAAAAACAGAAGGCTGTATCTACTCTGTGCCTCCCTTACAATCGGTGTGTCCCGTTGTAAATTTAATGAGCCTCACACTGTAAATGTCTATAGTTACAAATGTGTTTACATTTGTGGATTGAATAAATTAATGCCAATTTGCTTTGCTCCACTTCATACCATTTGGATACAAGTTCTGCCTCATTTATATTGCAGTAAATCTGGGGAAGCTCCCCAGAACGACCTGCTGCAGATAATAATAATGACTTTTTAAAAAACACAATAATAAAATTGGTCATTTTAATCCACGACTGTTTGTGCTCATAATGAGAAGCGCTATATCAAATGCAAGGATTATTATTATTATTTGAATTTGATAAGAGGTTTTCGCATCTTCTAGACAGGAAATACAAATCGCTCTGGAACCCTGCTGCCAATAATAATAATACTCCTTGCATTTGATATAGCGCTCTATCACATCTTTGAGATGACTCAAAGTGCTTCACAGAATACACAGCAATAACAACAAAATTATATTTGGAGTGCCTTTCACTTCGGGAAGACTCTGAACAGTCAGGTCGGGACCCGAGCAAGGGAGAGGGGCAGGATAGGGGGGAGGTGCGGGAGTAAGGAGTGGAGGGAGAGAGTTGGGAGGGCAGTATACAATATACTGTAAAGTGAATTGATTGTATATTTTGTGGGCGAAACATGACAGCCAATTGAACACAGCAGTGTCCTACAAACAGTCATGGATTGAGTGACCAATTTATTATTAACTTTTTTTAAAAAGGAATTATTATCCTTGGAAAAGTGATCCGCCAATTAACTAACCCCTGGGTTCCTATTTGCTACTGGGTATGATGTGAATCAATTTGAGCTCCACTCTGAAATAGTCCCATAGTTGTTCTTGGATGATCGAATGAATTAAAGGAACAATTTTAAAAATCTATCTGCAGTAAAAGCCCGTTTATCCGTGACCCAATCAACCGTAACCTCCGTATAACTGGCACCTCAAAAAAAAGGTCCCCATTCGATTAACCGGATCTTATCCGGCACTTATCTGGTCGTGCATTTAATGAGTCGTTTGTTGCACCAGAGTACAGTACAATTAGTTCTGAATGCTGCCGGTAGTGGCACTTCCAGTTTTCCATCTTAAACGGGCACTATTTTTCATCTTAAAGGGACACTGATTTTACCTCTCCCTCTCCTTTTTCTCTCTCTCCCTCTTCTTCTTTTCCTTCCTCTCTATCTCTCCCTCTCTCTTTCTATCTCTTCCCCTTTCTTTCCCTCTCTCTCTGACAGATACTACTTATCGCCTGTGTAGTCTGACTGTATCTTGGGTTTATACACTGTTTTGGTGGGGGTGGGTCAAGGAGAGAGAGAGAGGCAGGGAAAGAGACAGTGGGGGGGAAAGTGAGGGAAAGTGGGGGGGGGGGGGGGCAGAGAAAGATAGAGGAGTGGGAGGGGGAGAGAGAGGTGGGGGAGAGGAGGGGAGAGAGGGGGTGAGTTGATTAATTTAGATGGAAAATAAGAGGAGTGGAGGGGGGTTGGGTTTGGAACCATTGAGATGCCAGACTGACTGAGTATGTGTGTGAAAGAGAGAGAAGGAGGGAGAGAAAGAAAAAAAAAGTAAAAATCAACAGTTTGCTTTAAGACACTACAGTCCGCTGTTGTAGAAGTTTGCTTTGTGATTGTGTGCTGTGTTTATAGACAGTAATTGATAGTTATTGCTTTATTGGTAAGTATCCATACAATATTCTGTTATTATTTAGTCTATTTATGGTATGGTTCAAAAAAGTTTTTTTTTTTGTGTTGGGTTTTCGGCAGCTGGGCACCCAAATATACGGTATGCCGTTTAACCGGCATTGGCCAGGTCCCAAGGGTGCCGGATAAACAGGCTTTTACTGTAGTTTAGAGTTGGTTGTAAATTCAGCTTTCTGAATATCATTAAAATATAGCACTTTATATATTTCTATTCCAAAAAAACTATGTTGCTGTATCTCATACCCTTGTATCAATTTCCTGGCCAAATAATTATTCAATTCCCTTTTGAATTTGATGTCACAATCTGGCTCCGCCATCTCCCTGGGCTGTCCATTCACTCACTCTTTGTGTAAACCTGAACTCTGCTCACATCCACTTTTCTAAGATTGAGTCTGCGATCCCTTTCTGTGAACTTTGTGACCATGGTTAGACTTAGTGTTACTGTAGACCTGTTCAAACTTATTCCAGTCTAAAATATCAATTTTAAAGTTATTTAATAACATTTTAAACCTTAATTTATGTAATATCTTTACATGCTATTTTGGATTAACATGTTTGGTTCTACAGTTCTCTGGCATCTACAGCTGTCTGTGGGCAGGACTGTACAAATACCATTTCCAAAGGCTGAAAGACCCTAAAGAACATTTTAAAACTGATGCTGCCTTGCCAAACTGAAGAATGCGCAGTCTTGCAGACTTTTATTGCAGTATTACTAACAATTGTGCATTAGTGTAAAGTGATTTTTTTTTTTGGTTGTACAAGTAGGAAAAATTAAACCACTAATTAAACAATGGAAGGATATCCTCAAATACCTTCACAGAAATATGGACAAGTGAGCAACAAAAAGGGGCTTCTGCTCATGCGCTAAATAGAAAAATAGGACGAGTTTGAAGACAAAGAATTTACAGCTACAACAACAACAACAACAAATTACATTTATAGAGCGCCTTTCACGTCGGGAGGACGTCCCAAGGCGCTGTACAGGAGGCGTGTGACCCGAGCTGGGAGGGGAGTGTTTGGGAAGGGATGAAACACGAAGGGGAGGTAAAAGAGTTCGGGGTGGAACGAAAGGCACGATCGAAGAGGAAAGTCTTCAAACCGGCCTTGAAAGAGGAAAGGGAAGAGACGAAACGGAGGGATTGAGGGATGACATTCCATAGGGTGGGAGCGGAGAAACTGAAGGCCCGGCCTCCGATGGTGGGGCGGTTCGGGCGGGGGGCTTGGAGCAGGCCAAGTCCTGTTGAACGGAGGGTCCGAGTGGGCGTGTAGGGGGAGAGTAGATTGGTTAGATAGGTGAGGACGAGGATCTTGAACTCGATCCTCTGGAGGATGGGGAGCCAATGGAGACGGGCGAGGGTGGGGGTTATGTGGTCGCGGAGGCGGGTGCGGGATAGTACACGGGCTGCAGAGTTTTGGATGGCCTGCAGCCTGTGAATGGAGGAACTGGGGAGGCCGACGAGGAGAGAATTTCCGTAGTCCAGCCGTGAGGTGATGTATGCATGCACGAGTGTTTCGGCAGGGCGGGGGGTAAGATAGTTGCGGAGCCTGGCAATGTTGCGCAGGTGGAAATAAGCGGTGCCGGTCAAGGCGCGGATGTGGGGGAGGAAGGAAAGTTTGAAGTGAACTGAAGGCTAACATTTGAAGTGAAAATTCACGTGGTCAATTTTCACTGAAAATAAAAGCAATTGGTTTCCTTTAGATTTCTAGGTGGGAAAGGGATTTTTAAAAGTTAATTGACTAGTCCCAACTTGAAATAGCCATAAATTCCTCAAGGCTGAAGCAGATCAGAGAATAAAGTATGAGACAGCATGGGAAATCGTCATATGCAATAGAGACGCATTCCACTGTAGACAAGCCGAAGGTAAACACATGGGTTGAGCAATTGCATTGGCGTCATTCACTAAACAAATGTTAGTTTGCATCTTAGGAGATAAGGCAAACATGACATGAGTAAGATCTCCTTTTATATGCTACAGATGAATAAATTCGAGCCTACAGTTAAACGGAAATGTGACAGAACTGACTGCACCAGACCAGAGAACTCAAATTTGCACTTGGTAAAAGATCTTCCTGTAACATCACTTCACCAAGAACTTGCATGCTATATTGTCTAACATGAGATGAGCACGTCTGACATCACACTGTCAGACGTGCTCATCAGGCAAATTACATTTCTAGACATGCCAATTGCAAACACACCAAAAGAAACTTAAAAACGTCGGACTCTAGAACATATTTGGGTTTTAAAAAGCAATGACATCCACAACCAAATAACAAGGTTTCTTTTGAATAATGGGACACACACAAACAAAAGACTCGTTGATACATATTTTGCATAATCATTTCAAGAGATAAATATTGTTAGTGATTTCAAGAGAAATGTATCATCATAAAATGTCCTAATCTTAAATCTTGAAAAAGAGTTTCTAACAAAGGAAGTATGTGGCTAGTTTTATAAATAAATAGTCTTACCAATTTCAATGGAGAAAGGTATTCTTCAACAAGCATCTCTTTTTCTTCTTTAACAACTGGACTGGGGTTTAATAAAGCGGATTCCCCCAAATCCAACCCCCTGACTGTGCCTAGGAGCATAATGTAGGCTGGGTCTTGATGATGCTCCATTGATTTCCTGAAAACAGTGAACAATCATTCAAAATTTAGATATTAAAAACTACTACTATCATTTTGGTAGTTTCTCATATCATTGGTCAACTTTTGTATTATCAGCAAATAATAATCCTTGCTTTTGATGTAGTGCCTTATCGAGTCTTCAAATCGTCTCAAAGCCTTTCATAGAATATATTGTAAATTAAATACTTTCTGGACGGAATATAGCAGCCAAATGCATAGAGCAGTGTCCCATAAACTGGTGGATTGTGTGACCAAATTTTTTATTTTTTTTTGGAAGGGATGACTACCCCCCCGAAAGCGATCTGCCAATCGACTAAATGATAAACAGTTGAGAAGTTACTTTATAGCTGGAAGTAGAAAGCAAAAGCAACCATTTGTAAATAACATGGCTATTTTTATCTTAATGGATACAATTTCTAACATTTTGTTACTACTTTTCTCTTATATCTGATTCTTTTTGTGGCTTCTGGCATCTTCCTAATCCCACAGAATAGCCCCAAAATGTATTTCCTGGATTCAATTTTTCTGGATTCAATTTAAATAACCAGGCAATTTTGCTACTAGCCCTACTAACCAGGGTTCAGGATTTTTTTTTAATCTTTATGTTTAATATAGCACCTTCTCACTTCAAAATGTTTCATAGGATTTACTGTGAAGTGCTATGAATTTACTGTGTGCTTATTTATAGTCGAACACCCACACATTTCAATGAATATCCAATACACAAGGTATTGGATGAGCCGGAAGCTTATAATGAGATACTCCACCCAGATTTCCATGTTATAATGGGGTTTCCTGTACTAGAACTCTCAGTTGTTTGGTCTGAACAAATTTTAGCCATGGTGATGCATCAGATGGCATCAGATACCCAGCTGACCACAAACAATTTGCTCCTGCATTCTGGAAAAGAAGCTAATGTAGTATTGAATGTATTGTTATAATGGTAATGCATTTATAGTCCTTTAAAACAACATGAATAATAATCAGATTTATGTGCCAGCACAACTGAAGGACAGCAGATGATACCCGTAAATTTGAACCTGCTGAAGTTTGCTTTATCAAATGATACAAATCTCAAGAGTCAACTCAGGTCAATTACACAAACAACTGTATATAGAAAGCATAATCAAAACTGTTATCAGGCATTGAAAAGAAAAGCCAAATTAGACTAAATTATTGGTTTATCCACAACATAAAATATAATTTTGTGTAGCAGTGTTTTATCAGTATAATGTACAGTACAATTAAATAAATACTTTGATTACATGAATGCTTTGTGTTTTGGTGGCTTAATAGATTACTTATTGGATCAATTTAGTGTGCAAGGTTTGTGCTCCATAATGGTTTGGCAGCTTTACCGTGAAATGCATTCAAAACTTCAGGGAACCTTTCTAGTCATGTCACAAAACGCCTCTGATTTTCAAGAGTATATAGTATAATAGCCAAACCCAATTTAAAAACAGTAGCATCTTGAATCAGAGGACTGTCAAGCAGAAAATATTGTAAAAAAAACTTTGTGAAACTTTTTTGTATAGGAATTGTACATATCTGTTGAGATTAACAAGATTGGGCTAATTTTGTTATTCATAAAAGATACTCACTCGACACTGCAGAATTAAATTGGATTTTCAGAAAACATAATAATCTTTGCATTACGCCTTATCTCATCATCAAAATGTTTCAAAACTCTTTACACGATTTTACTATAAAATGTAGCAATACAATTTTACTATAAAATGTAGTGATTGTGTATTTGTGACCAAACATTACGTTCTTCAACCTGGTTAAGTTTCCATGTACTTTAGAGAAACTCAACACCTAAAACTAATCATTCTTAAAACATACTGTGTTTGGTCCCTTGCTCCACTTGCTTATTGTAACCAGAATTGATCTGATTAACAACTCTCCTCACAAAGAGAGGAAACTTAGGTCTATGAGTTTCCTGACCATATCTACTTATTGCTTTTAAACAAATGAATTAATTTCCACAGAACTTTCAGTGTTGATGAAGAACGTCTTTCCCGGAATTTTACAAAGAATATCCATTATCTTGATGATATCATCACTTGACCATCATGACAATATAAATATGACAAGAACTCTGTTTTAAATTGGAATCTGATCTCATTCCAGATTCCATTTGTAAGACTCTGTGGTAGCCAGCTTTAGTTGCACAGACTGTCTGGAGTCTGTACCGCAATGAAAAATAATGAAATCTATATGGATTGCAAAGGCTATTCTTGTCTGCCCGATTCAAATCCCCCCACCCCCAGGAAATAAACAGGTATCATGGTCCTATTATCTTAAATGTACTATGTGAAATGAAAAATGCAAAAAAATATTACATGACCATTTGCTTTTACAAGATTAATTATTATTCTGCAGTCAAACCAGATTGATTTGCCAATACAACCTGATAATATAAATCATAAAAGGCAGCGATGCAAGTTGCTGACGTTTATGAAATGCCTCAGAGTACAAAGTTCAGAGGTATTTGCAAAAACTCTATATTGGCAAAGGCATTTACTTTTTCCACACAGGTGAGTGGAAGATTAGTCACTAAACTGGAGGACCACTTTGGCATCTGGTTCAATCCTCAGCTTTCCTCCTTCCCTCAGATTTAGTCCCTGTTTTTCCATCACCTCTGCCTGTCTCTGACCCGATCTTGCAGTGGTGCAAAACCCTTATTTAGACCTAGTACCTTCCACTGAGACTTTTCTGACATATTCTTCACTGGTCTCCCTCGCTTTCTCACACACAAGCTCCAGATAATCAAAACCCCTGCTCTCCACATGTCACCTGCACCAAATTCCACTTCAGTCCTTGCCAACTAGCTCCATCACCCCAACCTATAAATATCGCCATCACACTTTATGACCCAGCACCCACCATTTCAGCTATTTTGCCCCTAATCTCTGGAACACTCTGCATCTGCCTTCAACGCTCACCTTAAAACTCACCTCTTCAACTACACCTATGAACAATTCCCCTTTTTAAATTTTTTTATTATTGTAATGTATTTATCCAAATACAGCATTAAACCACACAGAAAATTGGAAAAAGATTTAGTTGTTACTAGAATTAGTGTTTTGGGATGGTATTATTCAGTCTAGAGAATGCTTTTAACGTCACTATCACTACAATAAAATTAATGTGCAATAGTGAATGTATATTTAACCTAAATGATTTACAATTGTGGAAGTTATTACTTAATTCTTCAATTTTATTTTGAAGCTATTCTGTGGGAATTTTAGACAGTGTATATCATTTTACCAAAAACTACTGATAAGTAATATAAAGCAAGCCTTAATTTTGTCTGTACACGAGATGGGAAATCCACATAGCCCCATCCACTGAATATATAAAGTAGTGATTTGCGTTAGTGAAGCAAAATACTGAGATAATGAGACATTTATCAATACCTCAGGCCTTTGTCACCGCTTGGGAACACTGCCTACCACAAATAGGTCAGAAACTATTAACCAGATTTCATGCCAACATAATTCATTTCTATTATTAATAAGAAGCCTTGCGTTTGATATAGTGTCTTATCAAGTCTGTGAGACATCTTAAAGCACTGCACAGAATGTACTGTAAAGTGAACACATTAACCACTAAGTTACAGGACTCCACATCAAATACAGAGGGAAAGGGGGAATGAAGTGTGTGCACACAACTCTACAATAAACTTTCCCAATTGATTTTTAGAAAAATCATTTTCTCTCACCAGAAAAAAAGGTTAAGCTTTTCCCTTTCTTTCCACCCCTGCGCAAAAACAAAGAGAAAAAACAAAGAAAAAAACCCCAATGACAAATGCTTGTACACGGGGCCAGGCCAAACAACCACCTGTTTATTTCACTGCCCAAACTTGCCCCCTAACAACGGGAACGCTGCCTGCAGACAGGCCTCATTAACCCACCTTGATTTACAATAAAACCGTGGCCCGCTGCTTCAAGGACGGTTTGGGCGTATCTCTAGGGACAGAGTTATGTGGGCTGTTGTGAGCAGGGCTTATTTGACCTCGCAGACCGGCCCAGGCTTCACGGAAACCCCTCACGGCATCTCGCTGGTTAGCAACGGCGCGCGAGAGCCACGGCCGGGGGGGGTGGAGGCTAGGAAATGAAGCTGGGAGACGTCTGCGGCTGCGCGCGCACGCCTTGCACCCTGGGACTTGTAGTTCTCGCCGATGTGTCCCACCCGCCGGGAGGGGAGGTTCGCACTACAAACTCCCGACGAGCACTGCGACCGCCCGCCACGCCCGGTTCAAAACAAGGCGAATGCGCATGCACCAACTAATCAACCACCCTTTCCCTCCCTCTTTCCTTCCACCCTCCCCCCCCCCCCCCCTTTCCCTCTTATCACTGAGCTGTTAAAACACATACACACACACACACATAAAGGTGCTCGCGTTTAATGACTTATCATTAAAACTACACAAAAGGAATAAAAACTCAACGTTACACACACTGATCCTTGCCGGCGATAAGGTGGATATTCTACTCGTGCGTGTTTTTTTAATTAGCTAACCGTTTCTCCCACTGCCTCCTCCCATTCCCCTCAACCAACCTCCTTACCGGCAATATACAGAGGTAACGCTTTTGATGGTCAGGTCGGTCGGCCAATGGAGACGGCGTGTGTGAAGGAGGAGGGGCGGTACTCGCCCCGCGAGTTGGCCAATGAGCGGGTGGCGGCAATCAGGTTAGGTTGCGGGGCTTTCGAGTCAGTCGGTGCTGGGTCACAGCAGCTTTACATTGTCCTCGCGCATCATTGAGAGAAAGAGAGAGACGGAGAGGAAAGAAAGCCGGTCAGCGAGCGGTGACTGCGGATGCTTGGATTGTGTGAAGTTTTAAAGGACTGACTGTCGGTGTCGGCAGGACTGTCTGTCTGATCTCTGGAAATCAGGGCGGAAACAAGAGATCGCCGTTGACTTTCATTTGTTTTAAATTGTTATTTTTTCTTTAAAAAAAAATTAAAACAATTTTGCAACCACAGACGGCACGATCAGAGCACAAAAGCAAACGGATTTGGAGTGAACCACCTCAGAGGAGGACTCGTTAATTTTCAGCTCATTGATCTATACATTTTTACGGTTTCCGCGCCGTTGCTATGTTGTATTTTGTGATTTGCAACTGACCTGACTGGACTGACTCGATCTGCTGACCGCCTCCTAACTGCTGCTGCGGATTTTCTTTTCCCCGTTTCATCTTATTACACAGTTTGTGGTAAGTGAAGAGAGGGAGAGAAAGAGGGAGAGAGAGAGAGAGAGGAGCGTGGGGTTGGGTAACGCCCCGGCAGCTGAAAATAAAACCATTTTACTTTTTTTTCGCGTGTGTGTTTCGTCGCGGAAGTAGCATTCCTTCACTTCGAGAAAAAAAGCAGATTTGTTTTATATGATCGTGTTTGTCTGTGTGAGTGTGTGTGTGCATCTGTGCCGCTCTCTCTCCTCTCTCCCTCTCTAATATATATATATATATCTCAAACGTGTTCTTGTTTAAAATTCCAGAACAACTTTTTTTGATCCGCGGTCTTTTCGAGGGGGGTTTCTGTATGAATGACAATAATGTGGTTGTTAAACGAAAGGAAGGGTTTGTGTCTCGAAAGATTGACTGCAGATTTGTTCAAACAAAAGATGCGTTCAAGCATGTGTCAGCCTGGGAGGGTGGGGGGGGGGGGGATTATTGCCGATATTCAGCGAATCGGGCAGCCTGGATAAGGGGGTAAGTCAATTTTGTGGGAGGAAATGTAATAAGCGCACTGATTTGAAGCGCAACCTGACGCGGGTGAGGGGAGAAATCTGTTTAATATAACATTTTATATATATATGTGTGTGTGTGTGTGTGTGTGTGCACAATAAAAACGGGTGACATCATTTAATGTGCCCTCACCGTGACTGGGGAGGGAGTGAGATGCTGTTGATGTCTCAATGGTTATCAAACAGCGAGTGACATCTTTTCTTCGGAGCCGCGCGCATTATTGTGTTTATAAAATCGCAAGGGCGGGCGTCTCACACTCCTGCACTGTACCCGCTCATCACAAGTCTCAGGGACAGTTTGCGTTATTATTATCACTGTTACTATTATTGTTGTTTATTCTCTGATGACATGTTGCTTCCCGGGAGGGGGGGGTGTTGACTTGGGCGGTGAATTCTCGAGCCGGTTAGATTTTATTTCGAAAAAAAGACGAAGTGTTTCGTTTGATGGAAGTCCAGATCCCGGGAGCGCGGCTAAACGGTATTCACATTGCTGCACATCCAATCTCGCTGTTGTAATTCATCTGCGGCAAAGACGGACGTGGGTTTGGTTTCAGTGGAGTTGTACCTGGCGGAGGAGCGAAGTCAGTCAATACATGTGTGTGGATTTCCAAACGCTAGATTGTATTTCAGTGCATTTTCGACCCTTGCACTTTACAAAGTGTCTCCATCAGATTGTTGACGTTTATTATACGTCTGCAAATGTATTCAACCCCCCCCCCCCCCCCCCCAAAACAACTTTAAAATAAAACCACCGGGTGAAAACACGGATCTCTCTGTTTTACCAATCTTATTTTTTTTAATGATGGAGAAATGGGGGCAGGTGGGGGTGGAACACACAAACAACATATGCTTTGAAACTTCAACGTCTTTGCCAGATTCAATGTTGGTTTTGGATTTATTAACCGAAAAGATGATCAAACTGGCAAAAGTAGCTTTTGTACCTACTGGGAGGGAGGGATGGGGAGTGGACAGGGGATGGTTCAGTGATTGGCAGCTGTCGGTTTTAGGGTGAGATCAGGCTCTGCCCGATCGATTACAGTAGTGGGGTGTGAGTAGCCATTGCCCGATGGGTTTGGGTAAGTGGGGATGAGAAGGGCAACAGAGGGCAACGACAGCCATCATTTGTATAGCGTTCTGCACACAGCACTTCTGGTGGGGAAGCGGGGAGCGGGAGTCAGGCTTTCTCCAGTTGGATGGGTGGTCAGTCTACTGTTGCATGTATCCTCTGGAGCATCAGTCACACTGCGGAGGTTCACTCTGGCTCAATAGAGTTTTGCTGCCTTCCACTTTCTGTGCAAGCTCAATGGATCGTACTCTACATAATAATAATAGTCCCTCAAAAAATAAAACTATAATAAATTGGTCATTTCAATCCACGACATTTTGTGGGACACTGCTGTGCGCAATTGGCTGCTGCGTTTCACCCACAAATGTTCAGTCAATTCACTTTACAGTATATTCTGTGAAGGGCTGTGAGACGTTTAGAAAATATAAAAAGTGTTATATCAAATGGAACGATTATTATTACATACTGTATATTTTCTCAACATGGAAGATTGCAGTGGAGATTATTGGGTGTTTTTGCAAGGATGTGATAATGGATGCATTTAATGCATTGAATGGAACACCTTTCATATCAAAAGGATCTTATTTAAAATTTCACAGGCTTTACTGTAAAATGAAGTGACTGGATTTTGTATGCAAACAAACCAATCAGTGTCCTAAACAATGTCCTAAACAACAAAATTACATTTGTACAGAGCCTTTCACATTGGGAGTCAATCCTTTGGACCTGAGTTGGGGTCAGGATTGGGGAGGGTGGAGGGAAAGGGGGTAACTGATAACACGGTCGAAGAGGAAGGTCTTGAGGCAGGACTTGAAGGAGGCTACATAGGCGGTGAGGCGGAGGGATTGCAGAATGGAATTCCAAAGGTTGGGGGCAGAGTAGCTGAAGGCTTGTCCACTGACAGTGGGTCAGGGGACATGGAGCAGGCAGGAGCCCGCTGAACAGAGGGAGCGGACATGTTGATAGAAGGTTAGATGGTTGCAATGGTAGGGTAGGGCAAGGCAGTCGAAGGCTTTAAAGGTGAGGAAAAGGATCTTGAATTGAATCCTCTGGGTGATAAAAAGTCAGTGGAGTCGGGTGAGAATGGGAGTGATGGGGTCGTGGAGCTTGGTGCGAGAGAGGGCAGAGGCTGCAGAGTTCTGGATGATCTGCAGCCAATAGAGGGAGGAGTTAGGGAAGCCGATAAGCAGGGCGTTGGCATAATCGAGTCTGGACGTGATGAAGGCTCAAACAAACAGGCAGGTGGCTCTTTGGTTACAGATCTTCCAGCGTAATAACCCAAATTGGAGACTGAAATGTATCAAGGACTATAAATAAATACCTTGGATACAGTAAACTTCTTTATGTACAAGTTATGTAGGAGTACATATTTATATGACTGGACAATATTAATAATTGAATAATATTAAAATAATTCTGTGAAATGCTCCAAGGCATTATCCTACATGAAGGGCCCTATATAAATAAATGCAAGGTGGACAACATCAAATAATTTCCAAATAGATCTACATTTCATAACAAACCTCCAGACCGACTGATATCATAAATTTGATGAGGAAATTTGCCTTTTGGTAAAGATGTAGTGATACAGCTTCGGGAAATTGCATCACTTATGTGACATTGCAGTTTCTGTTGGGTGTTTTACACACCGATGTTGCTTCTTTTACGTTGCATAATGGTCAACTGGGTATGCCTGGTTTTAACTAGGACTCAAGAAGCTCTTTTCGTTCATGGAGCAGCCGTCAAGAAGCAGAGTTCTGTCACCAGATCCCGAAAAATGTGACCAGAAATACTTTTTGATGTTTACAGGGTGTGTGCATCTCTTGCAGGCTGGGCACTATTATTGTTGGTTGGGTCAATAATAATAATAATACTTACCTCTAATATAGCACCTTATCACATCTTCGAGATGTCTCCAAGCGCTTCACAGAATATACTGTAAAGTGAATGACTATATTTTATACGCAAATACCCATACCTTTGGGAGGTGCTTGTCTTAATATATTAATCAGTTGTTCAGATGACCAAACTGACCTTTACTGAAATTTGTTGCCAAGGTTTGTCCTCCTCCCTTTATTGATCAGATTTATCCTGGTTCATGACGAGAATAGCATTATTGACTTCATGTAAATGGGGCCACAATGATCTGGAGTGAAATCCATGTGTCTAGGAAATACACTTGGCCTGTAATCCAGCAGAATAAAGGCATTCAAAGCATTAGATCAGAAGAACCATATCAACTAATTTGGAAGGTGTATGTAATGATAATAATAATCCTTGCATTTGGTATAGCGCTTTTCACATCTTCTCAAAGCTCTTCACAGAATATACTGGAAAGTGAGTTGACTGTATATGTGGAATGAAATAGTAATACTGTAGTACGTGAGCATAAATTTTAACCATTCAGATTGCAATTTGAAAGAAAGCATGAATGTCAGGTTAGCAGAACGGCAAGACTGTTTGATTATTGCCTGTGGTTGGTCATTGCTGGCCTGAAAAACAACCCAAACTAAAAATGGTCTTTTTGTACCACAAATGCACATGCTGCTTATTTTCTGAAGGCCATATGATGGAAATGGTTTGGTTGTGGAAGCACATTGAGTGTGTTGGTGTTAGGATGCAGTGAGAGGGGCTGGTATGGGACGTCCTGCCAACATGAAAGGCGCTAAATAGATGTAATTTGTTGTTCCTAGCTGAACATACTAGTTCTCAGCACAACAGATCAATATTAAATTTAACTCCTGCTAAATGTAGACACCACAGTTATCCAGATGCTTTGTGGGGAAACAGAATTAGTCTGGCTGGCTGGTTCAAAGTTCAGATGTTTATAGATTTTGTCTATTTACTATTTAAATCCTTGTTCGCTGACCATAATTTGGACTGCTGAGGGCTTTATGGAGTTTTAATAATAACAATAATCCTTGCATTTGATATAGCGCTTTTCACATCTTATCAACATCTCAAAGCGTTTCATGGGATATACTGTAAAGTGAATTGACTATATATTTGTGGGCGAAACACAGCTGCCAATTGTGCACAGCAGTGTCCTGCAAACAGTTGTGGATGAAATAATATTTTTTTATTATTGTGGGTTTTTTGGAGGGATTGTTATTAGGCATGTGTGTGGAGTAAGGAAACTTGCCCAAGGTTTCGCCCTGATCTGCCTGGATTCGAACACATCTTGCGCTTGTAAGGCGAGTTTCTCTAACCACTGAGCTACAGGAGCTCCACATATTGAATGAAAGGAGTATTATTATTATTACAACAACCCGCTGATATCTGCAGTGTTGATGATTATAATGACATTAAGAGTATGGGTGGCAGCAAAGTCACATGTGCCTACAGTTTATTAGCCACCACTGGTGTATTCCAGGAGAATAGAATCACTTGGTACTTAGCAGCTGTAAGATTGTTGGCTAGGACACTGGGAGAAACTTATTTCTCCTTTGGACAAGGATAATGAACAGACAGGCAGAGCCTTCCTTGTTAAGTCTCATCCGAAGGAATGGCACCACTGACACGGAGTTATGTCAGATGTAATGATGGTGAGCTATAAGTTGGTCATATAAGGAGGTCATTTTTTTGGTTTGGGAAGTTGTCTGGTTCGTATCAGTAGCCAGAAGTGTACTGTATTTCAGTGCCTTGGAGCATCCTCCCAATGTAGAAGGTACATTACCGTAAATGGCTGTTGCCAACCATGGAGTCACGTTGTAAACAGTGTAGTGAAGCTGTAATGATAGTGGGGACTCTCAGTATTACAACTGCAGAAACTTGCATTTTTTTTGCACCCTGCACGAGGGATAGCATCTTAGAGTGTTTGGAACTATAGATTGTAATCTCAATAAAGTATATTCTGCAAAAGCATTGCTTTTATGAGATCAACAGCTCAATTTATTGTACAACATGTTAAGTACTGTATTCCTTTAAAGCCTGACTGAATACCCGTGGTGCTTGGCATTTTGAAAATTAAACCAAGTCCATAATCCCTCCTGAATTAGTGCATTCCATCTTCAGACTTCCTAAATGAAGGGTTTTTTTACACCTGTATGTTGTACGTAGATTGCTTCCTTCTCATATGGGTAGTGCTACAGGTTTTCATTTGTCCGCCTTTTAAGACAATGGCAACCCAGAGACAGGAGCAATCTCCATGTTGCTAACAATCATTACTGTATTAGTGGTAGCCGTTAATTGATGTGTGTCAGGGCAATTACCTACATGGGCCTAGACATCATTTACAGAACTCCAGAGAGAAGTGATGTAGTGGGGTGGGGATGTATACAGAGATCAAGGAGGCATGTCCCAAAAGTAATGTAGTTCTAATGGGAGATTTTAATTTTCACAAAGACTGGGAGAAACATAACGCTCAAAGGAAATGCAACAGATTTCTAGAATATATTCAGAACAGCTTCCTGGAACAATTATTATTTAAAAAGAAAGAAACCAAGAAACTACAGACCTGTAACCTTAACTTCAGTTGTGGAGAACTTGCTGAAATCTCTCATCGGTGTAACTGAGCACTTGGACAAGTATAAACTAATTAGCATTTATTTGAAAAGGGTAGGTCATGTCTGACGTATTTGCTTAAAAAAAATGGTAGATAAGAGAGTGCATGAACTTCCAGAAGACATTCGACAAGGTTCCACACAAGGTTATTGGCAAAAGTAAAAGTACTACACATGGAATTGGACATAAATCTGCAATGTAGCTTGATAGTTGGTTAGGAAACAGAGAGTAGGGATAGAGGGAACTCCTGATTGGTGGGACGTAATAAGTAGTGTTCCCCATCGGTCTCTACTGGGGCCCCAGCTTTTCACCATGTAGTTTTTAAGTTAGGTGTTTTACCCAATTTTTAATATATATGTGTTGAATGAAGGAATACAGTTTTATATCTAAATTTTCAGATGACACAA
Organism: Hydrolagus colliei; assembly: GCA_035084275.1. NCBI lineage: Eukaryota > Metazoa > Chordata > Chondrichthyes > Chimaeriformes > Chimaeridae > Hydrolagus > Hydrolagus colliei. The sequence continues at coordinate 12,342,271 of CM068757.1, read as the reverse complement.
AAGTTAGGCCCAATAAATTGTGTAGTTGGGAGCAGGAAGTTACAAAGGGACTTAGATTAAGTGAGTGGGCAACACTTGATCCAATTCAAGATCTTGGTCCTCACATTTAAAGCCCTCCACAACCTCGCCCCATCCTTGACCTCCTATATCCCCTTACCAATCTGCCGCCAGCTCTGCTCAGCAGGCTCTGGGGTGCTCCACATTCGCCAAACACCCCACCCCACCCTAACCCTTCAGCCACTCTGCTCCCAACCTATGAAACTGTCCTGCAGTTCCTCTGCCTCGCCCACTCCCTGACCTCCTTCAAGTCCCGCCTCAAGACTCTCCTCTTCAATGGCCCCATCGGCAATTCCTATTCCCTCTCGCCCCCCCCACCCCCTCTTCGTCCTCAGCTCGGGTTTGAAGCAGTAAATGTCCAGCCCCTTGGGACGTTCTCCTAACAATGTGGGGAAAGTGTGAGATCATCCCTTATCGATCCAAAAATAGCAAAACTAAATATTTTCTACATGGTGAAAAACTTAAGAACTGTGAAGGATCAAAGGGATGTCCACACACGCAAATCACTACAACCAAGCTCACAGGTACAAAAAGTTGTCAAAACGGTTAATGGGATGTTGGCCTTTATTTCAAGTGGACTGAAATATAAAGAACAACAACAACACAAGAAAATTGCACTTATATAGCGCCTTTCATGTTAGGATGTCCCAACGCGCTGAACACTCGGGGTAGGAGGAAGGGGAAGGAGAGTGGGAGAGGGGGAAGAGTTAGTGGGGCAGCTGACGGCGCGGTCGAAGAGGAAGATCTTGAGACCAGCCTTGAAGGAGGAAAGGGAGGAAGCAAGGCGGAGAGGCTGCGGGATGGAGTTCCACATTGTGGGAGCAGAGAGGCTGAAAGCCTGGCCACCGATAGTTGGGTGGTTAGGGCAGTGGACACGGAGCAGGCCTGAATCTGCTGAAAGGAGGATGCAGGTAGGCTGATAAGGAGACAGTAGGTCAGAGAGATAGGCGGCAAGGCCGTGAATGGCTTTGAAAGTGAGGACAAGGACCTTGAATTCGATCCTCTGGGTGATGGGGAGCCAGTGGAGATGGGCGAAGCCTGGTATGGGAGAGTACATGCGCTGCAGAATTCTGAATGATCTGCAGCCTGTGAAGGGAGGAGCTGAGGAAGCCGATGAGGAGAGAGTTCCCATAGTGGAGCCTGGAAGTGATAAAGGCGTGGAGGAGAGTTTCGGCGGCGTGGGGGGTGAGATAGTGGCAGAGTCTGGCAATATTGCAGAGGTGATGGAAGGCTGTGCCGGTCATGGAGCGGATGTGGGGAAGAAGGATAGTTCAGGGTCAAACAAGACGCCCAGATTCCTGATTGGGTTCGAGAGGTGCAGCGAGCGGCCTTGAATGCTGATGTTGTCAGCGCCTGAGGTGTGGAGGTGCTGACGTGAGCCAATCAGGATGGCTTTTGTCTTGTTGACATTGAGTTGTAGGAAATTTGCCCTCATCCAGGACTCGATGTCGGACAGACATGCAGCCAGAACGCCAGTGGTCCTGGAATTGAGGGTTAACACGGATAGGTAGGGTTGGGTGTCATCCGCGTTCATGTGGAAATTTACCCTATGTCTACGGATGATGTCGCCCAGGGGGAGAGTGTAGAGTGTGAAGAGCAGGAGGCCAAGGACAGAGCCCTGGGAAGAAAGGAAATTATGGAAATAAGAAGAGGAAATAATGCTTCAACTGTATATAGCCTTGGTCCAACCTCCATCTAGAGTACTGGATTTAGTTTTGGGCACCACGCCTCAGGGAGGATATATTGGCTCAGTGGGGGTGCAATGCAGATTCACTAGAATTATACTAAGGCTTAAAAGGTTAAATTATGAGGACAGTTTCAAGACTGAGATTCCAAATCCTTATCCTTTGGGGCCCTGTACCCTTATGAGAATATTGATTTGCTCTGGGATGATCCAGATGAGCTTAGCAATGCCTCCCTCACAACTGTGTAGTCCAGCCTGCTCAGGGGCAGTGACACTCGTAGTCCATTACCTTCCCATCTCAAAGCTGGTGCTCGCTAACCAAACAGAGATGCGCACAATGTTAGCACCATGGAAACCAACTAAAATAGATTTTATTATCACCCTTATATCAATCTCAAATCTTGTAATAACCCAGTGACAAAGCTTCTACAATGGATCTCCCCCTCACTCTTTAAACTGACAGACTTCTAAAATAAAAAGGTGTCAAAGACCTGAAGCAAAGCTTTCACAGAAAGAGTAGCTCTCCAATAACAGAAAGCGCAGGCAAGCTATGATTCACATGTTCCAATGAGACCAGTCACTCCTCAAACATTGAACGCTACTCAAACACACAAGTCCTAAATACCTGCGAATAAGTCCTGCACTGAATATGAAGCAACAAGGACGGGACTTTAGGAATGGCAATTGGGTCTTATGCACACTGTTTGCTAATGTTTTTACCTACAAAATTAGTAAGTACACTTGACAGTAATTAACTTAAATTGTATGACCACAATGAGTTGCTATAAAATTGTAGGTCCTCTTTCTTCTGCATGAGATTTGGGGGGAGTATTTGTGCTGGTTTTGGAGAACAATGTGATCATGTTGACAATATCTCCAGATCTCTGGTACTATCACAGCATGGCAACAGATTTAATCCATATGTGCAGTATTGTGGCAGAATGACATCCAGTTTCAAACATGCAGCTGGTCAGAGAATGACCAACTATTTCAGTGACTTTGGGGAATTTTCCATGGTCCTGATACGGGAATAGCCAGACCATTTGGGTTACTTACTGTGAATGGGGCCAGAGTGCAGAAGCCTGCCTTAGCTTTGCTTTAGCACTGAGGACCCAATGGGAGCCAATTGTGGGCACCACAGAATTGTGGTCTGGGAAAATAGTAAAATTCAGCAATCTGAGCTCTTGGTAACAAAAGTGAAAGATAATTGATCTGACAGATAGATCTTACTCAATACAACTGGAGCAGTGCCAGATCCAATAAAATTTGTTTAGCAGACAGAGGCACTTCATTTTTACCATGGCAAGTTCAGAACCATGACCTCTTAAAGTTGCAGTAAATCTTTTTATTGGACAAAACCTGCAGTGATTTGTTTTCTTAATTTGAGGAAAGGCACTGAAAGGTTTGTCTCGTCCCTTCTTCATCTTTACTCACATCTGACCAAGAACAATTTATTATACAGGTAATAATAATTGTATTTGATTTTGTGTCAGGAGGACGTCTCAAAGTGGTTCACAGAAGTCGCCATAAAGTGCTAAGATTGTGCATTCATTGCAGCTGATGTGTACATAATATTGCCCCACAAACAACCATGAAGTGAATGACAAGATTTTTCTGGGCAATTGCTAGGTTATGTTTGTTTCACTCAGCCAAAGCAACTTTATTCTCTGAAATTGTCTAGCGTGAAATTTGGATCTCTTTAAATTGCAGCTATGTATTTATGCATAGTCTTTCTCCCACAAACTCATGAGCGGCTGATGGGGAAATTGGGCAGTATGCTTCCTGTCCTTCTACAAATATGTTCTGTCTGTCAAAGCTCAACAGCATTGGCTCCAATGGAGTATATGCTTGCTTTGCATTTATCCCTATAGCCAGAACAATTCTTGTGGATACATCAAGATAATAGAAGAGGACATGGGTTAGAGTTGCAAAGGGCAATTTCATGACAGACACCAATGAAGTATTTCTTTACCCAGAGGATAGTTAAGAACTGGAGTAGGTGAGAAAGAGTGGTTGAGGCCATTATAGTGGGATTCCTTTTTTAAAAAGAAACTTGATGGGATAGTGGATATTCTGGAAGGATGAGGTCAAATGGACAGAAGAGCCTCTTCATTCAAATCAATCCTGTGGGTATGCTCCAATATCATTTAATCATTAACAGAAAACAAGCTACATCACTGAAGCCAGTCTAGTCTTTTTGTACCTTGATCTCTGTTTTGGCTTAGTCCATTTACATCCCCCCTCCCCCCACAACTCATGCGGTGATTGTTAGTAGGAACAAAGAGACCAAATTGGCTTACAGTGAGACAGGTGACATTACAAACAGCACAGTAAATTAAAGTGAAGTCTGAGAAACAAACAGAGCTATTTACCTCACACCAGCCTGATTTCAACAACAAAATACGGAATACTCTGCTTCAAGTACAAGTATGGTTCAATATATGGTTTAGCTAAGAGTTTATGGTGTGTGCTGCACTCGTTACATGCTGTGCTTTTATATCACAATGGTGAGATCAGGGATGATTCTTCACCCTGATGGTGTAAACCATCTGAGCAGAGGCTGGTACTTATGAGAAATTGCAATTGGTTTAAAGAAGACACCCCTTTGATTTCAAGGTAAAGTGACCCTTACCAGTCTGGGACAGCAATACTCCCTTTGGATGAATTGGGGATTATCAATCAATGAATCAAAATTTACATTTATATAGCGTCTTTCACATCAAGAGGACGTCCCAAGGCGCTTTTCAGTTAGGTAGGGACAAGAGCAGGGTGGGAGGAGAGGTCGGGGCAGGATGAAGAAGAGCAGGAAAACTGACTATTCTTGTGGGAGAAATGCGGCAGCCAAATTGCGCACAGCAGTGTACCACAAACAGTCATGGAAGTGGGACCAGGGGAAAGGAGGGGAAAGATTATCCCATAACAAGAAGTGGCAATCGGCTGTTTGCTATGATTGCGAAATATGAACACATGTTCTGAGACTAGTGTTAAGTGTTGGCACACTATTCAGTCAGCAACTCATCCTGGTTGCGTTAGGAACTTATAACTAGTAAAAGGGAATTGCAATCTTTTGCACAGTAAGAGTGGGTTCTTTATGGGTTTGGTTGAGCAATGTTAGGACGCAGGAGGAAACACAATACTCAAAGAACTGCAGCCTCATTCTCCTGAGAGGACAAGTCTAGACAAAAACATTCTTCTCTTCTCTTCTGCAAAAGCATTTAAACTATCCACCCACTACCTTTCTTTTGGAAAAGATGAACATGCGGGAATGCAATGCATTTCCACCTCTATCCATCTATTAAACCACCCCGCCCAGGTCCACCTGTAGGGTGGATATTTGAAATAGTTGGAATTGCTTGCTTGAATGCCATGTCTAATGAGGTGCAACCTTGTATGATCAGATCAGTCAACCCGCAGTGGCTTGTTTCCACAGTATAAACTCAACTTCTATAGATGGCTGAGAAGTGTATAATTAAGTTAACTTAGGAACATGGGTACTTTTTCCACCCACACAACCAGCCTAATCCACTCATTGATCCCTTGTGTGCTTGAGCTTCGTTGATGCATATCCCCTCAGAATCCAAAGGTGTGGAATTCTCACTGTCTCAGTCTCAACTGTTACAATTTTACGATGATGCAGAAATTTTTGGAAAATGTTGAATTCATTGTTAATGCAGAAGTCCTGCAATTTTTTTGTAAAAATTCTAATTTAAAGTTTCACCCGAATTCTGCACCTTCTTACATTTTAAACCAACAGACCTAAGTCTAAGGGTTCTGTACTTTTAACTATCTGGAATACCCCACCACAATTCAGAATCAGAAAGTGCACTATTTATCCTGACTTCCCCAATCTGTCGCAATTTCTGGGTCGGTACATGCAGAACAATTGTGAGTTATTCCGAGCTATCTTAACTTCAGACTTTATATACATGTATAAAAATTATCCTAACTAACCTGCTTAAGTATTGTGTAAAATGAAGAACAGAACTGATAATGCGTGTCTCTTGATGTCAATGTCAGATCCACATGTATGCGATGACACCCAACTCTATCTCTCTGCCTCCACCCTTGACTCCAGGATCACTGATGTCATGACAGATGGCCTGTCAGACATCAAGCGCTGAATGGAAGCCAACTTTCTACAGTTGAACGTTAGCGAGACCAAGGCTCTCCTAATTGGCTCGTGCCTCCGCACCTCAGGGATTGCCAGTATCATCATCCACAGATGCATACGCCAACTCACTGAGCCAGTCAGTAACCTAGGTGTCTCGTTTCTCCTCAGCTGTCCTTTCTTCCCCCACATCCATGCCATGACCAGCTCTTCCCCCACCCTCGAACTCCGTCCAACATTTCCTTTGCCTTGCTCCCTCTCTTGCCATCTTCACGGCATGCCTCAAGACCATCTTTGACCATTCCTTCGGCCACCCACCTCTCTCTGGCCTGTAAAAAGTGAGATAGGCTTTTTTAAAAAATAAAATTGAGTGCTCAATAAAGGACTATATTTTGCAAAGTTGTTCCAACCGTCTGGGTTGGTAAGTGATGTCTGTCTGGCATTGCCCGAGCTGTTCCCATAATGATGAGTCACCTGTTCTAAGACCCTAATCCAATTGAACAAATCATACAGCTAAGAGAAAATGGTATTGATGCTACATCATCTTGGATGTGCTTATTTTCTGCTTGGATGGGGCTTTTTGTGAGAGTTTGCTAGGCCAAATTGGCTGTGGCATTCAACTACAAATCACAAAGTCTTCAATTTAGAGAAAACACCGTTAAGCGCTTTGAGGAACAAGATAAGGATTATTGTTCCCCAGGAAATTTCCCGACCATAAGAATGAAGAGTAGATGAGGATAGTGTGTGTAATGGATAAAATGAGTTGGATGCTCACTTTCAAACACATTGGTGAAGCAAGAGCATTACAGAGAACCCTTCAGTCAAGCTAGATTTGAAGCCAGATCCTGGCTCACCTGAAGGGATTGCTGTGAAGTTGTCTCTTACTATCAATATGTTTAAAGCCTTTTTTGTAATATATATTTAACGAGTTATGGTTGATTAATACCAATCTGTGCAACTGCTGCTCTCCTGACCGGATCTGGCTTTATAAAGTCTTTGATGATACTCTGGATAATTTGGGTTGAGTTTTTTTAAAACTTGGGTTTTGTTGGCTATTGAACAATAGTGCTGGAGTATTGTGTGCTGTCAATTTGTTTCTCATATAAATTTTTGGAGTCGGCTTGGGGGCAAATGTTTGATTCAGATTTTTTTAACCAAAATTCTATCGTCTAGATCTTTGAACAGCAAGAACTTTGATTTATATAGCGCCCTCCACGCCGGACAGGCATCTTTGAGTGCTTTCCCCTCGTCTGTTACTGTTTTTATTTTATGATGTGATCCCTTTGACTTAATGTTTCAATGCGGGGAGGAAGTGAGAGAGAGAGAGGAACGGGCTTTTTAAAAAATATCTATCTTGATTTATACCTGGTTATTTATTTAGCTCATTGTCCCTTCTCACGAGAATGTCTTCCAACCATTAGAAGTATTGCCAGTTCTCTGTCAAAATTTACCATCGGCGGGCAAGCTTCCAGCCATTCTTCCCCTGCTGTCTGAAACTCCTCCCCCCCCCCCACCCACCCACTTACTGACTCACTCCCTCCTTTCCCCTATTCAAGGCCCGTCTCAAAATGTACTTCTTTCAGTCAGTCATCTTTCCCACAGCCGAGGTGACCAGCCAACATTGGCAAGTGCTATGAGAAGTCCTCTGGGTGTAAAACGCACTTTATAAAGACGATGCATATTTTTTTTGCATTGGGAATATTTTTTTTTACAATCCCAGATGAGCTGTAGAAATACTGTTGAAAGCATGTAGCGAAGACCTTATTTACTTTGCTATTGTGTAATCCTTTTGAGCTGGTCGGAAAACGAGACAGGGCAAAAAATTGCTGAAAAGCATTAGTTCCCAAGAGTAATACCATGTTTATGTGGTGGAGGGGGGAAGAGCGTGTTAGCCTCGAACAAAGATGACTCTTTTGCCAGTGTTTCTCTCCTGCCTTTTGAGGTTAACCAGAGCAACAGAGCAGATGGTGTCCGTTCATTTTTTTTGTGCTGATTTGCCCTTGTGTTTTGTGGAGATGCAGAGAGAGACAGGCCCCGGCCAGCGTGCTGGCTGTTAGCAGATGTTGTCGTGGCTCTAGGGAGAGTGTAGCTCACTCTGACAGGAACTGTCACAGACTGCCAGCTGTGAAAGAATGCAGCCGTGTGCCTGCTTTTCCTGGAAGTCCGAATTGTTGCTCGAATTAAACAAAAAGCTCCTCCAACATCGTATTCTCCTATCAAAGAGACTTGACAATATTCTGTGAACTCACTTTATCATTGAGTAACATTTCTTAGATTTGGGTTAGCCGGGGAGTGGGTAAGATTCAATTATTTACTCACAGCAATATCTCACAAACGAACATGAAGTGAATGACCAATTGTTGTATCATGGATTGTTGGCCAGTTCCCCAGGGAGGCACTCCCTTCTCTTCTCAAGATGTGCCTTGGAATCTTTTAACATCTACCCTGAAAGTGCAGTAGTCTCATCCAAAGGATGGCACCTCTAACAAGGCAGAGCAGCCTCATAATGTAATAATCCCTGCATTTGATGTAGTGCCCCATCACGTCTTTGAGATGTCGCAAAGCGCTTAAGCGTTGCAATGGAATGTCAGCCAAGACTACATGAGTTCAAAGTCCTGAAGTGGGGTTTGAACCAATGAGTTGATTGAGGCAAGAATGCTACTAACTGAGCTAGGCTGACACTCAGGTTCCTTGTGTAAGTGACTCTTGCGAAATAATAATCTCCATTTGTTTTCTCCAGGAGGCGACAGACTGAAGGGATCCTGAGAATGACCGAGTACAAGCTGGTGGTGGTCGGAGCTGGTGGCGTAGGAAAGAGCGCACTAACTATTCAGCTTATTCAGAACCACTTTGTGGATGAATATGATCCTACGATAGAAGTAAGTGCACAGAGTGGGAAAGATACCAAAAAAGGCCCCTTGACCACTTTGTGAACACAATGCCACTGGATTTGGGGGCAAGTCATGAAAGGAAACTTCCTTTGTGTGTAGATGGCCATGCCTGGGAAAGACCAGGTTAATAATTATATTTTTTAAGTTCATTTGCCTTGCTTGGATTTTCCTTTTATCTTGTAAAGTCTTTCCGTTACTTTCTGCTCAAAGTGTACCCCTTTCAAATTGGATAAATCTTGGCAATTTCAAGTCAACTTACTTCTCAAAATTAATTTTTACATCCGTTTTGCATTCTGATCTCCAGAGAAGATCTAAAGCAGGCATATTTTTGGAATCAAATTATTTTCTTTTTGATAACTTCACTGAGACTTTACTGTGTTTTTTAACTATAGAATTGAAAAAGAATGTTTGGCCTACATCCATTATCAAACATTGAGAACATTCTGTACCACTTGTATCCCTGTTGGATTAGTTCCTGATCCACAACATAGTAAATGTTTAATTCCCCAATGTTAGGTGGTCAACGGAACACAGGGTGAAGTTCACAGATTCTTGAAGTCTGGTTTTGTAATGGAAAATGTGTCTGTGGGATGAAAAGGAAATCAGTGGATATTGAAAATGACAGGTGATGTTCTGGGAGGTGGGTTGGTGGGGGAAGAGAAATAGTGTGGTGGTATTGTCAGGAATGAAGAGTCTCCCATCTGATCTTTTTGCTAACTAGGATGATGGAAAGGTACAAAGTAAGGGTCTTCTGTGGGGAAAATGGGATTGAAAGATGTAATGAAGTGGCGGAGTGAGTGTGATGGACTGAATGAATTAACTTCTCCTGTTATGATGTAATAGTATCAATTTGTTTAGTTTGAGTTGCTTCTCTTAACCCTCTTGCAAACCTCCCCACCACACAGCTCCACATATCCTCTACACACACTTCATAATCCGCCAACTTTGTACATTTTAAATACAGTACTAATCAAGAGATGACAATTTATAAGCAGCTTGTTGTGTTGTATCATACTAAGCCAGCACCAATCTTTTGACAAAGCTGTATTATCCAATAGAGGTATGCACAGCATATGATTTTGTGTGTATGTATGTACTGTTTTGCCAATTCTAAAAGCTATATGTTTGCAAAGCTAACTCTTAATCTACCGACAGCAGCTTTTATTTAAATAAAATTGATCATTCTGCTCAAAAACTGCTTTGGGATTTCACTGTAGCTAATGATTTCCTATATATTAAAGAAAATTGCTGCACTTGGCAATAATTAGGGAAAGCATTTCTTTTGATATGCTCTCATTTGATTGTGAGTGGCATTAAAGAAATAAAAATTATTTTGTTCAGCTATTTTAAGAAGCAAAAAAATCGGGGAAAACAGAAAGATAAAGTCTAAAAAGACATTTCATTGCCTATAAGCCCATAACAAAAGCCACGCCACTGGTGGCTGGAAATAGACCAGATTAATTGATGATGTAAGATCGGGGAACAGAACCTTGCCACTTCTGATTGTTCTTATTTGTCTTCTTTATTAATTGCAGGATTCCTACAGAAAGCAGGTAGTTATTGATGGAGAGACGTGTTTGTTAGACATTCTGGATACTGCGGGTCAAGAGGAGTACAGTGCAATGAGAGACCAGTACATGAGGACTGGCGAGGGCTTTCTGTGTGTCTTTGCAATTAACAATACAAAATCATTTGAAGATATTCATCAGTACAGGTTGGTATTGGTGTGGTGGTCATAACATTGAGGAAAGAATGCAGTATTACAGAAGGATAGAGCAGGAAAAGTGACTTATTTCTCCCTCGCCTAAGTCATTAAGAAAATTAGCCTCTGGTTTAATAAATGCCTCACACTCATTGAATCACTCTTGAGTGAGGTGGAGGGCAGTGTAAGGTTCAGCCTTTGGTCAATTCTCAGGCAGGTAGTTGAAATGGTTGTCGTCTCTTGTAAATATCCTCCTCCCAGCGCCGTTCTCTGAGGTCAAATGTTTCATGGCCTGTTAGTACACACATGTGGGCGGGTGGAGAAGGGGCAAGTTGATAAGATATCTGCCAATGACCAAGGAAATTCGATGTGATCTAAATTGCGGCAAGACTTGACTGAACCATTACTTCGAAACAGAGTAGAGGCTGCCCAAGGGCATGATAAAGCAACAAACAGTAGAGAAACGGAAGCCGTTTGGAAGCAGACTTTATCTGCGCTTGGATCACGAAAGGGATCCTTTTCCCATCTCCCCAGGAATTATTTTCTTCACATCTCGCATATTTTTCGGCCAAAAAAATATAGTCAATTCACTTTACTGTGAAGCGTTTTGAGACATCTTAAGACACTATATCAAATGCAAGGATTATTATTATATTTGATGGGAAGACTCCTGAAATGCTACTCAAATTTGTTTGTAACAAAGCTTAATTTGGATTACACTCGTATTAGAGTGAATCATTTACCCCCCTCCCACCACCACCTGCTAAACAAATTCCTCCCAAAAGAGCAAACTCAACCGATTAGAATCGGAGGGGAGGAATCATGCACTTCATGATACTACAAAGAGCCTCACAGGACCACAAACTCCAGAGGTCCAGTCTGTTCCTGTTCAGTGGATGTTAAATATCCCATTGAACTATTAAAGAAGAGTCTCTCCAGTGTCCCAATCATCACCCTGATTAAAAATTGTTCACTTCAAGTCTGTTTATGGGACATCCCTGTACACGTCAGCTGCTAGGATAGCGATAAACACAGTCACTATACTTTGCAGTAAATCCTATGAAGCGCTTGGAGACGTCTCGGTGCCTCACTAACATGTTGTATCAAATGAAAGGGTTATTATCTTCTGTATAGTGGAGTGACTGTATTTTGTTGGTGAAATTTGTTTACTCCTTCAATTCCCAACTACTCAATTCTGCTTTGAAGGTCTTGGCCCATGATGTAAATCAGTCACTTGAAGGCATCTTTCCTGTATAATCCCACCCGGCGATGCTACAGTCTGGATAAATGTAGACAAGAGGAAGCGAGCATAGTCTTAACAAGATGTGATTTTAAAACTAATGCAGATTTTGTCTCTACTTTGTATGCTTCTACCTTGTTGCTACCGTTGGAACATAAGCTTAAGGGAGCACAAGCTTAGCAAGAGAGCACTAGGTAGCCCAGTCAATGGTGTTAAATATCGGTTGCCTTTGGCGTTAATCAATAACCGAAGGCTGCTCCCTCTTACTTGTGGCTCCCTGTTTCTTTGCAGAGAACAGATAAAAAGGGTGAAGGATTCAGATGACGTCCCCATGGTGTTGGTGGGAAACAAATGTGATCTCCCGGCACGCACTGTGGAGGCACGACAGGCACAGGATCTGGCCCGGAGCTATGGAATTCCTTATATTGAAACCTCAGCCAAAACGAGACAGGTACAGTCACCAGAGATGGCACTGAATTAATTGCCTGGTCGCTGCCCTGCCTGAGGGCGCGATATAAATGAAAGCTGTTGCTGTATGTATGCATGTTTTCTTTCCATTTTTTCACCCTTTCTCATTCCATGTGTGTTTGAAGGGGTTGTGTGTGGGGAGGGAGTTGTGTGTATGGTGAAGGGGGTTGTGTGAGTGGTGGGGTGGGAATTTGGGGGGTTGTGTGTGGGGGTGGGTTGTGTATGTGGGTGGGGGGATGTGTGTGTGAGGGGTGTGTGTTGGGTGGCTATTTCTATGTGTGTATCTCTAGTGTGCTCTTTCTCTGTGTGTGTGTATGTGTGACTGTATCACTCTCACTGATATTAATTATCTTGTTCTAGTATGGTCTGGTTTGTTCCGAGCTCTCTGTGCAGGCATCTTGCCCAGACATTACACTCAGGGCATTCTCGTGAGGCTGTTCTCATTTAGATTTTAAAAAGAGACCCGTCAGCTCACTGCCCTGTGGCTCAGTGAGTTTAGTCCATGTAACTGAATCTTATACAGAGAAGGTTAGCAACAAATTGTCCCTCTGCCATTTCATTCATTGGTGTTTCGGCGTGTGAGGATACAGCAGATATTCTGTGCTCTTTAGAATCACTAACAGAATAGCAGGATACGCAGAGTTCAGCCAAGTGTTTTGTTCCAACCCCGCCTACCTCCATCTTGGAGAAAACAGCAGTGCTCACGGTTCATAATCCCCAGTTTTGCTTAATTTGTCACCTGGGAGGTCAGGATTTTATTTTGTTGAACGGGAAACAATCCCCTACACAGCTGGCAAGTGGATTGCTTCCATTCCAGCACCAGCCCTATTGGAGGCGGCTTGGAAATTGTCCCAGATCCACCCTGCAGCTGGTGGGAGGGAGTAAGGATATGTCTCTGACTGTTCCACATGCATGTCCCATACATTCTGGACTGCAAAGCTAGGCACTATTGAATAATACAGTAAAATTGCATAATATTCGCTCAAATTACCAGAAATAGGTTAAGAATTAGAATAAACCATGTATTTGATATGTCCATTCTTTCACGTCGGGAGGGTGTGTTTCTGAAATCATCACCATATATACTGCAATGTGTAGTAACTGTGCTTTGTAATAATATTATAATAATCCTTGCATTTGATATAGTGCTTTTCACATCTTATCATTGTCTCAAAGGGCTTCACAGAATGTACTGTAAAGTGAATTGACTGTATATTTGTGGGCAAAACGCGGCAACCAATTGCGCACAGCAGCGTCCCAAAAACAGTCGTGGATTGAAATGACCAATTTTGTAGGCTCCATGATCTGTGATGTGGTGTGTGCATGGCTCAGTTACCAACCCTTGCCTCTGCCCATACACTCTGGAATTCCATCCCGCAATCCCTTCGCCTCGGTTCCTGCCTTTCCTGCTTCAAGGCTGTTATCAAGATGTTCCTCTTCGACTGTACCTTCTGCTCACCTCCTAACTGCCCCCCCTCTCCTACTCTCCTTCCCCCTACCTCGGCCCTCACCCCCACCACCCTCCCACCCGCTCGGGTCCCGACCTAACCAATGCCTTGGGACGTCCTCCCGATGTGAAACGCGCTCCATAAATGTAGTTTTTATGCCTCTTCCCTTTCCTCTTTCAAGGCCGATTTGAAGACTTTCCTCTTCGATCGTGCCTTTTGTTCCACCCCGAACTCTTTTACCTCCCCTTCGTGTTTCACCCCTTCCCAAACACTCCCCTCCAAGCTCGGGTCACACGCCTCTTGTTTAGCGCCTTGGGACGTCCTCCCGACGTGAAAGGCGCTATATAAATGTATGTTGTTGTTGTTGTTGTTTTGTTGTTGTTGTATCAGTAGGTGCCATTCTTGAGTCAGTCACTAGGTGGTGTGAGAAGCACGGCGGAGGAGCAGGTGACTGACTGGTGGCTCAGTGAACAGTCTTGAAACATCCGGTTACATTTTTTTGTTTTATAAACTCAACTCTGTGGCATCTTTTTGCCGTAAAAGGTGGTTGTTTTCCTATTGAAGTTTTACCCATTGGGGCTACGATTATTAATAATGACAAGTAACAATAATAATCCTTGCATTTGTGTGAGCGCCTATCTTTCACGTTAGGAGAATGTCTCAAAGCCAAGTTCCTTAACTAACTGATTCCTCTGTGTGTGAGTGGAGGAGTTGGCGGGGGTGCAGCAGGCTTATGTTATCTGGGCCAGGCAGAGGAGTGAGGGTCAGAAGCTTAGGGAGGTCAGATTCAATCGGTGGGTCATTTTGGTTGGTACTTCACATGCCTCTTTCCCTAGGAATAAGTAGGAACGATTGGCAAGATTGCTTTTCCGGTAATAATCCCTTTTTAGAGAATGCAAGGATTATTATTATAATAATGTTTTGGTCAGTCATTCCACGACTGTTTGTGGGTCACTGCTGTGTGCAGTTGGCTGCCGTGTTTCATTCTCAAAATATACAGTCACTACACTTTACAATATATTCTGTGAGGTGCTTTGAAATGTCTCAAAAGATATGTGTGTGGTAAGACGCTATATTAATAAGTGGGTTTGTATTGCAGGGAGTGGAGGATGCCTTTTATACCTTGGTGCGGGAGATCAGCCAACACAAAGTGAGGAAGTCAAACCCTCCTGATGACAGCGGCCGAGACTGTAGCAACTGCAAATGTGTAATATTGTGACCTGCATAAGTGAGTCTTCATTTTAGCTTTGGGTGTGCGGGAGTGACGCTGTGTCCTGTACAGTCAGGTCCTCAGAAAGGGGAACAGATCACCCCATGATCCGTCCAGGTATTGTGGAGGAGATGACCAGATGGGTTTCCGTACAATTGTTAGGAAGATGAGCTGTGAGGAAGCAATGGAGAAGCTCAGATTTCAGATGATTGCATCTGTGAAAAGCTTCACCCTCTACTCCTCCCCTCCCTGTGTCTCAATGAATCTAACCCTGCAGTCGCTGAGCTACGCAGACTGGGATTGTGCTAGAGCAGCTTTGGCCTCGCGTCCAGCTTCATAATCAGCTCGGCACAGCTTCCTCCTCCTCATTGGACCCACATTACACCATCGTTCAATCAATTTAACATGGTCACCACTAGGTGGCGCTTGGCACCTAAAGTCAACCTGGTTGCCCAAGGGCATCTGTGCAAGTGAGGAAACTGTTCATGAAAGTTTTCAACCTTGGTCCAGTGAAAAGTATCTGCTATTTTTTTAAAAATCTTAATACACGTGAAAAACTATTTGTTCTGTTCATATAGAAAGGGGAGCTGATGCCTTTCAGGAGAACAAAGAAAAAATGGCATGTGCATACACACACACACACACACAGCATACAGTAGTAATAATTCTTGCATTTGGTATTGTAGTGCCTATAATCAAAATAGCTTAAAACGACTCATTAATTACTGTTAAGTGTAGTGACTGTGTATTTGTAGACAAGTTGGCAACCAGTTTGATCTCACAATACTAAATCAGCGAGGCTTCAGCTTTCCGTAGCTGAACTGCAAACCTAAGAGCTCTGCATGGCACCCATGTGCTTGCATTGGCCATGCTTGTCACTCGCTCTGGGCACTCAAAAGGCAGTGTGGTGTTTTTAGCTCTTGCTATTCCCTCTTTCCCTGAGGAGAAGTCTTAACTCCGCAGAGGGCCATTGTCTCACGCTCTTAGAAGGCTGTAAAGCTCTGTTCAGTTAAACCAATCCAGGTAAAATAAAATAAAGTAAAAGCTCCACTTCAAATGAATCAAATTGGTCTTTGACCTTGTGGCTGTTCGTGAGATCTTCTTGTACATGAATTGGCTTGCATGTGTCTACACATTCCCGGTCATCACAGCAGTAACTTGCAAAGCACCGTTGTCATGCTAACATGTATTTTGATTTTAACACAATACAACAACAAAATTACATTTGTATATCGCTGGGGGGACATCCAGAACATCAATTATATGTAATAAAGAGCCTTTCACGTCAGGAGGATGTCTCAAAGCACTTGGCAATGCCGAATGGGCAACCGAGCTGTGGGTGGGAGCTGGGCGATGTGGGGAATGGGAAAAGGAAGGGAACAAGCAAGTCGAAGGGACTCTGGAGCTAGTGTTCCAGAGATCAGGATAAAAACTAATAGGTGCCAAATGTTAATTATGGAATGCCATAGTACATTTAGTACATTTCATTTCTCTTCTTTTCAGCTGCTGCTGCTGCGACCCATGATTTTTGTCAGCACGAGGGCGTCTGGGGGAAGTCACAGGTCTCTGAAGATTGATACAACGTGGTGGTGCAAGAGGACTTGGGGGGGTGGGGGGGTGGGCATGTGGGGAGGGGGAAGAATAAACAGCTGGTGAGAGAAAAGGATGCAAAGCCTTGGAGGATGGGGTGGGTGGTGGGGGGAGGGAAGAGGTAAAAGGGTAAGTAAAAGAGAGAGAGAAAGACACACAAAAAAAAGTATATAGAAAAATATCCACTCTGCAAAAACCGCTCTCATCTGGGAGCCATTTATGTGGCTGCTTTCTCGCACCCAACAGTTCAGTTGTACAGAGCCGTAGCCTTATTTTAAATCGCACTAAATTATTATCCTTCCCTCATGATTGTGTTTAATTGCTCTTCACCCCAGTTTGTCCGCGACTTCTTGTTTTATACTTCGAAAGGGCTGTTGGGGAATCACGTTTTTTCTCTCTCTCTCTCTCTCTCGCGCATGCGCGCAGCCTTTTAATGTTGTACATAGATCATTTGACTGTAAAGTGACTGGATCTTGGATTTTTGTTTTATACTTTGAGCCAGTGCAATTAATTTTTTTGTTTTTTTTTACACACAAAAACACAATGTTGCAGTTTTTTTTCAGTACTGGAATTCCTCACTCTGGAAAAGAAATGTAAACTGTATTTCCTCTGTCCTAATGAGAAATGTGAAAACAAATATATATGAGTTTCCTTTTTGTACATAGACTATGTAGTTAGGTCTAAATTGTGTAATTTCTACTTTCTTAATTCAGATATTTTTGTTCTGATGCGGAAATTTATATAGTCCCTGTTTGCGTGTGTTGTTGGTGTATATTTGCATGTGTTGTGCTTGTTTATGTGTGTGTGTGTGTGCGTGCTTGTATATGTGAGAGGAGTGGAGGAAAAAGGGTTTTACTGAAACAAATTGAGTGTGAGCATAATTTTTCTTTCCCCCAAAGAAAAACATTGGGGATGTGCTAACCTAAATGTGAATGGAGTGCAATATGCATCTCTAATCCTGGGGTCAGGCAGCGCTGGTCCAAAGTGTGCATTTCCTAGATTGTACAGAGAGTTTGGGATATAAAACACCCTGCCAGGAGCAGTGTTTGAGGTAGAGTCCATATTATCTTTCCAAAGGAAACTAAAATGGAGGAAACTCCTGTACAGGTGGATGGGGCCAATGCAGCCAATTTCTGCACACCCGTCAGTATATGGAGAAGCATACCATTGTATCACAACAGAACTCCCACAGTACTATAATTGTTAATCCCCAAACCCGACACATAATAATAAATAATAATCCTTGAATTTGATATAGCGTCTTATCACGTCTTCTAGACGTCTCAAAGCCTCTTATTTTCTTTCTGAGGAATTATTATCAGGCCTGTGTGCAGTAAGGAAACTTGCCCAAGGTTTTGCCCTGCCAAGAATCTAGCCCAGGTCTCTCACTTGTGAGGCGATTGCTCTAACCACTGAGCTACAGGACGCCACGTAACTCTTAAATTGGATGTAGACCCTCTACCTCCTAGCATTTTGATGTAAAACATAGTGACTTTTTTTCATAGGTGATAACAGTAGCCAATTTACACACAGCAGTGTCCCACAAACAGCCATCAAGCAAATAACCATTTTTAATCTTGATCTGGAAGAATTGTTGGCTTCGGACACCAGGAGAAACTCCCTCTTCAGCTGGTCAACATTAAAGATCCCTAGACACTAATCCATAACTGTGGCACAGAAGTTGCCCATTGCAGACTAGTCACAGCAATCTTCAGATCTCTGGAGGTTACGGATAATTGAACAAGTCAGCCTCCATTGTGCATGAGTGAAATGTATCGAGCCCGCAGTCTTGCCGAATGCATTACTGTATGTACAATCGGGGGAAATAAAGATCAGTAGAGGGAGAAACATTAGCACTTGCCGGGGGTGGGGGAGGTGGTAGTTTGGTGTGGGGGTAAATTTAGACGGTGAAATGTAGAGGTCAGGACTTCTGCAGCTAATTATAGTCTACACATGACTGAAAGAGAAAGTCCTGGAGCGCTTTGTGGGATTTACTGTGAAATGGGAGTAATTGATTCATTATAGGTGAATGTGGCAGCCCAATTGCGCACAGCAATAACCCGCAAATGGCCATGAAATAAATGACTGATTTATTTGGTGTCTAGGACACTGAAAGAAGTTCCCTTCACTTTTCAAACAGTATCTTTAATGTCCATCCAAACAGGCAGATGGGACCTTGTTTTTTATTTTGCAATAGCATGAAAAGCTCCAAACCACAGATTTCAGGTATAATTAAATTTACCACACAAACAATTATATCTCATTCCCACCCTCTGCCTAGCATTGAATTGCGTGGCAGCTTAGACTGAGTCAATGTGTTTGACTGTCGGATAACCGGTCAAATTACTGCACTTTCCATTTTCTGAATTTGTGCTCCTGCACATTCATACCAGAGTGTCCTGGTGATCTCATCAGCATGTCTGTCTGGCTGTCTATCTTACCCACCTACCTACCTACCTATCCTCAAAAACTAATACAGCTTAAAAAAAACAAAGAAAAACAACCCAGTGATTAAAGCTCACCCTTTTGTAAACAACAAATACATTATTTTAAAAAAGGTTTCAAAATGTATGAATAAACTTGTTCAAAAACATATGTTACGCGGGGGTATAGCTAGTAATAGTTAGAGCGCTAGTGTGAGAGCGAGACAACCTGGGTTGACTCCCAGCCATGGAATCAAACCCTTCGGCATTTGCTTCTTTATTCCACATTCCTTTGTTTACCAGTATATAGGAATCACGTTGGCAGATCACTTTTCATAGATAATAATCTCTCAACTCATGTGACTCATGACTTTACAATGTAGCCTGTTTATGTACTTCAAGACATCTCAACGACATCATAAGGCACTATATCAAATGCAAGGATTATTATTACTATTATTAATCCTGCTTCAGTCTGGATCAGAGAGCCTATCTCAAAATGCAATTTCCAATTACTGTCTGGTAATACTTGAAAGTGCTCATTAAGATTTGTTAATGAATTCGATGTAAAGTCTGAGCGACACCCAAAACAAGTTGACAATTTGTGTAAACACTGGTGGTGGTAACCAGCGTTACCATCGACATCTGAGATCTTCTTCCTCAACAGTGAATATAATAACGTGATCTAATCTGCAATGGTTGGTCACTAACGGAAGCTTGCTGAGGAAAGGCTGACTCCATCAGAGACAGACTGAACATAAGGCCACACGCACACATCATTCAAGCACTGGCAACATCAACCTCTATGGTTGCACACTCCACCTCACCAAGCCCATCATGAACCAAGGTGTCTTGTTCAATCCTCAACTGTCTTTCCTCCCCTACGTTCTCACCATGACTCACTCTGTCTTCCCTCACCTCTGCAATATTGCCCAACTCTGCCACTACCTCACCCCTTTGGCCTCCGAAACTCTCATTCATGCCTTCATCAAGTCTAGGCTCGACTAGATCATCCAGAACTCTGCAGCCCATGTTCTCTTCTGTACCAAACTCCATGACCCCCATCTACCCCAATCTCTGACTCCATTCAGAGAATTCAATTCAAGATTCTAGTCCTCATCTTTAAAGCCCCCCATGGTCTTGCCCCACCTTACCTCTCCAAGTATTATGTGCAGTTGTTAAAACCTACCAACCTGTGCACTCGCTCTGGCCTGCTCTATGTCCCGACCACACCGAACAAGCCTTCAGCCACTCTACTCCCAACCTCTGGGATTCAATCCCAAAATCCCTCCACCTCACTCCCTCCATAGCCTCATTCAAGACCCGCATCCAGGCACCTCAATTGGCTGCCACTTTCGCCCACAGTCAATCGACTTTACAATGCATTCTGTGAAGCACTTTGAAGCATCTACATCAAATGCAAGGGTTATTATTATTATTGCAAGTGTGATGATGATGATGTATCAGACATCCGGCTGACCAAAAAAAAGCTGCACGCATCGCTGAGGCCAGAGAGCCTTGCTAATTAATACACCATGTTCTACACAGGATTGAACCTAGTGAAGGTGAACATGAGAAGAGCCACGGCATGTGCTGCATGCAGAATGCATTACTCAGACCGTTAGTGTGCAATAAAAACATTATGGGGGATAGGAAACCAGCTGGTGCACGTCACTGACATGCTCTGCGTGTCCCAAGTCCTAAAGATAGCGGACAAGTTCACCTGTGTTTAGGGCCAACCTTTTTGGTCTGCCAACCAAAGCAATTCTGTTCATTTAACATTTCTTGATTCATGGCTCTCTCCCCTGGGCATCGCCTCTCGATAGTTAAAGCCGTCCGGGTTTGCTACCCTGAGGGAACCACACAATATAAACGTGACCTGTTGTTACTGGAAACAGGACCTCGCTCCCCGAGTATTAGGTGCTGGTTGGCAAAAGCCAAGGCTTGGGGTAACTGCTGGAATTTAACCAGCTCAACAACAACAACTAAAATTACATTGATAGAGCGCCTTTCACGTCGGGAGGACATCCCATAGCTTACCATTGATTCGATCAATTTGCATTCCGGAAGGGAACACAGACCTGGGTAACCTGGTGAAAAGTCTCACATTTCTATTATGTCTCGCCAAGCAAACCCCTACAACAACAACAAAATGACACTTGGACAGCGCCTTTCAAGTCAGGAGGACGTCCTTAGGCGCTAACGTCATCCCCTTAAATTCTGTGCCGTTCAGCATCACTGGAGAAATGTTGCTCATATGCAGAATGCTTCAAATGTTTCCCTGCTGGGCAATGACTAAGAAGCTTTACTATTAGGAGCAGTTAATGGCCGCACTTACTCTCTAATTGCATCTGCAAATATATTGGCTCAGTTAAGGGGCAGGGGGCTGGGGGAGCGAATCGATCGCTTTTATTTTTTTAATAATAATAATCCTTGCATTTGACACAGCGCCTTTTTCGCGTCTTCCAGGCGTCTCAAAGCGCTTCGCAAAGATATACTGTAAAGTGAATTGACCGTATATCTGTGGTCGCAAACGGGGCAGCCGATAGCGCCCACAGTGCCCCACCAACAGCCAAGGATTGAAGTGACCAATTTCTTATTTTCTCGAGGGATTATTAGCAGGCGTCTGGAGTAAGGCAACTCCCCTAACAGTTCCTCTCTGGCGTGCCTGGAATTGAATCCAGGTTTGTGTGTGTGTGTGTGTGCACTGTTTTTCTTGCTGTTTCTTCACTTCTCAATACATTTCCGGATTGTGGGAGGCGCTGGTAGTCAGTGGGTGGCTCGTTATTGGGTGAATACTGATCCGAAAGGCAGAATAATATTTTCCGTCCCAGCTCCACTTCTCCTCTACCTACATCCGCACCGCTTGGTTACATCTGATTCAAATCAGGAAAGAGAGAGAGAGAGAGAGCACCCCCTCCTTCCCACAGCTACAGCATTTGGATCCCAGTAGATTGCTAACCTCAAACATAATAGAAAACCAGGGTTTCAAGTTTTTTTAATATAAAAAAAATACAAAAATATATATATAATATATAGAAATATATATATACTGTATATATCTATCTATCTGTACATTATACAGTTCCCTAGAAGATTGCGGAATTACCCTTGATTAAAGACAGACGAGAAAAACAACCGTTTTAGGAAGTGCTGAACTGCGACAGCTGAGGACCACGCCTGGTTATTTGAAGGTATTATTTCTGTGTTATTTTATTAGCAGCCTGTACCTTAATAGTGTCTTTATTCCTCGTTCAGATCACACCTAACATTGACTGACTGACTGACTGACTGATTGATGTTCTCATCTTTCTTTCCCCATTTTAAAAAAACGATTCAAGTTGTTAAACCGTCGACTGACTGAAGGGAACTGTGGTTAGGAAATAGTTTTAACTGTGGTTTAGGAACGAAGATCACATTTGGAGCTTTTGCCTGAGTTAAACTCGCCTGAGTCACACACTCGTCCAGTCATATCATTTCCTCTGGAAAAGTCAATGCAGATGTCTGCAGTGTCCAGTTGGCTGCCTTGTTTCCTCCACACTGTACACAGTCAGTTCACTTTACAGGATATCCTGTGAAAGGCTTTTGAGAAATCTTAACAATGTTTCAAAGAGACACTACCCCACTTGAAGGGCGCTCCATAAATTCGAGTTGTTGTTGATAAGGCGCTATATTGAATACTATCATTGATATATGTGACATTATTACATTATTTACTATGTATAACAATATACTGTTATTGTACAGTTTTACTGTTTATAATATTTATCATGCAGTATTACTATTTTATTGATAATAAAGATTGCCATTGATAATAAATATTATCAATTGATAATAAATATTGATAATAAATTTATGATAATAAATATGCCATATTTCACCCACAAAATATACATCCACTACATGAGACGTGTAGAAGACATTCTAATTGGCCTGGCCTCCTCCATGTCCCCCCGAATCCTCCGCTCCACCCTCGGCGGCCGTGCCTTTAGCCACTACGCCCTGAGGCTCTGGAACTCCCTTCCTCGCTCCCTTCGCCTCGCCCCCTCTCTTCCCAGTTTCAGGTCACAGTTTCTCTTCGACCTTTCTCTTCGACTGAGCTTTTGGTCACCTTTCTGCCCCTGCCCCTGGCTCGGTCCCGGGATCTGCTATTGTGAAGCGCTCTGAGACGCCGTCCGGCGTGGAGCGCGCTATATAAATCAAAGTTGTTGTTGTTGTTCTAATATCAAATGCAGGATACAGATATATAAATGCAATATACAATGGTATCTGGGTGCGTTTGACTCCCCCCAAATAACCATTTTATTATATGTAAGATATTTTGGGCATATCAGCTTCACCCACAATTACACTTCACGCCAATTCCCTTCACAATATAGTCTATGAAGCGCTTTTGAGACGTCTGGAAGGTATGAAAAGCATTATATCAAATACAAGGATTATTTATTATTACTTCAAGACAGTTTCAGTGATTCATTCAGAAACATCACATTTTCATCTCTGGGGAAAACAATATATTGAAATAATTATTTATTGAATAAATATATATATATTTTATAATTATCAAATATTTAAATTTTCATGCCCCTTCTCTCCCTCCCACCAACCCATTTGCCATTTACTAACAGAGGTTAAATAGGTAATACTATACAGTGATACAGTGCCTTTCAAAATGCAGGGTTTATCAATTTACGAGGTGAATGTGGCAGCCAATTTACTCACAACAAAGCCATGAACACTAATTTTACTTTGGGGGATTTTTGACCTGAACACTGTGAGAAATTCCCTTACAAACAGGGCCACGGCATCTATAACTTCCGCTAGAACAGGCAGCAATGTTTTTTTTAACATCGTCCAAACGACATCTAGTTTGAGAGTGGCCGTATTATGAGGAGAAATGTAAGCTCTGCTTGGCAGACAATGGTTCAGGGGCAGTTACTCATGTGATTAATTCCATCAAACGCGCCAGGGATAATAATACTGCAGCACTGAGCAGTTGATTTTAGATCTTATCCCCTTGTGGCATTGGGTGCATGGGATGATTAACAAGTCAGAGAGATAACATTGCTCCTAATAATAACCCTTACAGTAATCCTCTCTGCCCCCACTTTCTGGAATTCACTCTTAAAGACCCTCCGCCTCGCCCCCTTCAAACCCTCCTCTTCGATTGCGATCCCTGACTAGCCAGCGCCTTGGGACATCCTCCTGATGTGGAAGGCACTATACAGGTGCAATTTGTTGTTGTTATAAGATATAATTATACAGATGTAGATATAATTATAGATATAATTCCTTAAACATATGTTCGGGAGTGATTGTAAACTTGGGGACGAAGAGGAGATTGCATTATTCAATGGCGAAACTAAGGTGTATTTAATGGCAACTGTTTGGTACGTTTGCAAGGGGGGGGAATTGGACAAGTATTCTTTTTGCGAGGAATTTCTGAAATATTCCTGATTGGTTTTTAGTTCTGGTGCGTTTTTGATAATGTGACATTAACCCATTAACTTCTTGTCAGTTTCAGGCCAAGTCATTTTAGCTAATGGCGTTACCAGTTACACAGTGTGATACTGCATGGATATAGGCCAATCGGCCCAACTAGTTGGTGCCAGTGTTTACACCCACCCCACCACCTCACCCTCCAAATGTGAAGGAATGTGCACAATCTTCCTGGAGAAATGCATTGGCTTGTCTAATTCCAGAAACTATTAAAGTCTAAGGTTGGCAAGAGCCAAGATCTGGGGATCCCAGAACATGGGTTGGTGTAACTGCTGGAGTCTAACCAGCTAAAACCACATAGCTTACCATTGATATCACTGTCTGGCAAGCTTTCCCTCTGCTTATCCACCCTACCTGTTAGGGCTTTGGTTTACAGGGTTAACAGGAGCTGGTGAGAAGACAACCTGCCCCCAGTAACTGGTCTGCCCTTCGAGCCACCTGATGAGCTGGTCTGTGCTGTGGTTGGCAGCGCTTTTGAATACTGCAGACCTCCCTGGCTTAGGAATCAGACTAATGAGACCGCCACAGAGGGCTGGCTCAGTTCTCACATTCCGTTGCCAAACATGTCACCT
This sequence comes from Hydrolagus colliei, assembly GCA_035084275.1. NCBI lineage: Eukaryota > Metazoa > Chordata > Chondrichthyes > Chimaeriformes > Chimaeridae > Hydrolagus > Hydrolagus colliei. The sequence continues at coordinate 12,317,379 of CM068757.1, read as the reverse complement.
TGGAGCCAGTTCAGCTTAATGAAAAGAAGTCGCTTGTAGGGTTAATAGAAGCCGAGTAAGAAGGATTCCCTCCCCTCAGTTATATGGTTATCTGACTGTCTCCTGGTGACAATGTTAGCTGTATTTGATCTCTAACCTTGGGGGCCTCAGGGTTGATTCCCATAGAAGCACATCATCCCATTACTCTCTCTGTCTCTCTGTCTCTGTCTGCCGAACAATTTTTTTTGAAAAACATCAGCATGTTCCTAAAATAGCAGCTACTGGGGAATAAATACAAGCACCATTCCCCGGGCTGTGAGACTTCCAACCAAGGTCCCCTCCTCACTCTCACGTTCTTTCTCTTCCCCTTTCCTTCCCTCCTCAATCTTGTCTCTCTCTCTCTCCCCCCTCCTCCACTCCTCACTCTCTCTTTCTCTCCCCGTTCCCACCCTCCTCACTCTCTCTCCCCATTCTTTCCCTCTGCACACTCCTGATCCCCTCATCCCTCTCCTTCATCTCTCTCCTTCACCCTTTATTCTCTCTCCTTCAACCTCCACTCTATCTCCTTCTTTTCCCTATCTCCTCCCTCTCTTTTTCTCTCTCTCTCCTCCCATCATCTCCCTTTCCCGGCTGGTTGGCCACAATAGAAGTGGGTTGTGTTTATGGCAAATGACCTTCTCTGGTTTAACCTACTCACTATCATGTTACGGGCGTTAGATTGTGTTGCGTTGTTTCCTCTGGAGCTGTGAGCTGTTCGTTTGACTTGGAAAGAATTTAAATTCGACACACCCTGTTAAAACAACCAGGTAACTGGGGCGGGCGGGGGGGTAGAGAAGCTCACTTGTAGCGGCAAAGGAATGGTGGGGTGGGGTTTAAGGTAGTTGGGGAGAGTAGCAAAGAGGAGACCATTAAATTGACCAGAGAATAACCTTAAGTTAATCAAAACAACTTAAATAACTTGTCTTAATTTGGGATACTCTTTTCCCAAATGGCTCAGTCGGTTTTCCGTCCATGATTTGACTTTGTTTTTAAAGTTAATTTGTTTCTTTTCAAAAAATATATATTTTTAAAGTTTTGCATATTAGCAGCAACCACAATGGAAGCAGTCAGACAGACTCGGCTTAGCCTCAGATCCTGTATTTCTGATTTCCGTTTGTTTATCAAGCCATCTCTGTGTTTGTGTATATGGTGTGTGTGTGGAGGTGGGTGGGGGAATTACCCGTGTGTGTTTGTGGGAAGGGAAATTACATGTGTTTGGGGCGGGTGGGGGGGGGGGGGGGGGGGGGGTAGGTTGGAGCGGGAAAGGGAGATTTGCTCCTCTGCTGTTGTGCTCAATGTCCCGTTTCACCTCTGAGCACTTTAGCAGTTTGTGCAATGCAGGTGGGAGGGAGGCATGGTGTCTTGAATCAGATCTGAGCATTCCTGTGTGCAAGTGAACTACAGTGTTACGAAATGAACAAGCAAGGCAGGAAATAATCATCTTCCCCCCTCGACAAGTTTCGACAAGTTTCCTTACTCCACACGCCTAATAATTATCCATTAAAAAAAATTGGCTTCATAAATCTTCTGTGCACAACTAGCAGCTGCGTTTCGCCCATAAATATGCAGTCAATGCACTTTTACAGTGTATTCTTAGTGCTTTGAAGATGTGAAAATTATGATATCAAATGCAAAGATTATTATTATTATTTCAATCCACGTCTATTTGTGAGACATTTGTGTCTCAACTATTTGTGCAGTTGGCTATCGAATTTCACCTGCAAATATACAGTCAATTCACTTCACAGTATATTCTGTGAAGTGCTTTCAGACGACCAGAAGACATGTTAAGTGCTATATGAAATGCAAGGATTATTATCTCTGTTTGTATCAATCCTTAGCAGAACAGCCGCCAGCGTTGCCATACACAATGGGTTCCAACCCAGTGGCGGAGCTCCTTTAATAAACAACTACTTTATGGTGGACAATTTGTTGCACAATTGACAATTCTAGGCAATTTTGATTTACCTAGAACAATGCCATCTGCTGGTTTGTGACACAAAAAAAGTGTCTACAGGTTCCCCTTCCTTCCATTGAGATATTATACTCCAGTCTACCTGTTCAATTGGACTTTAGAAGATCCCTTGACCTTTTTGCAAACCACAATTCTCCAGCTAAAATTGGTCAACTCACCTCATGGCTGTGGGGAAACTGGCTTCTGTCTGCCATTGCCAACAAAAACACAGTCACTGCACTCGTCAGCAGTAAACTCTAAAGTGCTTTAATAATAATAATCCTTGCATTTGATATAGTGCCTGATCATACCACTGATGTGCCTCAAAGTGCTTCACAGCAGATATTGTAAAAGGAATTGATTATCTATTTATGGGGCTTTGAGATGTTTCCACATTGAAAGGTGCTGTATCAAACACAACACATTATCATCCTGGCTGTAAAGAGAGGCATTAGGTGGTTGAAATTACATTACAGTACTGTATCATAAAGAGAGTTGCTGTAGTGCCCCCAGTGGCTGAGTTGGTAAATGTGGACCAAGGATCACAGGTCGGATCCTTGGTATTTGCTGCAATTATTATCATAATAATAATTATTATTGTATTAATGGTTGATCTTCACAATGGTGGGTGTGGGACTGGGCAGTCACTGTCTCACTGATTTATATATGAAGAATGATCACATTGGGCTTAATACTAGTGAGCAGCTGACTCAGCGGAACTCCGTAACTCTGTAAATCAGTGAAGCCAACGGGCAGCCCAGGGCCAAAGAGAACGTATCGATGGGTACGCAGTGTTTTTAGGAATGTATCACCCCCATCACACTGGCTCCTTATCACAGAGCGGATCGACTTCAAGATTCTTACACTCGTCTACAAATCCCTTCACTCCCCGACATCTCCGCACCTTTCCGACCTGCTGACTTCCCATTCCAGCCTCCGCTCGGCTGCATCCAACCTCCTGCTCGTCGCTCGTCCCCTTCGCTCCACCATCAGTGGCCGTGCTTTCAGCCACTACGCCCTGAAACTTTGAAACTCTGCCTCAAACACTCGACCTTGCCTTCTTCTTCCCCCTTTTCAGATCACAAAGGAAGACGTTCCTCCCTGACCGTGCTTACGTTCCCCTCCTTCTGGTTTGGCGTCAGGCTCAGCCACTGTTACGCATAAAAATTTCCCCCAAATGAAGTAGACAATATAAATGGAAGTTGTTGTTGATAATGACGGGAGCACAGTGGAAGCCGAGTGACAAATTCTCTTTTGTTTTCCTAGCCGAGATGCACAGACAATTTCCAAAGCTGGCGCTGACCGACATGGATGAGCAGATCCGGTTGATTGCGGAGAAAGTGTTTGCCTCCGCTCTGCAAGAGGAGGACATCAAGAATGCCGTGTCTTTGTTCGACATTCCCGACGACTGTCCTATCAGCAAGAAGGAGGCCAAGGAGAGGGAGCTGGAGAAGGGGATCGCAGAGCAGCAATCTGACTCCACCGCAAAGAGGTCTGTATCGAGGAGAGAATGGGGGAGTATCGAGGAGAGAATGTCGGTCAGATTCTTGTAACCCACCAAACCAGCCCCTTAACTTCATCCTCGTCCTGAAGTTCTTGAGATGTTGGATGGCAAAGGTGTTGGTCGCACCCTTCCCCCATTAGAGAATTTATTTCACATGCCGTCTGGGCATAGAGAGACAGAGGTCACAGAGAGAGTGGGTGTGAATCCAGAATCTATAATCCACAGAATCTGGATTTCCTAAGAAATCCTTCAGGTTATATGTGAGTGTAGACCGTGAACACCATTGGAGCAGTTGACAGGAGGCTTGGGTGGTGGTGGGGTGGGGGACCAGAGGTTGGGAAGGACGGAGCTTTGTTTTAAAGTGGAGTGTTGTTCCGAGAGTCTGATTGTGTGCCTTTTTTCTCTCCCAAGGAAAAGGAGTATGAGGATGATCCGATCGCAGTCTTTGTTCTTGCAAATCCCATCAGCGGATGGAACGCTCCCGGTCATTTCGCCAGTCATGTCTCCACAGTTACCACATGCCGCCCCTAGTCCGTTAGTTGACATACAAGTGCCCTACGATGTGCCTGAATTTCAGCGAGTGACTATCACAGGAGACTACTGCTCGGGGGTAAATAAGCTAACGATTATCCCCACACTTGATACATTTTATATAGCATCCTCCATGCCAGGCAGCGTCTCAGAGCGCTTTACAAAAGCTGAGACCGGGACCGAGCCAGGGGGAGGGGGAAGGTGACTGTAGACGCGGTCGAACAGAAAGGTCTTCAGGCGTAACCTGAAAATGGAAAAGGAGTGGGGTGAAGCGAAGGAATTGAGGGAGGGAGTTCCAGAGTTTGAGGGCGTATTGGCTGAAGGCACAGCCGGTGATGGTGGAGCGGAGATTTTGGGGGACAAATCTTTGTTGTTCTGAACTGGTTTCACTCCCGCTTCATCTCAGATCACAGTGGAGGATTATGAACATGCGGCCAAGGGGCTGATCAAAGCCCTTTTCACCCGGGAGAAGTACATGCGTCTCGCCTACCACAGCTTCCCCAGGACCACAGCCCAGTTCCTGCGCACACTCGAGAACAAAAAGTGGAGCGACGTAGATGAGGTGCTGCCAGGTAACGTGGCTCAGAGATTCCAGCTGGCCAGTGGGCCTGGAGAAGCAGAGACTACCACTGTGGCCACAACATGGGGTGTCCAGCTCTCGGTGCTGAGATAGCTCATCTCAGCCAGAGACAGTTCTCTTTGGCACACACTGGGCCACAGAGGATTTTAGCTGCTCTGTTGTGTGGTGGATGTCTGCCCTATTCAGACATATGGTTAAAAATCCCACAGTGCAATTAAAGGGAATTCCTCTCTCCTGGTGCCCTGGCTAACATTCCATACACTTGTATAGCACCTCTCACGTCAGGAGGACGTCCCAAGGCGCTGGACAGTCACTGCTTCAGACCCGAGATGAGGACAGTGGGTGGAAGGGAACAGGGGGGATTAGGAGTTTCCGGTGGGTCCATCGAAGAGGAGAGTCTTGAGGCGAGACTTCATGGCTGTTTACAGGAGGGACATTTGCCGTGCGCCAGTTGGCTGCTGCATTTGCCTACAAAATACAGTCACTCCACTTTACAGTAATTCCTGTGAAGCGCTTTGAGCCAGTCTCCTGACATGAGAGGATTTTAAAAAAAACGGTATTAGCCATTTGAGCTTTTGCTTGCAGGGTTAACAGGAGTGGAATTCCCTTACCCCCCTCACTACAGTTAGATTTTGTGAGGTTAGAGTAGGTTTGAGAAAAGTACATTCCTTGCGTACTGAATACGTGCTCTGAAGGACACTTCCTTCAGCCTGCTGCTGGTAGATTTCACCATAATCTGTGCCCTGATATTTGCACACAGCAAGGGTACACACTCCTTAATCTTTTACAAATGCAACCCACATACTGTGGCTGAAATACTGGGAGGAATATATAAACAGCACCCACAGCATCGCAGTTTTGTAAAGTCTGCTGAATATTGTCACATATCAGACACAACATTTTACAGTAAAATCCTGTGAAGCCCTTTCTAATATAACAATAATAATAATAATTCTCGCATTCAATGCAGTGCCTTAGCATGCCATTGAGAGATTTCAAAGTGCCTCACAGGATATAAAGTGAATTGACTGTGTATTTTGGGGGCTTTCAAATGTCTCGACAAGGTGATATAATACACAAGTGTAATGTTGTTGTTGCGATAAGATACTGAATCAACTGCAAGGTTTGTCGTTGTGGCACAAGGAATTAAATTCATTATGTTTCGCCATAATGGATGTGGAATGAGTTGCCACCTAGGAATTGGAAAGTTCCCTTCTATGTATCTAACCATTTGTTTTTCTTCTGTGTGTGTGTATGTGTGTTTAATGCTGAGCAGAAATCTGCCCACCTCCTGAAAAAGGACAGGATCCTTACAGCTTCAGCGATACTCCAGAGAACATGGAGTGGTTGGCCAAGATGAAGGACGGAATTATTTTTGTCTATGACAACAAGGACAAGCTGGAGAAGGACCTGCCAAAGAGCCTACCCTACCCTGACCTGCTGACCTTCACCCTGGACTTCAGTCACATCCTTGCCCTCATCGCTGATGGCCCCACGTATGTTCTGATGATGGAGCGCTGAGGAACCATGTGTCACTGAGAGTGCGCTGTGAATCATGGGATTCACTGTTTGGGAGCGCTGTGTTCGGAGTAGGGCATAATAGACCAAAGGCTTAACGGCCATTCACGACCTTGCCCCCGCCTATCTCTCTGACTTACTGTCTCCCTATCAGCCTGCCCGCACCCTCCGTTCAGCAGACTCAGGCCTGCTCCGCGTCCACCGCCCTAACTGCCAAACCATCGGCGGCTGGGCTGCTCCCACAGCCTCTCTGCTCCCACACTGTGCAACTCCATCCCGCAGCTCTCCATCCCCCACTCTCCTTCCCCTTCCCCCACTCCGACCCTCTCCCCACAGCTCGGGTCCCAACCTGACTGTTCAGCACTTTGGGCGTTCTCCCAAAATGAAAGGTGCATTGCCTGTGTTGTTGTTAACTGGTAACATGTTCCGAGCATCAGTGCTCGCAGTGGCACGCTGGGTAGTTTGGGTTTTGCCTGATTAAACTCCAGATGTTCTCTTCCCCCTCCCCCACCCTACCCCACCCCCACAAGCTCAAGTGTTACCTCTCACTAACCCAACTACATCTGGCACCAGAGCCAGAGCATTGGGAATACTCCCCACTCTGTTCATGGAGAGTCACAGAGATCTGACCAGGCGGATGGGACCTGGGCTCAACAACAACAATGTTCTTATCGTGAAAGTCACATTCACAACAACGCAGCGCTTTTTCGCAGTGCTGACGGGTTGTGTCCACCTGGACTGACGTTCAAAAGTCCCAGCCAAGGGGAGGGCGGGCGGTTGGGTGTGAAGAGGGGAGACGTAGAGAGAGAAAGGAAAGGTTCTTGATTTGCCAACCTTGGTGACCACATTGCCAACTTGCTCCCCAGGAAAACATACTGCCACCGCAGGCTGAACTTCATGAAATCCAAGTTCAGTTTGCATGAAATGCTGAACGAGATGGCGGAGCTGAAAGAGCTGAAGGCTGTACGGCACCGAGATTTCTACAATGTTAGAAAAGTAAGTGGGGAGCGGAAGGGAATGAGGCCTGGTGATGGGGGGGTGGGGGTGGGTGGGGGGCGCGGGTGGGAGATAGTGGGGCCACGGTAGTGTCAGCCTTTTTTTTTAGCAAATGTTTTTGCAAGCTCTGGCATGTTGTTCTGCCTCCCAAGGCTTGGCTCTTGCAACCCCGCGGCTAATACTCTTCGGAATTAGATAAGGAGAGGGTGGGGGAGGGATCCGTGCACATTCCAATTCCCAACACAAGGAGATCTCCATGGATAGGCGGCCGACATATATGGAATTCCCATTGGTGATAATAATTCTTGGATTTGATATCACTCCTTATCACGTCTTTGAGATGTCTCAAAGCGTTTCTGTAAAGTGAACTGACTGTATATTTTGTGGGAGAATCGCGGCAGCCGATTGCACACAGCAGTGCCCCACAAACAGTTGTGGATTGAGATGATGAATTTATTATTGTTTGTTTTGAGGGATTATTATTAGGCGTGTGGAGTAAGGAAACTTGCCCAAAGTTTTGCCCTGCCTGGAATTAAATCCAATCCAGGTCTCTCGCTTGCAAGGTGAATGCTTTAACCACTGAGCTACAGGACTCCACAATTGTGAGCGAAAGTACGTAATGATGGGTTTCTCAATGCGTCCAAGACCAAACACCAGAGATATGAAAGCTCTGGCGCTTTCAGCCGTAAGATCCTGGTGTTAGAATCGCGGTTCCCTGGTGTTTGTCACTAACCGCGGGTTCTGGATATTTTATTCTGGATATTTTGCGGGTGAAACGGTGGCGGCTGAGAGCTCTCCTAAAACGTCTGTTTAAGTGCAGGTGGACACCCACATCCACGCCGCTGCCTGCATGAATCAGAAGCACTTGCTGCAGTTCATTAAACAAACCAGCAAAGATGAATCTGATCGTGTCGTGCATGATAAAAATGGAGAGAAGTTGACGCTGAGAGAAGTGTTCGCCAATCTCAACATGGATCCTTATGACCTGACCGTGGACTCGCTGGACGTACATGCGGTGAGATGATTTCCTATTGGTTGCTAATATCATGTTTGTAAATTTTTATGGAATAATAATAATCCTTGCATTTCATGTAACGCTTTATCGCGTCTTCGAGACGTCTCAAAGCGCTTCTCAGAATATACTGTAAAGTGAACGGACTTTGTGGGTGAAACGCGGCAGATAGTTGCCCACAGCAGAGTGCCACAAACAATCGTGGACTGAGTGATATTTATCGTAATTTTTTTAAAGTGGTTATCACACCCAGAAAAGTGATTAATCGATCAACTAACAACTGGGTTACTGACTGCTAGGTAAACAGAGCTGTGTGGAGTAAGGAAACTTGCCCAATGTTTTGCTCTGCCAGGAATCAAAACCAGGTCCGTGCACTTGTGGTCTAACTGCTGAGCTAAACAACTCCACATTCACTTTTTAGATGAACTTAAACTTGTTTTCTAAAAAAAGGAGTTATTTCGGATCCACAGGAGGGCTACTCACACCTTGTGTGAAATTCCTCTCAAAGAGGCCGCCCTGAGATTGAGAGAGAGTCTACATGACTCAGACTCTACCAATTATTTTGTGAATGTGCCAAGTCTTTCCTGTCTTTTCTCAACAGGGATGCCACAGATCGCATTACACTAATATAATAATGCTAATATCTACAAATTGAATGTGGCCCTATAGTGCCGACATAAAACAAACATAGTTCCTATAATCATCAGTACAAATGGGTCTGTTAATAATAATAATCCTTACATTTGGTTCAGCGCTTTTCATGTCATCCAGACGTCTCAAAGCATTTCACAGAATATAATGCAAAGTGAATTGACTGAATATTTGTGGGCGAAACGTGGCAGCAGTCGTTGATTAAAGTGACCAAATTATTATTGGTTTGTTTTGAGGGATTATTATTATGTGTGTGGAGTAAGGAAACTTTCCTAAGGTTTCATCCTACCTGGAATTGACCCCAAATCTTTTAACTTGTAAGGCAAGTGCTCTAACCATTGAGCTACCGGGCTCCTGATGGGTTTATAAAATATGTAAGGGTATATATTTGAATGTGACAGGGTGACTGATCAGGCAGCACTATCTGAAATGCTGCGATACGTATTACTATTATTATTAATTGAATATTTACACCTCTCCTTTCCAGGGTCGTCAGACATTCCACCGATTTGATAAATTCAATTCTAAGTACAATCCAGTAGGTGCGAGTGAACTGAGGGATGTTTACTTGAAAACTGATAATTACATGCACGGAGAGTACTTTGCTCGTATCATCAAGGTAAGAAGTGATAAATCCGACCATGGTGTGGTTATTGCTGTGGATCAATCATTATTCACCAAACAATTTGCACAACAACAGCTTACATTTATGTCGCGCCCCTCAAGCAGGGTAGAATCCCAGAGCGCTTGAGGACCAACCAGAAATCATACAGACTGCACTATTATCATATCGTGGAAGTCCTACAGCTCAGTGGTTAGAGCACTTGCCACAAAAACAAGATTCCCTGGGCAGGGCGAAACTTTGGGCAAGTTTATTCCACACGAGTCTGTTGACCTAGCAGTAATCCAGTTGTTAGTTGATTGGCAGATTGCTTTTCTGGTGATAATAACTTCTCAAAGAAGAATGAGTTCCGTGGCATGAATGACCAACGTAAAAGGTTGCACTGTACTGCCTTAATGGTGATTTCACTATAAAGTCAATGGGTTGCCTATAGTGACCATTCTTGTTCTGGAATGCATTGCCTGGAAAGGTGGTGGAGGCCGTTTCGATAACAGCTTTTAAAAGAGAATTAGATCTTTATTTAGGGAGAACAGGTCTTTTAGGTTATGGGGAGAGAGCTGGGCAGTGGGATTGAATTGCTCTTTTCAAAGAGCCAGCACAGACTAGATGGGCCGAATGGCCTCCTTTTGTGCCGTAAAATTCTATGCTTCTACCAACTGCTCCCTGTACACAACTGGGTGAGTGTGGTTCCTCAATCACTACCATGTGCTCAAGGCTTCTTACGACAGCATGTTTCCACTTTTTGTGAACAGGAGGTTGCTCAGGGACTGGAAGAAAGCAAGTACCAGCATGCGGAACCTCGCTTGTCCATCTACGGAAGGTCACCGAACGAGTGGCCCAATCTGGCCAAGTGGTTTATTGCGCAGAAGGTGTACTCGCCAAACCTTCGCTGGGTCATTCAGGTTCCTCGGATTTAGTAAGTTCTGGGGCTTTGCGTAAGATCAGTGAAGTAACTAGTACCTAACCAGCTTAGTGGACACACAACAACTTGCATTTACAGAGAAGGAGCCTGTAGCTCAGTAGTTAGAGCTCTCGCTTTGCAAGCGAAAGACCTGGGTTCGATTCCAGACAGGGCGAAACCTTAAGCGAGTTTCCTTACTCCACAAGCCTAATAATAATCACTCAAAAAAAACGAATAATAATTGGTCGCTCAATCCACGACTGTTTGTGGGACACTGCTGTGCGCAATTGGCTGCCGTACTTCCCCCACAAATATACAGCCAATTCACTTTGCAGTTTATTCTGTGAAGCGTTTTGAGATGTCTAGAAGACATGAAAAGCTCTATATCAAATGCAAGGATTATTACGATGATTATTATTATTAGAGCACCTTTCACCTAGAAATACTCAGAACACTTTACAGTGGTGGGGACAGATACCGAGCTGGGGGAACGAGAAAGGAGAAGGAGGAAAGGGAAGTGTTAACCGAGCTCAGTTGGTAGCCCCCTTGCTTTGGAGTCAGAAGGTCATGGGTTTCTAAGCTTCATGTCTGCATTTGAACTCACATAGTTTAGGCTGACACTCCAAGATTGTTCTGTGGGTAGCAATGCATTGTTAGAGGTATAATCTTTCAGTTGAGACGTTAAACCAACGTCCCTCCTGCCTATTCAGTTGCATGTTAAAGATCACTACTGTATTTAGAAATACCGCAAATTAGAACCCCTCATAATATATATGTATTTATATATTTTTTAATGTCTGGAAGTAGACTACAAAATTAAATAAACATGTAAGATAGATACATGGTTGGTAGAAATGGAACATAATATTATAATAATCCTTGCATTTGATAGCGCTTTTCACATCTTCTAGACATCCAAAAGAGCTTCACAGAATATATTGTAAGGTATATTTGTGGGCGAAACGTAGCAGCCAATTGCACACAGCAGTGTTCCACAAACAGTCGTGGATTGAAAATGACCATTTTATTATTGTGTTTTTTTTTGGAGGAATTATTATTAGACGTGTGGAGTAAGGAAGCTTGCCCAAGGTTTCACCCTGACTTGTCTGGATTCGAACACAGGTCTCACGCTCGTAACGCAAGTGCTCTAACCACTGAGCTACAGGACTCCAGGTGCAGAATTATACATGTGCAGAATTGTAAAGGCTGATCCATCTCACCTGACTTTTGGTTGATCCCCAGCGATATATTTAGATCGAAAAATATCCTGCCCAACTTTGGCAAAATGCTGGAGAATATTTTCATGCCTCTGTTTGAAGCAACCATCAACCCCAAGGAAAACAAAGAGCTTCATGTGTTCCTGAAATATGTACGTACACCACAAAGTTATCCGTCCTCTCACTTTGTTGTTGTTATTCTTTGGTATTCACAAGAAGATACATTCTAAAAATGCTGTTTTATTATGAATTGCCCTGACATTTGGTGGCTCCCCAAGCTTTTGTATTTTTTAAAATTAGTTTTGAAGCAGTCATTTGAGTTAGTAAAGAATGTATTTCACAATGGCCAGGATGCTACAGAAGGAGGAATGAGCAAACAGTGTATTACCGTTGTCCACAAAGACAGTATATTTGTCTTTGCAGACCCCGGCATGTTGTTACGGGGAATTTGGTGGGCTGTTAGTGACAGCATCACGTTGGCTTTTGCAGGTCACTGGCTTTGACAGCGTTGATGATGAATCCAAGCACACCCCTCACATGTTCTCACCAAAGAGCCCAACACCTGGGATGTGGACAAGTGAGCAGAACCCCCCTTACAGCTGTTACCTGTACTACATGTACTCAAATATCATGGTGCTCAACAATTTGAGAAAGTAAGTGTTCCCTGAAATCTTAGCGCTTTATTTGCCCCACAAAATACACTAGTCAATGCAGTTTACAGTACATTGTGTGAAGCGCTTTGGGACATCCACCCGATGTGATACATGCTATGCCAAATAATAATAATAATAATCCTTCCATTTGATATGGCAAATGCAAGGATTATTATATTATTTTTCAGAACGGGTGCATAATGGTGTTTGACTACCTGATCATTTCGGAATTTGTTATTTCCTTGATTAGACTCTCGTAGCGTAGTTGCATCTTACACGGGGGAGATTCTCGGGATCACTGTTGACTTGGGAAAAAGTTCGGAATTATCGGAAACATCTGAACGATCAATCGCATGGGAGAAATATTGCCGCTCCCATTGTTGCTTGCGTTGCATATACTGGGTGTTTGACAGCAGTACAAATATCTTACTGTCCGATTCTCTTTCAGGGAGCGAGGCCTGAGCACTTTCATGTTCCGCCCTCATTGTGGGGAGGCTGGATCCATCACACACTTGGTATCAGCGTTTCTCACTGCTGACAACATTTCACACGGACTCAATCTGAAAAAGGTACTTGCCTACCTGTTAACAGCACAGAGCCAATGCCCCAACACTATGAGAAGCACAGTGTGATCGTTAAGACTCCAGCATTGACCTTGTTCCTCGCCATTTCATACATTCGGCCATTCATTAGCCCGAAGACCATTGACTTCAAATTTCACATTGGGTGAAATTTTGGGAAAGGGACATAAATTCAGTCATTATTTGGAAGCTGATTTGGCTGGCATGTCAATAATATTGCAGGTGTTCAAGCCTGTCAAGTTTATAGGTGTGACCTGGGATCGAGTTGGGGTAAATTGGAAATGTGTAAATAAAGGTAACACTGTTATAAGTTGTCCTGTATGTCTACCTTGTTGCATGGGTTTACTGCGCTGGTCACACACACAGAAAGTATTTCTAAACTATATCACTCCCATTGTTTGCAGAGTCCCGTGCTTCAGTATCTCTACTACCTTGTTCAGCTCCCCATTGCTATGTCTCCACTCAGCAACAACAGTCTTTTCTTAGAGTACTCCAAGAGCCCACTGCCAGAGTTCCTGTACAAAGGCCTCAAAATCTCTCTTTCTACAGATGATCCCATGCAGTTCCATTATACAAAGGTAAGTGCCTTCTCATAATAATAATAATACTTAAAATAGAGCCTCACTAGGTCATTGAGGCATCTGAAAGCTCTTCATAGAATGTATTCTAAAGTAAATTGACTGCATGTTTTGTCGCCAAAACGTAGCAGCCAATTGCACATAGCATAAACAGTCCCATAAACAGTCATGGATTGAGTGACCAAATTATTATATTCTTTTCGAGGGATTATTACTCCTGGAAAGCAATCTGCCAATTGACCAATAACCGGATTCCTAGTTACTGCTAGGTAAACACCGGCATGTAAAGTAACTTGCCTAACGTTTTGTCCTGTCCGGGAATCAAACCGGGGTCCTGTCGCTTGCGAGGCGAATGCTCTAACCCCTAAGCTACAGGACTCCACGACTTCCCATTTTCCTCTAAGCAGGTTGCGGTGCTCTTTTCCAAAGTTATGCTTAAACCTCCCCTTCCTTTTTCTTCTTAGCACACTTAAGATGCGAGCAGGCGTGATCAGAGGCCTCTCAGTTGATTTTATCTTTCAAGTTTTAAGTTCAGAGTATGCAAGATTTGAAATACTATTCCCTTATCTTAGGAAGGAAGCTCTTCCACCTCACTGTCCCAGAGTTGCAAAAGAATAACTATCTAGCAATAAAACCAACAAATCGCATTGATAGATCATGTCATATGGATAATGGGGTAATGTATTGCTTTTATTTTGGCATTCAGGAAGCACTAATGGAAGAGTATGCCATTGCTGCTCAAGTCTGGAAATTCAGCACCTGTGACCTCTGCGAGATAGCACGAAACAGTGTGCTGCAGAGTGGACTGTCCCATATGGTAAGGACACATGAAGAAAATATTGCAGAGAGTGTTACTGTGACAGATACAGTGCAGGCACATCCTGCACAAACGAAACTCCAGCTGTACTTAGTGATTCTCTAGCCATGGTTTGCAAGATAGTTTGGGGGAGGTGCCATCACATTTCTGGTCCACAAAGGCAGCATTTGAGAACAAAAACAATAATCTTGTTCCATTGTTCTGTTTGCAAGTAAAAGATCTGACGAATCTGAAGAATGACATGGTTTGAACTGAACGTAGGTTTGTCTAGGATCAGGTATCTGCCAGGCAGTGAATCGCTCCACTTTGAAGTATACAGTAAACACCTAGCTTAGAGGACTCCAGGTTTTCAGAATTCGTACCTAGCCAGATGGGCCTGAATGGAAGAATTTCTGCGGGCGGGCGGACGAGCATGTAGACTCCGCTAGCCCCACTCTCCGAACACTCGCCCCCACCTCACTGTCCTTCACCATGGATTGGGACCTTCGCTGTTTGAATTGTGCAAGTGGAGGATAGTTTATTCACCATCTTGTTTGTGAGAATCAAACAATTACAATGCCGGCATTTTTTGGTACTGAAACAGCTGGTGTCGAACATAGCCGGTAAATGCTGGCACCGAACTCTAATTACACTTAGCTGGAAATTCTGCGGTCGCCGGATCCATCTCTTCGCATTAGTCCGCCCAGCTGAGGTTTTCATGTATCACAATGTCTGGTTAGTGCCTTACTGTGTGCTGAACTGAAGAAGTGAGCTCTAACCCTGGTATGTTAGTGCCTAATGTGCAACATCTTCAACAACAACATGCAATTTATAAAGAGCCTTTCACGCAGGGTAACGGCCGGGAGTTCTTCACAGTTGCAGTCTGACAGTGAGCTAGGGGGAGAGGGAAGGTAGGGGTGACCGTAAGCATAATCAAATAGCTCTTTCGTTTCTGTAGTTTCTCCTCACAGCTCATGATTTGCTTTTAATTTGCCTTCACAGGAAAAACAGCACTTCCTGGGAATGAATTACTTAAAGGAAGGACCCGAGGGGAACGATATCCGAAGGACAAATGTGGCACAAATCCGGATGGCCTATCGATACGAGACGCTGTGCGCTGAGCTCTCATTGTTAATTGATGCCGTGAAATCGACCGAGAACTGCGTGGCATGAGATTAAAGTCAGCAATTGATCAAAGAAGTGACAGGAGTATAGAATGGATTAGACATGGGTGGTGTGAAACAAAAAATGATCTTCCAATAATGCTATAATAATAATAATAATAATAGTGCACTTGGAAAACAGGCTGGTTCTTAACCAGCTCACCTCAGTTCTTGCCTAATTATATACCAAATATTTTATTGCATGTACTTCAAAATACAGTATCATGCATGCTACCGAATTACTCGATTTAGCTTGAAATTTACAATTTTTAAAAAATAAAACTATATCAGAGGAAGCAATTTGTCAATATTGACTGGTACAGTATATACCAGTCTATAGGGTGCAATACAATGTTTCTAAATTATCTATACAGATTATCTTTCCAGAGTAAAGTGCATATGTTTCTTTCCCATATTTACTAAAATACTTATGTTAGTACAGTACTGAAATACTTACATCAGTCAGTGAATAATCAAGAGTTGATTCATGGTGTTCTGAGCACTTTGGCATTGGGGAGGTGGGTTATCTTTCAATGTTTTGTTAATTTTTATAATTTTACAAATAAATTCTCATTGATTTGCAACCAGTTCCTCCCTCCATAAATTGCAGATAATCCAGAACTCTGCAGCCTGTGTCCTCTATAGCTCCAAGCTCCTTGACCCCATCTTCCCCATTCTCGCTTGACTACATTGGCTCCCCATCACCCAGAGGATTCAATTCAAGATCCTGGTCCTCGTGTTCAGAGCCCTCCATGTCCTCACCCCACTCTACCTCTGCAACCTCCTAAACGCCTACCAACCTGCCTGCCCCCTCCGCTCAGCAGTCTCCAGCCTGCTCCATGTCCCCTGACCCACCATTGCCGGGCAAGTCTTCAGTTACTCTTGCCCCATACATCTGGAATTCCATCCCTCAGTCCCCCTGCCTCACCCCTCCCTAGCCTCCTTCAAGACCCGCCTCAAGATCCTCCTCTTTGACGGTCCATCAGTCATCCCAAATCCCCTCCTCTTCCATCGTTCCCGATCCCGACCGCAGCTCGGATCTGAAACATTGGCTGTCCAGCACTCTGGGACGTCGTCCTGATGGGAAAGGCACTATACAAATGTAATTTTATTGTTGTTGCTGCAGTATCCACACATATAACTCGCAGCAATACCAGTCAAGGGAAATTTAAACTATAAAATAAAGACATCAGTCTAAATGACAGCTAGAGTTAATTTTGTTGATATCTAGATATGTACATTGTAAGTGAGGCCCTCGGTGCTACTTCAAAGAAATAATAATCATGGGATTGCATAGGACAACATGTTTTATTGTACTAAACCTAATAGTCAACAACCCCCCCTCCCCACCCACAATTATTTTCCCAAATAAACAGAATAAGTGTTTCCAGAGTTTTCAAATAGAGACGTTATTGTTTTAGTGTAAACAAAAATCAGCAGTTTAATAATTGGTGGTAGTCACCATATCTCATTTGAATGTTATCAAAAAATTTATGTGTGCAGGCTACATCTATCACTTTCAAATCTGCGTATCCAGCCAAGCAAGTCTGCACTAAGATACCCAAAACAATTCCAGGGACGTTAACTTCTACTCCCCGATAGAACCAGGGATTAGACAATACAGTAAGAGAGACAATTTTGTAAGCAAGGAAATAACTCACAAGTCATGACTTAATACATCAAATGGTTCAATTTGTTTTGGGATGATATTGATTTGAGTTTTGCACCAGTCAGTGTACACCTGATTTGTATAACAGTGTTTGAGCTATGAAGCACATCAATTATGTGCCATTTCACAGAAGCTCCAATCTCAAAACATTTCATGAAAGACCTTGTTTAACAAAAAGGTTCTATGCATGCTGTCACAAAATGAATAGCAACAAATATCCTTCCTCCTAACAGACCCGTCTCTTTAAGATTAGCACAAGTTATTTTTGTAAAGGAAGCAAAAGAAGATTACTACAGTAAAAGTAAATTAAAAATAGGAAGGTTCAGTGAAAATGGGATGAGGGGAGAGAGAGGCAAAAGAGAAAGAACAAAACGTATGTATTCAAATAATATAATAATAATTGTTGCATTTGATATAGCACCGTATCACATCGTTGGGATGTCTCAAAGCGCTTCACAGCCTGTGATTCAGGGCAACTGGCAGGTTATTTAAATTAAATGAAGGTGTTAAAAGTTACCCACGTGTGCAGGGTAAAAGGCAATACAAACTCAGTATTCGCTTCAGCGATGCAATACTCCAATAAATTCAAACTTTTAAATTAAAATATTCTTGCTGCTAACACAGAGCTAAATGTCTGGAAGCTACAACCATTAATAAACCTTGAAGGTCACTGAGTTCCAATCCAAAACAAGCAAGTTCAAGGAGCTCATACTCAATAATATAAGTTATCCTAAAATCACCAGTTATATTAAACCA
The DNA here is from genome assembly GCA_035084275.1 of Hydrolagus colliei. Lineage (NCBI taxonomy): Eukaryota > Metazoa > Chordata > Chondrichthyes > Chimaeriformes > Chimaeridae > Hydrolagus > Hydrolagus colliei. Next base: position 12,299,679 of record CM068757.1, on the reverse strand, counting down.
CCAGTTTATTCTTCAATCATGAATTTGTAAAATATAAAAATAATCTTATAATTCATTCACAAAGCACAACCCTAGACTGACGATTTACATTACATTCTGTTCACTCTTTAGCGAGCATGAAAAACCATAATCAAAAAATTGAATTCTAGAGCAAATCAATTGAAAATGCCAGTTTGGTATTCACAGCTTCCATCCATCGAACTACAGTGAACTACGGACATAAAGTGCATGATATCAAGTTATAACTTTTAGCCTTTAAAAGTTAAACAGCGCTATGATTGAGCTTTTCCCAGATGTGAGTGGTATGAGCAGATTTCCATAGAGGACTTGCTGGACATACAAAATAATGCAGTGATTGTTAAGTATTACAGACATTTATGTATAATGTAAAGTTAGACTAAGAATAAACAATCCTTACAACCGATTTGTCCACTTTAACCAATATACAGCCAAAAACACAACTGAAAACTTCAGATATGTTTGTCAGTCTACTTCAATGCGCGATCAAACGGGGGCAGTAAAACCAAAAGATACTATTCAGCCACAATGGCCCGAATGCTGGTAAAACTTGTTAAAAGCACATTTTCTTTGACAAGGAGCCAAACGAAGGAGCCTTCTTCATTTGCACAAGGTTTAACCCTCATTAGTCTTAGGGCTTGTGGGGCTGCCCGGCCTCATCTGCTAGATTAAGAATGTAACTTGCTATGTCCTCTTCAGTGGGTGCTTCAGATACAACCCAAGAATCCCCGGCTTCGGTCACTTGCAGTCGGCAAATTGGACAATTCCTGTTGCGATCACTCCTGTTATAAAAGTAAATAGCACATGAAACTGAAATTTCTAACTCTTAATTTCCCATTTAAAAAAAAAGCCACAGCCAATTTTATCAATCTAGCATGCAATGTCCTAAAATAGTGGACATCTTAAAATATAAATTCAATTATTTTCACAGCTCACAGTACTGTAATATATTTTAACAAGATTTAATCTTTTATGGTGCAACTCGACAGGAATACAACCTTTGGTTCTCACAAATGAGATACCTCAAATATTAAAGATCACATTTATTAACAACAAATACATTACTGGTAGAAATGTGCAGAGAAGGTTAAAGGGTATTTTTGTATGCATGAAAATAAATCTTGAGGATTTAATATTCACAGGACACAGTACTAAAGCAACACCATCATTTCCGGTCCACTATTTCTAAAAATCTAGATTATATTTTATCAGGTGATTTAAAAAATGTTTTCCTACAGGCATGTGAAATGTGAAAAATAAAAAGCCTTACCATTTATCAATGCATTTCTGACAGAAGCTATGAGCGCAGGGCAGAATAAGGTCAGCGCGACCATCCATGCAAATGCAACATTCTTCTTCATCGGTCATCTGCTTTATCCTGCAGAATGCACAAAATAATGTTGGCACAGTATCTAATGAATAAAGGAAATTCATACAATCATATCTTTTGCCCTGAATTATTCAGTTGATCCCTTTTGCGATGTTTCATTCTTTACTTGAGGAGGTGAAACAATCAGCTTTCATGTTTCTGCCAATGCACAACTCAAGAGCAACTTCGACCATGATTCTGGTCTCAGGCTGCATCCAGCCCAGGAGATTTCATCCAGTCCTCGAACATAGTCTTACGGGATCCTGAATCATGGCTGTGATACACTAGGTTAGTAAAACATCCAAATCAAAGATGAACAAATATGAATTATTCAAAGCAGACTGAACCATTTGTTAGTCAATTTTAATTTTACTTATATTAAAATAAACACAGAAACAGTAATGGACAAAACATTTTTTTTTAATCTGGCCACCTTTGATCTATTGGATACAATATTACTACATTCCTAATGAATAATCTTTATTCATCAGGAATCTAGTAAGAGTTAAACTTTAAGCAGACTTGCAACTTATTGCTCACCAAGCAAAATTTCCCCGCTTAATATTTGCACTATTCCAGAAAGTAGTTGCTACTGAATATCGACCAGAATAATATAAAAACATTTTATTTCAGCAGAAACATTTATCTAACTGCAGATATAAAAAAAGTTAATATGTAAAAAACTTCAGAGAATTATTATATGACTATTATTATAATTGGTACTATACAACAACAAAATTACATTTGTATATAGAATTATTCTATTTATACTGATTCAAAATAGATTTTTCTTCGAAACTTATTTTTCTGGTATGTTAGCATTATGTTGTGTTTAAGATCAGAAAATGCCATAAGGGTCATTTACTATGCTGATATGGATTTGTTTACATATCCATATCCTCTCTATATAAGCAATATGATTAAGAATTAGACAGTATTATGTGAAGAGTTTGGCACCATTATGTGGTCTTTGTAGACCAAAGTAGACAAGGGAAAGCTTCAGTCCTCCTGGTTCTGTAGCACCGAAGCTTGTTCACATAGTCACACAATATTTTTAAAATACACTAACCTTATTGTTGGTTAAAGCAATAGGAAAATGGATATTAACAGCATGATGATTATGTAACCGTAACCACATCTACTGGGGATCTTATGAAATAAACTGTATTACAGAGTATTGAATTGTATAGATCGCAAACCATTTTGAGGCTAGGAAGGCATTCTGGTATTCTAATAAACTAAGCCTGTGCTAAGATGTGGCTTTTGGCAATGTTAGTACAGAATAAATTACGATATTGAAAATACACGGACGATGCACTAATTTAGCCAACTCAAATCATTTACTCACTTGCCGAGCCACATACTGGCATGAGAAGAAGATACTGAAGAAACACCTGCTATTGTTCCATCAGACATGCTGCTGTCTTGGGTCAGAACTCCACTTGCCTGAACAGTGATCTCCCGATATAGCTGGGTGAACTGATAGAGATTTAAAATTCTGGAAGCATCGATATTTCCAGTTGTCTTGTTAATCTGTTAACATTATGATAGTGTACAATTAAAAGCAGCAGAAATTATGCACAGTTGAGTAAAATACACAATTAAATACATATTGTCCCACAAACAACCAAAGAAACATACCACTTGTTTCATACCTTTGAACAAACAACCCGCACAATAATTTTCCAAAGGGCTGAGGAATCAGAGTCAGGCTGTACTTCAAACAATAAGCACTTCTCTTGGCCAGCAGCTAACCTTTCTGTGCTAAGGTGGGTGAAAAATAAAACATTAGTGTCCCACTTCTAAACTGGTTCTTAAAATCTAAATAGTCAAATTTGATTTTGAGCTTGCAAGGTAGACTTGAGCAACCTTCCCACAATTACATTTTAAAAACATCCCCATTTTGAAGCTATATGAAACAAAAATCAATTTGTAACACATAAAAGGATTAAACTTACATTTCATTAAGTTCTGCTACTCTGGCAAGAAATTCCTCATACGTCAGGAAGCCACTTTCTCGTACCAAAGCTGCATGTTTCATCACTTTATCTGGCAATTTATTTAAGACAGTCGGAGTTTGGTTTGAAATATGTTGACCCATAATTCAATGGCAGCTTAGTAGCTGCTAGGGCTAATGGAATACTCTTAAGTTTTAGTCATTTGTAGATCTCCTGTTTAAATAAAAAAATTAAGTGAATCAATTCTGGCAACATCCCTAACAAAATATACCATGTTTGTTGGTAAAAGCAAATTAAATAACATTTACCACCCTGAAACAATTATGTTTTGCTTAAATATTGTACAATGTAGATACAATGTAGATAGTTTACACCCTACATCCTTCAATACTCGCATTCAATTTTACAATATAAACAACAAATTACGTTTGATAAGAAGTTGCTGATGGTTGGGATAAGCCTCAAATACGAGGATTATTATTATTACTAAACGTTACTAAAACAGACCAGAATTGTTTGGATAATTGCATTGTTCCCTCAGTTATCTTCTCTTAATGGTAGTCTTCCTTCTTGGTAATCTAAAGTTACCAAATGGCTTAAGCATTTCATTGCATAGTTCCATGCATGGCATGTCACAAAACAGATTAGAACCATATGAACTCCAATCACATTGCAGAATTAAACAGCATATTTTTAATGAACATTATGGGTTGGATTTCATGTTGGACCATCCTTTTGTGTCAAAAGTAGAAGTTGTTTAATAGGACGACAGAGTCATTGTGCTTTGTGTTACTGACTGAGAAGCACAACATTCAAATATTAAACAATGCAAATAGTCAGTATGGCTTAACTAATAGCATTTTTGCCTCTAGGTAAAAAGGTAGTGTGTTCTGCTCCCCACCTACATGAGACATCCTGCAAACTTGAAAGGCATGAATAATAATCCAATAATTCTTACATTTGATATAGCACTTTTCATGTCTTCTCCATGTCACAAAGTGCTTCACAGAATATAATGTATAGTGTTTTGACTGTTTATGAAACTGAAACACAGCACCCAATTGCACACAGTAGTGTCCCACAAATAGTCATGGATTGAAACGATCAATTTATTATTGTTGTTTTTTCAGGCTTTATTAGGCGTGTTGGAGTAAGGAAACTTGCTCCAGATTTCACCCTGCCTGAAACTGATCAAGGGTCTCTCACGTGTAAGGCGAGTGCTCTAACCACTAACCTACAGGACTTCACCATATCAAATGCAAGGATTGTTATTAATTTTGACTCAATAGGGTTGGTTAAAAAGTGTATGATTAGTACTTTTTATCATGTGTGAAACATCACACTGAAAGGATACAGCCTTCTTCAAAAGATGTTTGGCCACAAAAAAACTGTTTCCAGATTTGTACTAGATGAAAGGACACAATCCACTTGTTACTGTGTCGGAAAACATCTGTGACAATAAGTGACAGGTGTCTTGTTCCAGTTAACAAAATAGGGCCAGTCCAACTGACCAGAAAATGAAAAGCAGGCAAGTCAAGTTGAAGAGCTGGACAGTAATCACCACCAGCAGCTAATTTCTACTGGGGAATGGAACAAAATGAACTCAATGTATATGGGATGCGATAACATTTGATACTCTGTGGGAAGTTTGATACTTATTTTACAGGCTGCTAACTTGAAAAAAAACTCCAGTAGTGGTTAATTTTCTAGATATTGCTCTCAGACTCTGCTAGTTAATAGCCAATAGACAAACTGTACAGTATGTCACTTTCCATGTTTGCATGGACCCTTTCTTACGCCGTTTCAAAGGCACGAATCTAAATCTTCCCAGAGAATCGGCCTGATTCTCGACCACGTGGGCGTGTTTTTATGTTGTGTTTGTTACGAGGAGATAACAAGTTTGGGCGTCTGTCTAATTTTTGAGAAAATGTTTCATATAAACCTGCAAAACGTCCCCTCCCCACCTCATCAGGAGACCCTTTCTTACATAGAGTCTCTCAGGGAATGAACTAAAGTGGCCGCTCTGCTACCCCGTAAGCTGGCTGTGCTTAATACAGAATGGGGCTAGTTTGGGGCCAATGTTGTGATGGACTTTGGGCTACAAACATCATTTCTGGCAAAGTCGGCTGGGCTGACATATCGGCGCTAAGGCCGGGAAGGAGACAATAGACGACTCTGTGGGTGTTGGGGTAGAGCGGGGGGCGGGGGGGCATCTCACGAAGTGTGTGTTTGCATGGGGAGGGGAGGTCTACGAAGAGCCTGCGGGGCTCAGCCGGGCCCTGTGACAAGAGTCCGGGGAACGGCCTGCCGAACGTCACCAGGCCCGCGCTCACCTCCATCAGGCCTCTCCCGAAAAATTCTCGCTCACCCTCCTTCCCTCCACACAGAGTGGGTAGATCCCCCTTTCTCTCTCACCTTGCACCGCTCTCATCCTCTCCACAGACTGCCCGCCCGTCTGAGCCGCCCAACCGCCGCAGCTCGAAACTCCAAACCCCACTCTCCTACCGCGCAGGCGCACTAACTGCCCGAACCCTCCACGCGCAGGCGCACCAACCGCTCACCCATCGTGATGTCACAGCTCGGGCGTCTGACACTCGATGCGACGTATCGACAACAATAGAGAGAGTGTGAGAGATGGGATAGAGGAGAGATAGAGAGAGTGTGAGAGATGGGATAGAGGAGAGATAGAGAGAGTGTGAGAGATGGGATAGAGGAGAGATAGAGAGAGTGTGAGAGATGGGATAGAGGAGAGATAGAGAGAGTGTGAGAGATGGGATAGAGGAGAGATAGAGAGAGTGTGAGAGATGGGATAGAGGAGAGATAGAGGGAGTGTGAGAGATGGGTAAAGGAGAGATTGTGAGAGGAGAGTGTTTGTTTTAAAAGGGAGGGTGAAGGACAGCATGTGAGAGTGTGTGTTAAAGGTGAGAGACGGAATGTGAGAGTCTGTGTTAGAGGAGAGGGAACGTGAGAGAGGAGAGAGTGTGTTTTACAGAGGAGACAAATAGAGAGACGAGAGACTGAATGTGTGAGAGAGGGAGATGTTAGAGAAAGGGGGAAGAGACGGAATGTGAGAGAGGGGAAAGAGGAGTGACAGAGAGAGTATGAGAGAGAATGTGAGAGAGGAGAGACAGAGTATTAGAAAAAAGAAACAGAGAAGACTGGGGGAAATAGTGTGTGTGTGTGTGTGTGTGTGTAAGAGGAGAATGAAGGAGAGTGGAATATCAGAGAGAGAGAGTGTGAGAGAGGAAAGAAGTCAGGAGGATGGAGGGAGGAAGAAAATAATCATGTTCCGATGTTCTGGAACGCTAGAAATGAAGGAGAAGGAAATAAAAGGAAGGGAGAGAAGATGAGGGAGAGACGAGGAGATGAGAGAGAGAAAATAAGCTAAGAGAGGGGGGGTAAGGTGAGGAAGGAAGAAAGGATGACAAAGAGTGGGACTCAGGTGAGATCGGGGAGAGGATGAGAGAAAAGAAAGGAGGATGGCTCTGCGTTGGCAGCATATTCTCACTGAGAACAAAAGGTTGTTACCTCGTTGTAAAACTGGCTAATTTTTCTACATCGTGTATTTAAGGGAAGAGTGTAACCCGCTCACAAAACATATGCTGGAAATGTTCTGGTAAAGTCACAATCTGTGAGGTCTTACATCACAGGGTGGTGGCTGGCAATCACCATGATGACTTGAAAAAAATAAATGTGTGTTGCAATTGCACCAAAGTCCATGTGTAAAAAATACCCTATGGTTGTCAATAAATTGAAGGTCATCTGAGCATCTGGGTATAGATGTCTGTATGTCCCCCAGATGAGGAATCCAGACCAAGGCATAATCGTAAAATTAGAAGGGGTGATTTTCCCTAAAAAGCTGTGGATACTGGGTCAATGGGAATGTTCAAGACTCAGGTCAATAGATGTTATGAAATAGTATCAAGGGATATGGAGAAAAGGCAAGTAAATGGAGTTTCGGTATGGATCTAATATCTGGATCTCATCCAAAACTCTGCAGCTCGTATTCTCTCCCGCACTAAGCTTGATGACCATATCACTCGCACCCTTGCTCCCCATTGCTCCATTGGCTCCCCATCCCCCAGAGGATCAAATTCAAGATCCCTGTCCTCACTTCCAAGGCTATTCACAGCCTTGGCCCTTCCTATTTCTATGATCTACTGTCTCCCTATGAACCTACCCGCCCCTTCCATTCAGTGGTCCCCAGTCTGCTCCATGTCCCCTGCCCGACTCGCCCTACCATCGGTCAACGGGCTTTTAGCCTCTTTGCCCCCACACTCTGGAACTCCATCCCACAGTCACTTCCACTTCCTCTCTTGCCCCGTTCAAGGCTGGTATCAAGACCCTCCTCTTCAATCGTGCCTTCTGCCCTCCCAACTCTCCCTCACCCCTACCCTGCCCCTCCCCCTTGCTCGAGTCCCAACCTGAATGTTCAGCACCTTGAGATTTCCTCCCGACGTGAAGGGCACTCTATAAATCTAATGTTGTTGTAATAGAATAGTGGAACAGGCTTGAGGAGCCGACTGGCCTGACCCTTTGATTGGAATAGAGTTTACCTGCAGGCTAAAGCGTCACAAAATGGTCTGAATAGCTGGGACAGGAATGGGGACTTTCATGAGAACTGTATTCAGGTTCTTATCAGGATTCTGTCGCTGTTCAGTGATGCAATATTACAGTTCTGTTTAAAAGATGCACAGAAAACCCATCTCTTGTTTGACTTGATGGAAGTGTTCAGTATTTTGAAAGGAATTGATAAAACACTAATAATAGCTTGAAAAAAACATCATTTGAAAGTCTTGCCAACAAATGATAAGCATTACTGAATGTACCAACACAGTTTTAAGTTTAACATGTGGGGCTGTTAAGTGTAGATCACTTTGCTGATGTTTTGATGGCGACAAGTCCAAGGAAGTGCCAGAAAGGAATTACTGCTTCGGATGTGTGGTGAATTGTACATATTTGATGTACTGTATATCTTAAATTATTCAATACTGTACATGAAAAAGGCAATTAGTCAATTAAATTGGAAAAAAAAACACCCAATGATTATCTTAAGAGGTACTCCAAATCAATGACATTTTAATTGAAAAGTCAGGTTGCAAATTATAGTACAAGGGCAAATCACAGCTGACCTATGCCACTTTGGATAGTTTTTTGTTGTTGCATTTGAAGGAGTGTTTGATGGAGAAGTCTTATTTGTGATCAGTATTATACTGTGTACTTTTGAGAACTAAAGTTCAATTACTTTACAACAGTCAATTCACTTTACAACATATTTTGTGAAGCGCTTTGAGGCATCTAGAAGACATGAAAAGCGCTATATCAAATGCAAGGATTATTTATTATAAATGATTATTGCGTAAAATGCCAAAGTGATATTTCATATTGTCAATTGCAGTGATTTATTATGTGTCCAAACACTTTGTGAAACTAAAATCATTGGGAGATCAGTTGGAAAATTGGAAGCGACTGTAGGTATAAGAATCTATAAGGAAGGATATACCATAAAAATCACAACAGAGAGACCTGGGGATTTGTGTTAGTGACTCTTTGAGGGTGGCAGGACAGTTATTTCAGTTATGGGGAAAGGCTGGATAGGCTAGATTTATTCTCTTTGGAACAGAGAAGGTCGAGAGGAGACCTAATAGAGGTTTATAAAATCATGAGGGGATTTGACAGGGTGAATAAGAAAAAAACTGTTTCCACTGGTGGGCAAATCTGTGACTCGTGGTCACAGATTTAAAATAGTTTAGATACGAAGCAGAGGCGAAATTTTTTTACTCAGCGGATTGTTCGAATCTGGAATGCATTGCCTGAAAAGGTAGTGGAGGCCGATTCGATAACAGCTTTTAAAAGAGAATTAGATCTTTATTTAGGGAGAATAGGTCTGTTAGGTTATGGGAAGAGAGCGGGGTAGTGGGATTGAGTTGCTCTTTTCAAAGAGCCGGCACAGACTAGATGGGCCAAATGGTCTCCTTTTGTGCCGTAAAATTCTATGATTCTATGATTTAGTTGATTGATGGTTCATTTCAGCTAATCATTTTCATCATCTACCAAGTTATGGTTCCACACTTCAACCTCTACGGTTTCTTTTGGCGGTACGCTTGAAAATGCAAAGGTGTTCTTGCACCTAGAAATCAAAAGATCTCAACGTCAGTTAAATACTTTAGCGGACCTCTGGGGTACATTCCGCATCATTTTGTTCTAAGGTTTTTTTTGTCCCTTAGAAGTTTTGTTTCATTGAAAGTTGAAATCAGAGTCATAGATTGAAAACCTACTGTACAATCTGACCAGGGTTATAATCATAGACATTCAAGACACGAAGGATACAATTCGGCCCATCACACTTGTGCTGGCTCTCTCTAAAGCTATCTACTGTATTTAGTCCCATTCTTTTACTTTTTCCCCACACTCTTGTATTTCTCTGTTTCAGGTATTCATCCAATTGCACCTTAATAGTGAATATGGATTCTCCTGCAACCTCAATTCCAGGCAGGATATTGGACTTCCAAACAACCCTCTGTATTTCTTTTTAAAAAGGCTCTTAAACTCTCCCGAGTCATAGTCACCAACAACATTCTCTTTGTCTACAACACCATCAGTGGGGATATGAAGCAACGTTTTATAATATATTTGCTCTTGGGGGCTGACTTGTCAGGACACCTGCTGTATTTGGTACCTAAGAAGCATAGAAACATTTGTCACAACTGGCTCTCTCTGGGGACAGCTGCCTTTGTGCCTGATCTTTGCATTCCTAAGCACAGGCACTAGGGGGTGCACTGGTTAAAGACAAGGTAATAGTGGAGCTGCAGTTGTAGATTCAAGTGATGATTCCTTTCCAGAGTGACAAAACACAGGCAGCAAGACAGCAAGCCTAAGCCTTGGATTTTGCCAATCTGTGCCTAAACTATCTGGATAAGGCAAAAGTTGCATTCCTAAAAGCAAAAAGGGCAGCAATGCAAATGTATCAAATTCTTATTTCAATCATAACACAATATATACTAGAATGTCACCTGTCACACATCACTTCCATGATGTCCCGACTTCCATCATAATAAAACACAAATATTACATTGTAAGTTCTTTCAAGTGCATTTTACCAGGCTCCAAGCCAACATTGAGCAGTGTTAAATCATAGTTTAAGAATACTGGCTTGGACCTTTTGAGCCGAAAAGCCCGTTTCCAAGCTAACATTCTGTGAGAGCTCTTACCTTCTGTAATAGCAACTTAAGATGAACAAAAAGATTATAATCAAACAGCCAATTGTCACCAACAGTGAAATGATGAGTACTAGAAACACACAAAGAGAACAGAGGTTAGACAAGGTTAAGTGAACCAGGTGTGCATGTGGTTCTTATGGGATATTAGAGCAAGATGCATATAGAGGTGCATACTCTAACAAACAGGAAATAATGTACATTTTTACAATTCATTATAATGTTGAAGTGCTTCCAAGTACATTTTTCTTATGACTGTTAATTATAGTAAAGTATAAGTATTTTAAAGTACCTTATTGCCTCATCAAGAAATCAAGGCGCTGTACAAGATTGCATGCTATAGTGGTTATTGGTGAAGGTGGCAGCCAATGTCCCACAAACCACCATAAAGTATGATTTTTTTTTATCAGTGGAATTGTTGGCAACACTGGGAGAAATTCTCTTTTTGAATAGTGCCACCTAGACAAGCAGATGGGACATCAGCGGAATGTCTCATCTGACAATGCAGTGATCCACAAAACATTGCAATGGAGTGTCAGCCTGGTCAGTGAGCACCATCAAGGTCCCATCAACAGCCACTTTTATTTTGTCAAATTGTTTTATGGGATCTTTAATACCCATCTGAAGACCAGGCAGAGGGCACTTTGGTATGTGATATATCTGAAGATCAATGCCCCGGGCAATGTTCCAAGCTGTACTGTACTGGGGGCGTTAACGGAACAATAATAGGGTTATTAAACAAACAACTTCAATATATCAAAAGATCCGTAGATTCTTGTGTTGTTTTGAGTCTCACCCCAACGGTTGTTCTTGCTGTTCACCACTACTGAGAATACCTCTGCAGTTGAGATGAGACGCGTTGTTGTCGAGAAACTGGGACTTGGTGCCACACTTTGACTGGGAGCCTTACTGGGAATTGGCAGCTCAGAATCTGCATTTGGGAGTCTAGATGTTTCAGTCTCTAGTTGAACGGTAGTTTCAGAGGGCTGTGCTGATGCAATCTCTGCATGTGTGAGATCCAGGAGAGTTGGCGTCGCTGTTTCATTGATACTCATTCCTGTGGTTGTGATTTGCAACAGTGGATCACAAATAATCTTCTCATGAGCATCTTAAAAAGGTTAAAACAAACATAGTTAGATCACAGGTTTGCTGTCAATCGATGACCAAACAAGTTTGTCAAATGCAGTTACTTCAGGGAAAATCAATCAAAAGTTTGAAGCAGACCAATACAGAGAAATTGATTTTTTTTCCTCTTTTGAGTAGGAAACAGAGCTAACCAATGATTCAAAAATATTGAAAGCCATCAGAAACAAGGTCAGCTCCAACAGGATCTCCTTCCTGCTCTTTCCCTGCTTGTATTTATTACAAGACACAAGTGGATAAAGTTGGTGCACACCTCTTGGAAAAAGTGTTTATTGCTCAAGGGTTAATCGGTGAAGTTATTTTTCCGCTATCTTTTACGAACATCCACTGATAAAGGAACATATAACTGCCACAGAAATATTTTTTCTCATCAACATTTTAGTAGATTTATTTTAAACATTTTGTTCTGAAAGTACATTTAATGGAACTTGATCTATCTCCATCTTCTTGTTAAACCTCTTTTGAATACCTCACTGTTTATTTCTCCTCCTTGCTGTTAAAACATTTGTTATAACCATAAATAGAGCAGAAATCGTACGATTCAAGATATTTTGGAAGGCTTTTTTTTCTGTAGGATTGCTTGTCTTTAAAAATATTCAATTTCCTCCAGGCCAATTTTCTCCCCTTCTCTACTTTCCTTGCCCAACTGACATTCTTTATGTAGATATGTCTTTATAGTGACCATGACTAGGTCATTTTAGAATAGGGAGTAGGCAGGTCAAATCCAATATGAATCCTAACACTAACTGTAAATCCAGAACAATACTTGGGATGCACCAAAGACAATCGAGCAAGTGGATATAAGTTGCCAAGGAACAAATTCAGAACAGATACCAATGGTGTATATCTTTACCCAGAGGGTAACCAATGAGTTGATTATCCTTTGAGAAAAGAATGGTTGATTCCAGGACAGTGGGAATTGTTTGGAATACAGCTTGTGATGGGAGGATGATAGGGTGGGTCTGTGTTCTGGAAGGATGAGATCTGATGGGCCCTTTCCTTATCTAGGGTAATCTTGTGATCTCCTGGGAAACAGCTCCACAGAGGGAATAAACAAAGAAAAAAAGGGAGGAAGTGAGAGGTGAAAGGGAAGTGTGCTTTCATGCAATATAATGATGCAATCCATCTAAAAACCAGTTCAGAAGCTCAGAGGAAAAAACAAATTGTTCCAAACAGAGGAATGTGCTGAGCTCAGCACTTTGCTGTTGGAAAGCAACAAAAGCAACAAATGGCACTCATTTTCCCTCTCCACTCCCATGTTACTGAAGTAAGAACAGTTTTTTTAAAAAAAACATAAGATATGTAGTTTTCACTCAAGCAATTCTTAGGAAAGGAATAGAATTTGCTGCAATGGGTTCATAAAATTCTCTACCCCAAAAGGCTGTGGATGCTGGATCCATTCAAATTTTCAAGACTGAGGTGGATAGGTAAGGGTATCCAGATATTTAGGGCAAAGGCTGGTAATGATCTAATAGAATGGCAGAACAGGATCGAGGGTTGAATGGCTTACTCCTGTTCCTATGTACCCTTAAATCTAACCAGGTGTCTACCCACTCCCACCACACTGGAACACCTCCTAATATAGATTTTGTTTATCCACAAATGCAGAATTGATTAGGATGTTTAAAAGGAGATGGAACTGAAATCCTAAACTTAACCCATTCCAGCCCCCCTGTTCATAAAGTTCAAAAACTTCACTTTACACAACATTGACTTGCGGTAGGAAGAGATCGTTGGAATCACGTTGGATTTGTGAAATTCTTTGCATCCTGCCATTATGGTGAACTTCCTGTTTGGCTATTTGACATGTGCTTCCTGTCACTTCATCCAGCTCCATATAAAAGATTCACTGCTGCAGTTTCTAACCGGTTTCAGACAGGAAAAATAATCTGTTACAGTAACAGAGCCCTTCTCTTCTGAATTGTTGTCGTTGTTAACAAAACTAGGATTTCTGAAGGGTCAAGAGGCCAATCAAGTGGAACAAAAATTGCATATTTAGCATATAAATACAAACCATTAAATCCGCCCCCTCCCTCCCAGTATTTATAAAAGTGAGAAATATATCATCAGATGTTCAAATATGAACTAATTAAGATTTACATCTGACACACTAGTCTGTTCATAGAATTATAGAATCTTACGGCACAAAAGGAGGCCATTCGGCACATCGAATCTGTGCCGTATTGTAAGGACAAAACCCGAGTATGCTTAGGACCTCCTCCTCACATGAAAGATGCTATATAAATGTAATTTTGTTGTCTGGCTCAGTTAGTAACACTGGCCTATGAGATGAAAGCTTGTGGGTTTAATCCTAACATCTGAACTTTGAGCTCACATTCTAGGCTGACACTCCCATACAGTGCTGAGGATGTGCTGCATTGTTGGAGAGAGAAAATGTTGTTCAAATGAGCCATGAAACCAAATTCCCTTCTGCATATTCAGGTGGACAAGGTTCTGTGACACTACTTGAAAAATTAAGTGAATTTCATCTACTTCATCATTGGCAATAATCCACCACATAAAATAAAATCATTTTATAATTTATGATTTACTAACTTAATAATATAATTAGTGCACTTCATTGCTAATTGTGGGACTTGTGTGCCATGTTTGCCTACAAAATACAGTTACTACACTTTGTGGTAAATCCTGCAAACACTTTACGATATTCACCTGATGTGAAAGGTTCTATATCAAATCTAAGGATTATTACTTGTTAAAGTTGTCAGAGTATTATCGCTGAAGCAACGTTTATTTTTGAAGCTCCCTTTACTTTTTTAAAATATTTTTTGACTTCATGGGGAGCTATTTTACTGAGCAGGTACTGTAATCTCAGGCCTAAATAATAATTATACTACTACTAATAATAATAACAATAATAATAATAATAATTGTTATGGCACCTTATTACATCTTCAAGATGTCTCCAAATGAATATAGTGTAAAATGAATTGACTGTATGAGGGCGAAACGCAGCAGCCAATTACTCACAGCAGTGCCTCACAATAGTCATGGATTGAGTGACCAAATAACTATTTTTTTAAAAAAGTTTTTAAAAATGATTATTACCCCTGGAAAAACAATCCAACAATTGACTAACAAGTGTTTTCCTACTTACTGCCAGGTAAACAGAGGCATACGGAAACTTGCCGAACGTTTCTCCCTGCCTGGGAATAGAACCTGCCTGGGAATAGAACCTGGTTCCAATCACTGGGAGGTGAATACTCCATCCAAAATGCTACCAATAGCACATAGCCTTGCTTAAAATTGCATCCACCATATCCATTCACTCATTTTCAGCCTTGTCATTAAAACGTTACAAATTCCCCTCGATATTTGAATAAGTAGGTTTGCGTTACCTTTGATATTGATGCAAAAGCCATCAAATGAACCGTTCACCACAGAGTTTTTTAACACTCCTGTTTGGTTGTTGGAACAAGTCATCACTGGATTGACCCTTGATATTACGGTGTATCCTTCAGCCACCCAACCATATCTGGAGTAAAAACAAACAAAGGAACAAGACTTACTAATTAAAACTGCATGTGTCAAACACCTGCCTAATGACGACAACAACAAAAAGGCACAGGAAAATGTCTCAAAGTGCTATAGAGTTGATGGGCGGGAGAGAGTTAGGAGTGGAGGGGGAGAATTGGGAGGGCAGCAGAAGGCACGGTCGAAGAGGAGGCTATTGAGACTGGTCCTGAAGGAGGCGTGGGAGGGAGGGAGCGAGGCGAAGGGATTGTGGGAAGGAGTTCCAGGGTGTGGGGGCAGAGAGACTGAAAGCCTGTCTGCTGATGGTAGGGCAGGTCGGGTGGGGGATATGGATCTCTACTTATTGGTCAGCTGGGTATCTGAAACATGCGGAAACACGGGGAGGGGGGAAAGTGACTGAAAGTGCGGTCAGAGTTTGTTCTTGAGAAGGACCTTGAACGAGGTGAGGGAGAGAGCAAGTCAGAGGGAATTAAGATTCCTAATTGCACTTTCTGATATCATTCAGAACATTAGGGTTTTATGGGCATAACTTTCACAAGAAAACAGAAGAGAGATTTGGATGGAGGAAGTCTAATGATGGCTTGCTTGTTCCATTGCATCACTACAGTATAATTTGCCTATGAAATAAGGCCCAATTAATATTATCTTTCCATTTTCGCCGCAAGTTGTTCAGTTATTTCTCATTTCTGACACCATCAACCTTTCCCTCTCCTCAGGCACCGTCCCTACCTCCCTTAAAACAGCCACCATCACTCCTATCCTGAAGAAACCCTCCCTTGATGCGTCGCAACCATCAAGCTATCGACCCATCTCCAACCTCCCGTTTTTATCCAAGGTCCTTGAAAGAGTGGTTGCGTCCTAGCTCCTCTCTTTCCTTTCAACTCACTCACTCTTTGAACCCCTCCAATCAGGTTTCCGCCCAATTCACAGCACAGAAACTGCCCTGGTTAAGGTTACAAATGACATCCTAACCGCCTGTGACCAGGGCTCCCTCTGCCTCCTCGTCCTCCTTGACCTATCTGCTGCGTTCAACACAGTCGATCACACCATCCTCCTCCAACGTCTTTCCTCCCACCTCAACCTTCAAGGCACAGTCCTTGACTGGTTCCATTCCTACCTGACCCACCGTTTACACTTTGTTTCTTCCAACGGTTTTTCTTCAAACCCCCGCACAGTTTCTCACGACGTCCCTCAGGGCTCTGTCCTCGGCCCCCTCCTTTTCACCCTTTACACGCTCCCTCTGGGCGATGTCATCTGCAGACATGGGGTACATTTCCACATGTATGCGGACGACACCCAGCTGCACCTTTCTGCCTCATCCCTCAACCCCCAGACCATCGATGTTCTGACAGCATGTCTGTCCGACATCGAGTCCTGGACGAGGGACAACTTCCTGCAACTGAACGTGAGTAAGACCGAGGCCCTCCTGATTGGCTCAAGCCAGCGCCTTCGCACATCGGGCGCTGCCAGCCTCAACATCCAAGGCTGTACTCTCCACCTCACAAAGCCAGTCAGGAACCTCGGCATCATGTTCGATCAAAAACTCTCCTTCCTCCCCCACATCCGGGCCTTGACCGGCACCGCTTATTTCCACCTGCGCAACATTGCCAGGCTCCGCAACTATCTACCCCCCGCGCTGCCGAAACACTCGTGCACGCGTACATCACCTCGAGGCTGGACTACGGAAACTCTCTCCTCGTCGGCCTCCCCAGTTCCTCCATTCACAGGCTTCAGGTCATCCAAAACTCTGCAACCCGTGTATTATCCCGCACCCGCCTCCGCGATCATATAACCCCCACCCTCGCCCGTCTCCATTGGCTCCCCATTCTCCAGAGGATTGAGTTCAAGATCCTCGTCCTCACCTTCAAGGCCTTACACGGCCTTGCCCCGCCCTATTTAACCAATTTACTTTCCCCCTACAAGCCCACCCGGACTCTCCGTTCAACAGGACTTGGCCTGCTCCAAGCCTCCCGCCCCACCATCGGAGGCCGGGCCTTCAGTTTCTCCGCTCCCACCCTATGGAATGCCATCCCTCAATCCCTCCGTCTCGTTTCTTCCCTTTCCTCTTTCAAGGCCGGTTTGAAGACTTTCCTCTTCGACCGTGCCTTTTGTTCCACCCCGAATTTTTCGACCTCCCCTTCGTGTCTCACCCCTTCCCAAACACTCCCCTCTCAGCTCGGGTCACACGCCTCCTGTGCAGCGCCTTGGGACATCCTCCCACGTGAAAGGCGCTCTATAAATGTAATTTGTTGTTGTTGTTGTTATGCAGCACCGTCATTGCCAGCATCCGACAGAGCCATCCGCTTTGAAAGGCTGATTTGCCTATGTTTATTCATTGTTATTAACGTGAGGTGCTAAAATCAAGACAGCAGATTAACCTGTCTGAACCTGACATAAGATTCAAGTTATAAAATAAAAGTTTATATTATTACATGATTCTTCATACAACTAAACAAGTTGTGGAACGTTACAATTTCTAGGTAAAGGGCGTACTTTGTCATAATATTTCCATAGCGCCTATTGGGATAAAGTTTGTGGACTTTATGTTACTCAGGAACACATTATGAATTGCTCCAAACTTTAACCCCATTATATTTATTTTAAACAGTTTTTGAGCGTTATACGTGGCCATAAAAAAACACCATATAAATGTTAAAATAAGTCATATGTCATGACTGGCAATAAAATGTAAATTATGAACTGAGCATGAGATATGAACCATTGCTTCTAATTTATTTTCTAACCTGTATCCCCCCATCAATCTCTCTAATATTCCCCGATGAAGGTTCTGATTTGTGATATAATACTGACACCCTCATTTACCTTGGCCGCATTGCAATTGCTCACGTGCGAGCAGGCTGTCAATGTTGAGCCTCATCGTGTCCTCACTACACAGAGATCTCGAGTAGGAAACCTGGATGATTTTCCCTTAGTTAACCCTGTTGATTAACCTCTGAGCAAAGCAATAGTTGCTGGTGTCTGTCCTAAACTTCGTATCCTTAAACCTGGAGCTCTCCTTTCCTGCTGCCTCAGTGTAGCTGAAAGTACAGTATTCTGGCTTTACTTTCTCATTTCACCTACAAGATACACAGTCAATTTTCTTTACAGTATATTCTGTAAGTGTTTTGAGATTTCTTGAAGGCTTGATAAGGGGCTACATCAAATTCAAGGACTATTATTATCCCAACTCGGCACCTTGTAAACCTCCATGAAGTCCCCTCTGAGATGTTTCTTTTTGAATCCAAAGACTTGAAACTGAAGTGGTACAAAAGAGGTTGGAGGAGGAGTAGCATTGCCTACCTGCAAACCTCAAACCCAACCTGATTGGCACGCTCAACCTGGGCTTCTGTTGCCAATTGCGCCCCGATTGATTGACAGTTGGCACGAGCTTCCTCCAGTGACATTTGGTATCTGTTGTGTATACCGATGTGGAACACTCCATAATACCGACAATTGCCATCAAAAAGATCTGTGACAGAAAGAAAGAATGCTGTTTATACCAGACAAAATACAAAGCAACCAAATCTACTGGCAGAATTGCAGCCACAGCTGTGTGCAATGTACTGCCAATGTTTCACCCACAAAATACACAGTCACACTCTAGAGTGTATTCTGGGAAGTGCTTGAGACATCTAAACAACGTGGTTAAGGCGCTATATCAAATTCTTCTCTAATAACAAAGACTTACCTCAACAATACTGTGGGATTTAGTCTTAAATTAAATATGTTTGATGGTCTGAACGCTTGGCAGACAGTCCTGCATTTATTGTGTCTGTGATGCGGTAAATGTCTGTAAGCTTCTTTAAATGGCCTCCTTCTGTGTTGTAAGATTCTACAATTCTAAGTAATCAAAGACACAAGAGCACCTTTCGAAAAGTTCTTTGTACTCCCCCAACCCCCGCCCCCCCCCACCCACCCACCCAAACAACAAATATGGCTGGGAGTTTTAGAATAAGACAGTACGTGGTAAAAAAGGAAGAAGTGGGTAGGTGGGGGGAACATTGCCACACCCTTTTCTTCATTCTTCTTCTTATTATTATTAACAAGCTCCAGATCATAAAGTTTATATTATTATATTATTACATGATTCTGATCAGCCGCTGTTAAACTAGTTCCGAAATATCACGGTTGTTGATGCAGCATTGGCTGTACCTTGCCTTAATTCTGTAACTGTCAACGTTTAATGGTTTAAAAGTTTATGGAGTTCTGTAGCTCAGTGGTTAGAGCACTCGCCTCACAAGCGAGAGACCTAGGTTTGATTCCCGGCAGAGCGAAACCGTGGGCAGGTGTGTTCAGTTTTCTTACTGAACACACTTGATAATAATCCCTCAAGAAAAAATGATAAATATGTCAATTCAATCCACAACTGGGATTATTATCAGGTGGGAGACAGTGGTGCACAATTAGCTGCCGTATTTCGCCCTCAAATACACAGTCAATCCAGCGCCTTGGGACGTGAAAAGCGCTACACAAGTGTAATTTTGTTTTTGTTGTCAATTCACTTTACAGTATATTCTCTGATGCGCTTTGAGGCATCTAGAAAATGTGAAAAGCGCTAAATCAAATGCAAGGATTACTCTTATTATTAACATGAAAGTTTGTGCTAAAGAAACACGACAAGGTGGTTCAGCCCACCCAAATCACCACTTTCCTTAGGCAACATGCAACCTAGTCCGACTTTATACTCTCTCCCACTGACATAATGGGAACTCGGATGATCAATTCTTTTTACACCCCCAACAATTTTGCAGGAGACATTGCTCGTTGCTTCTAAATCCACTCCGACTATCCCTTGCAGCTTCCATGCTCTTTCCTGGATCAATCACAGGGTTCTGTAAACTACCACTGAGCACTTTTGCAATGCAGAATATCAGGCTAACAGGTCTACAGATAGCAAGAGCACATCTCACTCGTGTTTCGAGGCTTTCACTATAGCTCCTGACACTTGAATATTCTAATAATATGAGGGAAACTAGTATGAGTTGGTTAAACTATTTAAAACCATCAAGACACGAATTAGTTATAAACGTACCTCCATGAGTCTGAACCAACAGCAGCAAACTACACATCACAAGAATTGACGGAAGTCTCCTATGTATTTCCATGTCTGTTGATGTCTGGTCAGTTCCCAAGTTATACAGTATTATGAGCAGGCAACTGGTTTCCAGCTATTGTCAATGTAAGAGTGTAAGACCTTAAACCCGTTTGCAGTCTCTCCAGCTGATAAAGAATAGGAAACAGGAAGTGAAAAGCAGCGAACCAAATCATTTTTAAGAAGTTTATATTATCAGTGGATCCATTTACGCCCATGTTGCACCGGCGTAAATGTGTTGTTTCCTTCAAACACTTTGAGCAAATTTGTTATGAAAGACATGTTGGCAGGAACGTAAACTATACTCAGCTGCAGGATATTTATTTTCATTACAAAAAATTGCTCACTTCCAATCTTTCAAAAAAATTGCTAATTTGGTTGCTCAATTCACAACTATGTGGGACACTTGCTGCGTGCAATTGGCTGCCGCGTTTCGATCACAAAATATGCAGGATATTCACTGAAATGTCTGTGTGTTTACCTAGAGTATATTGCCTTTAGAGTATATTCTGTGAAGCGTTTTGAGATTTCTCAAAGATGAGATAAGGCACTATATTAAATGCAAGGATTATTATTATTAAGACTAACACAGTAATCAACAAGCAGCAAAGGGAGAGCGTCAAAATAATTGGGTGGGGCAGCTAATGGTTTGCGAGACATTTGTTTCAGGCAAAAAATCTTTGTGCTCCACCTAATAGACATCTATCCTCCAGAAAGTGTTTCTCATCTATCCTCCAGAAAGTGTACAACTTTCTGACTCAGAACTGATCATTCTACAAACTGAGCCAAGTTGGCACATTGAAAGTGTATGGAAAGTTTACTTTAGTGGGAGAGCCAATTTCAGTCACCACCAGTGGATCGACTTCTATTGTAAATTACCTGCTTGGTAACCCAGCAACTCTAGCATTTAGCACAAGAAAAAACACTGATTATTACCAATTGAAGGCATTGTGGTTGTGGCCTCTGCCTTTCAGACCACAACGCAACACCAATGAGCAAAACCATGAGCTCCATCAACAATGTGCGACTGGCATTAAAAATAAACTTGTGTTATACATCCGCTGTTAGATTTCTGTGAGATTGAGATCGAGAAATTGGAAAACCACATGCAGGCAGGTTTTCAACTGCTCTCTTAAACTCCATTTCAGAGTTCCTCTGACTTACGTTGTGCATCACTTCATTCAAGGTGCAACAACAACAACAACAATTTAGACTTATAAAGCGCCTTTCACGTCGGGAGGACGTCCCAAGGCGCTGCACAGGAGGCGTGTGACCCGAGCTGGGAGGGGAGTGTTCGGGAAGGGGTGAAACACGTAGGGGAGGTCGAAAAATTCGGGGTGGAACAAAAGGCACGGTCGAAAAGGAAAGTCTTCAAACCGGCCTTGAAAGAGGAAAGGGAAGAAACAAGGCGGAGGGATTGGTGGATGGAATTCCACAGGGTGGGAGCGGAGAAACTGACGGCCCGGCCTCCGATGGTGGGGTGGTTTGGGCGGGGGACTTGGTGCAGGCCAAGTCCTGCTGAACGGAGGGTCCGGGTGGGCTTATAGGGGGAGAGTAAATCGGTTAAGTAGGGCAGGGCAAGGCCGTGTAAGGCCTTGAAGGTGAGGACGAGGATCTTGAACTCGATCCTCTGGAGGATGGGGAGCCAGTGGAGACGGGCGAGGGTGGGACCTCGGTGACCATACTTTCAGTCAACCTTTCCCTCCCCCTCCATTTTCCACACCCAGACTCAAATGCCCAGCCAGTACTGTTAAGTGCTTTGGGACATCCTCCTTTTGTGAAAGGAACTGTTTAGACTAACAACAACAATTTACATTCACATTGCACCTTTCACATCAGGACGACATCCCAAAGGCAGTGGACAGTGATTTGGACCTGATCTGGTGGGAGGTTTGGAGGGCACTGAGGTGGCCAAAAGCGTGGTCGAAGAGGATGGTCTTGAGATGGGCTTTGAATGAGGCAAGGGAGGGAACAAGGCGAGAGGACTGGGTTTGGAGTTCCAAAGGGCAGGGGCAGATTCATGTACATTTGTAATTGCGTTGTACACTTATAAGAGACAGGCTAGCCGCACGTATTCAGACAGTTTTATTTTAACAAAATCAAGTAGGTGGGCACTATACAGTACAATATTTAGCTTTTAAAAGTTGAAAACCTTTACACGATATAAAAGACAAATATTACGACACAAAGGAAAAATGGAACACTTACTTTCGAAAAGCTATCAATACTATCAGTGCTTTGGGAGGAGGGGCGGGCAGAGGAAAATAAACTACAGTGATCAAATAATACTGACGAGAAAATATTGCACTTAAAACAAATATATATAGAGTGTAATAACTGGTTTCTTTCGAACAGGTGTCCACTATCAAACTAACAAGCCTGCGGTCAGTTGTGGGGTGCGCATTTCACTCTGGGGCAAAGGGCATCAATTCGGGAATTGCCAACCTTTCAAAACAAAAAGAGTCATTCAATTGAGTTTTCGATCGTGTTAAAGCCACGATGAGAAATGGTCCAACTTGTCCTGTCCAAAGGGCACCATTGTAACGAATGTCACCTAGTTTCAAGCCCAAGGAGAGGTACCGAAGCCATGGTCTGTCTGATTCCCGTTTCGGCTTCACCAAAAAGCTTAAGCCACCTCACCCCTCCCTGGTACTTTTACCAACCCTGGTTGAACTTACACTCTTAAGATCGAGATGAGCTTCAGTATCCACCTGTAAATGAAGTGTTCATTTCCAAGTGGCCAACACCACGACTGGCTGAACAAACGCTTGTTTCCTGGTTTACCTATTGCAGAAAGGGGGTAAATATCTATTGTTCTATTGATCTGAACCAGGTTGGTAGGGTGAAAAGGATGATCGGAAGAGAGAGGGTGAGGTCCTTTTGTCAGTTATGTTGAGTTAAGTACAGAAGAATTTGCCAGATAAAGCCCAAGGTACATCCAGTTTGCCATCGACCATCTAACCAGTCACATGCATATGTCATTTCCCAAACAAAATACTGTTGTATTAAATGTTATGGCCTCAAGTGATACGAGTGAGCTATGTGAGTTTTACTGTATAGTATTTAGAAAGTTGACACGTGGATGTTTAATGCTCTCCCTTGTGTAAGACACACAATCATAGCAGTAGGTTATGATAGGGCCGACAGGCTCGAGGTAGCTTTACCCATATTAGAGCAGCACAACCAGCATAGGATGGGCATGAGTCCAACTTAGCTGGCGGCTGACGACAGTGTAATACAAGCAGCTCGGAGAGGAAGAGAAATGGAATATCTCCCTGTCTCAAATTTGAGATCATTACCTGCCTTAAAATGTAAAATTGGACAGAATTATTTGGAAAATCCTTAAATACAGGATCTGAGGGTGTGTTCAAGATCCTCATCCTCACCTTCAAGGCCTTACACGGCCTTGCCCCTCCCTATTTAACTGATTTACTCTCCCCCTATAAGCCCACCCTCCGTTCAGCAGGATTTGGCCTGCTCCAAGCCCCCCGCCCGAACCGCCCCACCATCGGAGGCCGGGCCTTCAGTTTCTCCACTCCCACCCTGTGGAATTCCATCCCCCAATCCCTCCGCCTTGTTTCCTCCCTTTCCTCTTTCAAGGCCGGTTTGAAGACTTTCCTCTTCGACCGTGCCTTTTGTTCCCCCCCGAACTTTTCGACCTCCCCTTCGTGTTTCACCTGTTCCTGTACACTCCCATCCCAGCTCGGGTCACACGCATCCTGTGCAGCGCCTTGGGACGTCCTCCCGACGTGAAAGGCGCTTTATAAGTTTAAATTGTTGTTGTTGTTGTTGTTGTGGCGGGGGCTTGGCTGGGGGCTTGTGTGGTGCGGGGGGGGGGGGGGGGGAGCGGTAGCTAGAGGAGTGGAGAGTTGCTCCCAAATTAACAATCAATTGAAGGACAAAAATATTCTGTGCCACCTGGGATGAAATTCCGTTCAGCATTAGGCACCTTTGTTTTTGTCTCTCGTTGAAGGGATCTCCACCATTCTAATCACTAATCGCCAAACGAGCAGAATTTTAGCCCAGTAGGTTTTACGGCCAGGGCCAATCAGAGGGGAGGCAAGGAGGGCCATTTGGCCTGGGCCTCAAACTCAAAGGGGGCCTCAAATTTAGACACTTGTTAATTTTTTTGTCATTTGTTAAGTTTTGCGACTTGTTGCGAACATTTTTACAAGTTTTTATTAGATTTGTTTAAAAAATCAAAGTTTGAATTATAATTTCCTAATATTGTACTTATCAAATATGGTGAGGCTGTGATTTGGAACTTAACCGTTATTTTTTTTATGGCCAGGGGCCGCAAAAGTTGAAAGTGGCCCGGGCCTCTCTGAACCTCTGAGAGGGCCTGTTTACGGCCCTGTTTGAGAAAGGTCTGCGGGCTGCATCCAGTGCAATAAAATCAACTGGTGGGACAGATGCAGTCCACAGGCTGCTTGTTTGGGCTGCTAATGTGTTGGGAAATTATCCCACATGCATACACGTACCAAGGCGCTAGGAAAGGCGCTATACAAGTGTAATTTGTCATTGTTGTGGAGAAGATTTACCAGAATTATACCAGGAATGAGGGACTTTAGTTATGTAGAGGGACGAGAAGCTGGGATTGTTTTCCTTAAGAATAGGGGGAAATTAAGGGGAAATGTAATAGATGTGAGATTCAAAAATTATGAGTGGTTTTGATAAAGTGGATAGGGAGAAATTGTTTCCACTGGCAGGTGAGTCAGTAACCAGGAAATATAGATTTAAGATAAATGTCAAAAGAACCAGAGGGGAGACGATGAAATAATTTTTTTTTTACACACATGTTGTTACGGTCTGGAATGCACTGTTTGAAAGGGTGGTGGAAACAGATTCAATAACAACTTTCAAAAGGGAACTGGATAGGTACTTAAAATAGAAACATTTGCAAGGGTATGGAGAAGGAGCAGGGAAGTGGGACTGATTAAGCAGCTCTTCCAAAGAGCTGGCACAGGTACAATGAGCTGTAATATTCTGTGCTGTAATATTCTATGATTTCTACGATTCTATATATACACACACGCACTCACTCACTCGTATTTTTTTCCTTCTCTGTTTGCATTCTACATATCTTCCAACAAAATCTGTGATGGGGGTAGAAGGAGAGTGGCTTGGGTGAAAGGGGTTGAGCTTAGTAAACAGTTGAAAGCTATGACAAAGCAATAACTCAAGGATGTGGTTTGTCCATCGCTAGCAGTTCGGGGGTTAAAATTGAACATTTATGAGGTTAAAAGGTCTTGGTCGTTTGTGGGGGGGGGGGAGTGGGTGGGTGGTGCGATGGAATTCAATTGGAAATGATCCATTTGCGGACTGACAGTAAAAGGTTGGGTTTAAACGACACTGTTCCAAGTGTTAATTACTTTTTACAACTCCCGTTTCAGCACGTGAGAAGCTGCTGTAAAACAAACTAACACAGGAATGGCCTCATTCGGGACCTGTCGAACACCTGAGCGACCGACTCCACACTCGTTGCTTCCGGTCACCCCCGGCCCTGGTTTGGTGTCAGGCTCCGCCACAGTTAAGCGCTACGAATCGTTGCCCTATGTGAGGGGCGCTGTATAAATGCAAGTTGTTGTTGTTGGTGCGAACGTGCCCTGTTTCAGGCGTAAAACATCCCCATTTTCTCCGCACACCAGCGAACACATTCCTTCGGAAACACCTGTGAAGTTGCTATCACTCAATTTGTCCGTGAGGGTTTTGTCTGAATGATATGTCAACAGTGTTTCAGGCCTCCCCATCCACCTCATCCCACCCTCCCTCTCCCCACATCCCAATCCCAGAGCAAAGGACGGTCCCCGTTCACACAGGTGCGCGGTTCTTGTGTCGGGTTCCTGAGTAAGCCCACAGGTACTGCTGCACGGCCGAGCACGTGCTCTTGCCATTTGGCGGGTTCGTCGGGTCATCACAGGGATAACGGAGAGACGTGAATATGCTGATCACAACTGCCAAGAGGATCACTGCCACCGCCAGAATCCACACCACGTTCCGATGCTTCAAGCATTTCGGGCACAGTCTGTCGACCAGGTCCGAGACTTCTTCCAGCTTGCTACGAGAGAGAAAGAGTGAGGGCAAAAGTTCTGTTATTCACATTCTGGCCATAAGATATAGGCACCCTTTTCCCGCAATGATTGAGTTTGGTAGGGGTGGTGGTGTGTGTGTGGTGGGGTGGGGGCGTGGAGGGGGAAGAGGCCCTTTCGCAATAGACGTAGAAATGTAATGTTCCTTAATGGAATTCCGCAATAAGGAATCCCATTCCGATACTCAATCCACCTCCCCCATAGAAGATTGCATCCCTTCCTCACTTTTGAACACCCATCCTCCCTCCTCCCCACCACCCACCCCTTTTTTATATTGAATTCTTCGCCTTGCAACACCGTAATGAAAAAATTTATATAATGAAGTTACAGTTAGACTTCAGCCAGATTTGATTTTTTACACAAGAAGTGAAAGCACTATAATTGTCCACCAGACTATGACTTCAGCCAGTGTCACTGAGCCACCATCAAGGAAAAAATTAATCATCTCATTCCACAAGTCTCATGTTATTATACAAGAAAGCCCCCAAATTATAGACGATGGTAACCAATGCCTCTGGTTTCCATTCAGAAAGGGATGAAAGCAGAAGTTCAACAGTCATTTGCAAACCAACTGCAAATCTGCTTCCGCTGTTTGTGAGACGTTGCTAGGGGCAAACTGTTGCGAAACAAAACACACAATCATTGCCATCTACGGTGTATTATCCTATGGGATATCCTCCTGACTCAATACCAGCGTAAAAAATATTATTATTTAAGGTTATTATCACAAGTTGAGAATCTAGAATTTATATTATTTCTCCTCCAGCCTCCGCACAGTCACATGCGGCGTTCCCCAGGACTCTGTCCTTGGCCTCCTGCTCTTCACCCTCTACACTCTCCCCCTGGGCGACATCATCCGTAGACATGGGGTAAGTTTCCACATGTATGCGGACGACACCCAACTCTACCTATCGTCAACCCTCGATTCCAGGGTTGACGCGGATTGCATGTCTGTCCGACATCGAGTCCTGGACGAGGGCAAATTTCCTGCAACTCAACGTCAACAAGACGGAAGCCCTCCTGATTGACTCACGTCAGCGCCTCTGCATCTCAGGCGCTGACAACATCAGCGTTCAAGGCTCCTCCCTTTCCTGCTTCAAGGCTACTCAAAGCCAATCAGGAATCTGGGCGTCTTGTTCAACCCAGAGCTATCCTTCCTCCCCCACATCCGCTCCATGACGGGCACAGCCTTCCATCACCTCTGCAATATTGCCAGACTCTGCCACTACCTCAACCCCCCCATGCTGCCAAAACCCTCATCCACGCCTTTATCACTTTCAGGCTCAACTACGGGAACTCTCTCCTCATTGGCCTCCCCAGCTCCTCCCTTCACAGGCTGCAGGTCATTCAGAACTCTGTAGCTTGTGTTCTCTCCCGTACCAGGCTCCGCGACCACATGACTCCCACCCTCGCCCGTCTCCACTGACTCCCTGTCACCCAGAGGATCGAATTCAAGATCCTTGTCCTCACTTTCAAGGCCATTCACGGCCTTGCCCCGCCTAACTCTCTGACCTACTGTCTCCCTATCAGCCTACCCGCACCCTCTGTTCAGCAGACTCAGGCCTGTTCCGCGTCCACCCCCCTAACCGCCCCACCATCGGCGGCCGGGCTTTCAGCCTCTCTGCTCCCACACTGTGGAACTCCATCCCGCAGTCCCTCCGCCTTGGTTCCTCCCTTTCCTGCTTCAAGGTTGGTCTCAAGACCTTCCTCTTCGACCGCGCCTTCAGCTGCCCCATTAACTCTTCCCCCTCTCCCACTCTCCTTCCCCTTCCCTCTTCTTCAACCTTCCCCCACCCTCCCACCCGCTTTCCCCCCCCCCCCCGTTCAGGTCCCAACCAGACTGTTCGGCGCTTTGGGATGTCCTCCTGACGTGAAAGGTGCTATATAAGTGCAATTTTGTTGTTGTTATTTATTGCCAACAACAAATTTCATTTTTGCATTTATTTCACGTCAGGAGGATGTTGCAAAGCAGTGGACAAAAAAGTGATGACCCAGATGTACTCAGATGACATTCAACTCTATCTCTCCGCTTCTACCCTCAACTCTAGGACTGCCGGCAACCTGACAGCCTGCCTGTCTGACATCGAATCCCGGATGAGGAACAAGTTTCTTCAGATCAATGTCAGCAAGACTGAGGTCCTCCTGATTGGTGAGCCTGCCCGACCCCTTCGTTCAGCGGGCTCCATTCTGCGCACATGCTCCCTACCATTGGTGGACTGGTGTTCAGCCTCTCTGCCCCCACACTCTGGAACTCCATCCCACAATACCTTTGCCTTGCTTCCTCCCTCGCCTCCTTCAAGGCCGGTCTCAAGACCCTCCTCTTTGATTGTGCCTTCTGTCGCCCTCTCAACTCTCTCCCTCCCCTTCCCCCACCCTGCCACTGCCCATAGCTCTGATCCTGACCCCTGACTGTTCAGCGCCTTGGGACGTCCTCCTGTCGTGAAAATGTAATTTTGTTGTTGTTGATGACTGCTTTATGATCGTATACCAGTTCAGAATGAGTTGTACCCAGCTAAAGGTTTCTCAGGCAAGAGCTGAGATTCTGAATAAGAAACTAAAATATCTGACACAATTTGAAAGATTAAAAAAAATCCAAACTCTATACTCAAATAAGATAATTAAATATTACAGTACTTGTTTTTGAAACACAGTCTTTGAAACTTCTCAAAAAGCTTCTCAGAAATCACTGGAAAGTGAGTGGCTGGGCAATTTGTAGGCAAAACCTGGCTCCCAGTTTTCATATAGC
This sequence comes from Hydrolagus colliei, assembly GCA_035084275.1. Lineage (NCBI taxonomy): Eukaryota > Metazoa > Chordata > Chondrichthyes > Chimaeriformes > Chimaeridae > Hydrolagus > Hydrolagus colliei. The sequence goes on along the minus strand of CM068757.1, from coordinate 12,270,552 downwards.
AATGTCCCCCAAATAGCTCTGTTACCAGTTAGAACGCAAAGTCCCACAGGGCAACAACTTGGTATTTTTTTTAGATTATAGCTGCCAATTGTAGTCTCTTTGAATTAAAATATGGTGTGAATTTAAACGGAAATCTCTCACCTTCTGAAACCTGTTCTATGAATTCTGAGAGGAAAAGGATCTGTTCAAAATCAGCTCACAATCTGCAGCTGGAGATGATTTTCGATACAATTTCCTTTCAAAACAACATTGTGTGTCGAGCAAAACACTCTGTGCACTGGACATTCAACAATCAGCAATAGTTTGCAGAGCTAATTGTTAATACAGAGGTCTTGCCAAGTGCACTAACAATAAATTACATTTATACAGAGCCTTTCACATTGGGAGCAAGTTCCAAGGCTCTGGACGGTCAGGCATTTGGTCCCGTGCAGGGAACTAGGATCAGGAGGGGTGGAGGGTGGCTGAAGGCTTGATCAGAGGGTCTTGAGACATGTTGAAAGAAGCAAGGGGTGAGGGAGTGAGGTAAAGGGACTGTGAGATGGAGTTCCGGAGGGTGGGGGCTGAAGGCTCACTGCCAATGGTGGGGTGGGCAGGATGGCTGGAGCCTGCTCAGCGGAGGGAACAGGTTGATATGGTATTAACAGGTCATAGAGGTAGGAAGGAGCAAGGATGTGGAGGGCTTTGAATGTGAGGACGAGGTAAGTTGGAAAGATTGAGGGAGAATAGACTGCACTGAATGGCACATGCTCTGAGCTCAGGGTAACTAACAGGAGGTTAAGGAAGGACCCACCTGCTCTTTCTTTCCTCTTTGAGGCTGGGATCTGGGATCTCGTCCACACTCGCTTCCTCACCCTTCCCCTCCTCATCCTCCTCTTCCTCTGGCAACTCTTTCAGCTCCTTCTTCAGCTGGGCCTTCAAGCCTTCTTGGTAACTTTGAAACAATTCAAAAAAAAAAATATTCAGTTTTGCCAGCAATTGAACGGTTTGTTCTGAGTGGATGAAGGCCTCAGGGCTGTTTGCCTTGCGCTTGTTTGTCCCTTGTCTCCTTCATTCCACCATCGGCAGACATGCTTTCATGCTTTAATCTCCGAACCAAGTTGGTTTTTAAGTGTTGAACTAAGAGTGTAAGTGTCAATGGATTCTAACCCCTTCCCAGCCATTTAGCAGCACAAAGTTAGCTTGAGAGAAGATTTCACTCTCATTATATGTCCAATGATAACAGGTGAAAGCACCAAAAGGCCACCCATTCCCTGCTCCCCTTCATAATGATGTTATACAACAACAACAACTTTGATTTACATAGCACCGTCCACGCTGGACGGCGTCTCAGAGCGCTTATAATGTCACTAAGGCAACAGTGAAGGAAATTTCTCTCCAATATCCTGTGGATCACCCCCCCACCCATATAAAATTGGACATTCACTTCATTTCTGTTTGTAGGGACATTGCTGTGTTCGCGAATTGTCTGCCGCGTTGGTCTATGAAATAAATAGTCACTATGCTTCGCAGGAATTCAGTCAAGCGCTCTGATGGGTGTGGAATACCAAGAGGTTTTGTTGTAAACATGTGAGGGAAAAGAGTCAGGCATTTACAGGAATGAGGATGAGCTATCACACGGTATCTTCAGGAAAGGAGCCTCAGTGAGATAACGGAGCATGTAACAGGACATCGAAAAATCTGATCAGATCCAAATAATACTTTCTGCAGCACCCCCCCACCCTCAGCCCCCCTCCCTACCCACCATCCCCCACCTCCTCCGAGCAACTGATTATGCTTTAAGCATCTTCTTTTTTACTGTCAGAAGGTACACAAGCTAAAAAAAAAAGCAGGGAAAGATTCCAATTTTATTCTTGTGTTACGAAATAATAATCCTTGCCATTGATACAGCTCCTTTCACATTAAGAGGACATCTCAAAGCGTTTGACAGGATCTTCCTTAAAGTGTAACTGGCTGTTTCGCAGGTGAATGATGCAGCCAATTTGCATGCAGCAACGTCCCCAATTGTTTTTATACAGCGCTTTTTATGTTGGGAGGATAGCCAAGGGTTTGCAGCTGAGCTGGGGTGAAAAAGTGTGAAACAGTTACAAAATTAGTTTCAAAGATTTTTTCCCACATGTTCAGCATCGCTTAACCACGGCTTCAACTGTTCTGAGGCAGTGATGTCCTATGACACCTCTGGCCAAGGCTGCTCAACCAGCTTTGATAATAATCTTTGCATTTGATATAGTGGTTTTCACATCAGCTAGATGTCTCAAAGCGCCTCACAGAATATTCTGTAAAGTGAATTGACTGTATATTTGTGGGCGAAACGTGGCTGTCAATTGCGGACAGCAGTGTCCCACCAACAGTCGTGGATTGAGTGACCAATTTATTATTGTTTTTTTTTAGGGATTATTATTAGGCTTGTAGAGTAAGGAAACTTGCCCAAGGTTTCACCCTGCCAGGAATTGAAACCAGGTTTCTCACTTGTAAGGCGAGTGCTCTAACTGGATGAGACATCTGCCTGTTCAAGTGGACGTTAGAGATCCTTAAAAATAACAATGGAAGTTTCTCTCTCTCAGTCCTGGCTAACAATCTCCCGTATAAAATCGATCACTCACTCCATGGCTGTTTGTGGGACATTGCTATGTTGCAAACTGGTTGCCGCGATCTTGCGGACACTTTAAACTGTCGCAACATTACAGAGATCAGCGTTGTCAGCTTGTTAGCGCAGTTTAACAAGAAGCCCATTGTGAGCACAGGGTTTGCTGTGATACTACGTGAGCAAGTTGAGGTCAGAGCCCAGTGATGACAGGCGAAAGCATCAAAAGTACCTGGTCGCAAAATGTCAAGTGAGAGTAGTTTACATTGCACGCGTGTGTGCGTGTATGTGTGTGCTTGGAGGCTTGGATGAGTATCCATTCTATATTAGGGACATCCTTCAATTCCTTGCAGTGATCCTTTTTCCTGTGACCGTCTCACCCTTTATTGTAGGCTTCCTCTTCAATCTTGGCCTTTGTCTCAGACTTGCTTATCTCATCCAGCTTGGCTTGTCCTTCAGCAGGCGTGTTGCTGCCGCTGGTTCCCGCTCCGTTCTGCTTCCCACTTTCAAGTTTGCGGGGGGAAAAAAGATTCCAGAGAAGTTACAAATAGCGTGCTCGCCTCGCAAGAGAGAGAACCTGGGTTCATTTCCCAGGCAGGGTGGAATCCTGGGCAAGTTTCCTTACTCCGTACACCTCTGTTTACCCAGCAGCAAGTAGAAACCCGGATGTTATTCGATTAGCGGATTACTAAATTTGATGATTTGCCTTATTCCGGATGATCTTGAAACTCCACATAAAAATAAACACCAGTTGAAATGTATAATAATAATAGTAATGATGCTTGCATTTAATATAACTCCTTATCATGTCTTCAAAATGCTTCAAATTACTTCACAGAATATACTGTAAAGTGAACTGACTGTATATTTGTGGGCGAAAAGCGTCAGCCAATTGCACATAGCAGTGTCCCACAAACAGCCATAGGATTATCAAATAGGGGGATTACCAGTGGTTGTTTTTGAGATGATCTTAATAATCACAGTGTCTTAGTACTGAATATTTCTTTAAATAAGGCTTAATTTTTGAAGTGCTGGAAAGTGTATTTTTGGAGTGGGGAAGTGGGGCAGTTTAGTTTGTACAATACAGTAATATAATAGTAGAGTAATAATAATAATTTTTGCATCTGTTACAGTGACTTTTACATGAGTAGGATGTACTTCACAGGATGTACTGTGAAGCGCAGTGACTGCGTGTTGGGCGAATGGAAAACAAAAGACCATCAATAAACTTTGAAAGTGTTTATGTGATGGGGTGTCTTACTTCTCCACGTGAGGGGTGAGTGGGGGGCCGAACTGCACCCCCATCCGGCTGATGGGGCTGCTGGGATTGCTGGGGCTGCTGGGGTTGCTGGGACCAGTGCTGCTGGGGCTGCTGGTGGTTGTGCTGGCGGCTGGTGGGTTAGTTGACTCTGGCTAGAAGCAAAAACACAATGAGCCGATCACGAGAAAATCACACACAAATACACACACATACCCCCCCACACACACACATACACAGATTGGCTGGGGCAGAGGGCAGCAGAGCTCACACACGCCATATGGCTGTCTCCTGAGGTTGTCCGACTCCTGAGGTCCGCAGTGATAGTAATAATCCTTGCATTTGATATAGCGCTTTTCACATCTTCTAAACGTCTCAAAGCGCTTCACAGAATATACTGTAAAGTGAACTGATTGTATATTTGAGGGTGAAACGCGGCAGCCAGTTGTAAACAGTAGTGTCCCACAAACAGTTGTGGATTGAAATGACCCAGTTATTATTGGGGGGGGGGGGGGGGGGGGAGAGGGAAGGTTTCCTTCCCACTCGACTCCCATCAACCCTGCAAGCCAAAGCCCTAATGGTGCAGACTGGTCCTAGCTGGACAAGGAGAACGGAAAGCTTAACTTGCCAGGGCAGTGCTCTCAATAGCAAGCTGTGCAGTTTCAGCTGGTACTCCAGCAGTTATCCCAAACCACTCTCCCAAGCCTTCGCTCTTGCCCACCTGCACTGGATTATGCTCTGGACTTATAGTGGGAGCCTCCGGGGAGAGATCTTTAATCTTTTTGCTTCCGCCCATCTCCCAACATCAGTTTCCTCATCTCCGCTCCTAAACAGTTTGACTCTCACTGCTCCCCTATAGCCATTCACCCATAGGGACCAATCTTCATCAGGCAGCCCGGAGGGGATGGGGTGGGGGGGTGAAACCTGACTTACCATGGTTAGTGTGGCCAGGGGACCTGAAGTGCTGGGAGGATGACCGGGGAAATTGATGAACTTTGGGACCACAGCTACGCTGACCCTTCGTCGAGGCACCGTCTGTCAGGGAGATAACACAGTGTGAACATCCACAGGACACACAATGAACACAACAACCAATCAACAAATTACATTTGTATAGCTCCCTCATGTTAGAAAGACTTCCCAAAGCACTGAATAATCAGGGCTTTGGACCCAAGTTGGGGTCAGAAGGAGAAGAGGCCGTGAGGTGTGGGAGGGTGGCCAAAGAGGAAGGTCTTCAGATGGGACTTGAAAGAAGCAAAAGAAGGGGTGAGACAGATAGAGATCCAAAGTGTGGGGGCAGAAATGCTGAATGCCCAACCTCCAATGGCGGGACGGGAAGTGCAGGGGACTTAGTGTCTGCCGAGCTGAGGGTAGACAGGCCAATATGGGGTTATAAGGTTGGTGAGCAAGACCATGGAGGGCCTTGAATGTACGAACAAGGGTTTTGCACTCGATTCTCTGAGTGATGTGGAGCCAGGGGAGCCGGGCAAGAACATGGATGATAGATTCCCAGAACCTGATGTGGGAGAGGACAAGAGCTGCAGAGTTCTTAATAATCTGCATCTTGTGGACAAATAAATAGCACAAGGAACACAATTAACACAGAGGATAATCAGCACACAGCATGCACCACAAACACACAGCAAACACCAGAAACAAATAGTGTTTGCTGAAGCTGAATCGATCTCTCTAACTGAACGCAGCTAAAACCTGCTCTTACCTTTCCCAGAGTCAGAGACATGGATCGGGCTGTCCTCGGGATGCCGTCATCTGAGAAAAAATTGGGAGAGTCAATTGCATCTCTCTCAAGTAATGAAACTGGTGTTAACAGTAGCTGTGCCTTTGTAACCTCTTGATCTCACTCCCTCGATCTCATGCGTCTTACTCCCTCTCCCCTCTTCTATCTAATAATGTGTGTTGTCTGTGTGTGTGTGTTGCTTGTATGTGTGTGTATTGTTTGTATGTGTGTGTGTTGTTTGTGTGTGTGCGCGCGTGTGTGTGTGTTCAAGTGCAATGGGGCTATATGACTGTGACAAACTCTTGGCACATCATGTATAAAAGCCAGCAAGAAGGCATGACCACACTTGAGATTCACCAACATGGCTCAGCAATCAGATTCTGTGTGAACTATCACAACAGCGACAACATTGTATTGATACAGCGCCTTCCCCCTGGGCTAGTACCCTGGAGAGCTTGAGCCACGGTGCTTTGGGGAACTACCTAACATTGTTGGCCCACATCTGGACACAGCGCTGCTTTTGCATTCAATTTGAAATCAGCTATTAAATTTGAAATCATCTCTCTCTCTCCCCCTCTCTCACTGCTCTCCCCCACCTGCCCCACCACACAGCCCCTCTAACCATCCCCCAACCACCCTCGCAAATGGTAAAGTGAGCCAGAGGGGGCACGGACCCTACCGCCGTTCTCTCCATACGAGCCATAGGTGCGGTTTGAGTTCTGATTGGCCAGTTTTTTATACTCGGTTAGCTCTGCGTGATCTTTCTCGTACGTCCTCTTGAGGTTCTCCACGTACTGCATCATCACCTCCGTGGCCTTGGACATGCGCTTTTCCTGCAATGGGAAACCATAATCCCCACAGTAACAATCTTGGCGCCTGCTACAGTGTCTCTCGCGTCGCTGGGAGGACATCCCGAAGCGTGAGGCAGAACGTTCCCGTAAAGCAGAACGACTGTGTTTTGTGGGTGAACCCGGCAGCCAATTGAAATGCAGCGAAGTCCCACAAACAGCTACAGACCAAAAATTATCGATTTTATTTAGAGGACTGTTGGCCAGGGGAGATCAGGAGAGAGAGAAAAAATGGTTCTGCTTTCGATTTGAGCTGTGGGATCATTAAACATTGACCCGAATGTGTGGACGGGTCCTCGGATGAACACCTCACTCGAAGGACAGCACCTCCGACAATGCAGCGCTCCCTCAGTACCCAACAACTAGACCGAAAGTAAGGCTTGAACGCACGACTATCTGTCCCAGAGGTAGCAGGGCTAGTAACTGAGTCAGGCTGACTAGTGGATTATCAAATGAGCTTTGCAAGCTGGACACCGCTGACCTCGATCCTCACCAAGTAAAACCTCAGGGTGGAATGGTTCTCACCTGACGCACGGCTCCGACCATTTCAGCTCGGCTCGAGAGCCTCTCAGCCAAGCGGTGCAGCACAGAGATGGTCTCCAGCAGCCGCTGGTAAGCGTCCCGGTGATCAGGCCGTTGCCAGAGAGTGGTGGAAGACTGGAATATACATCAATAAAAAAGAGAAAAAAGGGAATTTAACAATACTAATAGAAATAATAATGTTAGTGAGAGCAGCGGCAGGGGGGTGGTGGGGGAATGAGGGATAAGGGGACATGTGTCTGACGTGTGTAAACTCGTCACTGTGCTTAAGAGTATCCAAACTAAACTGAGAATGCCATGTATCCTACCTACGCAGGGAAATCCCAGAGATAGATTGCTGGAATCTAGAAATCCTTGCATTTGATACAAGGAAACCAACATCTGAGAATAAAACAAGGGAAGTCAATCATCTTTCTCAGGCAAAAGGAACTGGTGTTCACAGCAACTGCACCTTTATAACCTCTTCTTCTGACTCCCTCTATTCCATTCATCTCACCACCACAACGCTTCATCTAACACAACAACAACTTGTGCCCCCTGCAGGTCAGAGTCTCGGAGCGCTTACCAGTGACACTGAGGTCGGGGGAGGGAGGAGGTGCTCGTAAGCATGATTGAAGAGGAAGGTCTTCAGTTGTGATTTGAAAGAGAGGAAGGAGGGGGCAAAGTGGGGGGAATGGGGGAGGGAGTGCCAAAGCTTCAGGGCATAGTGGCTGAAAGCGTGAGTACTGATGGAAAGGAAGGGAGGTGCCAGAGAATGAAGCAATAATGATAATAATATAGTCCTTACTTTTAATATTGTATTTAACAATCCTTAACATTGGAAGAACATCTCAAAGCATTTGCCCCCCCAACCCCCCAAGCCCCATGAGCTCCTCTTTGTAATCCCCTCACCTTCAGCTCAGTGGAGAAGTTCTCCAGCTCCTTCTCAGTATTGTCCTCAGTCAGGTTTCTCTCCCTCTCTGCCAGGTGGAGCCGAGCCTCCAGTGTGTAGCTGTCATTCTTGAACGCCAGCGACAACTGAATAAACGTGTTCTGTGGATCAACAGAAACAAAACAACGTTGGGAGGGGTGTCAACAGAACAGGCCGTAAGTGGGTAACAACAACAACTTGCATTATATAGTTCCCTTCACATCCCTGTAAGGCAAGAGTCACGGTTAAAATCAGGCCCCGATTAATTCCCTCTGCTTCATGACTATCTGCTGTTTCCTCCCGGAAAACCCTCCCTCTATTCTCCTGCCCCCTTCCTCCCCCACCCTCCACCACCACAAAACCCGGTGAAGCAAACCCAAACCAATCAATCAAACAAAATTACATTTATATAGCGCGTTTCACATTGGGAGGACGTCCCATGGCGCTGAACAGTCAGGTGGGGACTAGAGCAGGTGGGGAGTAGTCGGGGTAGGGGGAAGGACAGTAGAAAAATTGACTGTATATTTGTGGGCGAAACCAATCCAATTTCGACACATTAATTCTCGCAGTTGACACACACTCTCAATTGCATCCTCAAGACGTCTCCAAAATAGTCGGACAGGATGTGTTACTGTGGGTTATCAGTGACTGTGCGTTTTGTCGGCAAGTCCGGCAGCAGCCAAGATGCAGCCAGCGATGCTCCACAAACAGTCGTGACGTGGACGATCCATTGATCCAACGAAGTGCTTCCGTTCCAGCCAAACAGAAGTTCCCGATGGAATCCGGTTGTGTAACTCCCCGCAGTTTGGTTCAGTAATGGGTTTCCATGGGTTTCAAACCGAAAGTTAGACGAAGGGTTGATTGAGCATTCTGTCTAAAACCTTTTTAAAATAAATTTATGCAGACACTGCTGTATGCAATTGGCTGCCGCGTTTTGCCTACAGGTATACAGTCAATACACTTTACAGTATATACTGTGAAGCGTTTCAGACGTCTAGAAGACATATATCAAATGTAAGGATTATTACTGTTAGTTATTATTATTTTTAAAAAAACATTACAAGAGCTCGGGAGACTTTCCTTTGGAAAACAATTATATGGACGGGACTAGTTTTCCTACAAGTATCTGAGTTGGAGGCTATCAGTCACATGGGCTGATGTTGAGGGATTCCCTTAGGGGCTGAAACTGGAGCTTTATTCCACACCGGGTGGTGGGTGGGAGGGGATCGCGGGTGGTGGAGATTGGAGGGCGCACATGAGAGCTGAAATTCGATGACGATAAGTCATCGACCTGAAACGTTAACTCACTTCCCTCTCTCTATAGACGCTGCTGCCTGCCTGCCTGCCTCCTGAGTGTTCCCAGCCACTTCTGGTTTATTGTGTATGAATTAAATGTGCTTCTTTCGGCTCGGAACCTGGAGCTTGTTCGAAGGTTGTTGTGGGATCGGAAAGCGTTCTGGTGTCAGATGCCCTGCCAGGCCTTGCTGAGGCTGGGAATGTGTGCTCTGACCAGCGGCCAAACATGCACACATCACCACTGTCCCACATGAGACATCGAGGCCGCCTTTGATGCAGCCTCAAGATATTTGGACTCACTTCGCCTGTATTTCTGGTGGAGGTTTTTGTTAACCCTTACCAGCCTAGTGCAGCGCAGAGAACAAACCTAATAATAATGTCAAACATCATCCTTGCATTTACAATTGCACCTGATCACGTGTCATTGAGACATCTCAAAGCACTTCACATGATATAGCGTGAAGTGGAGGGATCATATATTTTGTGGGCAAAACGTGGCTGTTAATTGCGCGCAGCAGTGTCCCACAAACAGCCATGGAGTGAATGACCACTTTATTTTTGAAGGTATAATTACCCCAGGAAAGCGATTCGCCAATCAACTAACAACCGGATTCCTATTTGCTGTTAGATAAACAGAGGCGTGTGGAGTAAGGAAACTTGACTAAAGTTTCATCCTGCCCAGAGAGCGAAGCCAGGTCCCCTTACTTGTGAGGTGAGAGCTCTAATCACTACACTACAGGACTTTAGTACAGTACAGTAAAGGACAGAGAGCAAATCCACAGTGCAGAACAGAGATCAAATCGAAAAGACAGTACAGAGAGCAAATTTGCCGCACAGAGAAAGTATGATGATTGAATTGGAACCAAAAGACACTCACCTCGACCTCTTTCTCTGTGAGAGGAGGAACGCTGCAAACACAAGCAGAGACAAACTGTGACAAGCTGTGCCTGTGAACACTGTACAGTCAAGCCCTTTGTACATTCTAACAACAATTCCCTCCTTATGCAACTGTGGCAACTTACATTGCCCCCAAGAGGGAATTATTTGATATTAAAATAAAAGACCAATTTCATGCAACCATTGTTCCTCACCCCTTCCACACTTGTCATTTTGATTTTGTTTTATTTGGTTTTCTCCTTCCACACTTTCAAAGTTTACCTTAAGGCAATTTCTCCCCTCACTCCCACCTCCCCCCACTCCCACCCCCACCCCACCATCTGTGTGAGGAGCTGTGAGATGTGAACGTGAAAGGCGCTGTGTAAATGTGAATGTACTGCATTGTGTGTAATTTGACTGTGTCCTGAGGAGTTACAAATCCATTGGTATGTTGATCCCATTTCCATCTCCAATAGTCTACTTTTCCAACAATCAGCATAATGGGCTGGAACATGATGAGAGCCCAATCAGACAGTTTGGGAGACTGGGATCCCCCGAATGTAGAGAGGAGGATAGAGGAAAGGGAGAGGAGAGGAAGTCAGAGGAGAGGATGGTAGAGGAGAGGAACGCAACAACAACAACATAATTACATTTATAGAGCGCCTTTCACGTCGGGAAGACGTCCCAAGGAAGATGGAGGAGAGGGGGAGAAGATAGTGGAGGAGAGAGTAGAGGAGAATAGAGGAGAGGAATATAGTGGAGAGGTGAGGAGCAGCAGGGAAGGCGAGTGGGGAGAGCAGAAGAGAGAAGAGAGGAGAGCAGAGGAGAGGAGATCAGTGAGAGCAGAGGAGAAGACAGCAGAGGAGAAGAGAGAGGAGTGGAGAGGGGGGAGTCAGGAGAACTTCAGAACTCAATAACTACACAAATAAACACTAAGGCTCAAAACTGTGGCCTTTTCCACTCACGGCCCTCCCAGCTGAAAGGTTATGGGAAGTGGCGAGCCGGCAGAATGAACAGCTGGAATTCCTTACCCTCCAGGCAGGGTTCTGTGAACCTTCAGCTTCCGCAGCAGGGAGTCAGGGATATTAGGCATGATGTCCGTATCACCTTTGCTCTCCTTGTTGGCTGCTGTCCCGGGGGCAGGGGATGGACCTTCAAAATACAGACCATTTTAACTTTCACAGATCAAAAATAATAATAATAATGATTGGACATGATACAGTGCTTTTCACATCGGGAGCATGTCTCAAAGTGCTTGACTGTACAGCGGATTGGCTGTAAGCGCTGGACTGTTAAGGATTTGCACCTGAGAGGGTTTGGAATCAGGAGAGGTGGAGCGCAGGGAGTACGAGTGTGACACGGTGCACTTGAAGAGGGTCTTGACACAGGACTTGAAGAAAGCCAGGGAGAAGGGCACCCCGATGGAGTTCCAAAAGGTTGGGACAGAGAGGCTGAAGGCCAGAGCGATGAAGGTATGGTGGGCAGGGTAGTGGATGGAGCAGGGCTGAGTGGTATAGAAACAATAACCGTGCCTCACGCCCTCTCACCTTTCTCTTGTTCAGCTGACTCGCTGAGATCCGGCAACCTTAATCCAGACAGGTTCTGGTTCCGCATCAGTTTGTTCTCCTGGTTGAAGTGAAGCAGAGCCTTTTATACTGATCTCAATAACACAGTGGACGAAGCGCAAGAGCAAGCAGTGACTGAACCAAATCACCCAGTCAAGTGGGACAGTGAAGGGAATACTGTAAAGGCAGCAAACCATCATTCCCATGGTATGTAAGCCACTGGCAACTGTTCCAGTTGCTTGGCCGGCTAGGTAACAACTCATTCGCCAAAGCCCGAATAACACCGGGAGCAGTGGGTTTATTGAATGGGAAGTCAGTCTGATCACACAACACTGGTGAGCTGGAGATCAGACCTGTTTTCAGCTGGATGGCTAGTTTACAGCAACAATAACAATTTGCGTTTATATAGCGCTCTTCGCGAGGCATAGCATCTCGGACTGCTTCAAGATTGTATAGTTTGTTGCTGAGCTCAGGAGAGAGAGGAGGTGACCGCGGATACAGTTGAAGAAGAAAGTCTTCACTTTCGATACGAAGATGGACAAAGAGGGGCTGAGGCGGAGGGATCGAGGAGGAGAGTTCCATAAACAGTGACCAAAGTCAATTGTTAAGTTCTGAGCCATGATGCATTTTGTTATGTTACCCCTTTCCCGGGTGAAGAGCAGTTTTCTGATCAATCCCATCCATCGTTCCTAACGGACGGTTAATGCAGCGAAATAATCTCATTGCAGGTTTCCATGCAAAACCCCCAAACAAGCAAGCATGCTCCATCACAACTACAATCCCCTGCAGATCCCAGGGTGATTCCCACAGACATTCATCGATGGCAGAAGGAAATAGAAGCAATCAAGCGTGAGCATTCAGAGCTGCGGTGTTAAAAGCATGCCCTCGTCATTCTCTCCTCTGTGAGCCTCTGTGAGCTTCTGCGAAACAGAGTGGGAAAACCTCGGTTTTTACTATGCCCCGTATCCACCCCTACACACACCCTCCACACTTAACCCCACCCCGTCCCCTTTATTCTTTTTGAAGCCGACAGCGAATGAAGCAATCCAGGGTTATGTGATGGTGTGTCAGCGTTGGTTATACATGCCATATCCTTGCCTGCCCGGTGACATGGATCAGCCAAAAACAATCTCATGCTTATCGCTGCCCAGTCTTTGCTCTGCGCATCCCGTAGCTGTGCCGAGCGTTAGATTTGGGTGACGGCCACCCCCCACACCTTGACATCCGCCCCACAGCCCTGCACCTCCGTGCTCGCCGTGCACCTCCTCCCAGCCTCATCCTGTGACGACACGCCTCACGTACCTCTCGCAGCTTGGCCAGTTTGTGCAGCTTCCCATGGGGCTGCGGGGAGGGTCCCCTGCAGGCGGGGGGCGCGGGGCAGCCTCCTATGGACGCCTCACCGAACGTAAACGCTTCCTTGGTCATCTCAGGCGGTGAGGGGGGCCCGTCGTCGAGCTCCACGCACTCCCACGACACAGCGCGCAGGAGAGGAGGCTGCGAGCTGAACGACTTGATCTCGGCTTTGCAGGGGGTCTTGGAGCGGGAGGGGGTCTGAGCGGCTTGGGGCACTTTGCACTCCACCGCCACTGCCTTCTGCTGGACAGGCCTGCTCGAAGGTAAGTCCGCTGCCACGTTAGCATCCCTGCCGAGGTTTGTTCTGAGCCGGTCACTGGTGTTTTTCAATGGTGTGGGATCACTGTGGGCAGCAGGTACAAGCTGAGGAATCTCTCTGTGATCGAGGGGAACTAGCTTTGTCAGAAGGGAAACCTTTGCAGCTGGTGACACCTCCCTGGCTTCGTGCACGTTTCTGGCTGGGGAGAGTTTCCTGAGGTGCTTCTAGTAAACGGTTCAAAAGAAAAAAAATCGTTCAAGGAGCTTGCAGTTCATCGACACTCACAGCGGGAGGATAATAAAAGCAACAAGAAACCACTACCTTAGCTGGGAAATTTAGCTTTTTGTCCTCCATTCTGCCAAGGAACTTCCAAACGCTATCAATGAACGGCATCTCACCTCAAGATAATGCTCCACCAACACTTGCTCATCATCACTCCGGCTAGCAGTGCTCCGGCCGACAAACCCTCATTAAGACAGCGTCACTTCTGAGCGAGCGCAGTAAATTCCGTACAAGCTAAACCCAGGAAAATGTATTTTCCCTGAACTCAGGAGGACAGCGCGACAGGACTCAAAAACCTCACTTGTCACAAAGGAACTTTGACAAAATGATGACAAAAATAGCAACAACTTGGGACTTTTAGACGGCGTCTTTCAAGCAGAAATAGTGTCTCAGAGCGCTGCAAAGTGACCGAGTTGGGAGCCTAGTGAGAGAGAAGCGAGAGTTGACCGCAGTTGATATCAGGGAAGTAGGAGGAGGGTGGGAATGTCATCTCCTGGCACCGCCAGGGAACCAGATAACAGAGGAACCTGGTGCATGTGTGTCTGTGAGTGGGTGAAGCTCGCTGCTCAATCGATGGAAGTGGAAGGCGGAGATGATTCAACCAACAGGAGGCGGCGCAGTCAAACTAGCAACAGAAATCAGTGGGCCCCGTTAGCACTAAGCTTTCCAAGTCACCAACTTCACACAGAAATAGAACCAGTAAGGAAATCATCAGTCAAAATGGATTTCATAAGATCGCAAGATTGGTATGGACCAGCAAGACCTCTTTGGCTTGTCTCATCTTATCCGCCCAATCATCCCGCCATCACAGTCATTTATCTACTTTAAAAAAAAAAGACTGAGTCCCGCTATTCTGGCCGCAACTTGGCAACCTTTTCGAATCGTTAATTACTGGAGACTCGTTCTATTTATGTAAGGGTTTCAAAGCGTCCAGAATGTCCACAAATTGTTGAAAGCATTCCTATCTTTAAGTTTGATTTTTTTTCTCTTGCGAGTTCCCGAAGGAAACCAGCTTGGGAATTCTGGACATTCTTGAGAGACCACGTAAATGGGAGCTAGCTACATCTAGAGTCAGGGGGACTTTCTCCCTGATAGTGGGACCTGCTTGGGATCGCATTCCAATGCTGAACCCAATGTCTTTGTACTGGAGTTTCGTTCTTCTTCTCTCTTTGAAACTGAGCCATTTCAGTTCCACAGGCTTCCCACCATCAAAGGGCCACAGTGTACCTGCCAAAGCTCCTATCTGATCCACACTCATCATCTAAAACATAATCTTTCCACTCGACGTCAGACTGGACTGAACTGAAGTAAATCGGTGGATTCGCAAATGTAGGACCCACGCTGTTTTGACAACCACCACCTCCGCAATACTAACGACACTCTGGCCCTTCCCGCGCATGGTGAGATTATGCACAGGGTCAGGCGCGAGCGCAAGGCTGCTTTACCTTCATGTCTTGGTCTCGGTTGGGTGACAGCAATGGTTTCTCCCCCACCTGTCCCAAAGGTAAGGACACACCTGTCCCGTTCACTGCCGATGCTTCAGAACCTAAATATGATAATAATAATAATCCTTGCAGTTGATGTAATGCTTCATGTGTTCAAGACATCCCAAAGTGCTTCATTGAATTTATGGACTGTATAGTGAATTGATTGTATATATTGTGGGCTAAACATGGCAGGCAATTGTGGATAGCAGTGTCTCACAAACAGTCGTGGATTGACTGAGCAAATTTTTATCAAGGGATTATTATCCCGGGAAAGCGATCCGCCAATTGATTTACAAATGGGTTCCTACTTAATGCTAGGTAAACAGAGGCGTGTGGGGTAAGGAAACTTGCCCAACATTTCTTCCTGCCAGGGAACCCAGGTCCTCCCGCTTGCGAGGTTGAGCGCTCTAAACACTGAGCTAAGGACTCCACGTATTTATGAATTGCGTTCCGTTACTAAAGGGAGAACTGTTGAAAGCACGTGCGCCATGAACACAATTCAACATAATTGTGATTGAGATAGCACCTCTCAAGTCGGGTGGATCATTGTCTCAAAGTGCTTGAGCACTTCCACACTTCATTTATACCATGTAAAACCATGGCCTTCTCACCTGCAAAATCAATAATTACAATTTGTACTCAAATGACCTCCTTCAGTGAGGATAATGTCTTGGAGTGCTTCACAGTACTGTACGAGGGTCGGAAGTTGAGTGAGGAGGAAAGGGAGAGAGGGCCGGGGGAATCTTTAGTCAGGATCTGCATAATATCTGCATAAATAACGCTATATAATTTATAATAAGTTTAATTGGCTGTAAATTGCACAATTAAGGTCCCCCCCTTGCAATTCTCTCTGTGCACACACGGCTCATAACATAGCAAGTGCTTACATGTGATGCAAAGTAGGTTGTATCTTTCTGCTGAACCTTTGTCAAATACTATGGAAGTGCCGCCTTGTTGAGTCAATAACTACTTTAAAAGCTCCTTGGAAATTAAAGCTGCTTGTAGCGAGGCTGGGACCTTGGCAAACCTTTCTCAGTGTCTGCACGAGTGGTTAAGCCACGTGGGCAGTGAATATCCATCAGAATCCCTCTAGCTCTGAAACTTGTCAGAACGACATGACTGAACTAGTTTCCCCCACCGCATTACTGAAGTCTCACTCACAACAACAATGACTTATATAACATCCCTCATATGGGGTAGTGTCCTGCCAAGGAAAACCCACATCAACATCAACAAGAACAAGTTACGTTTATACAACACCACAAGGGGTGCTGAGGTTGTTGTTCACGTACCAGTTTGGTGCTGTGCTGTCACTGAATGGCTCTGTGATGTGTCCAAGGAAGATCTTGGGCTCAGTGATGGGGTGAGTGCTATAACAAGCCAAAGGAGATGATCACATAGAGGCCCAATGTGCAGGATTCTTACATGCAAGGATTATTATTATGTGTTCCCATTCGTTATTCAAGCATGCTTTAATAATAATGCTTGCATTTGATATGCAGCCTTATCACGTCGTTGAGATGTCCCAAAGCACTTCACAGAATATAGTGTAAAGCGTGCATTTTGGAGGGTGAAACACAGCAGCCAATTGCGCACAGCAACATCCCACACACAAGCTAAAAAAAAGCTTTGAAATACCCTCCGCTTTGCAGATCACGATATTTTCTTAAACAGACACGTTAATGAACACATTTTGCCCACGCCTGTCATGGCACCGGTTCACGAGCCAATGAAACCCCCCCACCGGAGAAGGCGCTGAGACAGACAATCACAACGCGGCTCTCCCCAAACCAAACACTTCGTGTTCTCAAAGTCCTGACTCTGTGGGGCTTGAACCCACGTAACCTCCTGGCTCAGAGGTGAGGGTTTTTCCGGCACCAAGCAATCCACTCTCTGCCTACCTGTCGGTGACTCGGGCAGGCTGGGTCTGGACCGGCGGCTCCGGCGGGACAGGAACCTCTCGCTGACCTTCTTGGCCTCCTCCAGCAGCTCTGTGTTTTTCTTTTTGTCATCATCCGACAGATCCACATCTGGGAGCTCGTCATTCAATAGATCATACACGTGGCCATCGCCATCTGCTGCCAAGGAAAACCCACATCAACATCAACAAGAACAAGTTACGTTTATACAATGCCATTCAGTTCGGGAGGACGTCCCAAGGCTCTGGACAGTTAAGGGTTTGCACGCAATCTAGTGGTTGGGATCAAGAGGTCATTAGAGGTGAGGGGGGAGAGTGGCTGAAGGCATGATCAAAGAGGAGGGTCTTGAGAGGGGCCTTGAAGGAGGCAAGGGAGGGGGCGTGAGGCAGAGGGGCTCTGGGATTGGAGTTACAAAGGTTGTGGGGGCAGAAATTCTGAAGGGAAAAGGGACATGGAGCAGGACAGCACCAGTCGAACGGAGGGCATTTGAACATTGTCTTACCACGACGTCGAGATATCTCAAAGTGCTTCACACTTGTAAAGTGGTGTGACTGTGTATTTTTGGGGCAGACTGGATGCAGCAATATCCCATAAACAGCGATGATTGAATGGCCAATTTTTTTTAACTTTGGGGATTGTCGGGCGTGAGAATCGCAAGGGAGAAACTGTCTTCTCTTAATTTGAAGCTGTTCTCTTACCGACAGATGTCAGGGAACTTGCTGAGGACGAGGATACTCTGGAATTCCGGCTGGACCTGCTCTGAACAGGGCTGTGTGATCTGCAGGGAACAGTGAGACAGGGAAAAATTTACACTTCCTGTAAAACCACAACGATATAATTAGAATAGTAATAATAATTCTTACAGTTGATATAGTGCATTAGTACATCGTTGAGACTTCTCAAACAGCGCTTCACCAAATATATTGTAAAGTGGATTGATTGTATATTTTATGGGTGAAGAGTGGCAGCCAATTGCAGACAGAAGTGTCCCACAAATAGCTGCGGATTGCATGACCATTTTCTTTTTTTCGGAGGGATTATTACAGTTTGCGGAGTCAGTCCATTACTTGAGTACATTGAGCACTTTCGCACATCAGATATAAAGGCAGATGGAAGCTCTCTTTGAACACAACCTATGATTAATCCCCAGTGTTGGTACATTAATCACCCTCGTTCACTCTTTGATGGAGGCTGCAAAGTGGGTTTAGATCTACTTTATTGATGTAGCATTTTTTGCTCATCCAGAATTTGCACTTAACTACAGCACTTAATATCCCAGCCTTTTTCTAGATAAGAACAGCAGAAAACTGACTTCAAAGCTAAGGCCGAATACAGCAATTTGCCAAATTCTTGTCTTTCCGAGACGCTACATGAATATTAGCCGCTTGGAATCTCTCCCCTGCAGTAATTGTGCCCAATTTCCTGGCACTTTCTCTCATGGACTCATGCCCCCAGAAACAGAGATGCAAACTGCATCAAATTCATTCAGTCCAGTCTCTCTCCTTTGCGGTTGGCGGGGAAAGGTTGTTTGGACAGCAACCCAGATCTTCACTGCGAAAGGCTATCTGCTTATTTTTACTGCACAATAATTCATCCATTTGCAAAAAAAAACAGAGCAATAAAAGCATCTGATGATGCAAAGCCATTGCACAACAGAGAAACCGATCTGAACATGAGTTCCTTATCATGGATTTAACTGCCTCATCTCCCACCCATCGTTCTAACAAGATAATTACTGTGGGGCTGTTGGGTTTCAAATTAAAACATTTTATTTTATAGAGCTTTAAAGAGTTTTCCTCTTTGAGCGTGGAGAAGGTTTTAAGACTCGCTCTCCGCTCTGGAAGCAACCGATCAACGTCTTGTAAAACAGCACGTGTGAGATACAGCAATAAATCTGCGAGGGACGTCCTTTCTGAAGGCAAACTGGTCCACACAGACACAGGAGATCTATGTCGACTAGTTTTGGAGCCAGACAGGAATGCACTGTCATTGGCAATTTGTTGCGGTGGTAACTAACTGGGTGGCAACTTCCTGATTACATCAGGGAGATAAGATGGTATCTATACTAGACGATGTCAACGGTTCAAGAGTTCCTTGCATTCGGTACACCCTCTAAATGACCAAATGACCACAGTGTTGTTTAATAAGATACTGCCTCCAGCAGGTAAAACAGAACAGAACCTGAAAGCCACTGTCGAGGGAATTTCCAAATCACAAGAGGATTTGTGCTGGGTATCGAACTGATGTAGTTTTAGAAAGAGGGTACAGGTTTAGAGATGCAATTTCAGGACATAGGTAATGAACGAGGAGAAAGGGTCACCAGGAAAAGTGGCTGAGGCAAGGATAACAACAACTACAATGCCACAATTACACAGCACTTTTCAAATGAGAAGGATGTCCCAAGGAACTGGACAGTTAAGCACACTTTAAAAAGAAATCTTGATGCTTTGATGGGAAGGCATTTGGGTGGGTATTAAATAATAAAAAATAAGAATCCTTGCATTTGATATAGCGCCTTATCATGTTGTTGAGACATTTTAAAGTGCTTGACAGAATATATTGTAAAGTGGATTATTGTATATCATGTGGGTGAAACATGGCAGCCAATTGCGCACAACAATGTTAATTATTCTGAGTTCTGGAGATACCGAAGAGCTTTCTTTATACGGACATATTTTCCACATTCTATTTCCACTTTAAGCATAAGTGGCACTTACCTTAGCAGTGTGGATGGATCAAGCTCTGGGATTGTTGTGATGGCAGCCTCTGGGAGGATGATTGTGGGTGTACTGCTTGTTCTGGCTTCAACTGCTGTAATCTGCAAGTACATCATGTTTCATGTGCAAATAGAACAGAATGGAAAAGGTGCAATGTCCCACACTCCCCCCTCCTCCCCACCCACCCACACACACTCATACAAACACACACACCCACACTCATATACCCACACCCACACATCTCTCTTTCGAAGTTAAGTTTGGTAATTTAAAGTGGAGCAAACTGGCACTTTAATATACAGTACTTAAAAGCAACAAAACAATGCTGACTTTGTTTTATCTGTTTTACGTCCTCGGACTCCGCTCAGTGGGCTCTGGCCTGCTCCATGTCCCACCCCACCATCAGCCCTTCATCTTTTCTGCCCTTCTCTTCCACGTTGCCTTCTGTCACCCTCACACCCTCTATCCTCCCTGACCCCCCACCCCTTCTGTTCCCAACTTCCAGCTCAGGAGCAAATCCTTGACCGTCCACCAACGTAAAAGGCTCTATACAAATTTAATATGTTGTGGGGAGGGGAGCAAGGCTTGAGATGGCCTCCAATAGAAGCCAAGGCCCATCCATCACCGTGCAACAGGAGGATATCGTCTGCCAGACAGGACCCGTTCCTGCTGCTTTGTCCTCCTCCTGCTCCAGTATCACTCCCTCCCTTCCCCACACAAAGCTCCCAAGCTGAGATGGAGGCTTCCTATCGCAGAGAAATCAGCCTGGAGGCTCCCGCTGGGATTTAGGAACAGCTCACTCACTGTGATTGAACGATGCTCACGACTGAAATTCAAGCTTCAACACTGAAACTTTCTCCTCGAGCGCGAAGAGAGAGAGAGAGAGGGAAAGACAATGAGAAACAGAGACAAAGAGAACCTGCCCCACGGCAAAAACAGTAAACAAGCGGAGCTAAAACCTCGGGATATCCTTTCAGAAGTCAATTTTTCCAAAGGTTAAACCGGAGGTCGGGTGGGCGTTTCTCAAGTTTCCCAACACATCTGTCAACATCACTCCTTCTGCAAACCTCTGTCAACCAGATACCACATCCCCCCCCTCCCCCCTCCAGATGTTGAGAGAAAAAACGAGAAGCTCCATTGGTATCTTACCCCAGTCAGGGGGCTCTGCTCGCTCATTCCTCGTCCCTCTCCACCCTCCTCCTCCTCGGGCAAGGTCGGCATCGCAGGGGGTGTGATGCAGTGCGGAGACTGGGCACGGCTGCCACCAAGTGGGCTGAAGGAGCCGATCTGCAGCAAGGGCAAACTAGTCAACAAGGATCGAAGCGACGGGCCCAGAGTTGACTCTTCTTCCTCCGGGAGCTGCAGCGGAGCACAAAGGAGACAGACGTCAATTAGGATTGAACTTATAACAAATACATAAACCGCTCAAATTCCCTGACCCACTTGGCAAAAATTGGTCATTGGTTTATGGTTGTTTGCAGGACACTGCTGAGCGCAACTGGCTGCTGTGTTTCACCCATGAAATACAGTCAATCAATTTTACGGTTTAGTCTGAGACATCTCAATGACGTGGGATTGTGCTGTATCAAATGCAAAATGCAAGGCAACTGACTGCCTGACGAATTCTGTGCTATTCAACGGCAACAAGCATCCATAATATAAATATAATATAACAATCCTTGCATTTGATATAGACCTTTTCACGTCCACTTTGGGATTTTCACATCCCAAAACACTTCACAAAATACACTGTAAAGTGAATTGACTGTATATTTGTGGGCGAAATGCGGCAGCCAATTGCACACAACAGCATCCCATAAACAGTCATGGATTTCAGTGACCAAATTATTATTGCTTTTTTCTTAGGGATTATTATCAGGCTTGTGGAGTAAGCAAACTTGATCTATGTTTTGCCCTGCCGGGAATCAAACCCAGATCTTTTGCTTGTGAGGCACAGGACTCTAGCCATCTTGAGATGTTCTGTGCCTGTTCTGGTGGGAGTGCTGTAAAACTAGTACCAGAGCAGAAGTGCAGAGAGTTGGAAAAGCAGTAATTATCTTATCAGGTCCCGGTTCAGATCCTCATAGGCCCACAGATAACCCAGTCACTGCGCTTAACAGCAAGTACCACAAAGCTATGTTGAGGAATTTAAACAATGTGGGGACTTTAATGATAATCCTTAGAATAGTTGCCTTTGATATTATGCCTTTCACATCAGCAAGACATCTCAAAGTCTTCAAAGGATTTATTGCAAGGTGTGGTGACTACCGTATATATTTTGTGTGGAGAAAGTGGTAGCTGATTTGCATAGGGTAATGTCCCTAACAGCCAAAAGGCTAATTCAAGCCTGCTATGTGTCCCCAGCGCTTTGGGATGTCCTCCCGATGTAAAGGCGCTCAATAAGAGTAATTTTATTGTTGTTATTTTACCCTTATGTTATGTAACCCTTCCGCACCACCATCCTTCACTACACTCCTAACCTCTGATGCAACCTTCTTCAATACCCTCCACTTTGCCTTCACTTTTCATAGATTCATAGATTCATAGAATTTTACGGCACAAAAGGAGGCCATTCGGTCCATCTAGTCTGTGCCGGCTCTTTGAAAAGAGCGATTCAATCCCACTGCCCTGCCCGCTCCCCATAGCCTAATAGACCTGTTCTCCCTAAATTAAGATCTAATTCCCTTTTAAAAGTTGTTATCGAATCATCCTCCACCACCTTTTCAGGCAATGCATTCCAGATTCGAACAACTCGCTGAGTGAAAAAAATTCTCCTCAGCTCCCCTCTACTTCGCCTTGAAACTATTTTAAATCTGTGACCACGAGTCACAGATTCACCCATGAGTGGAAATAGTTTTTCTCTATTTGCCCTGTCGAAACCCCTCATGATCTTATAAACCTCTATTAGATCTCCCCTCAATCTTCTCTGCTCCAGAGAGAATAACCCTAGCCTATCTAGCCTCTCCTCATAGCTGAAGTCCCTCAATCCTGGCACCATCCTAGTAAATCTTCGTTGTACCCTTTCCAATGCCTTCACATCCTTTCTGTAGTGTGGTGACCAGAATTGAACACAGTATTCCAGCTGAGGCCTCACCAAAGTCTTATAGAGGTTAGTCAGCACTTCCTGACTTTTGTACTCTATACCCCTATTTATAAAGCCTAGTATCCCATATGCCTTTTTAACAGACTTGTCTACCTGTCCTGCCACCTTCAACGAGTCACTAACACAAATCCCCAGGTCTCTCTGTTCCTTCACACCATTTAAAATTTTACTATCTAGCCTATATTGCCTCCCTTCATTTCTTCTCCCAAAATGCATCACCTCACACTTCTCTGCATTAAACTTCATCTGCCATGTGTCTGCCCACTTTACCAATTTGTCTATATCCTCTTGCAGATGGCTACTATCCTCCTCACTATTTACTATTCTCCCTAACTTAGTGTCATCTGCAAACTTGGAAACTGTACTCCGTACACCCAAGTCCAGATCATTGATGTAGATTGCAAACAGCAATGGTCCCAAAACTGATCCCTGTGGCACACCACTGCTCACTTCCCTCCAATCTGAAAAACAGCCGCTCACTACAACTCTCTGCTTTCTGTCTAATTATCCACTTAATCTATCTTCAAATCCCAATTGAAGACCTACCTCTTTGACCACATCTAAGGTCAGCTTCTCCCTTTCACCCTCACCCGCTTTCCAACCTCACCACCTCGTAAACTGTGAGACACTAGCCCTGACATGAAGGGCATTATCTCAATGAATGCTGCTGTCGTTACATGTAAATGTGTCAGTCGGATTTTCTGGAGGGGATTGATGTGTTGCTCTAAGCTATCAGCTGGGAACTGAATTCAGCAGAGTAAAATGAAACGGGTCGTTTCCCAACCCTTACAGAATTCTGCACAGTAAAAAAAACACACACACACACATAATAACAATATTCAACCTTGCATTTGATATAGTGCCTTATGTCGTCATAAGGCATCCCAAAGTGCTTCTCAGAATATACTGTAAAGTGGAGTAACAGTGGATTTTGTAGATAGAACGCAACAGTCAATTGCACACAGTAGTGTCCCACAAACAATCGTGGATTGGGTGACCAATTTATTATTGTTGCTTACACACACACAGACAACACACACACACACTCCAGGAAGTGATCATCCCTCAGAGACGTTTTCCATACTTGGATAAAGCATTTGAACGATGCTGGTTCCACAGTTATCTGGTACCATCTTATGGATCCACACTCTGCGAGCAGGAAAATGAGGCGATTCCAGACTTACTTCGTCTGATGCTGGGGGTTCTCTGGATTGTGCGTTCCTGGCTATGGGGTTGAGTCCCTCTGATGCCCGTTCCTCGGACTGCGACTCAGAGATGCTCACGGCTGAGTTATTTCTTTGATAAACACAAAGAGAAAAATTCTAAATGAAAGTAATTTGAACAATTTGATAAATTGTCTTTGCCAAGTTCTAAATGAAGACACAACATGACTCATCTCAGATTGTTAAAGATCCAATTTTTTTTGTTGAGGAGCGGGAGCAGATTCAACTGGGTGTCTGTCTTACACATGCTTTAGATTGTCCAAACCAAACTGTGGTCCTCACAAATTAACCTCCGCACCCTCACCTTCGCACTCACAACCACCTTCCAAGAACATATGAATCGGACACTCGTTTTGTGGCTATTTGCTGTGAATCTGCTCCCGCTCCTCAACAAAAAAAAAGACAGTCTGCTTCCAAAAACACAGTCACTACACTAGACACAGACTGCAGGCTTCAAGACATTCTCAATGATATTGGCACAAAATCAAATGGCCAGACAATTTGATTGCTATTCATCGCTTTGTGACAAAGCGCTTTGAAGTATATTGGTCTCCCTTCTTTTCTGGCCTCCATTTGCCCCACCTCCCACCACCTCCCATCTCCCCCACCGCACTCCATTTTGCATGTTGTCCCTCCTCTGCAAGGGCGGAAAGTAAAGAAAGCCCCCTCCCACCACCCCAAGCCCTTTGAATACTTCTGGTAGCCAGCCACCAGGAGGCATGAGAGAGCTGCAAAAGTGACTTCCTTCTCATATCCCTTTCCCACCCTCCTCTCCCATTGCCCTCTTAACTCCAGTCCATAGCTCTGGTGCAAACCTTAAACCTTGAAGGTCCAGCGCTTTGGGACGTCCTCCCGAAGTGCAAAGCGTTGTGTAAATACAACTTTGTTACTTTTGTAACCAAGCAGAGAGAGAACATTCGGTGACCAATCACAAAATCATTGTGTGGCACCACCTCGATTAGTATATAATTCCTGTATGTTTCAAAACCTCTCAGGATGAAGGGTGTTCTGTCAAATGCAAGGTTTGTATCACTGAAAGGCATTACAATGTCAATTCACCTGTTTGGGATCTGTGTGTGGTTCTCTGCAAGAAAAGATCTTGCTACAGTCGCCTTGTGGCCCAGCGACGATGGTCTCAGATCTCCTTGGCCTCCCGACGGCTGATGAGTCTCAGAAGGTTCAAGAGTAAAGGCATCTGGTAAGGGGCAGCGCAAGAGACATTAAGCCCTGCGGTCTGCTCACTCGAGGGCAACAAGATCGAGACTTAAAGCAAGAGATTTGTGCATGTCATTCCCATCATCTATGTGGGTGGATGTTAAACATCAAAAAGAGACGGGTAGTTCCTTGATATTCTGACCAACAACCCCTGCGCAGTCCACTCCACAATATAAAAAAAATTGGTTATTCACTTCATGGCCATTTGTGGGATGTTTGGTACCTACTAAATACAGTATATAGAATCTAAACTTTACTTTTAAATCCTGTGAAGCGGTTTGAGACCCACTACCTCCCAACAACCGCTGTGAGCAATCAATCTATCTATCTATCTATCAGCTGCCGAGTTTTGCCCACAACCTATACTCATAGTATGTTCTGTGAAGCGCTTTGAGATGTCTCGAAGACGTGATAAGGAGCTTTCTCAAATGTAAAGATTATTATTATTAAGGCTAGGTCAGTATTGCCTTTGGTTACCTAGAAGAGCCTGCTGTGTTGAGTGGCCATGGCCCAATGACTGGCCAGCCTGGACCTCTAGTGCTCTCCCAAAGCTCTCCTGGGGTGAAGTCCGGACATCAGTCTCTGGTTTCTGGATCCAAAGAGGAAAAACAATGGATTAGGAATGTTTAGGAGAACCATTCAGTCAGGGAAGCCTCCCGCGCCAGTGAAACTTGTCAAACAAAGGCACGTATCCTAAAACAACGGCTAACATTTCACTCCTTAACTGACTATCAACCTCCATTTGGATGGAAGTCAGCTAATAAGGATTTTAACAAAAATATATAGGCACATCTGGAGGTATGACTGGTATTGCTGTTTGGTTTAATAGCCAGAGGTATATTTGTGGATCTTGTATGTCTTTAATATCACCAACGCCTTCAACAAGCCCACTCCCACAGCAACAGATCTCCCATTCCCCACTAATCTGTTGGACAACTGCAAAGTTTGCTTTATCACTTGGATGAGAATTTCAATGGAGAACAGTTGTTTAATGCTCCAATTCGAGGATCCTGTCTGCGCTCTGGGCTTATGCACCTATTACGTTTCTCTCCTTCCCTGCTATCACATAGACAGAATTCATAGCCACAGCCTCTGCACAAGTCTCGGTCGGTCTAATCCAATGCTTACAGTTCACGTCCTTACGTCTTTGGAGTCTGAAACAAACATTCCCCGGACGTGAATAGTTCACCAGTGATTCCAAGGGGATGTGCCAATAAGACACTTATGACCAATAAAATGTCACTTTGACGAATGCGCAGAAGTTGTGCCAAGGTATTGAGCAGGATTCAAATTACATTACCGCACCGCTGAGCCAGGATACTTAAGATGTCATTTGCTTAAGACAGTGCTGGCGCAGATTAACTGTCCCGTTGGCCTACGTAATAACATTCACTGCACTTCATATTCGTTGTGTTTGGTAAAGACTGCGCGATATTTATCTTTACTGTGGTCAGCTGAGTGCAACAACAATTAACTGCACTCAGTCACAATAATAACGCAGTAGAAATCGTCTACCATTCCCTTCTCCACAGCACTGCCTCCCTTGAAGAACAGGTCTAGTGAGAAATGAGAGGTGGAGTTCAAAACATGGCACCCAGCACAGTGTGCCATAAACTGTCATGAATTGAGTGACCAAATAATAATTTTTTTGAAGGCGTTAGTTTACTCAGGAAATCAATCCGCCAATCAACTAACAACCAGATTCCTAATTACTGCTACGTAAACAGAGGAGTGTGGATAAGGAAACTCGTCTGAAGTTTCTCCCTGACGAGGAATCAAACCTAGGTCCTCTCGGTGGTGAGCAAGTGCTCTAAGCACTAAGCTACAGGACTCCACGCTCCACATCACATCCTGCCCATTGCATATATGCGCCCTGCGAGCCAGAAGCACTGCTGATGTCGCTTCCTTTGTGAGATGATGTTGGCAGCACTTCTAGCGCATAGAGCGCAAAAAGTGACATGAGCGATACTCCTTACACATAGAATGCAAAGCGCAGGAAGTGAAGTCCTGATCACCCATTGTTTAACATGTGTAACCAGTTACTCAGTCTCGGAATCCAGGTGTATGCAAGGGTCCACAGTAGACCTGTTCTTTAAGGGAGGCAATGCTATAGAGAACCGATCGGTGGAGGGTTTCCCTTGTGTTATTATTATGCAGGGACGTCCTACTGACATGAAAGGCGCTATTCAAATGTAATTTTGTTGTTGTTTTTGTTGAGTGCAGTTACTTGTTGATTTCTCACTTGTTCTAGCAATTAACAGTCACACAAAGTGAGTGATGGGAGACAGCAGGGGAAATGCAATGACCAATTTTATTCAGGGGAATGTTGGCTAGGATACCGGGAGAAACTCCCTTCTCTTTTTGAATAGTGCCAAGAGGGTCTTTAACTGGGTTAGATTAGGAGATTATACAACGTTGCTTTAATGTCAAAGCAGTAAGGATGCATGGAACAGGAAGTGAGCGCAGCTGGGTGGACAAATAAAAGTAGAATTGAGAGACGGGAGGGAGGGAAGAAAAGCATTGAGACACTCCCCTGTTGCCATGATCGTGGTTTGAGTGCTGCCATAAATAAAGGATTGTAAACTCTTTCCAAAGGGTTAGAAGTCAGCCAAGACTAATTAAAGCGGGTTTCAGACTCAAACAAATATCACCCTATCTTCTCAGGGCAGAATGCCATTCATTCTCAAATTCTGAACTGCCTGTTGAGTCATACCATTTTGCAATTCTTTGCCATATATTTAGCATGGCAAAGAAGTGGGTGGAATTCCACTTGGCTAGAGGTTTGTATTTGGGGGTTGTGTAAAGATGTACTGTGTGCGTATATATAGTCTGGACTGTTCAAGACTTCCGGTACATTTTATAAACTGTTTTAAGTGTCCCCGCCAGCCCCTATTGTCTTCCGATCAATATCAAGATCTTCACTTTTACCCACTTTTGTCATCACCTACAGAATTCTACTCTTCTGCTCAACCCCTACCCCCACCCTGCCACTGATGGCCCCGATCAGCAAATGCGAGCCTATTGTGCGTGCATCCCATGTCCCCATCCCACCCATTGGTGACCAAACCTTCAGCAATTACACTCCTAATCCCTGGAACTCCCCTTCCTCCTCCTCTTCCATCTCGCCCCACTCCATTTGTCTTTAAAGATGGAGTGGGGCGAGATGGAAGAGGAGGAGGAAGGGGACCACACGAGCAAACAGTCCTCTCCCCTCCTCCCTGTGAAGTGAGAGATTCCCTTACATGTAGGCACTATATCAATGCAAGTTTTGTTTTTGTGCGGATTTCTTACATTCATAGACAATGAGCGTCTCTCAAGTCATCGCAATAACTGTGGATTAGTGTCGTAAATGTACAATCTCATCTGCACCTCATAAAATCCCGCTCGGCTACACAACCTGGGATTGTCTTTATTTTTGTAGCACAATTCAGTCGCCACTCTAAAGCCCACTCTTTAATCACGAGCTGTAGCAAAGCGTTTTCTTGGCAGGATCCAACGCATCGTGAAACGTGGTGTGCGGTTGCTATAACCACAGAAAATATCTGTAGAAAATGTTTTTTCCTAAGCCATTTGCAGTCCGCAATGATCATGCAATACGTGAGAATGCGTCATCTGATTTGGGATAATAATAATAATCTTTGCTTTTGATGTAGCGCTTTTCACGTCCTCTAGACGGATCAAAGTGCTTCACAGAATATACTGTAAAGTGAATTGACTGCATATATGTGGGCGTACGCGGCAACCAATTGCGGACAGCAGTGACCCTCCCACAAATAGTTGTGGATTGAAGTGACCAAATTATTTTTTTTTTCTTGAGGGATTATTATCAGATGTGTGGAATAAGGAAACTTGCCCACGGTTTCATCCTGCCTGGAATTGAACCCAGGCCTCTTACTTGAGAATCGAGTGCTCTAACCCCTGAGCTACAGGCAAGTCAGGGTGAAACCATGGGCAAATTTCCTTAATCCACATGCCTAATAATAATCCCTCCAAAAAACACATCTTAATAAAATTGGTCATTTCAATCCATGACTGTTTGTGGGACACTGCTGTGCACAATTGGCTGCTGCTTTTCACCTGTAATTCACTTTACAGTACATTCTGTGAAGCGCTTTGAGACGTCTAGAAGACGTGAAAAGCGCTATATTAAATGAAAGGATTATTATTGTTACAGTACTCTAGGAATAGCTCTGTTAGGGATCGGAATACTGTATTAAGGGAATTTCTATGTAGAGAATCCTCAAATGCATGCAGGTGCCTTTATTTATGTGCAGTTAGCCCAATGAAGAGGATATTATAATAAACCTGGCTATAGACATGTCATAAATTTGACGGCTTGTTAGCTCTGATGGACTGGGCCAGCACTGCTACGGAACAATAGCACAAATCACTTCCTTTTATTCTTGTGATTTATCAGCAAGAATTATTGCACTACATTAGCAGATCAAATTCATAGAGCTCTGAGACACTATCCTGCAAGAACGGCACTATATAAATGCAAGTAAGTTGCATACTCACCCAGCAGTGAGTAGGAACCTGGTTGTTAGTCAATTGGCGGATCACTTTCCAGGGTTAGGAATCCCTCCAAAAACGAAAATTGGATCATTCGAACCCACGACTACTTGTGGGATACTACTGTGCAAAGTTGGCTGTTGTATTTTGCCCACAAAACACACTGTCACAATACTTTACAGCCTATTCTGTGAAGCACTTTGAGAAGTTTCAAAGACGTAATAATAATAATGTTATCCTTGCATTTGATATAGCGCCTTACCATGTCTTCGAGACATCTCAAGGCGCTTCACAGAATATACTGTAAAGTGAATTGACTATATTTTGTGGGAAAAACGGGCAGCCAATTATGCACAGCATTGTCCCACAACCGATCATGGATTGAAACGACCAATTTATTATTATTTCTAAAATATCTTTTTTAAACGTTTTGTACAATAGTTTTGACACAGACGACATGTAACATGACCAGAATTAAACAGATTACATAATAAAGCCAGCTTTTCGGTTTGCATAGAGCCAATGTGCAGAGTAGCTAAACTACTGAACTAACAATCACTTCCTCGGGTTCACAAGGTCAGAAATGGATGAGAAAGTTGGTTCAGCTCATTTGATCTCAAAATAACCACACTACCATCATTCCAACACAGCATCGAGCTGCTTTTTAAAAAATGAGTCCCAACGTCCAGGCCTCTTTCTGGGCAAGCTGCTCCAGTTGTTAATTGCCTTCCAGGTAAAGAAAAGCTTCCTTTGCCTATCTTGTGTATCTTGAAATTGCCCCCATTCCAACTCTAAACCCGTGTCCTCTTGTTATCTAGTCTTGGTGTATGCTAAATTAATGTTCTGTTTTTTTCCCCAACTCCATTTAAAATGGCAATACACACCTCTGTAGGGTTCACCTGCTAAAGCGCCTTCTCTCAAGACTGAAGAGCCCTGGACTGTTTAATCGCGCTGTACATGTAGAGAGACACTTACAAAGAGGGGATCAGAGAGAAGCCGGCCGGCCGACACTGTTGGATAATATCCCAGAACAGGTTTGCTGCCTCGAGCGCTGTTGATAATCGCTGCAGTGCTCTCTCCCTCCACTCGTCCCAGTTTAGCACTTACAACAAGCAGTGGGCGATGGAAGGAGAGGTTTGGTGATACAACGAATACATTTCGAACCACAGGCGGTGCACAATGGGCAAATGTAAAGACGCAGACTGAAATCTGACAGCGCGTATGCAGATCAGTGGGATTTCTCATTGTAAACACAAACAAAAAGGTCTCTTTTTCTCACCACAATTGACCCAAGCTATTTGTTAAATAAGTCCAATGTCTTCAAACACAACCACCTTGCTCCATTACCCTGCCCAGGTCAACAGTCCTCCAGATAAATTGGGTTGTTCACCTCATGTTTGTTTGTGGAGGTTTCTTGTGCGCACATTGGCTGCTGAATTTGCATATATATATATATATAGTCACTTCACTCGACAGCAAATACCTACAAAGTAGCTTTGAGATGTTTTGACCTTCACAAGGCGCGGTCGAAGAGGAAGGTCTTGAGGAGGCAAGGGATTTGCAATAACAACAACAACTTGTATACAATATTTGCAAAGCTCATTGCTGCTGTGTTTGGGAACCCTCAATCATGGTGCACTAACAATCAAGGAGAGTATCGCACATGGCAGATACCATATGACATTATACTGGATCCATTAGACCAGGTTGCCGGCAGGGATGTGGTGGGGAGAGGAGAGCCTGGTTTATACTGTCTGTTCCATATCTTTCCCAATCAGGGCAGAAAAGAAAACAAACGGTCCTGCCTTGGGGCATGCTCATGCTCAAATAAAATTGAGATTATTTTTGTTTGTTATAGTATTATTAGGGAGTCAGTCTTCAACAACATGGCAAATGCCCTTCTTATCCTGCAAAATGGCTCAGATCTTCTAACTCTCCCCTCCATGTAGTTCTGCCAACCAGTTTACAGTGTGAAGGGAAGCTCACCCGAAAGGAAGTCACAAAGTGCTTCACAAAATAATAATAATAATCCTTGCATGTGCTACAGCACTTTTCATGTCTTCTAGACGTCTCAAAGGCCTTCACAGAATATATTGTAAAGTGAATTGACTATATTTGTGGGCAAAACAGTAGCCAATTGCGCACAGCAGTGTCCCACAAATTATTATTGTTTTTTTTGAGGCATTATTATTAATGGTGTCTGGAAACCATACCTAACAGAATCTTGATTTACTTTTTCAATCTCACTTAAAAAAATTATTTTGCCTGTCTCTGCATACATCTCAAGATGGCATCTTGTTATTGTAGGAAAAGGCAGCAGGCCATTTGCAAAATTCCGCGAGGAGTCATTTGAACTGGGAGTGTTCTGGTCAAATTCTGTTTTGACCAAGTTCTGGTCAGAGGGGGGGACATTATGCTGTAAAGTTTCTATTGACCCTCTTCCATTGCCACGCAGATGTCTCATCCTCAGCTTCATCTACGTGTTATTTTGTTAAGGAATAATCATCAATAATCCTCAAAGTGCTTCATGGTATCGGTCATTAGATAGCCGACAAGTGTGAGTTTGAGCCCTCACTACATGGTTGTCAGATATCAGGAACTCCCTGCAAGCAGCACAGCTCAGCATGAAGTGCATGAAAGGCAATATATAAATGCAATTCACTGTGGTTTTCCAGTGATCTCCCTCTGCTCTAACCTCTTCCTCATCTCTCACCCTATTCTCCGATGAGCTCTCTCTCCTCATCTCCTGTAACCTCCCTCCATGGCCGCTCCTTTCTCCGGTTAATCCTTGAGGTTATATATTAATAATAATAAGTTGGGACATCCTCCTGACGTGAAAGGCGCCATACAAGTGTAATTTTGTTGTTGTTGTTATATATTGTGAAGAGGACTAACTGTGCTTTGTGGTAAAAGCCTAGCAGACACAGTCATCGGTTGAGTAAACACATTTTTTTTTGAGTGATCATTTCCCTCAGAAGAGCAATCCACCAGTCCACTAACAACTGGGGTTCTTAATTACTACTAGGTAAACTGAGGCGTGTGGAGTACGGAAACTTGCCGAAGGTTTCATCCTGCCCAGGAATCGAACCCGGGTCTTTCTCAAACCGAAGGTTACATTTGAAAAGAAAATTGCGATTACGTTATCGGTTCCATCCCCCCATCCACCACCTGCTCCCCCTCCACCACCCAACCCAACCCCGAGAAAACAAAATCACGGGGAGAAGGAGTTTTGGATTAAACAACCCTGACCTCTGGATAGCGGTACTGGGGAAGGGGATGGGGTCGAGGGACGGGCACCCACACAGAGCCCAGTGTGCTAGTGTATTGCCAATGCAGCGCCCTCCCGATTAGAGCGGTGACTGATTGGGACAAGCTACGCTAAGACCGTTGCCGTGGCGACCCCCATTCTGGTTTTGTTTTGCCTCGTGAACCGATGACATTGTAAGCGAACACAGCATCAACAATGTGAACGCAGGGTATGGTATACAAGACAATATGTGTGTGTGTGTCCCACCCCATCCCCTACCCTAGTCACTCTTGATTTATGCCTCTGTTTGTCTCACACTATTGAGCACAAGTCACTTATTTATTTCCAGTGTTAATTTATTTGGGCTCTGTCTGCCTTGCGATTCAGCTGGTGGCAGATTCAGATTAATTTGCAACTTGTCGTATTGTTGTTTAAGATCCATCACAAGCACGGATTAGCTGCTTTATACGTAATAGATGTATAGTAACATACATCCCTCACCCCCTTCAAGACCCACGACAAGGCCCTCCTCTTTGACCGTGCTATTGATCAACCTCCTCCCCCAGCACACCATGTCCTCCACCCTCCCACCTCCCCAATGCCCAGCTTGGGTCCAGAATACTGTATGGCCAATGCTTTGGGTCATCCTGCCGCCATGAAATGTGCTACACAAATGTAACTATGTTGTTGTTGGTATAAACCCTACTACAGTACTATGTATGTATAACAACAGGGTAGCAACTCTGCTAATATATGATAGATGGACAGACAGAAAGACAGACAGATAGGCAGTTTCATTTCTGCAAATGGGCAATTCACGGTAATTATTTTTGTCTCCAAACTACACAGACGCTACACCTTATAGTCAAATCAGGTGCAGGGCTTTGAAATGTCCTCCTGACCTGAACAATGCTGAATCAAATACACAAATTATTGTCATCATCATTATCATTAACAGTGCTTCAACAGAAGTAGCTGGGAACAATCAGCAGGTCAGACAGCATCTATGGAGTAAGGAAAAGTGAGTCAACCTTTGGGTCCACGACCCTTCGACAGAACTCAACAATGCTTACTAACAATATAAGTCTCTATCTTAGTATTTCTGAGAGAGGAGTCCCTTCCTGTAAGACTAGAAAATGGGTTGTAAACAGATTGTTTCGCTTCCTGCCTGTACTCTCTATCTCTTCGGTCATATTTCCTTTAAGAACATGAGGAGGTACAGAGCAAAAAAAGAACATTGTATCTTATCACAAAGACTGCACAGAATCCTTTTTATAGTCCATTCCACACACACACACATGGCACACATGCACACGCACACTCCCAGTCTCCTAGGAAATGGTAACTCACACATGTTCTCTGATTGACCAAGACGATCAAAGGAAGTTTCAAATATAGAAGACCCTTCAAGACCATTTTCCCTCAGCTTTCCAAAGCAAAAAGCACCAGAATATTCATAGATTTACACAAACTGTACAATATGGAAACAGGACGTTAGGCCCAACCAGTCCGTGTTGGTGTAATTTTACACTGAGAGAAAATCCCCACATCTAGACTCCACGATTCAACCCAGATTCTCTGCCCCCATTCTCTGTAGGTCTATTAGAGCATATTTTACAGCTGGCGGTGCAATTAATATTAACACGAAGATACCGGCATTTTGTTCCATTTGGTTAACCATAAAGATTTTCGTCAAGGAAAAGGGAGTCTATCCAGATGTCCTGAACAATAGTGCCCCAGATAAAATTGGTTAATTCTCCATGGCTGTTTGATAGGCATTGCTGAGTGCAAATTGTCTGTCACATTCGCCTACATAGGAACATAGTACACTATTTAGCCTTTTGAGCCGGTTCGACCATTTAATTAGATCTTGGCTGATCTGCACCTCTACAAATCCTTTCAATTCCAATTTCCCACCTTCTCCCCGTATCCCTTAATACCCGACTTATAGAGCACACAGTTACCTTGCAGTATATCCTGGGAAGCTCTTTGAGATGTCACAACAACAATAGGCGAACCATAAAATGCAAAGTATATTATAGCAAGTCGACCTGTTGTTATAATGCCCACCCATCTCCTTCCGACCAGTGGAACTACCGTCTGTTGTGGAGGCTGTATCATATCAACCTGAGCTCTGTACCCTTCAATACCCTTCAACCCAAACATTTATTCACCTCCTATTGAATAGGTTGAATTAAACGCTGCATTGATTGTATTTGCTGGGAGTCTGATTTCATTCTAGACTTACTTCACTAAACTGTTCAAACCTTTCTAAATGTAACCCCTTTAGTAAGGGTTACCAAGGAGCGAGGCACAGGGCAACAACTTTCTGTGGGATTCAAACCACCAAGTCTCTCACCAAAACCCCAGCACTTTAGGTTCAACCATCATGGCTGGCAACACAACTCACTCTCCTGCTATTATAACTCCCCTGTTTGCTGTTATTATAAATCTGCAGCGAGGAAGACTAATATTTTTACGGTTTGTATACATTTCAAGGATTGCTGCTGTACTCGGGAGCATTCCACAGCTTCTCTGCAGTAAAGCTCAGTCTGCAGACATGTTCCTGTTGACAGCAGCTCTACAGGTCTTTTGGAGCCTACCTTGTGATTGGCCAACCCATGGGCATATCGGGTATATATGATACATTAACAGCTACTCACTAGTTAGCTGACACTTAACAAGTCGGCTTGTTGGACGCAGATAATGGATGCATTGTATTGAAATATCCATGATATTTTGATATTGGAGCGACTGTCTGAAATAGATTATTTTATATCTATTGGGGGGGGGAGGGTGGGTGCTACACACAAGTCATTTCTTGTGGTGGTGACAGCGACCACATCCCTTCCCCGCCCCATCTGTGCTCTACAAACACACGCATTTAGTCTGGAAAGAGCAATAAAAGGTCCTGAGTCCCAAATGGAAGCCTCTACTCCCTAGGATTTTATGAACCAGGTCAGGAACTCAGGATAAAGTGGAGTCCTGTAGCTCAGTGTTTAGAAGGACACCTCAAAGCACTTCACAGGATTTACTCTAAAATGCAGTGACTATTTTGTATGCCAATTTAGCTGCCAATTTGTGCAGAGCAAAATCCGAGAAACAGCCAGGAAGTGAATGAATGATTTTACCCGGGGGCATTGACTGTCAGGACACTGGGAATGAGAAACTCCCTCTAAGAATGCCCTACGTGACTCTGTTGTATTTAACAAAACTGTATGTCCCACCACTGGCGTGTGGGCCTTCTGTCTCTCTGCTCCCACCTCCAGAACTCCATCCCACAGTCCCTCCACCTCGCCTCCCTCCACCTCGCCACCCTCCCTTGCCTCCTTCAACAGCCTCCTCTTTGACCATGCTTTTGATCACCCAGCTTTGCCCCCCTGCCCTCCACCCTCGCCATTCACGACCTCTCCCAGCTCGGGTCTGAAACACTGACTGTGCAACGTCTCGACGTGAAAGGCACTATACAAATTAATTTTGTTATTGTTGTTATTGTAGTTCCAACAATAGCAGGCATTGAATCACACGCTGAACCAGGGTTAAACCTGCTGCTCTACTCGTCTTTAAACACTGGCAGTTTTCTGCTTGTGCCGGAAACATGAATGAAATGAGTCTAAAGAGATGGATACTGTCCATGTCTATTTTTAAGCAGTTATTCCAAGTAAAAAACACCCTTCGCACTGAAAAACATCCACATCTGAAATAATTAATTTGACATGTTAAATTATTACTAAATACAAAGTCCCTCACTGGCATGATAGCCATAACAGATGTATTCTACCAGTTTCCCTGCTAGGGTACCTGGCAGTCAATATTGCACTGAATTAAGATGACAGTAAAACAGACAGCATTAATTTATGCATCTGCATTTGATATAGCACCTTATCACATTGCTGTGAGGTCACAAAATGTTTTCCAGACTATACTGTAAAGCGGATTAACTAATCTTTTTGTGGGAGAGACTTGTCAGTCAATTGTGCACAGCAGTGTCCCACAAACACTTGTAGATTGAGGGATTATTACCAATCCATTAATTAGCTAACAAACGGGTTCCTATTTACTGCTAGGAAACAGGAGCATGTGGATTAAGGAAACGTGTCTAAGATCTCACACTGCCCAGGAATTGAACCCAGGTCCTCCAGATTGCAAGGTAAGTGCGCTAACCACTATGCTACAAGGATCTGAAAAGGGAAAGCAGATTATCCGGTCTTGAAGTTTACAGATTCTGGAACCCAAACGGTGTGTCTTCCTTACAGTATTTTGTACATCAAATCCAGGAACGCACATGAATGAAAGAAAATTGAACTCACCACAAGTTTTGATGCTGGCAGTCACTGGAGATTAATAGGAAACTTGGATTAATGGCTGGGTTTCTCTCATGATTGTGTCTATTTTAGAATTGTATGGCTCCTTGCTCAAGTTTGCTGTTGAACACAAGGCAGCGCACTCTTTGGTCCCAGGGAAACAGCCTAGGGACTGTCCCCGGAAATATGGGACATATGGTGACCGTACCTATTGCCATCCCTGCCAGGGGACATGACACCCCCCCCGTTGCATTTCAATATTCAGATGTTTGCGGCAGGCAGGCAGCAGGGCTTGGGGAAAAAAACTCCTCTTAAAGCACAATCTTCCTTGCTTTATATCTCAATGCTTTCTCTCTGTTTAAAAAAAACACAGGCATGCATACAACTAACTTCCAGTTAGGTCGAGGCATATCCCTCCAGGGAACAGGAGGGTAGTGAAAGTCGGGGGTTGAGAGAGAGAGAGAGAGAGAGAAAACCACAGAACTGACTTCCTAATACAAGCAGCAACTGAACGAGAAGCAAAACAACATTTTGATTTTGTTGCTACACTTTATGCATTGTTTACTAGTTGTTGAGGCAAGCTGGTTGATTTGCAATCAGTAAGTCTCTCTCGCCTCTACAAGTTTCCTTGCACTGACCTTGAAAACAGTACTGTACCTTTATAGGAGCCAACGTTTTAGGAAGAGCCGTGTCCCCAAGCAGCCCCCATCGGCAGATCAAACACTAGGATGGATCCCTGCTTATTCACATCAAAACCTCTACCTACAACCGACTGACTTAATTCCTGCTATTCTGAGAAGCAGCCTCTCTCTCACTCCTGGGAGCTTTTACCATTTAAGGTCATTGTTCCATCTGAAACTTTTGGCTCAGTGAAGCGACACAAACAAAACGTCTAAGAAGAAGAAAAAAAAATTGTTAAACTTTATATAACAAGCATCTGCTTCTCTCTCGCTCTCTCCCCACTTCCCTCCCCAACACACACACACACACACACAGACTCCCCCCCCCCCCCCCCCCCACCTACCCCCACAACCCCCCCCCCCCAACACTTCACCACCACCACCTTCAATTTGAACGACAAATAAGCTCCCATAAATGAAATTCCTCCACATCCTCTTATCTTATTTCTCTTGGAAAAAAGAATTAAGTTTAGCAAAGAATTTGCTAATAGTTTAGATTAGCACAGCCTATATTTAGCGTTTGCTGTACATTTTGCCTGTGAGGTACCCCTGCTCTGTCTCTGAGTTGATGAAAGTTAAGCTGTGATCTGTAAAAGGCATGTAATGTTTAAGGTGGATCCTGGACTGATCTCCCTTTGAAGTAAAGGGCATGGACAAGGAGAAAAAATTTCATCTTCACTTTACTTGTTTTCATATAAAGTAAGGGCCTTACCCCGCTACCTCTCGCAGACAAAAAAAAGACAATAAAAAGATAAAATGTCTCCAAAAACAAAACAGCAACAATAAAGCACAATTTGACAATGCTATTTGCAAAATCTAATGAATTACTGATAAATATGAAGCGGATTTTTACATCCCCAAGTTTGCAAATGCATGAATCACATTTAGATAAATAAACAGTGAGGGAAAAGGCCATGTGAGGAATGCACCATCCTACAGGCCAACTCCACATATTTCTTGTGCTTGCTTTACCTTTTGCTATATCTGGTTTGGGAACCTGGTACACTGGGCGAGGAGAGAGGATCAGCCATGTGAGTATTCAGAAACCGGAGAAATACGATTTAATGTAGGAATATTATTATTACAGTATTAATATGGAGTCCCGTAGAATAGTGGTCAGTGCGCTCGCCCGGCAAGTGAGAGGACCTGAGAGGGTTCGATTCCCAGACAGGGCAAAACCTTAGGCAAGTTTCCTTACTCCACATACCTGGTTACCTAGTAATAAGTAGAAAACCAGTTGTGAGTTGATTGACACACTTTACAGGGGGTGGTTGGGGGCACTTAGTATACGACTGTTTGTGGTACACTGCTGTGCACAATTGGCAGCCGCATTTTGCCCACAAAATATAGTCAATTTGCTTAACGGGATATTCTTGAAGCACCTTGAGGCGTCTCAATAACATAATAAAATCGCTGTAACAAATACAGGGATTATGAAATGAGTAACATAAAGGAAATGACAGACACTCAGTGGATGGGCCAGAACTTGATCATCTAGGGCTGTTAGTTAACATCTCTCACAACTGAGCGAGCACTAGGACTTAAGGCTGGTGATTCTGAAGGATGAAAGGAAAGGTCGTGAGAGTTCAATGGAGGGGGAAAATCATGAGGGGGGGAGAGCGGTTGTCTAAATTGTAATATTTGTGAAATAGATTGTGTTCGACCCGAGGTCTTTAAAAACAAGATAGCAACAGCAACAAACTTGACAATGTTAATAGCAAAACAGAATGAATTACTGATAGATATCAAGTGGATTTTTCGCAAGTGCATGAATTACAGCGTGGGAAAGACTGGGTGAGGACTTGTACCCTCAAATCTGTGTGACGCACCTCCTGTTTTAACACTGAATGGCTGTTCCATCACATCAATTCTTTGTAATAGTAAATGTTCGGCATAAGATTTAAAAGCCACGTTCGTGCTTTAACACAATCATAAAAATTGGTCATTTTAGTCCACGACCATGTTTGTGGGACCCTGCTGTACGCAATTGGCTGCCACATTTCACCCACAAATATACAGTCAATTTACTTTACACTATAGTAAGTGAACTGGTTTGAGACATCAATAAGATGTGAAAAGCGCTATATCAAATGCAAGGATTATTATTACTTAAAGTTCTGAAAAAATTGATGACAAGTTATGAAGATAGTGAGAGACTTTATCTCAATCATTTTTCACCATGCTTTCTCCACATTCCCCCCCAGTTTACCAAATAGTTTTGCTCTCTATCAGTTTTTATTAGAGGGTCAAGGTTATTTTGTGAGTGTTCACAAATGATGATGTTTTTAACGGTGTATCTGTTTCAGGGAAACAGTTTAATGGAGTTGGCTTGGATCTCAATGGAGACAAGTACAGGGTGTTCACAAAGTCCTGTTCCCATCCATCCCCCTCGCCTCTCCCCACTGTGTGCTTACAATAAATTTTTATTTTCTGTTGTAGATGAATTGAGCAGAACTATGTCTGATACCAGTCCTCCTCACTGACTCCATCAGTTTCCTGGAAGATGTGGCACTGAACATGGCGATGGATCATTATTTGCTGTGAAAATGATGGTGCTTTCTCACACCGATCCTCTATATAAGTTTTCAATTGAGGACTCAGATAGTGAACACACTGTCATATCACCTCTCGGGATCCAGTTTGAATCCTGAGTCTTTCTGATGGCAAAATGGCTACTGTGGAATGTGAATTTGGACGTTCCTAGTGAACATAGGCAGACAGAACAAAGTGACCACAATTCTATGCACTATCTCGGCTGTCTCACTCAGACCCTTCGTCCTCCTAATGTTCCCACTGGACAATTGGTCACTTCATCCTGCTAATTTCCCACAGGGATGGCTGTTGTACTAATGGAATGGAAATATTAGCAGGGCAAAGTGACCAGTTGTCCACAGGGCAAAACATTGGCCAGCAATTTGCACATGCAAGTAACTCATGTCAACCTGGCTCAGTCAGTAGCACTGGC
The DNA here is from genome assembly GCA_035084275.1 of Hydrolagus colliei. Classification (NCBI taxonomy): domain Eukaryota; kingdom Metazoa; phylum Chordata; class Chondrichthyes; order Chimaeriformes; family Chimaeridae; genus Hydrolagus; species Hydrolagus colliei. The sequence goes on along the minus strand of CM068757.1, from coordinate 12,229,674 downwards.
AACTGAGAGTCAGGAGATTGCAAGTTCAAGCTCTACGTCAGGTCTTGGAACTCGCGCAATCTAGGCTGACATTCCAGTGCAGTGCTGCATTGTCAGAGGTGCCGTGCTTCGGATGAGATGTTAAAAATCGAGGTCCTCTCTGCCTGTTGGAGTGGAGATTCGAAGTGCAGCCTGACCAACTGTGTCACTGTCAAGCCCATAACTCTAATGTTTCACAAGATCGGATGGGATAAAGCAGGCCCTTTGGCCCATCCGATCTCATCCTTCAAGAAGTGGGAAGTCTCTCCACTTCCCACCACTCGCATCACAGCATCAAACTGCTTTTTAAATGAGTCTCAGTGCCCTAGCCTCAACTACGCTTCATGGCAACCCTGCTCCAGTCGCCAATTTTCCTCTTACTTTCACAATTCGGGAAAAAAAAGCCAGTTTCAAAAACCTTTTGATATGAGCATAAGTTTGGAGTCACAGTCTGCTTGGTGAATCAGGGCTCCTCAATTCTACAGATATAGATCAAAAAGGCCTGGATACAGTTACAATGTCCAAGAAGCCTTCATGAAATGATGATTTTTGTGGGGGGTTTTAAGATAATAGGGAGGTTATCAGGACTTTTTGGTCACCCTATAATTGGAAATATGGGAATTCTGTTTGTTATTATTGATGCCCAAATACAATTCCTCTTGTCTTCCTGCGTTTCCAGGAAACGCCATCACCCAGAAAATAACATGGTCAGTTTCAGAGCCGTCAGGCGTGGTTTTTTTTAAACAGCTGCCTCTACCTGTGTCACTTGATGCTCTCCACAAACTTCAGAGGCTGCTTTGAACAGCAAAACCCTTTGAACATTGCTGTGCCCGTATCCGCCTACTGTGCTTTACAGTAAAATTCTGTCAAGCAGTTTGAGAAGTCCTAATGATGTGACGAGAGCTAGATCAAAAATAAGTAACAACAATAATATTCCTTGCATTCAATATGGTGCCTTATCAGGTCACTGAGACATCTCAAAGCACTTCACAGGATATATTGCAAAGTGGATTGACTGTGTATTTAGTGGGCAAAATTTGTAATAATTATAGTAATATATACAGACGGTGCGAATGGGGATAGGAATTCCAGTTGGGTCCCCATGTACTCTGTTGCTTTAAGATTTCTGAGTGTACAGAATTTGTCAAATTCTGATGAATGATGAATTTAGTTTTAATTTTAAACTCTGTGAATTTGTTATAAATACACTTCGAACAATGAATTCGACAAATTGGCCAGAATGCCCCCAGACATGAATGGAGTAAATCCAGACCTGGGTAGAATTCTTCCTAACCCAACCCCACCACATTCCCATTAACAGTTCTTATTAGCACATGATAGCACTGTAATTCATGACACCAACTCTGCATTTTTATACCATTATCTTCATCGTCAACAGCCTCTGCTAACTTCAGTTAATAAATATGTATTTATATGTGATTGCAAAGCTCGACAAAACTGTGACCACACACATCATTTTGTGTTATTGTTGTTGTTTGCAGAAGGAACCATTTGGGTTCGAGTGAAAGGACTGGTTGGCGAGGAGGCCTGTGCTCTCATGTCTGTCCAGACAGAGAGTCAGTCAAACAGCAATGGGTCTACATGACCTGCAAATGGCAGATCTAATAACATTTAATTAAATTTACTTCAGGAATGGCCTTGGAATAGATTTTTCTCATAACCAAGCACATCGCTCTAGATAAACTAGCCTGTCAACTAGAGATTCCCCCAACATTGGTTGATGGGGAGTAAATAAGAAGCACTAGGAGAGACCGCACAAGGTGTAATCGGGTAATAAGTCGCTAATGCAAAAACAATTTTTTGTTGCTGCTGCTCCCCCTTCGAAAGTTATTTGAAAGCACAGTTAGAGGCTCATCACACTGACAGTTCGAGTCATTTTCAATAAGAGACACTAGAGGTTAATTTTGTGGTATTTCCTTGCAAGATTTCCTTCTCTGATTTTCCTCCCCCACCGTAGAGGAAACTGGTGGGTCTGCAGTCAGGTTCTCTCTTGATGTCTCAACCCATACTTGGAAACATGCCTCACGGGGAAAGTCACACACACATGCATGCACGCACACACACAAACACACAAAGATATTGGGTAACTAGAAAGTAACAAGTACCACAAATGTTTAATGAGCAGCACAAAACAGAGAATTATAATAATAATACTCCTTGCATTTAATATAGAGTCTTAACACATCATTGAGACACCCCAAGAACTACACAGAATATATTGTACTATAAAGTGAATTGACTGGGTATTTTGTGGACGTAATGTGGCAGCCAATTGTGCACAGAGAGTCTCACAAAGAGTTGTGAATTTTTTTTAAAACAGTTTATTTATTATTTTAAAAAGGGATTATTACCCCAAACTGGCATCCTACTTACTGCTAGATAACCAGAGAGGAGTGTAGAGTAAGGAAACTTGTCTCACATTTTGCCCTGGGAGGCAAACCTGGGTCTTCTCGCTTGTGAGGCGACTGCTCTATCCACTACACTAAACAGACTCCACATAACGACTTGATGAAAAAATGAAAAGGTATAGAGCAGGGGAATAAGGATTAGAATAGATAGCACCAGTGGGGAAGTTCACACCAACACAGGTTTGATAAGCCAAAGTCATAGAATCATAGAATCTTACAGCACAAAAGGAGGCCATTCGGCCCATCTAGTCTGTGCCGGTTCTTTGAAAAGAGCAACTCAATCCCACCGCCCAAGTGCCTCCGCCTTGCCCCCTCCCTGACCTCTTTCAAGTCTCGTCTCAAGACTCTCCTCTTCGATGGACCCATCAGCAACTCCTTATCCCCCCACTTCCCCCACGCACCCCTGTCCTCAGCTCGGGTCTGAAGCGGTAACTGTCCAGCGCCTTGGGACGTCCTCCTGATGTGAAAGGCGCTATATAAATATAATTTTGTTGTTGGGAACATTTTGGGAATAATAATGGTTGAGAGAATCAGGGCTCCAACAAGCTGCACATCTCTCTTGTGAAAGTGTGGATACATCCAGGGTCATAGCAATCCCAGCTATTGAAAGGGTAACTAGTCAGAAAACTGGCATTATATTTAGATGCAAGTCAACGAATGCCTAGATCTTATCTGCAAGTCATTGGCGAATCAACGTCCAAAACAGAAGATTGCCTGGTAACTGTTAACTCCCAGTCTTGCCACAAAATCTCTCAGATTGATTGATCATTCGTTTCATTGCAGTTTGCGGGACATTGCTGTGCGCTAATTGCCTGCTGCACTCACTTACTAATATGCAGTCACTCCAGTTCTCAGCAATTACAAGCGAAGCACTTGCAGAGTCCAGAACATTATAGGTGCTCTGCATCGAACGTCATTAAGGATTGTAACTCTTCATTAAAATTCTCTTGCTCTTGGGTTCGCTCCCCACTCCCTCTCTCCCTCTCTCTCAGCAACACGCAATCTTTGATGAAATCATGCTGCTGAATTCCAACATGTGCTCTGATTGTTATCAGCCTCAGAGTACTGGATGGCCAGCCTGCCACAGATGCCTGAGCAGTGAGCTGTACACTACCAAGTGTGTGCACAACGCAACACTGCCATATACCTACGCAAATCACATCACTCTAAAGCAACTCAAATCATGGCTGCCTGCATTATCGGCCAGTTCCACACAATGCCTCTTTAACATTCGTTAACCATCCTTTCTTTTTAAATTTCAATCTAGGGAATTATAAGAAGCGAAGAGTTAGTAAGACAACATAGCTCAGGCTTTCAGATATCATAGAGGTGAGTATACTCGGGAGTCCTGTAGCTCAGTGGTTAGAGTACACACCTCGCAAGCGAGAGACGTGGGTTCAATTCCTGGCAGAATTTAACCTTGGGCAAGTTTCTTTACCCCACATGCTTGATAATAATCCCTTAAGAAAAAAAACAATATTAAATTGGTCATTTCAATCCACGACTGTTTGTGGGATACTACAGTGCGCAATTGGCTGCCGCGTTTCACCCACAAATGTACAATTCACTCTATTTATGCAGCATTCTTCAGAGCATCCTGAATTTGACAAATGTCACACAAACAGTTATGAAATATTTTTATTTGCTTGATTGTTGCCAGGACACCGCCAGAATCTCTGTTCTCTTTTTAAATAACTCCGAGGGTTTGTTAACGCCCACCTGAACAGTTTAATGTCTCACCCAAAGGATGCCACCTCCAACAAAGCAGCTCATCCCAAACATTAGAACATCAGCCAAATAATAAGACAGACAATAATGAGAATAATAATACTTGCATTTGATATAGTGCCTTATTCCTTCTTCGAGATGCCTTAAATCACTTTGCAAAATATAGTGTAAAGTTAATTGACTCTATATTCTGTATGCGAAATGCGGCAGTGAATGGTGTACAGCAGTATCCGGAATCGTGAATTAAAATATAGTTTTTTAAAGGGATTTTTAACTTTGGAGAACCATCCGCCAATCGACTAACATCAGTGTTTCTATTTACTGCAGAGGGTGTGGAGTAAGGAAAGTTGTCCAATGTTTTGCCCTGTATGGGAATTGAACCCAGGTCCTTTCGCTTGCAAGGCGAGTACTCTAACCAAAAAGCTACAGGAATCCACCATCTACAGAGTGCACTATAAATTCAAAGTCCTCCATGTGAACCTTTTGACTCAGAGGCAACAGTACCACCAACTGAGCCAGGCTGAGTTAGGTGCTTGATTTTAATGGAGTTGTTAGAGGGCTTGTCACACCGTTTCTGATCACTGCAAAGTCATTAATTTATCAGGAAAATCTGCTGTTTGGGAATCCAGCCTAAAATATTTATTAAACTTTTCTACCGCACAGTTCTTGTGTACCTCGGACTGTAATGGAGAAGACTATTTTCCCAGAAGGTAAAATGATTTCAGATGCTTTTTAATCGCTTTTACTTTCGCTGCAATTGCACAAGTATGCGCAAGCGGTGGTGAACCATGCTCTGTCATACCAGTAACACACGCCCGAACACGCATGTCATCCAATCTGTAACATGTTCCATGATTCTACCCACAAAACGCACGATCAATCCACTTTACAATATATTCTGTGAAACAATTTGAGATGCCTCAACGACGGGATAAGGTCGCATATCAAATGTAAGGATTATTACTATTTATTGCAACAAGTCTCTGTTATCCCCCTTGAATTGCATAGCGGTGGTTACCAGTCACTAAAACAAAAAGAATCAATGAAGCAACATTCATAAGACATGACGAACGCTCTCTCCCTGGATATGTACAGTACTCAGTTAACAGAGCTGAGCAGGAAGCTGTGCACACACTTTAACTTTTCAAAGCTCCAAGCTGGAAGGTCATGGGAGGGATCACGATGATGATCAAATTGCTGAAAGCTGCTGCCAAACCTATAAGATCCAGGCCATGTGTAGTGGGGGCTTCAATCAGCTGAGCCCAATGTAGCCTGAGACCGAAACACACAGCCAGCTTGCTTTCCTTTGCTGCCACTCGAACCACTCGAAGCAAAATGGCTAATCATTCCCTCTCCCTCCCCCCGCAAACAAAAGAAAAATCATCAAAGAACCAGAACCGAAGCCATGGGAAATATTACTGTGCTTGTGTGAATGTATTCAGTATTTTCAGAAGACAAAATGCCACTGGGAGCAATAAAGAAATCCAGACCACTAGATCCCAAGAGATCAGAGGAGAGGTTCAGATAAAGAAGTCTCTTCAACCCATTTGATCTCATTCTTCTCTGAGCATTCACTGTGGTTCGAGACACTGAACCTCTCTGCCTCAATCCCTCTGACTTGCGCCCAACTTCAGATCGTACCTGAATACTCTTTGACTGTGCCTTGTGCTAGATCCCTTCTCTCAAGGTCAAATTGCACCACTGTTTAGTGTGCTGAGATGCTACAGCTTGTAAAGGGTACTATATAAATGCAAGTTGTTGTATCCACTCCATTTTTCTCCCTTACCGCAGCCAATTGCTACCAGAAACAGAAGACGCTTCCTACGTGAATCTGAGAGCATCACATATCGTAAACAGCAGACACTGTGGATTGATTTCAAGACGTTAATCTAATCTCTGGGTTGAGATAAATTGTCTAAACTTCTTGAGCACACACTTGTAGTTTATACACCATCTGAGTCCTGCGATCAGATTACAACCTTGTAATTACTCCCATATATGCATGGTGCTCTCTAATCTATCTAAACCTTTCAATCAGATTGCTGCATCCAAATGTCTCCCACATATGCCTAACTCTGTCTATAATCCATTTGAACCACTGGGCGAGTAAATCACTGCCAAACCTCGCTTACTCTCTGTACAATTTAAACATTAAGAACAGATGAAAGCATGAAGCAGAGCGAGGCAACTTGGTCCCTCAATCATTTCTCTATTGGAAATGGAAGAATTTGCGAAGGAATTTCAATTCTTTCAAAATGTTCACCACTGGTCTCCGATTCACAAATCTTCTTCTCTCTGAACCCACTCCAACCTTCAATGTCTGTTAGATAGTAAGGTGGCCAAAACTGCACATACCACTCACCCACAACACAGAGTCAAGACGCAATCCAGCTCTTTATTAGCTTTGGACTATAAAACTGCAGTCAATGGTCAATCATAGCCAATAATAGCCACTGCCAATAATACACTCTGATCCCAGGGCCTACAGTTATTTGGTGGAGTGCTAACTTCCCTGTGTGTGGACCACACATACACACACACAAGTCACTGCGCTCATGAGAGCAAGGCAGAAGAATGACTCCGCAAATTTGAGCTACTGAAATCAGGAGATGTCGTTATATTTCCATGCATTTTTTTCTTCCATACCTTGACTTTGCTATTGTCATTCCTGTCTCCACCGACCCCCTCCGGTTGTCTGGGCTCGGTGCTTCCTGTCAGTAAATTGCAAACTCCAGGTCAGCACCAATGCTAAGGTTGAACCACCGCACATGCACTTTCACACACACGCACTCTCACACTCACACACGTACTCTCGCACGCACTCTTGCATGCACGCACTCACACGCACACTCACACACACACTCACCACAGATTCATTTAGCAAAACACTGCAGCAGCCTGGGCAGTGGAGTAAAATTCAAAAGCGTGACGCACAAAGCAGAGATGTGTGTGTGTGGGGGGGAAACGGGCCCACACTGTATGACAATATCTGACTTCTCAGCCACCATTTTTTTTATCATCTGCACCTGTCTGTTCCCATTACTCAGGGCAACAATAACCAGGCAACCGACTCCACATACGGCCAATCAAAGGGATGCTAATTATTTACATCCAACAAGAGATTCTTCCTTTCTCTTTTCTTTTTTTCCTTCTCTCTTTCTTTCCTTCCCTTTTTCCTTCCTTCCTTCCTTCCTTCCTTCCTTCCTTCCTTCCTTCCTTCCTTCCTTCCTTCCTTCCTTCCTTCCTTCCTTCCTTCCTTCCTTCCTTCCTTCCTTCCTTCCTTCCTTCCTTCCTTCCCTTTCTTTATATATTATCTATCTTTCTCTTTTCTTTCTCTCACTCTTATTCTCCATCATTTTTACAGGGCTGACACTCTTTAATTCTTTTTCTCTCATTCTCAGTCTAACTTTCACAAGACTGATATTTTTCTTCTTTTCGTGTTTTGTTCCTTTCTCTCTTCATTTCCCACTCTTTTCAATTCTTATATCAGCTTTTTTTTTCTTGTTTCTGTTTTATTTGATTATCGTGTAGGGTGGATTGTATTCCAGGCCCCATCATATCTCCTCTCTCTGTCTCTCCGTTTCTCGACTTTGTACAGGGCAGATAGGCAAAGGAGCACAAAATAATGAGTAATTCGGTGTAAAGGCCCAAAATGTTCAATCTGTATCCCACCCATTGACCTGAACTGCATCATTTTGACTTACGTTCTTAATTCCGCATGTAATAAAATAGCTAAGATGCATAAGTGTCAACCTGGCTCAGTCATTACCATCTCGGCCCTGAGTCAGAAGGTTGTGGGTTCAAGCCCTGTGTCGGGACTTTGAACTCGCGAGAGCAGAAAACTTAAGATGGACGTCTGGTTTCTCGCACTTCCTTAGCTGTTTCTAAAATTGTGCCTGCATTCCTTAATCCTCTGTAGTCACTGCCCATTTCAGAGCAGAAATATTTCAATCGAGAGCAGAGATTGACGAGATCAAAATCAGAAGTTTTTTTTTTCTCATGAAACCAATTATTTTTAGAAACTGGTTCTTTATCCTCAAGTGATACAAAAGGATGTGGTTAGAGAATCCAATGGCTGAGTGAATAGGTCATGGGTTTTTTGTCTTATTTCTTGGATCTACAAATATTTACACTAGATGCGACCTTCCCCACCCTCTTCCTCCACACAAATAGAAACACGGAATATTTCACAACGATCCTAAACGCTTGTATACAAAGGAACAGAGAACTATTTAATTTTCAATGGGGTTCCTTCCAGCAACAGCTGGGGCCAATGGCTGCCACAGCCCACAACACGTTCGGGGGTGGTGAGATGTGGGGGTGGGGGAAGAGAGGGAACATGTTGCTATTTTGCTCACCGTCTGTTATCTTGTCTTCTGATTGTGGGCTGCTGTTTGTTAGTGGTGGGTCCCACTTGTGCGTGGTCGAGATCTCCTCCCGGAGGGTTTCGACAATCCTTTCTGCAGAGCCCTGTGTGCGGACCACCAGGGACGGACCACCTCCCATACACTGTGATGTAGGGCCAAGAGAAGATCATTTAGAGCTCATTGCATGAACATGTGTGTACACAGTGTAAGAAACAAGAAGACCTGTGGTCTTGGCTGTACCATTGGTTATGGCCAGCTTGGCGCAGTCGGTCGCGCTCTGGCCGTTGAGTCAGAAGGTTGTGGCTTTAACCTCACCGTCCAGGCGGACACTCCAGCGCAGCATTGAAGGGGCTGCTTCATTGCTGGAGAGCCGGTCCTTGTTTCAGGTGAAGGTTAAAGATCCCTATTCGCAAAGAGAAAGGAGTTTTCTCTTCCATGTCCTGGCCGACAATCCTCAATATGTTCGTTCACTCAACGGGTGTTTATGCGACATTGCTGTGCTCGAATTGGCTGCTGCGTTTGTCTACAAATTCTTTTCATTCACATCTACAATATTTCCTGTGGAGCACTTTGAGATGTTTCAACATCATGTTAAGGCCCAATATGGAGTGCCAGGATTACAGTATTGTTGACGAGATTCAATGCATTTCAATGTCTAAATCTTTCAACACAACAGCACAGGACAGCTTGGAGGCTAACCAATGGACACAATCATAATTTCAAGCAGTAAAACTAAGCAACGTTATTAGTTACAACGATCGGTTTGCCTCCGTTGCTAAGTTACCAGTACAGTACTCCGAAATGACGATTGACATCTTTTGAGGTTCCAAACTGCTGTATTATCAAACCCAACGTCTTTCTGCAAAATGTGTACATTGCTGGTACATGAAACGGCAATGGATCCAGTGGAGATGACTTTAGCAAAGGAGCGATTATCTGGTGATGCTTTGACCCATCTTGCTTGGAAGAACCGAGGACATGGCAGCCAATTTGCACATAGCAATGCTCCACAACACAGCCGTGAAGAAATTAACCCATTTCCATTTTGAAGAGATTTTTGGAAGATTTTTGATATAGCACTTATCACGTCTTCTGGATGCCTGAAAGCACTTCACAGAATATACTGTCTATTTGTGGGTGAAATGCGGCAGCCAATTGCGCACAGCAGTATCTCACAAACAGTCGTGGATTGAAATAATCAATTTATTCTTGTTTTTTTTCTTGAGGGATTATTTTTGAGTAGGTTTTGAAGAAGCCAGCCTCCAGATTCAAAGACTAAATTTAGGATTTTGTTTTTGTGCAATCCTATGGCAACGTGCACTGAGACGCTACCCTGCATGAGAGATATATAAGTGCAAGTTGTTATTGTTATCTTAAACCTTTATGGCCACATGGGTTGCGAACCTAGGTACAGTTTCTGACCTCAGTGGCTTGGCCACAGAAAGATTTCACAATGACTAAAAGGTCACAGCTGCCAGGAATAGGTTCAAAGTCTGGATGTAGATTTCTTTTTGCATGTGTATTGTGCAAAGATATTTTCCCATGATTTTGCACGCATACTCGCAAACTGTTATGATGTAAATTTAGTGCAAAATACATATATAATTTGATTTTGTGCCTCATCATGTCTTCCAGATGTCTCAAAGCGCTTCATAGAATATACTCTAAAGTGAATTGACTGTATATTTTGTGGGCGAAATACAGCAGCCAATTGCGCACAGCAGTGCCCCACAAACAGTCGTGGATCGAGTGACCAGATTATTATTTTGAAACAAAAGGGAATTTTACCCCCGGAAAAGCGATGGTAACAAACAGTTTACTGCCAGGTGAACAGAGGCTTGTGGAGTAAAGACACCTGCCCAGAAATCGAACCCAGGTCCTCTCGTTTGTGAGGCGAGCATTCTAACCACTAAGGTAGGCTACACGACAGACTGTATATGAGTGGGGAAGAAAATCTATGACTTAATAAAAAAAACTTGTGAATATTTACATGGATGAATCTCCCAAATGAAGTTTTGGGTTATATTTAAAATGTTAAAAACAAACAGGAAGCAATGAGTAATAAAACACACAGGCTTCATTTGCCCAGACCGTCCAAACATTTGTAGAATGTGGTAAATGTTTTCATGAACATTAACGACAACGGGGATTATTTATCCCCGCGTTCAAATAATAAGTGTAAATGTTTTGTTTTTAAATGAACTCTGTGGGTTTTGTGCTCGCTCCATCACAAAAATCTCACTTCAACGGGTCTATGTGGCCTTCAAAAGTAAAAAAAAAAGCCTTACCTTTCTTATAAAAGGGAATAAAACACATTTAATATTTTTTATTTAAAAAAAAACTAAATTTTGATGCAAATAACGTCAGTTACACACCGGCCTTCTTCCGTCCCCTCCAATCTTGGTTCCCCAGACCTACCCAGTTGCTTTAACGTTATTCATAAAAAATAGTTTCAATGGGTGCCATGACTAAACTCAACTGCAAATACAAATAAGGTCAATTTAATTTTCTCATGTTATGAAAGCAAACACATTGCTCATTGGTGCTTGTGAAACAATAATAATAACCCTTGCATTTGACGTAGCTCCTTTCATGCCAAGCGGATGCTTCAAAGTACATCACAGGATTAACTATAAATCCTGAAAATACAGAAACTGAGCCAATTGTGTGTGGAATGTTGTCCCACAAACAGTCAATGAAGTCAACAACTAATTTTATTGTGGGGTTTGTTGGCCAGGACACCAAGAGAAAGAAATTTCCTTCTCTTTTTAATTCAGATTCCACTGGACTGGTTGATGAGTTAAATGTCAAAAGGTCGTTAAAATGGATTGAATCCATGTTACTTATTACCAGAGGTTATAATTAATCTTACTATAAACATCAGGGAGTGGGGAGCTCAGTATGGGGATCCTATAGTACACACACTTCTTGGTTACCTATTGGGGAAATGGACCTGGGTTCAGAGTTTGCATTGTGACGAGTGAATCTGAATGCTCAATTGAAATCACAACTACTGTTTGCTACCATTAGTTTATGTTGCAAATAACTTTTGGTATTGGCAGGGTCCCATGCTATGACATTCTGTAGTGTGCTGTTAGGAAACAGTCTATTTCAGTCCTCATCGTGTTTCTTTACTGGAAATTAAAATTTATCCGTAATCCAACTTAAATGTATGCCACAGCAGTTGAGTTTGCATTTGAATGTAGCGCCTAAAAGACTTCAAAGCTCTTCCCAGCTACAGTAATTTCTGTCACGTGCAGTGACCATACATGGTGGTAAACGGGGCAGCCGGTTTGCATTGGGCAAGGTCTCACAAACAGAATGAAGATCGGATAGGTTAATGTCTCCGTTGATGCTAATGTTTCACCCACAAAATACTGTACATAGTCAATCAATTTTTTACCAAACACTTTGGACGACTCGACAACATGATAAGGTGCTTTATCAAATATAAGGATTATTATTATTACAGTACTATAATTTCTAGTATTATTATCTGATGGTGGGGGGCTGGGGTGGGGGGAGGAGGGATTGCTGGCTGGGGCAGGCACCAGGAGAATTCCCTTCTCTTTTTGAGTCGTACAATGTGATCGGAGGTCAGACAATTCTCAGCTTAATTTTTCATCTGAAGGACGGCACTTCCAATACTTGATGTTCCCATGTCACTGCACTGGAATGTTAGTCTGGACTGTAAACTCAGGTTGGCATTGCCAGTGAGGGACACAGGTTTTGAGTGATATGTGATGTTCAGACTTGAACATGGATCCTCTGTGAAGAGAGGAGTTGGGCTCCTTCCCCTATTCCACTCCCATCACTGTCAGACATTAAAAACACGGTACGTACCTCCTTTCCTTCCCTCACATTTCCCGCTGGGGTTTTCTTCCCGCTCTTTGAGCTTGCGGCTTGGCCAAACAAGCTTTCGTCCAACACCCCCGCTGTACCTCTGCCTGTCATACAATGTGGTGCGTTGACCATCCATTCCATCCCAGCCTCTTTGTGTTCCATTTCTGTCACTTTCCCACTGGTCTCCAACAGGTTCTGCCTGACTTCTTCCTTCACCCTCTCCATTTCTTCTATCAGGACCCCATCTGCTACCCTTCCTTCCTCTGCTGCCTGCAAAGCCTCCACCGTTGGTCTCTCTGCCTCATTGGCCCTGTCTACTTCAGACTGAGCTCTCCCCTCAGAGCTCTCCGGAGCAGCTGCCATACTCTCCTCCATTCTTTTTTCTCGTTCCTCGGGTTCACCAACTTTCAGCCTGGTCTCCAGCGACGCGCACTCCGAACAGGCCACTACCCCGCCCAACACCTTGACCGTCTCCTCCATCACCAAGATGCCTGCCTCGTCCTTAACTTCCTTCACATGTTCCATGCTCTTCCTGGCCTGTTGGTCGTGGCTGGTTCTGAGAACCTCTTTTGCCTCCTCTGCCCGGCACTGAGCATAGACAGCTTTATTTTCCGCCTCTTCCTTCAGCCTTTTCTGAAGTTCCAGTTCTTTGGTTCTATGCAACAGGAACAACAAGTTAAGAAGGATAATGATTGGTGGTGCTAGTGGGTATGGAGCAAGGGGAGAATCGGAGAGGTGAAAACAAGCGTGATTGGAGAGGTGGGACTTGAAGCTAAATAGAGAGGGGTCAAGGGAGTGAGCTCCAAAGTTAGGAATGTAGAATTGGAAAGTTCAGCCATTTCTGGTGCCACATTTTGGGGAAGGGATAATATGGAGCAAGCCCGAATTCATTGAGCAGAGGGCGGAAGCTGGGGATGGGATAAGGGGCTAGAATCACTAGGAAATTTTAAACAAGTTGAGAAAATGAAAGCCGCTCCAGCCATTTTATCTCATCCCATATTATACTACAGTACAGTATATGGAGCTCCTGTGGCTCAGTGGTTAGAGCACTTGTCTTGCAAGCTGGGGAGGCCAAGCTGGGGAGACCTGTGTTCGAATCCAGGCAGGTCAGGGCAAAACCTTGGGCAAGTTTCCTTACTCCACACGCCTAATAATAATCCCTCAAAAAAAAACACAATAATAAAATTGGTCATTTCAATCCATGACTGTATGTGGGACACTGCTGTGCGCAATTGGCTGCCGCGATTCGCCCACAAATATACAGTCAATTCACTTTACAGTATATTCTGTGAAGCGCTTTGGGACGTTGTTAAGATGTGGAAAGCGCTATATCAAATGCAAGGATTATTATTGTTATTATTATTATATGGGAAATAGGCCAAAAAAAAGCCCAGAACAATGTATCCAGACACTCCAGGGCAGCAGATGAAGAGCGCTGAGTTGCAAAGGGGCAATTTCAGAATAGACATCAGGTTCCTACTTACTGTTGAGTGAACAGAGGCATGTTGAGTAGGGAAACTTGCCTGAGGTTTCACCCCACCTTGGATTCAAACCTTGATCCTCTCGCTCGCAAGGTGAGCGCTCTGACCACTAGTCTACAGGACTCCACATATGGTCGGTCCCTGGTATATTACAGTACATCACTCAGTTAGATTGATTAGTAGGAATTTACATACATTTTTGTCAGGTTGTGCTTGGCTTTGAGGTACTGCTGGTGACATTGCAGACATGCCTGTTCCAGTTTAGCGACTGTTTTATGCCAAGATTCTTTAATTGGTGACAAGCGATGAAGCTTCTGCACAACACTCAGCATCAGCTGCTTGAGCTCCTTCTTCAGCTCCTTAAGATGGTTAAACAAAACAGGGTAAACGTCATGATACACCTCACCACTTGAAACTCAAAACCAAGTCACTTGTGGTTGTCAGGTACTCAAGGACTGCCTACTGAGCAATGGGCAAAGGCGATGGGCAAGTCTCCTTTCTACTGAGAAGGTGGCTTTGCAAAGACTTCTGGAAAGCCCAGGCCCTTTATTGTGGCCCAAATTTCCATCTGACCTCGGCAGCTGTTTTGAGAAGATTTTGCCACCAAGCCGAAGAATGAACTCACAAACATAAGAACTTGCGATAAGGCAACAGAAGCCCAAAGTTCATGCAATTTGCCTTCCACCATCCTGGCAAACACATGTCATGTCCCAAACTATATATTATATAATAATCCTAATAATAATAATCCTTGCATTTGATATAGCTCTTTTCACATCTTCTAGATGTCTCATAGCGCTTCACAGAATATACTGTAAAGTGAATTGACTGTATATTTGTGGGTGAAACGTGGCAGCCAACTGCACACAGCAGTGTCGCACACACAGTCATAGAGTGAAATGATGAATTTTATTATTGTGTTTTTTTGGGATGGATTATTATTAGGTGTGTGGAGTAAGGAAACTTGCCCAAGTTTTCGCTCTGACCTGCCTGGATTCGAAACACAGGTCTCACGCTTGTGAGGCGAGTGCTCTAACCACTGAGCTACAGGACTCCACATATCCCGAGGTAATATTTCCTAACAATCTATATATATGTATATCTGTATAGTTTGCAAAAAGAATCATGGAAAATTCTTAAATTCAGCCTCAACTTGGAAACTTTTTTAGAACTGCGGGCAAAGAAATAACAGCCTCTGAGCGGGAGCAGGTGGAGACTAGTGTGGAATATAAACACCAGTGTGGACTGCTGACCCAGTATGTGTGTGCTCTGCGTGTCTAAGACTTTAAAGTGAATTTAACAACATTCCGCAATTCTAGGAGACCGACATTTTAAGTCAATATGATCTTAGTAAGCGGTCTTACTAAGGTGGAATTTTGAGTCATTAATAAATAAGAATTTGGCTGCTCAATCCACGACATAGCAATGTTTGTGGGACACTGCTATGCACAATTGGCTGCCAGGTTTTGTCCACAAAATATACAGTCAATTCACTTTACAGTATATTCTGAGAAGCGCTTTGAGACATCTAGAAGGTACGAAAAGTGCCATGTCAAATGCAAGGATTATTATTAGTACAGTTGCATTAATTTACAACCATCAGAAGAGTCCTGACAACCTGATTATATCTAAAATTAGTGGATACGAATTACTGCAGGCTGGTCTCTGATCCCTCAATGAGCTGCAAATAGCACCGAATCCTGCTAGCTTCTCCATTGAGTCCTTCAGAAAGCTACGGCGCTCTTGCTCCACACTGAAACAATTCAAGGCACTATAACATAAAATGAATGGCTTCTATTCAATGGTCAAATAATTTGCCCTGGGACAAAGCATTCTATTAGCACCCGGTTTATCATTGTTATTATTATTCATAATAATACTATAAGGTACATACAACTCACCTCCGAATGTTCACATCACTGCCTGCGAAACTGAGTGGAAGAATCGTGGTTTAGGGTGGAGTGAGTACAGGCTATGAACTAAAGGGTTTATTGGTGCCTGTGACCTCCACCTTCTCTGACGTCAAAGTGAAAGTCACAGGTATGACTTTTGCAGCACATTTCGCGAACGTGTTTTCAAAAGAAATGGTCCAACACAGTCTGGCGTTCCATCACCAGTGGGTCACTTCCAAGCTTGTTAAATAAGGGCTGCACAAAATAACAAGACACCTCGGAGAGTGGGAGGGGGCAGGGAGGGGAAGGGGGTGGGGAGGGAGGGAGAGGGGTTGAGTGTGGGGGGGGAAACGGCTTGTATTAAAAATTATGTTGCCGTGATGACAGAATCGACTGTCACTCCTCCGGAATGGTGGTGTCACCTCATTGATCAAAACATGATCAGTGTTATTTTTTGATCCTCTCTGCTAAGGGAAATGCAAAATAAAAAAGCCAACCCACAAAAAAAATGTCTTTGACATCTTGCCTCGTTACGTTTCACAGCATCGCTCTGAACGGGGTAGGTTTAACAACCCTCCCGTTGCCATGACAATGATTTGTCACTTCAAAAGCCAATGAACGCAGCCAGAGTGGTCCCGCAAGCTGAGTAACGGGTATTAAAGCAACCATGAAATTGCTGTGGTTGACGATGCTATGGAACGGTATGGAAGTTCATCTTTGCGTGAAGCAAATAACGTCAGGAATGCAGTGACTGTAGCTAACGGTAACGAAAAGTAATTGAGGCACTATATTGCAGTGATTAATACCAACATTCTACCTTTAAACTCCCGGCGGGGCAAAACCCCGGGTAAGTTTCCTTACTCCACATGCCTAATAATAATCCCTCAAAACAAAATGGGTCATTTCAATCCAAGACAGTTTGTGGGAAACTGCTGTGCGCGATTGGCTGCTGCGTTTTTCCCACACATATATAGTCAATTCACTTTACAGTACTGTATGTTCTGTGAAGCGCTTTGAGACATTTAGAAGATGTGAAAAGCTCTATGTCAAATGCAAGGATTATTATTATGATTGGAAGGTCTGCCCTTCGGAGGGTGAACTTGGCATCCAATTCGCGCACGGCAACATCCCATCATCATCCGCAAAGCGAGCGGCCAATTTTTTTTTCTGAGACAAAATGACAATCTAAGGTGGCCATTGATAGTTGATATAGAGCCTTATCACATCATCAAGACGCTTCAAAGCTCTTCACAGAATATACTGTAAAGTGAATTGACCGTGTATTTTTATGGGCAAAACGCGGCAGCCCAGAGCAGTGTCCCACAAACACTAGAGGATTAAATGACCAAATTATATTTTTTTTGTAGGAAACTTGCTTTAGCGTTTCACGCTGTATGGGAAATGAATCCGAGTCCTCTTGCTTACGAGGCAAGGGCGCTAACCACTCCTGTAGACATCCCAAGATGGATCATTCAAACATCAATACAGATAAAGGGTGTACTAGATTGAGGAAATGTACCCCTTAGGACTTGAAGAATGTGGGATAGTTCATTAGGGTCTGCTATTTTCAAAGTGATTTTGTTGGTTGCCATGGAGCCAGGCAGTCTAGGGACTATCTGATGTGTCAGTTCAGATCGTGGTCTGCTCAATGATGACGCGATTGCAAAACAATGTTGTCTTTGGTCTAAAAGCGGCCTTTATTTTATCAGCTGAGAAAACTAATATAGTATAGCGTTTAATTAGTGGATTTGATACAGCGCCACTTGACAGTTGTTGAGTCTGTAACAGCAATCAAAAAAGTAATAGGATAAATACTTGGAGAAAAATAATATGGAAGAGCCGGGGAAAGCATGGAGTAACTGGATTAACGTGAATACTTTCAGCAGAGAAGAGAGCACCACACAGGATTAATGGGCCAAATGGCCTTTTCCTGTGCTGATAATAATCCTTACAACTGTTACAGCACCTTTCACATGGAGAGGACGTTTCTAAGTGGTTCAAAGGATTATGCTGCAAAGTAGAGCAACTCTGTTTAATATTTGCAATGTGGTGTAAAATAAGTTTGAAGGGTTCGGTATTCCAAAATTCTGCGTCATCTCAAACGGTTAAGGCAAAATGGTCCTACGGGAATCGCAATGAGGGAATTGCATGTCCTAGAACAAACAGTTAACACGACAACCCTGCAGTCTACTTTGAGCAAATACATCATAAAATTGTCACTGAGTGTTGCAACGGGCACCATTATGTTTCTAAAACAGCTTTGAGTTTCTCTCCCCCACCCCTCCCCAACCTCCCCACCCACCCCTCCCACCTCGGTTGGCAGCTCTTAGAATCATAGACTATTACAACACAGATGGAAGTAATTTGGTTCACCGTGCCTGTGTGGGCTCTTTGGAAGAGCTACCAAATCTTTTGTCACCCAAAATCTTTTGGTAGCTCTCTCGGTCTATCCCCATAGTCCTGCAAATGTTTCCTTTTCAAATATCTAATTCCCTTTCGAAAATTGTTATCGAATCTGTTTCCAGGCAGTGCATTCCAGATCATTACAATGCTGTGTGTAAACTTTCTTTCAACTTACTCCATCGAATCCCCTCATTATTTTGAACACTACTATTAAATCTCCCCTCAAACCTCGCCGCTCTTAACAAAACCTGGCTTAAGCTTTTGACTCTAAAGCTCACACTGTCATCGCAGGTGGACTCACTACTGGACTCACTACTTGAGTGGTGAGTCCACCTGGGGTGGTTTTTGTTTGAACCAAATCAAACCCAGTGTACTCGTTCCTTCCCTGTGTCCTCCACTGCCCTCTGCTGTCTCTTACCTTAACATTTATTGCCATTGACTGTTCTCTGCTGCTGTGTGCTGAGTCCACTCTCTGAAGAGATGTCATGAATGCCTCAGCTTGCACGTTTAACTGGTTCACCTTAAAATAAAAAGTCACATGTGATGATGCATTCGCAGACCAGGTATATTAGTGGAGAATCTTTATTTCACTTTTACAGAGAGAGAGAGAGAGAGAGAAAGAGAATGGAAAGATTTAGTGATTTAGTATGAACTCTCTGAACATCATTAATGTGGTCAATCATGCCACCAATCTTATATACAGTTATATATATATGTGGTCAATTCATTTTACAGTGTATTCTGTGAAGCACTTTGAGACGTCCAGAAGATGTGAAAAGCGCTATATCAAATGCAAGGATCATTATTATTATTCTATTCGATTCACTTTACACTATATGGTGTGACGCGCTTTGAGATGTCTCATCGACGTGAAAAGGCGCTATTAAATGCAAGGATTATTATTATTTATAGTATGGTTATATTATATTACAGTAATATGATTCAACAGGAGCACAATGTTAATGTGGGCCTTTACCTGACAAAATAATATTTGTATGAATTCGTTTATGTATTTTAAAATAAATAATAATTATTTGGTCACTCAATCCATCACTGTGTGTGGGACACTGCTATGTGCAATTGGCTGCCGCAATTGGCGCTATATCAAATGCAAGAATTATTATTATTATTATTACACTTCTCTATACAATGCATGAAAGCAACTAATAACAAGCGAGCGCTATCACAGGCTCTGGTTATGGATCCATTGCATCTTTACCATCTCTTCAATAGTTGTCTGGAAGAGCATACTGTTCCTCTCAACTTTAATGTGGTTCAGTGCCTGTTGGAAAAGATCTCCTTGCTCTTCACTGAGCAGCGGTCCACACACAGGGTTGGGCAGCTCTTCAACATTCTCTACCTGTTGACACAACAGGATCAAAAATACAAGTAAGTAACCAGTCATTTCCAAATGTTGACAAGACTTTGGTGTCTAGACGGCATGGGTGAAGGGGTGCTGACACTCACTATGTTGGCCTGGGGAGGAGTGTGTGGGGTTTCGGGATGGTCAGTTTGTGTTTTTCATCTGTAGCTCTCAACTTTGCTTAATGTACTTCTGGATCTCTATTCCTGGCCCACCCAGCTGTTGGCACATTGATAGGCCTGGGACTTAATGCTGTTCCCTTTTCATGATCAGCATCTTGGGATGTCCTCCCGATGTGAAAAGCTCTATGCAATGTAATTTTGTATGGTACAGCAATAAGAAGGCCAAGAAGTGGTATCGAGAACCAGGATCCACAATGTGAGTGAAAAGGCATCACACAGTCTTATTCAGACTCAATCATAATTATTGTAAAGCACTTTGAGCTGTCGCAACATGATGAGTTGCTATTAAAATGCAAGTTCACCCACAGAATATAGTCAATCCAACTTTACAATATATCCTGTGAAGCGTTTTAAGTCTCAATTACATGATAAGGTCCTACATCAAATACAAAGATTATTATTATTATCATCATTATTATTACAAGGATTATTATAAGCCTTATAATTATTATAAGTCTTTCTCAATGTAAAGCCAGTTGACCTTGTGCTTATGTTGATTGACGACAATTATGCTGTTTTGTAGCTGTTTTGTAGCTGTTTTGAACTGTCTCAATTGAGACGTCGATAAGATGTGGAAAGCGCTATATAAATGTAAGGATTATTATGTATACTGTTATAAACCTTAGAGGAAAAGGATTCAAAGCCCTGATAGATTTACCTGAACCGCTTGTATTTCTGACTGAAGTGAGTTCCATGGCCATGCAGGGAAGACATTAGGGATTCCAGGTGAGGGTTTTCCCAGACCAATTTTACATCTGTTCCAAAGATGAAAACAATATATATTTTTAGGCGCATGTCAGTGCAGTGCGACAATGATAACAACAACTTGTGTATTCCAATAATGGCTGGATATAGCCCCTGCCCACGGCAGAGTTTGAGAGCACTTGACAGTGGAAGAGTCTAACACTGAGTCATGGGGAGAGGTAGAGGGTGGAAGTGATCATAAACATAGTCGAAAATGGTCTTTAGGCGGGATTTTAAGGTAGGGAGAGAGAAGCTTCCAGTTCTCCTGTTAACAGCCCATCCAAGCCTACGATTGGTGTGGACAAGAAGGTGGCACATTGCCAAAGATGGGGCGATATATTACTCAACAACAGCCAATTTCTCATTCAAAGCGTGAAGGTAGATACTCTGCATTATAAGGAATAACCTCCCCCTCCTTTCCTTTCTGTTTGGGAAATTCACCTCCATCCATTGTGAAGTGCTCTTTGAGATGTTCATCTTATGTAAAAAGGTATTGCTTAAGAGTAAATTATTGCACAGGGGTGTATCGCTCATGTGCTCTGACAAAGAGGCCCCTGCAGTTCACACAAACCATCTGATATCTGTTCTCTGCTGGGAGGCTGTCACCTGCATCTGTTTTGAAAATGTAAGAGTCAATTTCTGAAAGATGCGTGCGGTGGTCACTGTTTGTTTTGCTGCGATCCCTCAGCATAAAAACCACAAGCGACAGAAGCAAAGCTACCACGGCAACTTCAAGTATCCAGCCATTATTGGAATAAGAGTACACTTGTCTTGTGCAGAAAGAGTCCACACCCTCTTTCCTTACCTCACACATGTACAATTGGCAGAAGGGCCCTGTTTGAAAGCTGATTATTTCAAGTGCCAGAGGTCATTTGAAAGACAGAGTGGACGTGAAAATAGTACTAATCCTTGCATTTGATATAGCGCCTTATCACATCTTTGAGACGTCTCAAAGCGCTTCACAGAATATACTGCAAATTGAATTGACTGTATATTTTGTGGGTGAGATATCAAAATGCGTTGATTCTACATGTCTACTGGTCGGGGTGGGTGGAGGTGCGAGGTGGAGAGAGAAGAGAGAGAAAGATGATTAAAGCTATAAAGGATTATTTGACAAAACTCTACTCAATGGAATCTTGTTTCTTGACATCATAAATGCTGTCAGACTTACGTAAAGAAATCTTGACAAATCTTTCCTTGTGACCTCTTCAACTCAGTACGCAATCCCTGAAAACAACAAGCGTAGTTATTCCAATCGTAAATTACTCACGGATAACAGATGAAACAACAATGCTAACTCTTATTATTGGCTTATGCATGGAGTCCTGTAGCACAACGGTTAGCACCCTCGCCTCGCAAGTGAGAAGTGAGGTTCTATTCCCGGGCAGGACGAAACCTTTGACAAGTTTCCTTACTCCACACACATCTGTTTACCTAGCAGTAAGTAGAAGCCCAGTTGTTAGTCGATTGGCAGATCACTTTCCCTGGGTAAAAATCCTTAAATCAAATGTGATCATTCAATCCACGATTGTTTGTGGAATACCGCTGTGTGCAATTGGCTGTTCTATTTTGCCCACCAAAAAATACACAATCAATTGACTTTACAATCTATTCCGACTGTTAGAATAGATTGACTGTGGCCCTGATTGTTCAGCACCCTGCGACGTCATCGTGACATGAAAGGCATTTTACAAATGTATCGTATTCCTTGAAGCGCTTTGAGGCATCTCAACGACGTGATCGTGTGCTATTAAATGCAAGGATTATTATTATTTTATTCTTGGCTTATACATGAAAGACATTCCTTTTCATATGGGAAAAGATTATTTAATAGTCGTTCAGGCTTCACGAGAAGAAAGAAGGCAGCAGCGCATTTAAAGACAGTTGCATCTGTTACAAAATCCTGACACAAGCTCTATGCAAAACTACCCCGCTTACCTCGATTACTCTGGAGCTTTCTGAAATGGAAGCCTTTAGTTCTTCGTTCAGAATGGTTTTCTGCAACACCGTAAAGGAGAGAAATTGACATTTTATAGTGATGCCAATGGGTGAGTCTCATATAAGACCCCGTCACTGAAGAAACAGATCAGAAGGGGGCTGATGGCCTCCACTTGATTGGGTCAACGTGTTCAGCTCATCTCGTTGTTATTGTGAACTGCAAAACAGGATTGACAAACGTCCTCCAGAACGCTACCCTCTGTGACAAGCACTATATAAATGCAAGTTATTATTGCTGTAGGGTTCACTGGGCACCGGACCTAGTTGATTTTATTTGTGTGCTGAGCCCAGACAGTGAGTTTGGGCGAACAATTAGATGGAGGGACAGGTGACCGATGAATGTTATTCGGTCCTCAACAATGCTCATCCTTTCCTGCTTCGGTCAACAGTGAATTTCCCTTCTTCTTAACCAGGAAATGCTAAAGCGAAACTCCTTTCTGTGCTGGTTAACTCTGGCTATTGAGAACCTCTGCCAACCTTCCACAAGCCACAGCTTTAACCACCAGAAGCATTCAGGGTGGTTGAAACAAAAATGCTCACTCCCCTGCAGCGGGCTGAGAAAATTAACCTGTCACATTCCTTGCTTACCTCGAAAATCAAAGCATCTTTTGAAATCAGCAGGTTCTGTGCTTCGTGGATCTGCTTCTGTAAAAGATCCCAAGTGAAAGTTTCTTATTAATCAGAATATTTATTGGCTTATTCAGTCACAGCTTTTGAAACTTCCTCCCACGGTCAAAGGTGCTCTATCAATTGCAAGGATTATTATTATCATGATTTCAAGATCCTATCATTCATTTTCAAATCCCTTAATGCTCTGGCACTCCCCTACCTCTCTGACCTGCTTAACCCCCAGCGCACTACCCGTTGCCTCTGCTCCACTGGCTATGGCTTTCTGCATGTGCATTGTGCCCTCCACTCTACCATTGATGGCCGTACATTCAGCCATTCAGCATTGAAACTTTGGAACATTCTTCCTCCATCCCTCCACTTCGTCCGTTACTTCCCCATTTTCAGGTCAAGCCTGAAGACCTTCCTCTTGGACCATGCCTATGATCAGCTTCCATTCCCCCCGGCTCAGCGTTGTGCTCTGACACTGTTAAGTTCTCTATGATGCTACCTTGAGTGAGGGGCGCTATGTAAATGAAAGTTGTTGTTGGTGTCATTCATTATTAATGTACACATTCATCCCCTATATTTTCTTTTCTCCCACAATCAGTAAACCCCAGGATTGAACCCTACAAAGATTTCCTCACAGTGAGCTCTGCATTGACTGTTAATAGTTCGTCCACCCTGTATTTCAGCTGCCGTTTCCCCCTCATGGCCTTTTCGTTCTGCAATGGAAAGAAAGTACGATTGTTTTATAACAAATAGAATTGATCAGTCAAAGACTTTACCCGATGAAGACAAGGAGTGATAACCCTTGCATCTGATTCAACACCTTATCACATCAACAGAACTTTTCCAAGCCTTTCACATGAGTTTTACTGACAAGTGTAGTGACTGTGTATTTGCAGGTGAATATTGCAGCCGATTCGCACAATAATCCTTGGAGTGGCACCCTAATTTGATATAGAACCTTATCTATCACATCTTCGAGGCGTCCCAAAGCGCTTGACAGGATAGACTGTAAAATGGAGTAACTGTATGTTTTTGGGGCAAAACATGGCAGACAATTGCACACTGCAGTGTCCCAATTAAACCTATCCGAAAAGGTAAGCCTTAAACTAGGCTTTTTAATAGCAAAGAGGGAGAGAGCGAGGCAGAGAGTGTCCGGGAGGGAGTTACAGAGAGCGGCTAGAATAGCGATTCAGGCGGGAGGCTTCAGTAAAGCATTCCAGTGATGGCTGAGCAGAGGGCTAAGTAGGAACAGATGGCCGTTTTTCTTGGTACAGCAAACTAGTAAGTCATCACTCTGAGTGGCTAGTTATCCATATGTCAGTAATACATAAATAAATGCGGCCGAGACATTGACAGCATGGTGACTTAAGTGGGAATGACAAGCTAAGCCAGGATCCAGTTATCAGGAATTTATTGTATGCGTTAGGGATTCGGGTGGAGTTCTACTCCTTTCACTGCTCATATTAACAGCAGGCTGACCTCACTGATGTAGAAACTGTACCCACCTCTTCACACAGTAAGCACATCTTGGCAACCAGACTCTCATTCTCCTTTTTCTAAAACAAATTTTAGAGATTAATATTAGCCACAGCACGCGCACACTTTATTAACATGCCGCTTTACTAAACCAATGGGGATTTCAGACTAAAAGCCAGCGCACCCCAGTGGCTTCCCTATGATTCAACAGTGCAACAACCACAACTACTGGCATTTATATAACGGCCTTCACATGGGGGAGCGTCTCAGAGTTGCTTAGAGCGCACCTCTCTCCGTTTTTTATCTTATTATCGCTCCGGGACCCTACCCCGCGCATAGGACGCTATAAAAATGCAAGCTGTTGTTGTTGCATTCAAAAGATTTTTGTATTGCAATTAAACATTGATGCCAGTGTTGCGCTTTGCTGCTGACTTATCCCAGTTTAGAGCGGGGCCGAGACGGAGGGATAGAGAGAGTCCGAGAGGTTACTAACATAGCAGCTAATCATTTTAATGTGACATTAGTGATTGCCTTCCTAGGTATCTCTTGTGTCCAAAGACGTCCCCATTATGACCTGTCAGGACTATCCACAGTCTTTGTGTTTGAGATTCCTACCAGTTCTTTGCAGCATGTCTGCATGTGGTAAGCTTTCTCTTGTGCTTCCCTTGCTGCGGTCTTTACATCTTCCAACTCTTCCGCCATGGATCTTACACTGCGCAATGTCTGATGAGAGCTGAAAGACATGAGTCAGACCTTTACCTCTGCAGTGAGCGATAAAAACCCTACATTATTTCCCTTTCCCCAACCTTCCTTCTCACCCGAAACCTGTGACATATTGTGATACACTTCCCAAAGCAGGTATCCAGTTGCAACTAGACAGTGGGCTGTTTATGGGGTCCTTGATAGGTAAGCCTTCATAGGTGAACATGTTAGCCAGTTTCTAGCACAATATGGTCCCTAATTCCTAGGAGGAGCTCAACACAGCTGGGCCCTGTCTCTACTCATTTTCAGGCAGGACAGTAGTTCAGTGTCCGACATAACAGGGTAACTATTGCATCTATCACTGCCATTGATACAGGGAGGAAGTGGGAAGAAAAACTGAGATAAATCACTATTTTTGTAAGATTGTTTCGGACACACCCATACTTACAGAAACACACAATAAAAGTACGCATGTTCTGCAAAAATGAACGGTACAATTTACTCTTGAGTGGCTTTGTTTTTGTTCGCTTTGTAAAATGTTTTTGTGACGTTTCACACGACTTTCCTTTGTGATAATTACAAGGCGCATTAAAAAAAAAACTTCTATTCGCTACCGAAGAATGGATCGCAGATTCCAGCCCAATTTCAGACCCCCAACAACAAAAACAACTGAGCGTGGTCAGGGTCAGTATGAAACAAAAAACACACACACACACACGAGTATCATTGTCTTCAATGTACCTGGTCAGCTGGTTCTTCAGCTTTGCAAGTTCCTCGGTCAGTTGTAAATTAGCTTCATCGGACATCTCCATTGCCTTCTGAAGACTCCGATTCTGCTCCGTGAGCTTCTGCTTCGCGTATTGCAAATCCGCGACAGTGTTCATCAATTCGTTCCTTTCCCTTCAAAAGCGAATGAGAGATCGCTCAACAAAAACAACAAAAAAATTACAATTATAGAGCGTCTTTCACGTCGGGAGGACGTCTTTTGCTTTTGCTCAAGGAAAAGGCAAATTACACTCTGCACGTAATACACTTAGCCCTCACTTAACGTTGCAGTTGAGTTCGCGGAATATGCGACTTTAAGCGAAACAACGTTAAGCAAACCCATGCAAAAATACCGGACGTTCAGTGTCTATGTACGTCTATGCTACGCTAAGTAGTTCGTTTCCAGCTGCACAAACGACGTAATAGCTGACGTCACAATGTTGAACGAATCAATGTTAAGCGGAGTCTAGCTGTAGTTATTTCAGCGTGAGCTTCGGCAGATTTAGAGAAAGGGATGTATCTACAACAGCCACTTACAATTATATAGTGTCCCTTGTGCAGGATGGTGTCTTGAAGCGCTGAACAGTGGTGTGGTTGGACATCGAGCGAGGGGGAAGTGGGAGGTGACCATAGACACAGTTAAAGAGGTAGGTCTTCAATTGGGATTTAAAGATGGAGAAAGAGGGGGCAAGGCAAAGGGATTGAGGCACTAAACCGTAAGCTCAATCGTGATCAGAACAAAACAGAATAAAAACCTTAACTTCTGAGGTTTCAACTTGTTCCAGCTCAAAAAATATATACCGTGAAGAGCTTTGGGATGCCTAGAGGTTGTAAAAAGCGCTATATCAAATGCAAGGATGATTGTTATATAATGTCAGAACAAGATGGCAGTTTGACTGCCTCTTTACTAACCAGCAGAATAACTCCATGCTGTACTGCAGTGCCAACACGAGTTTGACATGGTCTATGTTATATAAATGAGCTATGAGTCAATTGAGAGCCTGCAGTTAACACATATCAACAGGTTTGATAGATTAAATACAACAGCTTCCTGCAGGTAACTGACATGCATTGAGTTCTAGGGTCTGTCCTCTCACCTGGTGGACAAACACCTGGGGATTCTCTTGGGGTAGTTCGGAGAGGTTTGGAAGAATCTGCAAAAGCAGCCCAAAAGTGCCCGAGTTAACAGTTAGAAACACGACAGCCTTACAGCTCACTGGCCTTAGATCCCACTGCCCTGCCCGCTATGGGGAGCGGGCAGGGCAGTGGGATTGAATCGCTCTTTTCAAAGAGCCGGCACAGACTAGATGGGCCGAATGGCCTCCTTTTGTGCCGTAAAATTCTATGAATCTATGAATCTATGAATCTAAACCATAGTCTGTTTGGCTCCAGTCAGTAGTTTAGCAACTGAGCCATTGTGGGAGATTTAAGTTTTTTTGTTGGTTTGTTTTGATTTTGCTGTCGGTGTTTCCTTCCAGAATGAAAAGGAGTTCTCAATATAATACAACAACAGCAACTTGCACTTATGCAGTGCCCCTCACACAGCGTCTCGGAGTGTTTAACAGTGGGGTAGCCTGATGCCGAGGTTGTGTGGGGGGGGGGGGGGGGGGGGAGGAGGAGGGTGACTGTAAACACGGTGGAAGAGGAAGGTCTTCAATTGTGATCTAAAGGATGTGGAAAGATGTTTTAACCAATGCCCTACAGTGCTGTGGATTGCTACCAAGCTTCTCCCTGGCCCTTTGTGTGGTGCTCTCTCACTGGCACTATGCTGCAATCTCAGAGTCACTTTTGGTGCGTGGTTGAAATAACAAACTTAACATGACTCACCCTCTGGCCTTTCTGCCACTGCTTGGGAGGTTGTCCTGCAAAGCAACTGTGGCTCTTAATTGATAATAATAAACACTGCAATGAATTTACAACCTGCTGTGAATCTACATCAGCAACCTAGTACGCATCTCATCCAGACAGGGTGAATTTTCTACTTTGAACGATGATAACGTTTTAAGTATCTCCTCTCTATCAATTTCAATCTATCCAGTTTTTCTACCTACTCCTCCTTTACTGTGACATTGGCAACATCAGAATTTTTGTAGGCAGATGCGAAGTACTCATTCAACAAAAACAACAAAATTACATTTGTATAGTGCCTTCACACTGAGCTATACCTTGGCCATGCCCTCTGCCTCCACAAGAAGTTTTGCTTTTTGGTACCTAATTGGCCCCACTCTCGCTTTGACCATCCTCTTTTCTCTTTACGTGTTTATAGAAGACTTTTGTGTCCCTTTTTTGTTACCCGCTCATCTTTTCTTGTATGCTCTCATTGTCCCTCTTATTTCCTTTATCAGTTCTCCTCTGCACTTTCTGTATTCTGCTTGATTCTACAGTGTATTTTGAACCTGACATTTGTCATAAGCCTCCCTTTTATCTGTTTCATTTTAATCCCAATTTCCGTTGTCATTCAGGGAGCTCTCTCTTTGAATGACACACATTTCCCCATCACGGGAATATGTTTAGTCTGTACCCTAACTATCTTCTCCTTGGAGGCTTCCCATTGTTCATTTACCGTTTTACCTGACAATTCACCTGGACCAGATCCCTCTTCAACTCACTGAAGTTAGCCTTTTTCCAGTTGAGTATCTTCACCTTTGATCGTTCATCATCCCTTTCCCTAACTAATCTAAACCTATTATGTGCTGGAATCCTCATGCAGGGCTTGAATCCATAACCTTCTGGCAAGTAGGTAAGCATGTTACTATCTGTGACAAGCCAATGTCAACAGAAGTAAAACTCTTCTTATTTGTTTGCAAACACATGACATGGCGTTGCCAAAACATTGGAACAAAACTGAGACTCAGATCCTCCACCTCTTCTCCCACATAAACAACAAAGCTTTTGTAAATTTTCACTGGTCCCTTTAACCAGCAAGGTTTTAGTCACTTCAACCATAGATAATAATAATAATAACAACAATGATAATGATATAAATTTACATTTTATTATGTGAAGCACTCGAGACGTCTCCATGATGTGATAAGGCGCTACATCAAATCCAATAAATAGTAATAATTATTGGACTATTATCCATAACATCCAGTTTATATTGGATATAAATGCAATACCCTATAATAACCCTATAATCCAATGATAATATTAGTATTATTATTGATAATCCTTCAATTTAATATAGCTTCGGGTCATGTCTTCGAAATATCTCATAGCACTTCACATGATTTACTGTAAGGTGTAGCGACTGTGTATTTGTGGGTGACAAGGTAGCACACAACAATGTTTCACAAAGAGTCAAGAAATGAGTGACCAATTTATCTGGAAGATCGTGGGTTTTGGCAGGAAACTGGCAAACTCCCCCCAACACTCCCCTCAAAAACTACTTTCGGAAATAAATACATACAGGTTTGTTCCATCGTTTCCTTCTTGAAAAGCCTGCTTTGTTGCACTAGGTATGTTCATTACTATTAGAAAAAATACAAAAGTTAAAGAAGACCTGGGAACAAAATGAAGGAAAAACCCTTCAATAATGTGATGTAAAGTAGTTCTTCAGATTGTTGTGAAATCTGTGAGTCTAAACCAGAGATTTACCAACTCGCTTTGTGAAATGCTACTTTCTAAGACAGAACAAAACACCACTAAGATCCCCCAATGTAAACTTTCTATTTCCTGAACGGCCTCTCAAAATAAGCTTCACAAATTAATCCCTGTAATATAATAATAAAGAATCCTTGCATTTTATATAGCGCCTCATCATGTCTTTGAGATGTCGCAAGACGCATAACACAAAATGTACGGTACTATAAATTGAATTTACTGTATATGATGTGGGTGAAATGTGGCAGCTAATGGCACACAGTGTCCCACAAACAGTCATGGATTTGAGTGGCACCATTTTTTGAAAGGGATCATTACCCCAGAAAAGGCAATCTATCAATCGACTAACAACCAGGTTCTTATTTACTGCTAGGTAAACAGAGATGCCTTATCATGCCTTCGAGGCGTCTCAAAGGGCCTCACAGAGTATACTGAATTGACTTCAAGGCGTTCTCAAAGGGCCTCACAGTGTAAAGTGAATTGACTGTGGTTGAAATGGTGCAGCCAATTGCACACAGTTGTATCCTACAAACAGTCGTGGATTGAGTTACCAATTCATTATTATTTTATCAATAATTTTTTTTGAAGGAAGTATTCCCCCCGGAAAAGCGATCTGACAATCAACCACCTTAGATGACTACTTACTGGCTAGGTAAACAGACATGTAGAGTAAGAAAACTTGCCCTACATTTGGCCCTGGCAGGAATCAAACTCAAGTCTCTCATGAGGAGAGTATTCTAACCACTGAGTTACAGAACTCTAAATGATGGGTATGATTGGTAGGTTAACGTTGAGAACCTATACCATGAGGAAATTATATTGAGACCGACCCCCCCCTACCCCCACCTCTCCAACCTGTTTCATTCAGGGCTGTGTAGAGAAGAACATTTTATCCTATTTATCTAAGATGGATTCAACCCCAGGTTCCAGAGGTCAAAGGATAGCATTACTCTCCAATCCCTTTGTTAATTGCATCTAAAATTTCACTTACTATCCGTCCGCATGATAGAAGGGTTGTCTCTGAGATCTGCAAGTTCTTCATTCTCGGCTAGTCTGCAAACGCAAACAACAAAAGCACCAATAAATACCTTTAAGCACAGCCACGGGTAGTTTACGACTGTTATATGGATTCCAGTTTGCAATGAGAGATTTACAAAGATTACCCATCCTGAGAACAATTGACAATCCATTTTTTCATTGTAGAGTGGAAACTCTGTCTGTCAACCGACATATCCCTTCTCTCAGGGTCAAGCATGTTATGTAGCGCTTGCAGCCTGCCGTACTCAGGACTCTGTCCTGTCATGTCATGCAAGTACTGAACAATCACCGATGCGGGTACTTTTCCTGCAGGGAAAAGAACAGAAAGAAAAGAAAAGCCACACTTTCAGCTCAGTGGGACATAAGCATTTCGACCACAAAATACACAGGCTTTGCCACAGTTTTTCCCACAAATATACAGTCAATTCACTTTACAGTACATTCTGTGAAGCGCTTTGGGACGTCTAGAAGGCTTAACACAGCGCTGTATCAAATGCGAGGATATTATCCAGTCCAAAGGGCATCAGCGCGTGACTTTAAAGATGTACTGTATGGGGCAAGATGAGATATAACTCTTCCTGGATGCATGTCAACAACAACAAAATTACATTTGTATAGCGCCTTTGAGGTAAGGAGGACCTTAGTAGGACATAAGATGCAAATGTATTCTAGTTATAAATTTTTGCAACTTTAATGTGGGAGTTGTATGTGTGTGGAGACTAGTTACTTCTGTGCTTGTAAAGTTGAAGGATAATGACTATTGGTACTACATATTTTCCCTTTTGGATGCCCTTGAAGTGAAATTTCTCCTGCTCTCCAATTCCCAGCCATCAATGGAGAGATATTCAGTATATGTCAGCATCAGCCATTTCAAGGCCAGATTTCACCCATAAAATACAGTCAGTTCACTTTTCCGTTTATTCTGTGAAGTGCTTTGAGACATCTCACTGAATAATGTTTCACGCCAGCGGCATGCAATGAAAACAGTCTCACTCAGAGCCTTTCATACCTGTTCCCTCAGTGTCGCAAACCTTGAAAGTAATATTCAACACGTCCTCTTCCGAGCACAACCCAATCTCCTCACTGCCATCTGTTGCATCCTCTGAAGGGCAGCTCTCAAAGCTACCTGTTGGAAGTTTCAGCCGATAAGTAAGACAGAAAAATATATATTATTTATAATAATATCTATTTTTAGTATCTAACTACTGAGCTACGGAACTTAGAGTAGGTGACTGGTTCACTTACGGCCGGCACTGATGAATTCCACACGTCTCGCAAAGATATTGTGATGGGCGGCTTCCTCCCCGTGTTCGTCCAGCCCAGCTGCAGAAGGTGCACATTCAGCCACGGTTCCGATTTCGTTTCCATCCACAGATGAGCAAACCGTGCCGCTGTCCATTCTGGAGTCTACTTGCCAGAGAGAATGGGAGTCCGCAGTCTCCGCTTCCCCGTGGTCCACTGCCTGGCTCCTCTGGAGCGGGGGGACATTGTCACCACATTCGGCACACTGGACTGAGGGCAAACTCATTGTCTCCCCAGTCAGCCTGTAACGGGGTGAATCAGCAAAGAATGCGGTGTAAAAATGGCTATGGTAATGGTGGGTCATGGAGCTACGGCCTGATCCAGACTTGCAGTTACAAGCGTCAACGGCAACAAGGTCGAATTGGAATACAAAGCACAGATACACAAAATATCACAGAAATCGGTAGCACTGATTTCTCTGATAACCTGACAACTCATCTCCCAACATCAACTTCATCTGTTCATCACCAGCGCTTTGGCTGCAAACTCGCTCCAAACTCTTTTAACATATATCCTTATATTGAAGCAAATGTACCTGAGTTCCTCCATACTCTGCACAGGGGCTAGTTTAATCAATGCTGTACTGCTTTAGTCAACCTCCCTTTGAATTCCTTTTAATAAGTGGGTCTATTAAACCCTCCCCTCGCCCACTACGCCCCTCATCCCCTCTCACACATACACGCGGATCTTAAAAATTTATACGCTGGGAACTGACATATACATCAATAATTGAGCGCTTTCTTACCCGCTGCAGTAACTTCACTCAACACTTTATGTGAACGTTTTTATAAAAGCTACAGAAAGACAAAGCAATTGTTTATGAGTTGAGTAAAGCAATGAGGCGCAAATATATTATATAAAATGCTGATAATAATCCTTACATTTGATATAACGCCTTGTCACATTGTTGAGATGTGTCAAAGCGCTTCACGGAATATATTCCAAACTAGCCCATCATTTTGCCCTGCCCGGGAATTTAACCCAATTCTCTCGTTTGCGAGGCGAATGCTATAACCACTGAGCTACAGAACTCCACCAAGGATTATTATTATTACTTGGGATGAATACTCGGGAAGTAAGTTAATTGAAGGAGAATGGGGATCAAGGCGAGGTGGTGAAATCGGTTTAAAAGATTTGCCACAATCTAATAAACTGGATTGAGAAAGCTGAGTGACCCCATGGCCTCTGACATTCCTCTCCATGAAATAAGGCAGGTATATACCCCTATTAGAAACAGTTCAGAATTTCCAATATTCACGGGTTATTTTTAGCTCCATGTGCAAATTAGGTAGGTTCTCTTTAAAAGGAAGATTTGCAGTACTGTGGGGTAAGAGCGGGGGAGTGGAAGAACAACAACAACAATAACAAAATTACATTTGTAGAGCGCCTTTCACGTCGCGAGGACGTTCCAAGGTACTGACTAGTTGGTAGCTCTTTCAAAGAGCCAGCTCAGGCTCGATGGGCCAAATGGCCTCTTTCTGTGCTGTAAGGTACTATTATTCTGCAATATAATAATAATAATAATCCTTGCATTTGATGTAGCACCTTACTGCATCCTCAAAACGCCTCAAAGCTCTTCACAGAATACACTGTAAAGTGAATTGACTGTATATATGAGGGTGAAAAGCGGCAGTCAATTGTGCACAGCAGTGTCCCACAAACAGCCGTGGATTGAAATTACCAATTTTTTTTTGAGGATTATTATTAGGTGTGTAGAGTAAGGAAACATGCCCAAGGTTTTGCTCTGCCTGGAATTGAACCCAGGTTTCCCGCTTGTAAGGCGAGTGCTCTAACCACTGAGCTACATTTCTAGGTGGGAGGGAGGGGGTCATTGTTAGTGCAAAGCTGTTTATTAAAATAGTCTGACATGTTCTGAAACGCTGGTAAAACACTTTTTAGCTTGTGGATTTCACCCTCTCCTCCAAACACACACACACACACACACACACACCACAAACAATAATAATAATATCAAATACACACCACAAACACAAACCGCAATAATAATAACAAACACACACATCACAAGCACACACAAGCACACACACCCCAGACACACACACACCAGACATATACATCACAAACACACAGATATCACAAGCACATACACACACACTTATCTATAAACTATTTGAAATGACAAAATAAAAATCACAAACTGTAACTCTGCCTACCTTCAGACAGTATTTTAAGACCTGGAAACAGACCTGCTGTAAATGGCATGTTCTGTACTGTATTGTACTGTAATCCCAGGTCCAGGAAAGCGATGATATTCGAGCTACAAGTGACTTTGCGCCTTAAGATATAAAACACACGTTATTATTTTAGACCGATGCAAATTTCACCCAATCAGTCACAGAGCATGAAGCTCTTTCTCTCTGGCTGTAAAATGTAGCATGTGTTATTCAGGAAACATCGAGGCTTCGGCATGTATTCACCTGGTCAATGGATGTAAATTTCGCCTGCTGAATGCACTAAGTTGAAGCTCACTTCAAAACCAGCTGACAAGAGGCTTCAACACCACAATAAAGGAACTGAAACATACCAGGAATACCGTACTGTAACAGCACCATCTCTTGACTTTCGCAGAATAAAATAAATAAGTCTGCAGCTTTTACTCACTGGATTCCTACTTTAACATGTTCTTGTTAAGATCAGACAACAATAGAATCTATACATGGTGAAGTATTTAAAATGGAAAATTTGAATGCAACCACACTAAAGAGTTAAAATGTTTCATGTCTCCCTACCCACTGCGAAATATATCTTATAGTCATGGAGATTTACCCATTTTAATTTCAAACCACGATAATTTGTGGGACACTGATGCCACGTTTGTCTCACAAAATACAGTCAATTCAGTTTACAGTATCCTCTGTGAAGCGCTTTGAGATGTCTCTGTGATAAGGCGATGTATCAAATGCAAGAATTATTATTATTTTCCATCTGTTTAGTTACACTTTCACTAGGATAATAAATCACTTGGTAGATTATTCCAGCATTTAAAAAAAACTATCAAAAACAGAACTCGATATGAATCAATTTGATTAGCAAGCTCTCCACAAATTGACTTGCCCAAGCGTCTGCTCAAGACCTTTAATAGTAAAGTTTTTACAGTCAGTATTTACTGCTGTGATTGAATCTTTCCAAATTGGAGTCTAACTGCAGTGCCATCTAGAGTTAAACACAGTGCAGAGGCAGGTGGTGGGTGACTGGACTTTGAATCCAGAGCCTGAATCCAAATGTAGCATCCTGGACAAAGGGACAATCGGTCCTTAGGTGAACCATTGTCTACGTTGTCTGTTATTTAGATCTGTCATTCAGATCTAATGTTCAGCCCATTGTTATCTCCTTCTTTGTTCTGCCTTTTGACTTCTAGTGGCTATAATCGTGAGCGATTAATAATAATAATCACCCTTGTCTTTGATATAGCCCCTTTTCGCCCACAAATTTACAATTCAATTTACAGTATATTCTGTGAAGAGCTTTAAGACGTCGATAGGATGTGTAAATCGCTATGTCAAATGCAAGGATTATTATTATCACATTGTTAAGACATCTTAAAGCGCTTCACATCTTCTAGATGTCTCAACGCACTTCACGGAGTATGCTGTAAAGTGAATTGACTGTATATTTTGTTTCGTTTCGCCCACATATTTACAGTCACTTTTCAGTATATTCTGTGAAGAGCTTTGAGATTTTAGAAGATGTGCAAAGGCGCTATATCAAACGCAAGGATTATTATTATTTGTGGGCAACATGCAGCAGCACAGCAGTGTCCCACAAAGAGTCGTGGATTCAAGTGACAATTTAATATTTTTATCTTGAGGGATTATTGTTAGGCGTGTGGAGTAAGGAAACTTGCCCAAGGTTTTGCCCTGGCGGGAATCAAACCCAGGTCTCTCGCTTGAGGTGAGTAGCTCCAACCACTGAGCTGCAGAACCCCACACTGTAAAGATTGACTGTTTGCGCCCAGCAACATCCCACAGATATTGTAGCTTGTGTGTGTATGTGAGTGGCAATAAGTGGTGTGTATGTGAGGTGCAGCAGCTGGGGGGCAGTGGCTGGGGGGGGGGGGGGGGGGGTGAAGGGCAGTAGCTGGTGTGTGTGTGTGAATGGCAGAAGTTGGGTGGGGGGGGGGGCTAAGGGGCAGTAGCTGGAGGTTGAGGGGCAGTAGCTGGGTTGTGTGAGAGGCAGTAGCTGGGAGGTGAGTGTGTGAGGGGCTGTGGCTGGGGTGTGAATGTATGAGGGGCAGTGACTGGGGTGTGTGTGTATATGAGGGGCAGTGGCTGGGGGTGAGGGGCAGTGGCTGGGGTGTGTGTGTGTATGAGGGGCAGTGGCTGGGGTGTGTGTGTGTGTGAGGGGCAGTAGCTGGGGGTGAGGGACAGTGGCTGGGGTGTGTATGTGTGTATGAGGGGCAGTGGCTGGGGGTGAGGGGCAGTGGCTGGTGTGTGTGTGAATACGAGGGGCAGTGGCTGGGGTGTCTGTGTATATGAGGGGCAGTAGCTGGGGTTGAGGGGCAGTAGCTGGGGTGTGTGTATATATGAGGGGCAGTGGCTGGGGTGTGTGTATATGAGGGGCAGTGGCTGGGGTGTGTGTGGGTGTGTATGAGGGGCAGTGGCTGGGGGTGAGGGGCAGTAGCTGGGGTGTGTGTGTGTGTATGAGGGGCAGTGGCTGGGGTGTGTGTGTATGAGGGGCAGTGGCTGGGGGTGAGGGGCAGTAGCTGGGGTGTGTGTGTATATGAGGGGCAGTGGCTGGGGGTGAGGGGCAGTGGCTGGGGTGTGTGTGTATATGAGGGGCAGTGGCTGGGGGTGAGGGGCAGTGGCTGGGGTGTGTGTGTATGAGGGGCAGTGGCTGGGGTGTGTGTGTGTGAGGGGCAGTGGCTGGGGGTGAGGGGCAGTGGCTGGGGGTGAGGGGCAGTAGCTGGGGTGTGTGTGTGTGTGTGAGGGGCAGTGGCTGGGGTGTGTGTGTGTATGAGGGGCAGTGGCTGGGGGTGAGGGGCAGTAGCTGGGGTGTGTGTGTGAGGGGCAGTGGCTGGGGGTGAGGGGCAGTGGCTGGGGTGTGTGTGTGTGAGGGGCAGTGGCTGGGGGTGAGGGGCAGTAGCTGGGGTGTGTGTGTGTATATGAGGGGCAGTGGCTGGGGGTGAGGGGCAGTGGCTGGGGTGTGTGTGTGTGAGGGGCAGTGGCTGGGGGTGAGGGGCAGTAGCTGGGGTGTGTGTGTGTGTGTGTGAGGGGCAGTGGCTGGGGGTGAGGGGCAGTAGCTGGGGTGTGTGTGTGTGTGAGGGGCAGTGGCTGGGGGTGAGGGGCAGTAGCTGGGGTGTGTGTGTGTGTGTATATGAGGGGCAGTGGCTGGGGGTGAGGGGCAGTAGCTGGGGTGTGTGTGTGTGTGTGAGGGGCAGTGGCTGGGGGTGAGGGGCAGTAGCTGGGGTGTGTGTGTGTGTGTGTGAGGGGCAGTGGCTGGGGGTGAGGGGCAGTAGCTGGGGTGTGTGTGTGTGTGTGAGGGGCAGTGGCTGGGGTGAGGGGCAGTAGCTGGGGCGTGTGTGGGTGTGTGTGAGGGGCAGTGGCTGGGGGTGAGGGGCAGTAGCTGGGGTGTGTGTGTGTGTGTGAGGGGCAGTGGCTGGGGGTGAGGGGCAGTAGCTGGTGCCCCGGAAGCACTCCCTCCCCGGCCGGCGCGGTGGTGGAGCGGGAGCCATGTTGTCCCGCGGCTCCATCGAGATCCCGCTGAGGGACACGGACGAGGTGAGAGCCGGGGAGACCGAGCGGGGAGGGGAGGCTGTGGGGGAGTTAGTGAGTGAGAGGCCGGGGAGACAGACAGAGAGACAGAGATGGCGGGAGGAGAGAGAGACCGGCGGCGCTGCCGAGGCCTCGCCACTCAGGCCTGACTTCCTGCCGCCTGTTGGTGCCGCTGCACCCGGGGCCGGCCTCACAGTGACCCCCCCCCCCCCCCCCCGATTAAACACTCCAACAAAAATATCCCATCACAGCGACCACCACCGTGATACCCCCCCCCCCCCCCTCCCCAGAGCCCCCAGGACACACAACACTTACTGTGGGAATAACTCAGTCAGTCAGTCAGTGCATCTACAGCCTGAACAGTCGAGTTGCAGAGTTTGTATGAAGTTGTGCCCCCGACAGCTGCCCTCAGTGACAGGTCCTCTCTCTCTCGGCTTGTTCCCCACCTCCCCACCTCTGTCTGTTTCTGCCACAAACATTACAGTCAGTTCACATTACAGTATATTCTGTGAAGCGCATTAAGACGCCTGGAAGACGTGATCCGCGGCTCTTATCAAATGCAGGGATTAGTATTATTGTTTTGTTATTAGAGGTCGGTGTGTAATAATAATAATAATCCTTGCGTTTGATAGAGCGCCGTATCACGTATGTTGTGTATGTTGGTGGGTGAGGCACAAGGCAGGACCCTTCCCTCAACTGCAAAGGCTTGGGCACTTTTTAACTGACCACAAACATTTGTCGATCTGCACTTTTTAATCCACCTCCCTTCAGCTCCCACCCCCACGGAAAGTAAAAAGGGTTTCCACTCTCTTTAATAGTGAGAACAATTACAACTTACATCGTAATTAAGAATAATAATCCTTGTAACAAAAACAGAAGTTGCCGGGAACACACTCAGCTGTGCTCAGACTGACCTGCTGAGTGTTCGCAGCAACTTATAGTTTTGTGTTAGATTTTCAGCAGCTGCAGCATTTTAGGTTTTGTTTTCTAACAATCCTTATGTTTGATTTTTAGCGCCTTATCACTTCTTCGAGACGCCTCAAAGCGCTTTGCAGAATATACTGTAATGTGAATAAATGGACTATATTGTGGTGGGCGAAACTTGCATTTATATATGCCTTTCACATGCGGTCACACGCCACGTAAAGGGTGGCTGACCCATGGAGAGAGAGGGGGGAGGTGACCATAGGCATGGTCAGTTGGTCAATCTTCCAAATACTGTATATCATTATTTCTCGCACTTCCTATATTTGTATCTCTTGCCAATTTGGAGTTTTTGCCCTCAGCTCCCCTCAATCATGAGATTTTCTCCTCTATTCTGTTTAGGAGTGAATTTGGATGAGAGCGGAAACGTGATATGGGCACTAGGAGAACTTCCAGCTCCTTCTTGATACAGTGTAATTTGATGTTTAATCAGTGAGGGGAGCGCTACATTGACTTTTAAGTTTAAAAAAATGAATAGAGTAAAGGTCTAATGATTCAGGTGAATGCACTGAATCTTTGACTTAGTTATGAAGAGGTCATGGAGTCCTGTAATATCTCAAGAAAACCCCTCAATAATAAATTAGTCAATGACTGTTTGTGGGACACTGCTGTGCGCAATTGACTGCCGGGTTTCTCCCACAAACATACTGTCAATTCACTTTACAGTATATTCTGTGACATTTTTCTTGAGACGTCTAGAATATGTGAAAAGGGCAATGTCAAATGCAAGGTTTATTATTAACTGAAGTTCTGGTTTGGGGCTTGAACCCACAAACGTTGAACCCAGAGGTGAGTTGCTACCAATTCAGCCGAAGAACACAAAAGTAACATTTGGTCAATAACACTGAGTAGGAACCTTGCAGGAGCTACTATTGCATCTATCTGTAGATGTGGAAAATTACTCAATTGTAGGAGTTTTGTGCAGTGAGGAGTGCGCAGCTAAACACAAAATTGAACAAACCACCTGAAATGTGTGTTGTTTATACAAACATTGTCCTTAAGCATTCTGAGATGCTGCCGCACATGAACAGTGTATATAAACGCAAGTTGTTGTTGTTGACCTGACCTAATACGTACCTGCAAATTCAAAGCTCTTGACTTTGGGCAGTTTTTCAGACAGTCGACTTGTGAGCGTTTGTTGACTCTTCCAAGAATGCTGCCATCACACAAGGAGCTTGACAATATGTACAACGTACTGATAATCTTCCTGCTGCTTATCTAGCTAGGACCATCCAGCCTATTTACAGGGCTGTTGGTATCCATTTGGGACTAAAGTTCCATTTTGTTTTTAAGATGCTCAGCTGCTTAGATACATCAGTATAAATGCATTCTGGATTAATTAAAGCCTAAATCAACATGCATTTTACCATCTGTGTTTTTTTCTATTTTTCAGGTTATTGAACTTGACTTTGATCAGCTACCAGAGGGAGATGAAGTTATCAGTATCCTCAAGCAGGAACATACCCAGCTTCACATATGGATGGCCTTGGCGGTTAGTATTTTGTTATCGCTTAAGAACATGCAGAACAATTGGTCTTAGTGCTCCTGGGCTAGGGATGGAAGCATCATCAACAACAACAAAATTACATTTGTGGAGAGCGTATCACGTCGGGAGGACATCCCAAGGCACTGAACAGTAAGCGATCAAGAAAGTGAGGACTGGGAGCCAGTGGAGCTGGGCGAGCTTGGGGCTGATGGGCTCACGGAGCCTGGTACAGGAGAGGGTAGTGGTGTGAGCGGCAGTGGCTGATGTGTGACGGGCAGTAGGTGGCTTGTTCTGGATCTACAGCTTGTGGAGAGAAGTGTTGGGGAGGCCGACAAGGAGGGAGTTCCATAGTCGAGTCTTAAGGTGACGAATATGTAGACGAATATGTATATAAGGGAATAATCAGCTATGGTTTGAGTTGATTGCTCTCCAGTGAACCCTGGAAAGTACATGTGCGAGAGCTGTATTGATACACCACTCACAGCCTCAGTGACTAGCCTGCCATGTAAAGAATAGCCATTTGGGCCATTGAAAGGTTTGAATAGCAAGTTCCCAGTTTTGGCTGGATATCTACCAGGAAGCTGTCCACAGGGAAAGAAAGCTTACTGACCTGGGAGACTGCCTTCAGCCTTTTGCTTGTGGCTTGTGTGAAATGGAATTGGCAACAACATAAAAGAGGTTCATGTCACCTTAACTGGATATGTGCAGGACTAGAAGGATCCAGATAAAAAGGGGGAAATGTAATATATCATAATTTTATCAAAGTAGATTCGGATATAAATTTTATATGATTTGGCACTGTTTGATTTGACAGTTTGATTTGAGCTCTGTTTTATGACCTACGAAATGCTATGAATAGATCAGTTTGATGTTTGGGTATTTGAATAATCTGTTTATAGATCATGCAGAGGTCTTTCTTTCATTCTCTTTAGTAGCAAACGGCTAAAATGATCAACAGCGATTATAAAATGGTATTGCACCTTACCTTGAGCAGTAAGTAACTTTAAAGTATTTATTGTGTTTAGACAAACACGATAGCATACGGCTTATCTACTCGTCAAAGTGCATGTACCTAAATTGGTCATAAAATTGACGGATCTTAAAAACATATCTTCACAAGGTGAAGAGAAGTTTGGAAAACGAAGGCATTTGAAGTCCATTTGATCTCACCCTTTCAGAACATCTTCGCATTATAGAATCAAACTGTTTCTTAAACGAGCCGTGTATCCTGGCCACAGTCACACTCTCCGGTAACCCATTCCAGTGAGTTTAAACATTCTCTTATTATTTATTTTAAAGCTTGAATACTTCAAGCAAGGAAAGACTGAAGATTTTGTGAAACTACTTGAAGCTGCCCGCATAGATGGAAACTTGGATTACAGAGACCATGAGAAGGATCAGATGACCTGCCTGGACACCTTGGCAGCTTACTATGTGCAACAAGCTCGTAAAGAAAAGAACAAAGATGCCAAGAAAGAGCTTATCACGCAGGCCACCCTGCTCTACACAATGGCTGACAAAATCATCATGTATGATCAGGTGAGGCAAGCAACCTGTTTTATTTTTTTTAAAAGGTGTGGTTAACCAAGATTCTGCCATGTCGTGGCATTGTGCGTTATTATAATACTTGTCAACTGGCTCTGTATGTGCGCAGGTATCTATCCTCTTTAGTAACATGTTGGTTGAATTTTCCTGCCAACCAAAACTATGTGGTGTATCTTGCACAAACTGCCCGCTCTGTTATACCTCTGCCCAGACAAGCTGAGTTGTGCTTTTTTGCCAGTTCAGTTGGGGTTTCACCCGCACAAAAGTGAAGGGAAGGGGGTAACCTGCTAATCCTGGTTGAAGACTGAACAATTTGAGGGAATTCTGAAGTCAATGCCTCATTTTTCTACTAGAAAGGCAGTGTGGTTAATAGTGTGTGGATCTTCATTGTTGTACGTTTCATTTGCATTTAGAACCACTTGTTGGGAAGAGCCTGCTTTTGTCTGCTTGAGGGCGATAAGATGGACCAAGCCGAAGCACAGTTCAACTTTGTGCTCAACCAATCCCCCAATAATATCCCGGCACTTTTGGGTAAGAGCCTATATACAGTGGCTTTCACCCACAGAAATGGCTGTGTAATTGATATTTATCTTCTGTCAATGCTAGGCACCACTACAAACGTTAATAAATGTGGATTTCATCTTCATTTCCTTCACAGGCAAAGCTTGTATTTCGTTTAACAAGAAGGATTATAGAGGTGCATTGGCCTATTACAAAAAAGCACTTCGTACCAACCCTGGATGCCCAGGTAAGAATTCATCAACAGCATCTAATTATAGGTTTAATAGTTCACCTCGTGCTTTTTTTTCATAGCAAGGAAATCCCTGAAAACACACTTTCATATTTTGATTATGTTTGGAAAAGCTCCAAATCCATCTTAAGGAAATTTTTTATCTGCAAGAGTTTCTTTAATTGTCCATTTCAGAAAAACAGCTGTGAAGTATTGTGTAACTGCTTGTTTTTTAAAAAAAAGTGTATGCATTTATACTTTGTGTTGAGATGCTGTGTAGTGGATTTTGGCAATGCTGTACAGCGCTCATTTAAATGATCAAATGCCAACTGTGTGTATTAAATTCACTGTAGTCTGTCTTTTAAATTGTCTTTAATAGCTGAAGTGAGGTTAGGTATGGGCCATTGCTTTGTGAAGCTGAATAAACTGGAGAAAGCTCGCCTGGCATTTGGAAGGGCTCTGGAGCTTAATCCTAAATGTGTCGGAGCATTGGTGGGTCTGTCTGTCCTGGAACTAAATAACAAAGAGGTAAGAACCTGCTGATTTCTGTCACCTAGAAAGACACATAAAACAAATCTCAGACATTGTTGCTTTTCAGACTGCATCGATTCATCGCTGAACATTGTTGCATTTAATTATTTATATTCATAAATTAAAGATGACTATTTAGCACATTTGACACAATGCTTTACAAACTTTGGCAATGGTTAGTTGTAAAATTATCGATGGCAAAGCAAATGGTGAATTTCCATAAATTTACCGTGTGAACAGTGGCGGTATCTATCTCGGAACTGAGAATTGCTCTGGGACAATATTTTGCAGTGTACCCATGGAGCTGCATTTGGTCTTGTTTCACAGAATAATGTGCAAACGTAGCAGTTCATTCATGAAACTGAACTAAACACCATGATGGAACTAAATACCACAGACAAAAGTGACAGACAATATCAGCTGTTACGCCAATGAAGTGGCCGGGTTAGCCCAATGCACGTTTATTATGTACCAAAGTCGATATTTAAATAATAATGTAATATTTATTACATTTGATTACATTACATTTGCTTCACAGGATTACAGTGTAAAGTCACTGTATCTTGGAGGTGAATAATGCAGTGTTGATAAATTATCCGTAATTATTTCTCCAGGCTGACTCGATCAAAAATGGTGTGCAGCTATTGTCCAGAGCCTACACCATAGATCCCAGCAACCCTATGGTGTTGAATCACCTTGCCAACCACTTTTTCTTCAAAAAGGTAGGTTGAGTTCAATTTGCACGGTTCAGTTTTATTCGTCTCACTCTTGAGTCTAGATACTGATGATCAAGGAGAGAATCTTCTGTTTTGCCTTCAAAGTTTCCCATCCTGTATGGATCAACAAGGTCTCCATCAAGCAACTCACTTTTGTTGCGTTTTTTTACACAGATCAACTGTGTTTTAAATTTTCGTGCCTCATATTTTGTGCAACATGTATTTTGCAAGAAATCTTAAAATTAAAAGTCGAAAGTGGCTGTTTAGAAAAACAATTTCCAGGCAGATTGTCGTTGTCAGGCTACAGCTGATCAGAAATGTTTGATGTGCTCTGAGAAGCCACCTGGCTTGGAGGGTGCTATATAAATGCAACTTCTTCTTGCTCATTATTAATTCAGACTCCCCATGTCAGAACGTGTTGTAGATGATGGCTTTGATGGCTTAGCTGAATGAGAGTACTATTTAAGATTTCTGTTAGATTTTTCTTGCTTTATATAATTATGATTCTATTAATTTGTGCGCATGTGTGTGTAATATTTTGCCACATTAATTTAAAAGTCATATATTGTTGGCTATAGTATTAGAATATTATAAGAGTGATTAACCACCAAAATACAAATATTCTTTAACAACTCTAATTTAAATAGATAAATCATTCCGCCCTCGAATTGAACCAGGAATTAATTTTAACGCTTCTCCCCTGTTTCATGTAAATATACGTCATTTATTAGCTCTGTCAGGTTCAGGGTGTTAAATCCAATCCCACTTTTTTCTGTCCATTTTTTAGGACTACAGTAAAGTGCAACACTTGGCTCTTCATGCCTTCCATAACACTGAGGTGGAAGCCATGCAAGCTGAAAGCTGTTACCAACTGGCTCGGTCTTTTCATGTACAGGTTAGTGATCAAAGTCTCTTGTATCCAAATCTTGTATCCAGTTCTGTCCCTACATTCAAGGAGGCCATTATACTTTTGGATCCAGTTTATAGTTTTTGGGGAAAACTAAGATCTTTATGGTTAC
This sequence comes from Hydrolagus colliei, assembly GCA_035084275.1. Lineage (NCBI taxonomy): Eukaryota > Metazoa > Chordata > Chondrichthyes > Chimaeriformes > Chimaeridae > Hydrolagus > Hydrolagus colliei. The sequence continues at coordinate 12,184,979 of CM068757.1, read as the reverse complement.
CTGCCATGGTCAGGCATCTCATTGAGAATGAGGGTAGACAAACTCTCACACTGGATTATATTTTAAGAGTCTAGATGTTATGCAGAAACATAGTTGCGAGAGCAATATGCCTTTTAACCCTTTCTAAACTACATTAGTTTGTTCTTTTAAAAATATAGCTGTCATAAATAAGTTAAATTCTGATATGGAAGAAGCAGCCTTTTTGGAGATGGTCTGCACGAACATATTTGAAAGTGGTACTTAATACTTGCCGTTTGTGTTTAGGGGAGCTCGGGTTTACCTAGAACACGACTATCTCGGAATATGATTCGTTGTTGGCTGGAGGAAAATAACGTCTATTCCCATAAAAATAGATAATCCTTGCGTTTGATACAAGTTGTCAAGACGTCCAAAAGTGCTTCAAAATACGTCCTGAAAAGTGGTATGACTCTTTTATCTCTAACCTCAGGGTGACTACGACCAAGCTTTTCAGTACTATTATCAAGCCACGCAGTTTGCCTCCACCACCTTCGTCCTGCCGTTTTTTGGCCTGGGACAGATGTACATTTACCGAGGGGACAAGGAGAACGCAGCGCAATGCTTTGAGAAGGTCCTCAAGGCCTACCCCAACAATTATGAAACAATGAAGATTCTCGGGTCACTGTATGCCACCTCTGAGGAGCAGGAGAAGCGAGAAGTTGCCAAGGTGACTGACTTTGCCCGTCCTTGAATTATTGCCAGTGAACATTCATCCAGCGGAGATTCCAGGTTGCATCACCTGTGGTTTTGCCCACATGGTTGTTGTTGTTGTGGTATTTGAAAAGTAAAACATACTCTCTTTTTTCAAAGGGGCATCTCAAAAAAGTGACAGAACAGTACCCGGATGATGTAGAAGCCTGGATTGAGCTGGCTCAAATCCTTGAACAGTCAGATATACAGGTACTAACAATCCTGTACCAAATTACTCACAGGTCTCTATCTACATGTTGAGGTTCAGGAATGCGAAGGATAAGATTTAGTCCGACACCAGGAAGTATTCGTCTACACAGAGTCTAAACAACAGCTGGGTCTAATGACTGGGTCCTGGGAGAGGAGGTAGAGGTCAGGATAGTCATTTAAGAAGTGGCTTGATGGGAAGATGTAATGGGAAGGTATTAGATTATTTTGGAAGGATGAGATCATGTGAATATCTGAACATCTCTTGTAATCCCGCCGTCAGCTCAGGTCGTTAAGTGAGATATTGTGGATTGTTTGCAGGGTGCCCTCTCAGCCTATGGCACAGCGACACGTATTCTCCAAGAGAAAGTACAGGCTGATGTCCCTCCTGAGATCCTGAACAATGTGGGCGCACTTCACTTCAGACTGGGCAACCTGGGCGAAGCCAAGGTAATCAAACTTCTTCACAAATTTAAATAAGCCTCGTATTGATCATTGGCCTTGTGGGCAAAGTGCACTCATGAATCACGCAAAATTCAGTGCAGAGTGGGTTCTGTGAAAGCTGCTCTTTTCTCACACAGTCAGGCGGATATTTTGTTTTAAAAGCCAGAAAGGTTTAGGTCGTCTTACCTCAACTATTTTTTGTGTGGCAAAAAGGAGTGGAGGGGTTTGTAACAACAACAACAACAAAATTACACTTGTATAGCGCCTTTCTAGTCAGGAGGACGTCCCAAGACGCTGGACAGTCACTGTGTCAGACCCGAGCTGGGGACGGGTGGGGAGGGACAGGAGGGATTAGGAGTTAACATTAGTTTTCAACAGTGGATATATGACTATGTTTCTCATGTCGAGGACAGAACCATGAGCACATTTGTATGGCTTTTGTAACAGGAACATTATTGTGAAATGCTGTGTGGATGGAGATTGGAAAGCACAAAGTAGCTCTTATAAGAGAACTAGCACCAGCACGGGTAACATGGGCTGAATGGTTAGGCTACTGAATACATAGAATACATAATATGCGCAGACAGAAACTGCTTGATGTCAGATTCTGCCTTGAGCTAGAGTCATTACAAAATCTAAAAGAAACTTACCTTTCTTTTCAGAAATATTTCTTGGCCTCTCTCGATCGCGCCAAGGCGGAAGCTGAGCATGATGAACATTACTACAATGCTATCTCGGTCACGACCTCATATAACCTGGCCAGGCTGTACGAAGCCATGTGTGAATATCATGAAGCAGAAATATTGTACAAGAATGTTTTAAGAGAACATCCAAATTATGTGGACTGTAAGTAATTACTTTGGGGCTTATGCTTTGGTGATAGTGATGTAGGACTGAAGACGTGGCTCTTAGTATTGTTTCATAGCTTTATTATTCAAGGGACAGAGGAAGCACAGGTGGCAGGTAGATACTCTTTTGTATGATACAAATACCCTTCAAACTGCAAATGTAGTATTATTAAATTATCTCAGCTCAGGTGCCCAACGAGCTGTGAAAATGCTTTGAGGCATCCTTCCAACAAGAAAGGCGTTGTATAAATGTAAATTGTTTTTGTTTCATCCTCTCAGAATTATGGAAAGTTTACAGCACCATTAGGGGCCATTTCACCAGTAACATCTGTGCTTGTCCAGTTTTCCTCACCGGAGCTATCTGCTCTTTAGCTTCTTTCCCCGTTCACTTTAATATTTTCGCTCGAGTATCTATTCTGTTTCCTTTCGAATGCTGTCTTGCAGTTTTTCCATTCTATAAGCAGTGCATATTTTTTGCAAAACGATCTTTACAACACATAATAGGATTGCAAAAAATTCTGTTTCCGTCTCTTCCCACAGGTTACTTGCGCTTGGGTTGTATGGCGAGGGACAAAGGGAACTTTTACGAAGCCTCCGATTGGTTTAAAGAAGCTCTACAAATCAATCAGGTCAGTCACTGCAAACCACATACAAATGTTCTGAGCATCTGGGAACCAGTGCAGGTTTTGAACATTAATAATTCTGATCCGCTGTCTGGTGGGAGGTGGTCTCTGTGCTCCTTTTATTAATCCTCCTTTCCCCCACCCCTGATAATGTGAATCATTTAAAATAGGTATGTTTTGAAAAATATAATCAACATTAGAAAGAAAATCTCAAGCATTGAATTTGCATAAAAGCACCTACATAATTGTTTAATTATAGACTAATTATTTCCCATAGCAACTTTAGGCCAGTTCCCTTTTTTCACACACTGTTTACCTCGCAGTAACTAGGAATCCAGTTTATTGCCGGATCGCTTTCCAGGAGGTATGTGGGGTCTCCTTGGAACTGAACTGGCTCTCAAGTTGACAAACCTGGCAAAGGAAATTCTAAATCGAGACATCTCAATGACGTGATCAGGCACTATATCAAATGCAAAGTTTATTATATTAACTATAATTTATATGGACCTTCAGGATCATCCAGACGCATGGTCCTTGATTGGGAACCTTCACTTGGCCAAACAGGAATGGGGCCCAGGACAAAAAAAGTTTGAGCGGATCTTGAAGCAGCCATCAACGCAGAATGACACCTACTCCATGCTGGCCTTGGGCAATGTTTGGCTTCAGACCCTGCACCAGCCAACTAGGGACCGAGAGAAGGTAATATACTGTTTGAGGTTGAATAGTGTATTGTAAATGGTTGGCATTAATAGTGGTGCGTATCCTGTTAAAGAGCTGTTTCTGCCATTCCATATAAATCTACTCTGGTGTGTGGGAGAAAGGCATGTCTGCTATAATGCTTCCTGTGTTACAAACTGCAATTGTGATGGCTTCTCAGTAATCATACCTGTGCCTTTTTGATTTCATCGTTCTGCTTTGGATTTGCCATCAAATCACATTTCTGCAAGTAGAGTTTCTAATCATTTATCCTTAAATAATATTTGGGATATATTCACTCTGAGGCACTGGAGGGACCTGCAGCAATAGTCTAGTTTGTGATAAACTGTAGTGGAATAGACCACACCAGCTCTAGAATCTGTTCGTAGCAGCATTTTGAAACGTTTCATTGAGGTGGTTTTAAAACAACCATGTGCACTTGTGTTGCACCTTTCACGTAGCATGACCACCTCGAAGCGATTAACAAATATGATGGGGAACAGGAAGAAGGAAGGGAAAATTAAGGATGTTGAACCAAAAGCGCAGTCGAAAAGATGATTTTTGGAGGGTTTTGAAGGCAGGGAGAGAGGGACGCAAGGCTCAAGAGAACTGTACTGAAATGGTAAGCTGGAAAAAATGCAAAGAGTTTCTGAGCTGAGAGAAAGGGCTGTTTTTACTCTGTGATTAATTCTGGTTTGTTGACGCTCTTCTGTTTTGTCACTATATTAGGAGAAACGCCACCAGGACCGAGCATTGGCCATTTACAAGCAAGTGTTGAGGAACGACCCAAAGAACCTGTATGCTGCTAATGGCATAGGTATGGGCTGACATATCAGGAAGCAACGAATAGTCTCGTGCATGTTAAAGACGGAACTCCTTTCACATCTTTATCTAAAGCTATCTCGTTGGGAACTAGGATCGTTTCAATTACAACACTGCATTCAACGCAGTCCAGTTCCATTCTCACATCTGTGGGAAGTGATGCTGCTTCCAATTACTTAGGCCTTTTAGTAAATTTTTAGTAATTTAGTGCAAGATTTTCACACTTTTTAACAGATATTTTTAGGACTTTTGCTGTGAGAGGGGAGGTGGCAAATTGCTCTGCCCTTGACTAGTTGTTGGTGGTGTTGGTGATGGCAGTGTTGGTGGTGGCAGTGTTGGTGGTGGCAGTGATCAAGGTTCTTGTTCCAAATCACCTCCAGCGATCCCGAATGGGAGAAAGGAAATATGCGACACAGCAGGCGCTTACACATGATTGCTTCATTTTTCTCCAGGAGCTGTATTGGCACACAAGGGCTACGTCCGCGAGGCTCGAGATGTGTTTGCACAGGTCAGAGAGGCTACAGCAGAGATCAGCGACGTCTGGCTAAACCTTGCACACATCTACGTGGAGCAGAAGCAGTATATTAGTGCTGTACAAATGGTGTGTATGAGCTTCATCTTTCATACTTCAAATTACAGTGTTTTGATATCCACCTGTTAATATAAGCTGCAAACAAATACAATTGCGCTCAATGTTATTTAGCGCCCATATTATCCCCGTAAGAAATTCAATGATTCAAGGAGATCACCAAACCGTCCAGCTTCCCTAAGTCGTAGGCAGCCTTTGTTGTACGTGTTTCTTTAGGGACGAGGTCCTGAATATTGGTCTGAATATTGTGGGCGTGTATCTCCCCATGCAAAGATAACTAATGTTCCTGATGAATTTGTATTGACCCCCATCTCAGAAGACAAACTGCTTAATGTGTACCAACCTCATTTGCAATTACCTTTGACCTCTTCGAGTTCAAACAAATACTGAATCATGGACAGTTTTGGGGTTCACCAATTAAGTTAACAGTAACGCCAATACCAAATTCAGACTGGTTTGGATGCTCGACAGGCAGCAGAATATAAGCTTTCTTCCATTCCTTCAATCAGAATTTGATGGAAACTCAAATCGCCGAAGAGGGGTACTAATTTGTCTGATTTTTTTTAATTTTCCCCCCCTACCCCCTTCCCGCAGTATGAGAATTGTTTGAAGAAGTTCTACAAACACCAGAACACCGATGTGCTGTTGTTCCTAGCCAGAGCTTACTTCAAATGCAGCAAACTTCAGGAGTGCAAACAGACTCTGCTGAAGGTAAATATGGAGCCTTCAAGCATTTGGTACGATTGTGATTGGGGTTCTTTTTGCTGACAAACCAGTGTGTCGTCTGCTGGTTTAGGCCCAAGTCTCCCGGTTCATGTACAAGTACAAAATAAACTGAGTTGGACACAGGTTGTCTTCAATGAGCGCACTGCATGTTACTGGTCCCAATTTCAAAGTTACTGATCTATCGAGAAATGATTTCACACTTATTTTTCCTTCCTTTGTTATGTTTACAAACTGAGCCATTGGGGAACCTGAAAACTAAGGAGGGGGTTTTATAAAAGCAAATCACTTCTCTTTGTAGGCCAGACACGCAGCTCCTAATGACACCGTGCTCATGTTTAATGTGGCCTTAGTGCTGCAGAGACTCGCCACCTCTGTGTTGCGAGATGAAAAGAGCAACCTGAAGGCCGTGTTGAACGCTGTCAAAGAGCTGGAACTTGCTCAAAGGTAAGAAGCGGTGCTTGGAATTAGTAATGCAACAAAATACAAAATTACATTTGTATAGTGCCTTTCACGTCGGGAGGACATCCCAAGGCAATGAGACCTTTGTAATAATAATAATAATAATAATTCTTGCATTTATATAGTGTTTTTCACATCTTATCGATGTCCCAAAGCGCTTCACAGAATATACTGTTAAGTGAATTGACTATATTTGTGGGCGAATTGCAGCAGTCAATTGCGCACAGCAGTGTCCCACAAACAATTGTGGATTGAAATGGCCAATTTTTATTATGGTGTTTTTTTGGACGGATTATTAGGCGTGTGGAGTAAGGAAACTTGCCCAAGGTTTCGCCCTGACTTGCCTGGATTCGAACACAGGTCTCACCAGCTTGGTCTCCTGCTGTTAGAGCAGGACAAGTGCTCTAACCACTAAGCCACAGGAGCTCCACAATACACTTTGAAAGTGGAGAACCATTCCTTACTGTGCTGCTGTGAAATAACAATTAACTGTAATGCTGTACGTTCCACATTGCAGGTATTTCAAGTATCTGAGCAACGCTGGAGATAAAATGAAATTTGATTTGGCGCAAGCTGCTGCTGAGGCCAGGTATGTACTTTCCAAGCCTCAGAAACACTAAACCTTCACTTCTGTGAATTATTTAGTTATACTCACTCATCCTTTTGGCTTCTCAGATACTTTTACAGTGAGGTAACCCACACTCCCACCATGCTGCATATAGCCAGTCCTAGTTACTAGAATTTTGTGGGCAGGGGTGCATGTTCTTTTAAGAGACACACTTGAATGAGGGCTGATCAAGGTTGTTGAAGCTTTATCCATAACCTAGAGGTTGTGATCAACCATCATATTGCAGTAACAGATTTGCGTTATAGTTGAACAAAATGAAGTCTAGAGACTCTGGATCATTTAAAATTGTATTTATTCAATGCTTTGTGGCTATGAGCAATAAAGCTATACGGATGTCTGTAAAGTTAGCATTTATGGTGTCTCACAATAGAATCCATTTACAAGAGCGTCTTCCTATCACTGTGATCTCGCAGTGTAGATGTGGCTAGCTCGCAGAGACAAGGATCGATAGGCGCCTCATAAGAACATAAGAATTAGGAACAGGAGTAGGCCATTTGGCCCCTCGAGCCTGCCCCGCCATTCAATAAGATCATAGCTAATCTATTCTAATTCCACCTATCCGCCTTATCCCCATATCCCTTAATCCCTTTATCCACAAGAAATCTATCAATCTCAGTTTTGAATGTGTTCAAGGACTGAGTATCTACAGCCCTTCGTGGTAAAGAATTCCATAAATTCACTACCCTCTGAGTGAAGAAGTTTTTTCTCAACTCAGTGCGAAAGGGCTGACCTCTAATTTTAAGACTGTGACCCCTGGTTATAGTTTCTCCAACCAGGGAAAAAGTCTCCCACTATCTATTCTGTCATGTTCCTTAATAATCGTATAGGTTTCTATAAGATCACCTCTAATTCTTCTATATTCTAGAGAATATAGGCCCAGATTGCTCTACCTATCCTCATAACTCATCCCCCTCATACCAGGTACCAACCTAGTGAATCTACGTTGTACCCCCTCCAAGGCGAGTACATCCTTTCTTACATAAGGAGACCAAAACTGCACACAATATTCTAGGTGTGGTCTCACCAGGGCCCAATACAGTTGCAGGAAGATTTCCCTACTCTTATATTCTAACCCATTTGTAATAAATGCCAACATACCGTTAGCCTTCCTAATTGCTTGCTGTACCTGCAAACTAACTTTTTTTGACTGGTGTACAAGGACACCCAAGTCCGTCTGAACGCTAACACCATATAATCTCTCCCCTTATAAAAAAAAATAATCTGCTCTACTGTTTTTGCCACCTAGGTGGATGACTTCACATTTCTCTACATTATACTTCATCTGCCACCTATTGCCCGCTCACCTAGTTTATCTATATTGCGTTGCATTTTTTTAATGTGATCCTCAGTGTTTACTCTCCCTCCTAGTATAGTGTCATCAGCGAATTTGGATATATTTAACAACAACAACAACAACAACAAAATTACATTTGCATAGCACCTGTCACGTTTTTTAAGTTTGATGTTCTCGTCTAGATTATTGATGTAGATTGTAAATAGTTGAGGCCCAAGCACTGATCCTTGTGGCACTCCACTAGTCAAATCCCGCCAATCTGAGAAGGACCCGTTTATCCCTACTCTTTGTTTTCTCGTTAGCCATTCTTCAATCCATGCTAATATAGTCCCCTTAATTCCATGGGCCCTTGGGGTTCAACCTTTTATGCGGCACCTTATCGAATGCCTTTTGGAAATCTAAATACACAACATGTACTGATTCCCCACCCTATGTAATCCACTTGATATGTCCTCAAAAAATTAAAAGATTTCTTAAGCATGACGTCCCTTTTGTAAAGCCATGTTGACTGTCTAATCATATTGTGATCCTCTAAGTACCCCACTACGACATCCTTAATTAAGGATTCTAGAATTTTCCCTACCACCGATGTCAGACTAACTGTTCTATAGTTTCCCCATCTTCTCTCTTCCACCCTTCTTAAATAGTGGTGTGAGGTTTGCGATCTTCCAATCAATGGGAATCATTCCAGAATCCAAAGAATTTTGGGAGATCAGATACAAGGCCTCCACTATGGCATGAGCCACCTCTTTTAAAACCCTAGGATGCAAACCATCAGGTCCAGGGGACTTGTCACTTTTTAATGCCAACAATTATAATGGGGGATTTCTCTTGCACCAATTCTTTGCTAATGTAAATTTCCCCAAGTTGCTCCCTATCATTATGCCCTGGGTTTATCTCTATTTTCAGTAAACTTTTTGTCTTCTAACGTGAAGACAGAAGCAAAGTATTTATTTAACGACTCTGCCCTATCCTTATTGCCCATTATAATTCCTCCTGTAATGGACCCACATTTACTTTTGCTAGCCTATTCCTCTTAATCTGTTTATAAATGGAATATTTATCTATTGATCTTACAATCTGACTTAATGTTCCTAGCTATCTTGCCCTCATAATCCATTTTCTCACTCTTAATTAGCTTGTGGTTTTTCTTTATTGGTCCCTAAAACACTTCAATCGTCAGGTTTGCTACTCTTTTTGGCAGTTTTATAGGCCTTTTCTTTTAGTTTTATACTTTCTCTAACTGCTCTAGTTAGCCACGGATGAACTGCTTTTGCTTGTGGTACTTTTATTCCTCAAGGGAATATGTGACTGCTGAGAATTACGCACTGCATCTTTAATTATTTGCCATTGTTGGTCTACTGTCATATCCATTAATCTAATTCCACAGTCTATTTTAGCTAATTCTTCCCTCATACTTGCAAATCTGATTTGAAATCCTTCATCTCTACTGTTTTTATTCCATCCTTTATTAACAAGGCTACCCCCACCACCTTGTTTTCCACATTGCCCATCTTTCCTATAAGCTGAAAACCCCCAAATATTTAACTCCCATCCTAGATCTCCCTGTAATCATGTCTCAGTGATGGCTACTCGATCATACCTGTTTGTATCTATCTGTGCCCAGAAAAGTGTATCTGTCTGCCTGACAGTCTCGTCCCCAATTCCCACAACTTTCTGTTTGTCTCCCCTGATATCGGAATCAGGTTTTCCTTCCTCCTCACAGGCTTCTTTGTCCATACAGGTTGCAAGAATCTCGTACCTATTGGTCAAGGTTAAAGCCTGAGGCTTCACTAATACTCTCTCTGTTGTCCCCTTTACCTCAGTCACCCTGTCCTGTCCTTGACTGATACTATTATCCATACATTCCCTAAGCCTCAGGGGAGTGACTGGCTCCAGGATGAAGCTATCCAGGAAGCTCTCACTATCCCTGATGCTGGGCAATGTCTGCACCTCGGATTCCAGCTCAGCCCCTCTGTGCTGGAGCTGCCTCAATTGCAGACATTTGCTGCCGATGTGGTTGCCCGGGCTCAGACTGCCCTCCAGCAACTCCCACATGTTACACCCCTCACACAACACCTTCCACGCCACTGTCGCCTCTCCCACCCCCACTATGAATTAAAGTTTTATTTAATTAATTTTTTTGAAAGTTAAATTCTCAATCTTTTTTAAATTTATTTTATTTTTAGTGTTGTTAGTTAGTAGTTACTGTTAGTCCTGTTAGTTTACTGGTTCAGAATGTTTTGATTGTGACATTGCTCTGCTGTCATTTTTTAATTTTCCTGCTGGTCTTTTGAGTTTTTTATTTCTCCTCGCTGTGGCTTTCATCCCCACTGCCAGGTCACCCGGCTCTGCCCCTCGCTCTCCTGCCTCTGCTCCTGACTGCCTCACTGCTTACTAATGTATCACAAAACTGACAAAGATGGTTTGCCACCTGTGCTGATGGCAGTGCACGTTTTATGTGTGATCCCCAAAGGTGTGGAGTGGCACGTCTCGTGTTTATACTGTTCCAAACCCAGGTGCTGTTCAACTGCACAGTTGTCTGATAGCTGCCGGTATGCTGCTTGTTTGGTAACTCCGTTTTTTGTGTATTTCAGGCAGTGCTCTGATTTAATGAGCCAGGCTCAATACCACGTGGCCCGTGCACGCAAGCAGGATGAAGAGGAACGGGAGCTGCGCTCCAAACAGGAACAGCAGAAGGAACAAATCCGAATGCAGATGGCCAAAGAACAGGCAAGTACAAAACACACAGTCACTACGTTTTACAGTCAGTCCCCGGAAGCATTTTGAGACATCAAATTTGCCTTGACATGAAAGGCACTATATCAGATGCAATGATTATTATCTTAGTATTCTTAGTCTTCTGTTTCCAGGCTGGAAGTTTCAGTGGTTCCAACAGTATTATGCAGTCATCTTGTGGCAAGACTTTTAAAATTACTTCACCTTGTTTTACATCTGTTAATGACCAGAATAGACCTAAGCAACAATGTCTGCTCTTACAAAGCCAGTCACCCTTTTTATTCGGAATCATGAGATAACCGTATGAACTTACAGCTGTGGTGCAAATTTGGTCAAAGTAGCACTTAAACATTATTTTTTATGGTAGTTAAATACAAAACTAAGTATCATTACGGTGTAATGGAAGAGGCTGTATCTTAGTAGCTATTTGCTGGTTTTCTTTCTGGAGTAGATTTCCAAGCCACGTTCACTAAAACCCTGAGTTTGTATAGGTGGTCTTACCACCTATACAAACTCAGGTAGAGGTAAATTTCACCAATGAAATTTACCTCTTCCTTATCCTATGGTTTATAGGAGGACAAGAAGCAGAAGGAGCTGGATGAACAGCGTAAGCTGCTGGAGCAGAGAAGTCAGTTCTTGGAGAAAACCAAAAGCCTTCTGGTGTTCAATGACGAAATGGACACTCCAAAGGAGAAGAAGAAAGGTGGCAAGGTAACATCCCACCCTCCTCAGTATCTACTCTCCTCCCCAGACCCACTGATGGGTCAGCCATTGTCAGGGTCTTGGATTACTGCATGACGTCCTGTTCAACACCTCCACCCCTGGGATATTTTTAAACAACATTTATTTTGAAGAATGAAGGATCCACGCTGGGAGTTGAATTATGTGCTTAATGGCCTGAGCTGCCTGTGTCTAGTGATAGTAAAGGATTATTAAATTTTACTTTATGGGGGATTAAAAACTCCTACTTAGTGTATCGGCATAGCAAGTCGTTCTCCGCTGATGTCCAATATGCTACCCCATGTTGAAGGGTGCTGTATACATACAAATTGCTGTTGTTGCCTTACCGTCTGTTTCTGGTTTGAATGTTTGCAGCGAGTAAAGAAAGGGGAGTTTGAAGAGTTTGTCAATGATGACTCTGACGAAGACCTTCCAGTGCCCAGGAAGAGGAAGAGGGTCCGAGGTAGCGGCAGCGAGCAGGAGGGAGGCGAGGAAGTCGGTGATCAAAAGAGAAGGAAGAAAAAGAGGAGAAGGTTTGTGCGAGGATTGTTTGGGGAAAGGGAGTACAGGTGGCGCGGGGGAAGAGAGAAAATGAAATGATGCAGTGGAACATTTAACAACAAAAATCCTTGCATCTGATATAACGCCTTATTACGTCTTTGAGACGTCTCAAAGCGCTTCACAGAATATACTGTAAAGCAAATTAACTATATTTTGTGCACGAAATGCGGCAGCCAAGTGTACACAGCAGTGTCCCACAAACAGTCTTGGATTGAATGAAAATATTTTTAAAGGAATTATTGGTGAAGCGATCTGCCAATTGACTGAGATATAGATCAGCCACAATCTAATAGAATGGCAGAACAGGCTCGAGATGTGAAAGCAGGCGTCTTGTACATGGCTAGTGAAGTAGGGAGGAGAATAATTTAAAAGGGAAATGGAGAAACATTCGAAGGGGGAGAGTCCTGAAATGTTCCGTGTTTTGACAGACCACAGAGAGGTGCTGAGGATGGCAGCGATGATGAAGGCGCCACCAAACCTAAGAAACCACGACGACCAAGGGCAGTAGAGCGCAAGAAGAAAGAGAAGGTGCGTGTCTCAAATACATTGAGAACTGCTTGTGTTGCATTTGATTTTGAAAGACGTATTAATAATAGCAGAAGCAGAATAACTTGGGTTTGGAAGTCACTAAATTGCTGGGGTAGCTACTTCAGTGAGTAACATGTGGATCCATATTATTTCAAAACTGTTGTTGTGTGAAGGAGAGCGCAGGTGAATTCTCTTTTTTTCTCTTCCTCCTTTCTACCCCAGACTGAGCGCCCTCCCATGAAGGGTAAAATCAAGTCCAAAGCAATAATTTCTTCCAGCGACGACTCTTCCGATGAAGGAGCTTTGAAAATAGCTGAAGGGTAAGGAACTGACCCAACTGTTGGGACTTGATGACTGTTAAACCTTTAGTTTAGATCTGGGCCAAACTAGGATATATAGACTCTGATGGGAGTCCAACTCCCTTTATAGGGAACACTTACATTTACTCACTTGGAGTGGGTGGCGGGTGGGGATTCATTCATCTATAGATATGGCGTGTTTTTGTGTGGTTTCCTCCAAATTTCCACGGAATAATAGTATTCCGTTGTGTGTCAGGAACCCAATCTACCTAAAACATGTCTTTAAAGCATGCAGTCAGCCAGTGAGTGTGTGTATCTGTGTGTGCACTTGATCTATTCCAGTAGCTAAACTTTCACTGGAGGTTTATAGTCAGTGCTGTAGGCTTCCTCTTATAATAGTGGCGTAGAATTAAGCTTTTGCACCTCCAGCACTCTTGTAATAGTGGGCTGGTCAGAGACATCTCTGGTCACCACAGTATTAGTACATTTCACTACTGCAATGACACCTTCCAAACTATTGGAGGGTTTTAAAATCAAGATATCATTAGAACCTTGCATTGCTGCCTTTGTTCAGCAACAGTTAAATCTGAGCTAGTTTAGGTTGGGGAAGACCATAAATACTAATAATAATCCTTGAATTTGATTCAGCACCTTATTACGTCTTTGAGACGTGTTAAAGCGCTTCACAGACTATACTGTAAAGTGACTGCTTTTTGTGGGCGAGGTGAAACGGTGACGGTTTTTTGTTGCTAAAGACGGTACGCTTCTTTTCAGAAACGCAAGGGACAGTGGTTCAGATGGAGAGGAATCCGCAGACAAGTCCAGGAAGCGTCTTGTGTCTGAGAGCGAATCTGAGGAGGATCGACGCCGCCACAAATCGGACAGTGACGCGGGCAGCCGATCGGGAAGCCAACATTCCATCGCTCACTCCGACAGCGGGAGGTCAGCCAACGGGCGGCCGCAGTCCAGTGGCTCTGAGCAATCTGACAACGAGTCTGTGCGTTCCAGGAAAAGCCGCTCGGGCAGCTCGCGGGGAAACGAGTCGCCCGCGGACTCCCCAACAGCCAACGACTCTGACCAGCAGGGATCCGACCGGGCGTCTGACAATGAGGCCTCGCCCCCAGCATCGCCAGCATCGCCAGCGGGATCTGATCAGGGATCTGACGTGGAAGGGCCTTATCGCGGGTCACCGCCTGCTGCCAGATCAGATGACGACAGCGAATAATCTCAATAAACTTTACTTCCACCTTCTTCTCACCCGTTCACACAGCAGAGCGTCTGTCTGGCTGAGCCTGACCCAGTTAGATAAGAAAGCCCAGAGAAATAACTTTGTTTTTAGCTGTGAACATTTCTGTTTCTTTTTTTTTTTCTTTTACTATTTTTTTTTCGCAATGGATGTGACATCTGCTTGTGAGATTTCTGTTCCATTTGTTTTTGTTGTTGTTGGTGCGTTTTGCACCAGGGATGACGGCGGCTGCATCAGCAGTGGTTTTCCAACCCGAGTACCACTCGAAACGTCCTGAAATTATGTTGTCCTAGAGATGAAACGTGGTAAAGACTAGAGGCTGGTTCGTGGGGACGGAAGCGAGCAAATCTTTTTAGGAAACATGGACTTCTGGAGTTCTTGAGGAATATGATCTCTGACATTTGAACCTCACCCTCCCCACCCCTTGTAAAACCAGTTGATGCAGCATTTGTTAAATAAAAGTTCACACTAAAACAAAGGTGTTGCTTTAAACAGCGCAAGATGACCATAAAAGAGAGCCATTGGAAAGAAAAATGATCTTCTTAAAAATAACTATGTTGTTAAAATGCACTGTAATATCCACAATTAATTACTATTGATTGATATGCAGGGGGGAGTAAATGACACCGATCGAGAGCTGGGTATATACATTGTTGTATCAGGTGTGTGTGATGCAGCACTAAACTTTCTTTTGGGTTCAAACCCTCCACATTGAAACTTCATGTGTATACTAGGCTGACATTTCTAATGCAGAGCTGGGGGAGATGCTGCATTGTTGGGGGTGCCAACTCCTGTTCAGGGGGACTTTAAAAATCCCTTGGTATTCAAAAGAGAGAAAGGAGTGTCCTAGCTGACATTATTCCACAGAATTCCTATTACAGGTTAGTGCTTTTTCCTAATATTGAGTCAGTCCAGTGAACTTGGCCTCTCCCACCTTTTATGATGAGCTGACACCCTACTCTGGGGATTAGCTTTGATGTAAAGCAACACTTGGTGGCATCTGTACCAACATTTCCCATCACAGCCTGTTCCTGTGCCCACTTGTCCTGCTGCCTTTGCAGCACTGAAGGTATTCAGGGTTTCCTTCTCTGTGCCATTAAGTGTTGAGGTTCAAGACAAGGCCAAAGAGCCTGGGCTCAATGCATTGTACTCAATGGACCAAAGAGGATCTTCCTCGCTCGCTCTTTCTCTAGAGAGCGAGACAGCAGCGAAGGGAATCGGGAAATACGGCTTTATTCTCCTGACAGACAAGGGCCTTTTTTCAGATCACTCCACACGTTGTCCTGTTGATTCCAATTCAAACAAAGCCTTGATCTGATAGAAGAGAACTACATCTCAAGATGTTCAGGTTCCTAATGCTCAGCTTAAATTTCCAGTACCACCTTTTAGAGGCTTTCTCAAATGACGCGTAAATCATTCATAAGTTTGGCCAGAAACCATTGTTTCTCATCAGGAGTCTCTTGTCAGTCGCAACCACCGCTTTGACGTGTGTCCCTCGCCGCAGAAATGTCCCTGAGGTTCCCTTCAGACATTGATCTGGCTATTTCTGCTCTTACCAAAATTCCCGTGTCTGAGAGCGGGTCGGCTCACAGGACCATCAGCGTCAGCAGCACCAACTTAAATGCTGGCTTCCTGCCTTACAGTCCCAGGTCAACTCTGGACATGAAAGGAGGGGACTTGCTGAACAGCTCCATGGGTTCGCAGTCTAACAGGGTCCAGGTTCATGGTCTGAGAGCCATGGTCCGACCAGCCAGTGCCTTCAGCCCAGGAGGAACGGTCACCCGTTTTGGCCAAATACAGGGTGAGCTTGTGCGTAAAAGGAAGGTGAGTGCTATCAAATTAATACACATCGAGGTGTCTCAGCAGTAGCCTGGCTCAGTCGGTATAATGGCGAGGGGGAGCAAATGAGAAGGCAAGTGTAATGTCTACGGGAGAGTAGCAATACCAAACTCACTGCTCTTGAGACTTTATCCAATATGAAGGGTGCTAAATAAACACAGGTTTTTGTTGCTGTTGTGTCCTGGTGAATAATCCCCACCAGATAAAATTGGCTGGGTATTACTTATGTGCAAACTGGCTGCACCATTCACCCTCAAAATATACGGCCACTAGACCTTACTGTAAAGAGGTTTGAGCAGTGCCTGGACGAGACATGAAAGGCTACGTACCTAATCTTATTACAGTACTGTTATCTGATGCAGCATTTTTTACACATAGAATAATTGTTGATTGAGGTACTGGAATACTAGTATTCAAACTGCACACAAGTCTCCTATTCTCTGCTATGCTCCTCTGTTCCCGTCTCCCTCACACATGCAAACATTTTCCCTTTAAACTCCCTTTTAGCTCCGCTTCTATCTTTCAAGAAGGTTTATTGTATTTTATGGCTGGTATGAGATTGCTCCACTCATTATCCACCACGAGTGACTTATTACCACCTGACTGGTGCTGGTGATGGTTTTACACTGAAATCACTTGAAAGCCCAAATCTCTCTGAAATCTTGATGTAAATCCTCAGGAATGCGAGGAATTGAAACAGAGAAACAAGTGGCTGGCGAACGAATTGCACCTGGAGAAGATTGTTCTCCGATCCGAAAATGAACAAACAATGGGGACTTTGAGAACCTTGAATCTGGAAATGCAAAGCACTATTAAAGGGGTATGAAGTTATGCAAACAATGTCATGTAAAAGATTCCTTCGGGTGAGAATCAAACAGGTCTCTTCAGGCGGACGTTAAATATCCCATAAGTACTATTCAAAAAGAGAAGGGTGTTTCTCTCATACTATCCTGACCAACAAATCCCCCAAAACAAAATTAATCACTTACTCTTCGGCTGTTTGTGGGTCACTGCTCTGCAGAACTGGCTACTGGTATTAGCTCACAAGATACATCCTGTGAAGCACTTTGAGACATCCACCTGATATGAAAGGTGCTGCAGTATATAAAATGCAAGGATTATCTTTCAAGTTGAGTGTCTCAGTGCCAAAGCCGTTCTATCCTTCTCTCAGCCTCCACTAACACTAACTACTGTACTGTACATGTATTGTATATTGTATTTGTAGAGATCACCTATAGTAAAAGTTGCATTATAATATATATAAATAATAATCCTTGCACTTGATCTAGCACTTTTCACATCTTCCAGACATCTCAAAGTGCTTCACAGACTATACTGTAAAGTGAATTGACTATATTCATTCCACATAATTGCCTGCTTTGAGTGCATAAGTGGGGGGGTATTGGTTGCTGTTTTAGCTCGGAGGAACCCTTAGTTAAATCATACATCAATGATCTGGACTTGGGTGTACGGAGTACAGTTTCCAAGTTTGCAGATGACACTAAGTTAGGGAGAATAGTAAACAGTGAGGAGGATAGTAGCCATCTGCAAGAGGATATAGACAAATTGGTAAAGTGGGCAGACACATGGCAGATGAAGTTTAATGCAGAGAAGTGTGAGGTGATGCATTTTGGGAGAAGAAATGAAGGGAGGCAATATAGGCTAGATAGTACAATTTTAAATGGTGTAAAGGAACAGAGAGACCTGGGGATTTGTGTTAGTGACTCGTTGAAGGTGGCAGGACAGGTAGACAAGGCTGTTAAGAAGGCATATGGGATACTAGGCTTTATAAATAGGGGTATAGAGTACAAAAGTCAGGAAGTGCTGACTAACCTCTATAAGACTTTGGTGAGGCCTCAGCTGGAATACTGTGTTCAATTCTGGTCACCACACTACAGAAAGGATGTGAAGGCATTGGAAAGGGTACAACGAAGATTTACTAGGATGGTGCCAGGATTGAGGGACTTCAGCTATGAGGAGAGGCTAGATAGGCTAGGGTTATTCTCTCTGGAGCAGAGAAGATTGAGGGGAGACCTAATAGAGGTTTATAAGATCATGAGGGGTTTCGACAGGGCAAATAGAGAAAAACTATTTCCACTCGTGGGTGAATCTGTGACTCGTGGTCACAGATTTAAAATAGTTTCAAGGCGCAGTAGAGGGGAGCTGAGGAGACATTTTTTCACTCAGCGAGTTGTTCGAATCTGGAATGCATTGCCTGAAAAGGTGGTGGAGGCTGATTCGATAACAACTTTTAAAAGGGAATTAGATCTTTATTTAGGGAGAACGGGTCTATTACGCTATGGGGAGCGGGCAGGGCAGTGGGATTGAATCGCTCTTTTCAAAGAGCCGACACAGACTAGATGGGCCGAATGGCCTCCTTTTGTGCCGTAAAATTCTATGATTCTATGATTCTATATGAATATCAGAAGCTTTTCACTTCATTTCTGTTGTACCTTAAATGGAAGATCATACCTGAATTGGCTTCCCTTTCAACATGTCTGGCTGGCAATGTATTAATTTCATAAATGGCATTAAGAGTTTCTCCATCTCGCCTTTCAAAGTGCAAATGGGTTCCATATGTCAGCTACTCGCCTCCAATCACTGATAACGAACATTTCCTTCACATAATATCACTCAGAAAAGAGACGTAAACTTGGTTTGCTGCCTCAGCCGTCCCAAAAGGTCCTTTTAATCAACAAGATCTTTAGATTAAAAGTAGAAACAATCACTCAACACTCAGGTAACGTCCACCTCAACAGTGATTAATTAACACTTTGTTCAAGCTTGAAGCATTGAAACTCATCATAATCATATTTCTCTACAGTGAAAGTTGCCTTTCTTCCTTCTGTCTGGCTTCAGTTCCACCCAACCCCAGCCACTTATTTTGTTGCCTTCTTGTCCCACTCCATCATAGGCAGACAATCCAGGTCAGAAACTTTGCAAGTGTAGCTTGTCCACCACTAGGTGGTGGACAAGGACCTTCTAATCCTCTACCTCTCTTGTGGACGGAAGCCTGGTCTTCACTTTATACAGTTGCCCCCAAAGGAACAGCCAAGTTTGGGCAGTGGTGTGTGGTGGTGGCAGTGAGGGAACCCTAGGGAGTATGTGTGTGAATCTGTACGCCGACTCCTGCACAGCTAATAGAATAAATTGGTCATTTCTATCCACGGCTGTTTGTGGGATATTCCACAAACTGTGAGCAAATGGCCGCCACGTTTTGTCCACACATATATGTCAATTCATTTTACAATACATTCTGTGACGTCCTTTGAGTCATATAAAGGAGGTAAAAAGCACTATATCAAATGCAATAATTACTATTATTATATTTCAGTTTGCATTCCACATCCTGGCAGTCATGTCATATCCCAAACTATACACTGTATCCTAAGGTATTGTTTCCTAACAGAAATCTATCTCATTTGATTTTGAAAGAATTTATTCTTTTTGCTTCCAGTCTCCCTAGGGGGCCTGTTCCATTCACAAAATCAGGCTTAAATTAAGCCTTAAATTAAGTTAAATTAACCAGTGTTGATTATATACAAATCATTGGTTTGTAAGAAAATAGAGGAAAAATGGGGTTCAGGCTTTCTTCCCAATACTGACCGTGAACTGTAACATCATGTTTAGGGCACTCGCCTTGTAAGCAAGAGGACCCGGGTTTAATCCCCACACGGTGAAACTTTAGGCGAGTTTTTTTTACTCCACACCTCTCTGTTTACCCAGTAAATTTGAATATTTTTTAGTCAATTGGTAGATGACTTTCTGCGGGTAATAATCCCTTTGAAAATAAACTAATAATTTGCCACTCAATCCACAACTGTTTGTGGGACACTGCTGTGTGCAATTGGATACCACGTTTCACCCACAAAATACAGTCAATTAATTTTACTGTATATTCTGCGAAGCGGTTTGAGACATCTCAAAAATGTGATCAGGCTCTCTATGAAATCCACGTATTATTATTATTTATCCATTAACCTCCTCCACTCATCTCCGCCCCCAACTTCATTCAGTTGAAACAGAAAAACTTTGCTGCCCAAGAAAAACTAGTGACAGCCAATAGGCTGGCAGAGGAGGCTGGCACTGCCCGAGATGAAGCTGTCCACGCCCAGACACAAGCCGAGTCACAGACAAAGCAGATCAAGGAGGAGAGAGACAACCTGAGGGCTCTTAACATCAGATTGCAGGAGGAGATTGGGCAACTGAAGGACAAGGTGAACGAGGTTTGGGATCTGGGAGGGTGGAGGGCACCCTATTTTTGGCGCTATATCAAATGCAAAGATTTTTAAAATAACACGTTTTAAAAGTTGGTTAATTGCATAACTGAAGTAACCATTTGGTCATGGGCGATTAGCCCAACATGGATTTTAGACCCAAATGTACTTGAGAAAATACCATGCATGGAGACTAATTGAACTTTATGGTACAGTACTCAGAAAATGCTGACTGAACAATCCTTGATCTTTAGCTCAATGAGGTACAGCACCAACTGACCCTAGTGCAGAAGAATTACTTTGAAAGCAAATTGAACCTGGATCGGATTATCACAGAAAAACAAGTAACCTTGGACAAAAATAGGCATCTGGAGCACGAGCGGAATGAGCAGAAGGTTATAGCGAAGGAGCTGAAGGAAAAGGTTTCCAAACTCGGCGACAAGTATGTGGATTTCCTGGTCATTACATTCATGTCACTAAGGATTGTGTGCCTAGAGCAAATCTGTCAACTTGGCTTTCTTGGTAGCGCTCTTACCTCCAAGTCAGAAGATAGTCGAGGTGTTCATTCATGGTTTTGGCTCCGACATTCTAGAGCTCCAATATTCATAGAAACCATCCTTGTTGGCCTAACACCTTAGGTGTTACGCTAAAGTCCTGTCCTCGCATATCTGTTATAGGTTTTCGTGACACTCTCTGGAAAGTGAAGGGAATTTTCCCCGCCAGTGTATTGACCAACAACACCCCAGAAATATTGGTCATTCCCTTTATGGGCTGGTTTGCTGGACAAATTTTCCTACACGTACACATGTCATGTCATAGGAGCCGTACCAATGGTAACAATTATCATTAATATTGTATTATTTGAATGGATGTAACGACTGGGATTTTATAGGTGGATTATTGCATTCGCCTACAAAATATAGGTTATTGAACTTGAGACATCCCCCCCCCCCCCACATCAAAAGTGCAATAAGAAATGCAATGATTATTAATAATAATATTTTGGTTGCAATTGCAGTAAAACCTTTGAGGTAAATGGGTAAATGTGCGCAATGTGTGTGTTCGGCTGCTGGCGATTTCCCTTTGCCCGGCAGGGAGGCTGCATCCAGGCACAGAGCCGCCGCGGCTGAAGAGGCGTGGGAGAGATGCGCCCGGCTGCAGTGTGAGGCTGAGCGCGGCAGGAGGCTGGCTGAGCACCACAGCGAGGTCAGGGAAAGGGAGTGCGATCTGTGGCGTCGCAAGCACGACTCGCTCAGCGACGTCCTCAGGGGGCAGGAGGAAGAAAAAGCCAAAAGGCAGAGTAAAGCCGTAAGTACAGCACTGGCTTCTCCTCCATCTCCTCCCAAACACAGCTATTCACCGCGGATCTCTAATGCCAAAACTTTAGCCAGTTGATGCTCTCCAGGCATATGCTCTCCAGGCATATGCAAATGTGTGTGAGGGGGGAGGGGGTGAGGAAAGGGAGTGAGTTCTCAACAGCTGGAAGCAAAGCCTTGAAAGCATAGTACAATGTGCGGTTCCACAAGTACGAAGAACCTCTAGCTATGTCACTTTTCTCTAGTTCAGCCCACAAACAGGCGCTATACAACATACCAGCTCCACATCTGCACTAATTGAGATTAATAGATTGTGGATATGAAAACAACAAGTCAGGAGGACGTCCCAAGGCACTGGGCAAGCATTGTTTCACATCTACATCTGGGGACAGGGAGGGTGGGGGAAAGGGGGTGATATGGAGTGACCAATGGCACTGTCGAAGAGGAGGGTCTTGAGGTGGGTCTTCAGAAGGGACTGCGGGATGGAGTACCACAGGTTGGGGGGCTAAAGGCTCGCCCGCTAATGGTGGGGCAGGTGGGTCGGGGGACACAGAGCAGCCTGGAGCAGGTTGGTAGGGGGTTAGGAGGTCGCAGATGTAGGTTAGTGCGAGGCCGTGGAGGGCTTTGAATGTGAGGAACAGAATCTTGAATTGGCTCTTCTGGATGATGAGAAGCCAATGGAGTCGGGCGAGGATGAGGGAAGATAGGGTCACAAAGTTCAGCACCTTGGGACATTCTCCCAACGTGAAAGGCGCTTTATAAATGTAATTTTGTTGTTGTTGTCTCTATCTCTTAGTGCCAGGCTAAATTCCAGACCTATTTCTTGTGCATGAGTGAAATTGACCAGCGGGTCAGCATTGCAAAAAAACATGATGGGACTCCAAATAGCTTTGTGGTAAGTGAACAACTCTGACTTTAAAACTAGACAACGATTTGTTTTCAAGAGACACGAGAAGTGGCTGAGAGTGGTTTCAAGCGCGAGTGAACTCTGTAAATCGTTTCAGGGAGGAGAGCGAGTGGAGGTATCTTTTCCTGTTGATGAAATGGATGAACATGGCCGTGGCTCCTCAAGGTAATGCAGAGACACCGTAGAGATGGGTTCTGTCAAAGATTGTCAGGGAATTCTTACTCCCCTTGTGTTATAACACGGTGTGGATTTGGATCCATATCAGACCCTGTGGTTAAAAACAGGTCAAGTTATCGTGCGCCTGCTGATAAGCACTTTTGTATTGTTGTCCCCCAGATAAAATGTCATCCACTTTCACAGTTGTGCCACGTTGCAGTGTGCCAATTTGCTGCCATTCACCAACAAATAATCCTGTAGTTCAGTGGTTACAAGCAAGAGACCTGGGTTCGATTCCAGGCAGGGTGATACCTTCCAGGCAGGTTTCCTTACTTCACACACCTGTTAATAATCCCTCAAAAGAACAATAATCAATTGATCATTTCAATCCAGAACTGCTTGTGAAAGGGACACTGCTACACACAATTGGCTGCCGCGTCTCTCCTACATATACAGTCAATTCACTTTGGAGTATAACATCAACATATGCCTAGAAGATGTGAAAAGCGCTATATCAAATGCAAGTACTGTATTATTATTACTAAATACAGTAATTGTGCTGTGACAGAACGTACACATGAACCACTTGATGTTACAGGCATCAATGTATGAAATGCATCAATTATTCTGACATAAGTTCAAAGATATTTCCTTTTTCACAGGGCAGTGTATCAAACTGCAGCACCTGATGATACAGCCCAGATATACTTCAGTGAAGTTGCCTCTGTTGGACACAAAGAGAAGCTCGCTTCAAAGAAAGGCAGAAAACTCATTGATTATTTCTGGCTTCCAGCTAGTGACAGCGATGAGTAACAAGACAGGGTATTTTAAACTGAAGTCAGAGAAGGCAAAGAACAGCTCTTGCAAACACAGAAATCCGCATTCTGTAACTTCTTCAAAGCGTTTCCACCATTGATAAATCTTCTCAACAGGAGTGCTGAAAAAGAACTGCTCGGACACTTCTTAAAAACAGTCATTGCTGCTAACATCATTGAATTATCATGGCTGGGGCAAATTATTGGAACCACAAGTGACCGGGCCCAAGTGGGGAGAAACTATTCGAAGAGACAAAGTGAAGGCGGTTTGTTATGTAGGACTCAAACCAGGCTGGTGAGGTCTCACAAAGGTGAATGAGGGAGAGACAGTGGGAGTGGTTTGTACGGCAGCGACTGTCTGGTCAGTGACTTAGGGCGACAGCCAGTTTGGAAGCGGTTGGTGTGACACATGGTTGACTTTCAGTTGGAACTAGTGAGACATGGTGACTGTAAGTTCGGAGTGTTTTGCGTGACATTGACTGCATGATAAGAGTGGTGGGAATTTTTACAAGAATTGGGTATTGAGTCAGGGACGAGTGAAGCTGAGACTAGTGACATAAGGTGAGCGTGGTGATGGAGGCACATCGCCAACATGGAGCAGACAATGAGACAAAGCATGTGTGGAGGTTACAGAGCTAGGGCGAAGTAAATGCTCAATGAAGTCACCCTATTTTAGAGACTAATGGTTGACCAATAACTGAAGATATGATCAGTTGCTGGCTTGTTCCTTTATTTTGTGAAAAGGCATAACATTTCCCATCCCTCATGTCACAAGTTGTAATTTTCCACCAGTTGTCAATGAAGTGTAAAAGTGTTACAATAAATGTGGGTTAAAATTTATTTAATGGGTTTGGTGGTAAATGATCCTTTATTTTCCAACATTAATTCACAAAAACAATAGCAAAATAAAACTTATAACTGGGAACCAGAACTAACAGCAAACAAATTATCTTTCAACAGGTTTCTAATATTGTGAGCATGCTCAGACCTTTACACTGGGTGTGTTTCTGACACAGCTACTGTGTGTGTGTGTGTGTGTGTGTGTACTGTATATATTATAAAGTGAGGCAGGAGGAAGGGAAGAGAGCCAGACAAGAATCATAAAGCGCGTGTGGAGACAGAAATCCGTGATACAAGGCAGACTAATGTTTCAGGCACTAATGACACCAGATGCGAGTGGAGGAGATAAGAGATAAAACATGTGTGAAGGCAAACCAGTGGCATTTTGTTGTTGTTGGCACAAAGCAGGTGTGAAGACAGATCAGAAACACAAGGTGTGTATAGAGAAAGATTAGACACAATTGTACAAATGGATTATTGAGTGGACATTTTGACCCAAATTGAGCCAGGCATCAATGAAGTAGAGGCTAGAATCATAGGGTAGAGGAGCAATGCTCGTGGAGCAGATGAGTCAAAGCATGTGTGTGAGAAATGGGGGCAAATAGTGTATATGGAGACTTGCTTCAGACAGTCTTGAAAAGAGATTCATTAATTCAAGTGTACAGAGAGAGAGAAAGATTTGTGGCACAAGGCTAAACAGGAGATGGGTGTAATACCCGCCACACAGATGGATGTGAAGATCAGTAACACAAAGGCTGGTATGAAGTAGTAATGTGTGGCAGAGGATAGGTGTGGAGATGCTGACTCGATGATGGCACAATGCAGACAGGTGACCCAAAGCAAGTGTACAGGCAGGTGACGATCCTGATGAGACAGACTCATGCTGCAAATCAGAGATTCTTATCTTTCATTCAAGTAGTGTAGACCTTGTGTCATGAGTCTGTTTACACACCTGCCTTGTGCACTGGTCTGCCTTCACACCCATGTTTTGTCACTTATTTCCTTCTCCACTCCATCCACGTGAAGGACGTTATATATATAAATAAATTATAGCAAGTTGTTGTTGTTGAGTGTTCGTAGAGTTACTAATAACACAAAAGTTATGGTTGGAGACAGATGAATGACACAATGTTATCCTATGTGAAGGACTCTGTCTAAAAGCATGCTTTTGTTTGCATAACATAAATATGAAAACAGAAATTAGGTGTGGAGACAGATTTGTGACACAATGCTGGAGGGAGGAGTAGAGCAGCTTGCTTTACTTCTACTCCATATATACTCTTGTGACTGTGCTCAGTGATCATGATGCCAATGACAAATGTACAGCATTTCTGCATCATGTGTCTCGCTAGGTAAGTTCTTGTCCACTTACATAGGCTTATATATTTACATTGCCGTTTTTCCAATGAATGTGTGTGTGTGGGGGTGCCAAATGCAGTCTGTGTCACACAAATTGTGTTATGATCCTGGATTTCTCCTGAAATTTCTTGGGTGCTTCAATGGAACTTTCAGGGAAAATTGTAATATTAATCAAAGAATTGTTTGTGTGATTGCTCTTAAACATCATTACAAAACTAACAACTGATTTCAGTGTCCTGCACACATACTAATTTGCACAAACACAAACAATGAAATTATGTTTTTAAATATTTAAATATGCCAAGCAAGAAGTGCGAACCAGGCTTTTTGATCCACAAACATTTTTACACAATCTTTGTCTGATCTTCTCAATAAATTATAAAGGTAAGTGTTGGGACATTCACATGGGCTTCATGTTGTGTTTACTCTGCAGGTTTCCCAACGGATTCACATGTGCAGCATGGTGGTGCCACATTCAGAATGTTACTGTCCCTCTCGCTGCATCACTGCTGCAATGAGTGCCGCACCCTTCCCTGATCCATCTTGTGATTGCAGGATCGTAACCACACACTTTGGGGCCAAAATCTTCACTGTGTCATCCACAATCTTGGAGAAACTGACGAGAAGCAGAATAAAATAAATGGCAGCAGACAGGTGAAGTGAGCCTCAACTTCTAGATCTGAGTAATGCTTAAGAATCAAACAACGTTGACATTTTGCCCCTGGCAGGGTGTGCTCTAAGAGTGTCAGGGTCTGCAAGTGCCGAGTTCTATTTGAGGTAGGCGCGGAAAATAATTTCTTTACTTGCCGGTAAGTGTGGTGTTGGCATTATGAGTTGTGATTCTTAATATGACTGGCGCAGATAAATTTAAATGGATTTAATAGGAACTTCAACAGGATTTGGGCAGATGTACAACTTACACAATTATATGATTCTTTCAGATCAGATAGTGTCCAAAACTCAACTCTAGCTCCAAAGTGACATGCTTGACAAAAGAAGGTCAGAATTAAGTCCACCCTCTATGGCAGTGTCACTAGCAGTTCCTGAACCAGAAGGGTCCACAGTATACCATGATACTACTGATAACAGTACAGCCAGCCTGGCTCATCAACAGGACTTGGAGACAGACCAATCACTGGGGGGCAGGGATTCTCCTATTACCACTGCAAGTCACTGGGAATATGGAGTACCAAGTTTGCAGATGACGCAAAGTTAGGAAAAATAGTAAATAGTGAGGAGGATAGTAGCCAGCAGAGAAGGTTACGAGGAGACCTAATAGAGATTTTCAAGATCATGAGGGGATTCGATAGGATAAACAGGGAAAAACTGTTTCCATTGGTGGGTGTGTGAGTGACCCAAGGTCACAGATTTTAAAATAGTTTCTAAAAGAGCAGAGGGGAGGTGAGGCAATTTTCTTTTCACTCAACGAGATTTCGAATCTGGAATGCATTGCCTGTGGTGTTGGCCGATTCAATAACAACTTTTAAAAGAGAGGTAGAAGTTTATTTTGGGGGGGACGGGTTTGCGCGATTATGAGGAGAGAGCTGGGGAGTGGGACTGAATTGCTCTTTTCAAAGAGCCAGCACAGACTCAATGAGCCAAATGGCCTCCTGTTGTGCTGTAAGATTCTATGATTCTAAGTCAAAGTCTAGTGAGTAGAGTGGTCCTAGTTTTGCTGTCTGAAAACCTGCCAGACAGTGAAAGCAATTTTAACTGGTTACACTCAAGCAGTTACAGATGTCAGACATAAAACCTAATTTGACTTAGACCCCACAGGTTCTTTCCAGAAACCAAGCTGATGTGTTAGAGGAGGAAACTCTGATCCAGTTTTCAGGTCACAAAAGCCTCCAGATTGCCTCTGGATTTGGAAAACAAACTGAGCAACAAAATTACATTTATAGAGCGCCTTTCTCGTCGGGAGGACATCCCAAGGCGCTGACAGCAGGTTTGCTTAGGGTTAAAATGGAAGAATTGCTAAACAACAAAAAGAAACAGGCAGCGAAACCAAACTGGCTAATTATTGGGTCTAGCACACAATTTACAACAACAAAATGACATCTGTAAACTGCCTGTAAACTGGTGAGAGGCTGTCCCAAAGTATTTTTGACCCAAGCTGGGGTCAGGATCAACGAATGTGGAGATAACCGATGTCATGGTCGAAGGAGAGGGTCTTGAGGCGGGACTTGAAGGAGGCTAGGGAGGAGGCGAGGAAGAGGGTTTGTAGAAGAGAATGCCAAAAGTTGGGGCAGAGTGGCTGAAGGCTCACCCGCCAATGGTGGGTCTAGGGACATGAAGCAGGATGGAGCCCGCTGAGCAGAGGAAATGAACAGGATGGTAGGGGATTATGAGATTGGAGGTGGGGGGTGGCAAGACCTTGGAGGGCTTTGAAGGTGAGGACCAGGATTCTGTATTAAATTCTCTGTGTGATGGGAAGTCAGTGGAGTTGAGTAAGAATGGGGTTGATAGGTTTGCCATGTCTGGTGCGGAAGAGGACATGTGTGATCATCATCACTTCTGGATGATCTAGACCTTATGAAAGAAGGAATTGCCAACAAGCAGGAGTTGACATAGTCAAGCCTGGAAGTCATGAAGGCATGAATGAGAGTTTCAGCGGCCTGAGGGATGAGGTAGTGGTAGAGTCGGGCAATGATGCAGAGGTGAGGGAAGGCAGAGCAGGTCATGGCATGGATGTGGGGAAAAAAGGCAGTTGAGGATTGAACAAGACACCTAGGTTCTTGACTGGCGCGAGTGAGCAACCATGGAGGTTGATGCTGCCAGCGCCTGATTCGATTCAGTCAGGCCTCAGTCTTGTTGACATTCAACTGTACAAAGTTAGCTCAAGACTGAGGTAGATAGATTTGTTATATCAGGGTCTTAAGGGATATGAGGCAAGGGTGGATAACTGGAATTGAGGTATAGATCAACCATGATTTTATAAAATAGCAGAACAGGCTTGAGGGACTGAATGGCCTAATTCTGTTTTTGTGTAAGATCAGATAGGTTAGGAGGTGCCAGGGCATGAAGGGATTTGAAAATGAGTAAGATCTTGAAATCAATCCGTTTGATGATTGGGAGCCAGTGGAGCCTGGCAAGGACTGGTGTAACGGAGGTACAGAGTTTCTGCGGGTGAGTATCCAAGTGGTGGAGTTTTTGATTAATTGAATTTTGTGTATGCTAGAGCTGGGGAGACCAACGAGGAGGGCATTGGAATAGTCCTGCTGGGAAGTGATGAAGACATGGATGAGTGTTTTGGCTGCTTTGGTTATGAGGTACAGATGGATGCGGTCAATGAAATAGTGGTGGGAAAAGGTGTTCCTTGTCAGGGAATGGCTGTGGGTTACAAATGAAAACTGGGATCCAACCTGACACCTAAGTCACACATTGATTCCGTGAGACTGAGAGAGAGATTTTGATGGGAGCCAAAGAGTATGGCTTCCAACTTGATGACATTCAGGTACAGGAAATTTGCATTCATCCAGGCCTTGTTTCAGTCCCTGAAAATAACTAAATGTAGCGATATCACTAGTGGGAATTAAAATTATAGTTGCTTACTGTGGGTGTAACTTGTACAAAGTGCCATCCACCCCGACAGTGACAGCCAGTTCTTCCAGGCCTTGGTTTTCTCTTATTTTCTCCACCACTGCAGCAATTCCAGCTCCGCAGAGACTGGCTGCTCGTTTAGAGATGGTCTGACACACCTCCTTCACAATGATGCTGTCATCACACGTGCTTTCCAATCCCAGTTGTTGTAGGATTGATCGGACTTGCAACAGTCCGAGGCTATCACTGATGAAACAGAGAAGAGAGGCATCAAGCAGCCTGACAGAATCACTTCTTTGGTGTTTTGGTTAGCCGGATGTCTTCACGCATGGAGAAACCCAGCACCCTAATTAAATATCCGAACTGAGAATTCCATTTATCCTACCTACACATGGAAATTTCAGATAAGATTGTTGGAATGAAATGCACACTCTCTCCCTGGAGGGACACATCCCGCTTACCTAATTCCGGAAAGTAATAATGATAATATAGTATTATTAATCCTTGCATTTGATATAGAACCTAATCACATCTTCAAGATTCTCAAAGCGCTTCACAAAATATACTGTTAAGTGAATTGAATGTATATTTTGTCCATGAAACGCGGCTACCAATTGTGCACAGCAGTGTTCCACAAACACTGTGGGTGGAGTGACCAAATTATTATTGTTATTAATTTCACTTTATGAACAGATTATTAAACTGTAAAAGCGATACCACAATCGACCAACAACTGGGTTCCTACTTACTACTAGGTAAAGGGTCGGGTGGAATAAGGGAACTTGCCCAACATTCCGCTCTGCCCAGAAATCGAACCCAGAACCTCTCATTTAGTGGAGTATTGGGTGTCAAGAGGGATGTATAGCTAAAACCCAGTAAATTGGGTGATGTTAGGACCAGGACGAAGTAGAAACATAACATAATACCCAATAAAAGACAAAATGAAAGTTTGATTCTTGAACTGGTATGGGGATAGGACAGGACAGTGGGATTGATAGTACAACACTTTCTGAGAGTGGGTGCAGAACTCAATAGGCCAGGTGGCTTCCTTCCATGCTGCCAGTTTCTATGATTCTAATGTTGGTGAAATTTAGAGAAACCATATAGGGCCCAACACGAGACTGCAGGACACCAAATATCTGCAGAATTGTGCTATGTGTTTGAGGAGACTCCTACTTGATTATTTTCAGGGCAAATATTGTGAAATGGGGATTGAGTTCAAATACCTTTCAATTTCTGTGAGGAAAGATGTCGTAAAGATGTCTTGTGTTTTTAGCCGTTCAGAGACCATGCCACGGAAGAGGATTCTTTTATCAGTCAATTCGATGAGAATATGCCGGGTAATTTCACCCAGGTACATACCACTGATCATCTTTTCATACCTATGGAGAGCACACAGCAGTGAGATACAGCGGCCTCACAAAGAAGCTACTTCGCCAGTGTGGGGCAGCTTCCTGTTGGTGTTTCAGAGACCAATGACCCACAACACAAGATTAGATCTACAGTATCACATCCAGAGTGTGAGATATGGTTTAAACACCAGATCCAGATTCAGGCTTGCCATAGATAAACCCCTGTGCAGTGACATCAGACAATATTTGTTTTACGCAGTAATTTCCTGGCAATCAACTTTTAAAAGTGGGGTAGACATTTATTTGGGGAGGACGGGTTTGCGCGTTTATGGGGAGAGTGCTGGGAGTGGGTATTGAATTGCTCTTTTCAAAGAGCCGGCACAGACTTGATGGGCCGAATGGGTTCCTTTTGTGCCGTAAGATTCTATGATTCTAATGACTAGAACAGATTGCCAGGAAATGTGCGTTTTAAAATGGCAGACACATTTGAGTGAATGAATGATGGGCCTTCTTCATCCAGACAAATCTTGGGATATTTTCTTAGCTGCCCTAGAAACAGCAATAAAATAATAATCCTTGAATTAGAATGAAGCAGTTCTTAATTGATCAGGACAAATTGTATCTGGCAGCTTGTAACCATAATGATAAGTTCTTACGTCTGCATTCTTGGATTCAGAGACTGACTATCCACATTTCGGTCAAAGTTTGTGATCAAGTCATCCAGACAACCGTTATCCCCAAATGCACCCCACTCCATATTGATGCACATGCGCCCTTCATCACCAGGCACCAACTCAATGTTCCTCATTTCCTCCATGTAACATGCGTTAGTACCGGTTCCTGCAGTCATAGAGAGAAGTGTGAAAGAACTGCACAGAATCCAATGTTCTACGCAAGGGTGGTTTAACCTTTTGTTTGAAAGGTGTGGGAAGAGTGGAGTGTGGCAGGTTGGGGAATTAGCGAAATGCCAGGACATGAAGTGATTTGTAGTTGATTGTAAGGATCTTCAAATCAATCTGCATGATTGCATGGAAATTCTGGAGATTGATTGTGAGAATGGGAGGCATACTCTCCCTGGAGGGACACATTCTGCTTCCCTAATTTCCAGAAAGTATTAGGTGCTGGTTTGTAGGAGCAAAGGCGTGGGGACTTCAGAGTGTGCATTGGAGTATTACTGGAGTCTAACCAGCTAAAACCAAATAACGTGCCATTGATAGCACAGTCTGCAAGTCCTGAGAAACTACAGAATGAATTTCCACAATCAATGTCCTATTTAATAGAGTACTCACCCACAATCAGGCCAATTTCACATCTTCGGTCATCATAAGCACAAGCCATCATCGTTCCAACCGTGTCATTTACGAGGGCAATAACGTTCAAATCAAAGTGCTGGAAAAACGTAATTATAAATACAGTAAAAGCTTGATTATCCGGCACCCTAGGGACCTGACCGGTAAACCACTAAAACCCACTAAAACCATTGATGTTGTTGCCTGGAAAGCTTTTCCGCAGTTTAATAATTATAATGATAATCCTTCCATTTGATATAGCACTTTTTACATCTGCTAGACGTCTCAAAACACTTCACAGAATATACTGTAGAGTGAATTGACTGTGTATATATAGATATATATGTGTGTGAGCGAAACGTGGCATTCAATTGCACATAGCAGTGTTCCACAAACAGTCATGAATTGAAATGACCAATTTATTATTGTTTGTCCAGCTAGGACAACTCTACCTACTAAGGCTTTGGTTTCCAAGGTTAATCGGAGCTGAGTGAGATAAGGGTGGTAGTGATGTGGTCGTGGAGACTGACCCAGATGAGTTTCACTGTGGAGCTTGAACCTACAACATACTGACTCATCTTGCTATCAACTGAGAAACATAATCAGTTGGTGCTCAGCTCTCAGTGAAGCAGGTTTGCTTAAATTTTTCACATTAAGTTATTTACCTGTTTGCGATGAATGGCCTTTCGTAGCAGGTCTACCACATCATTTCCTACAACATCTGTCGCATTGAATCCCTTGGTCCAACGCATGAGAAAGCCCTGCATAGAGAATAATAACCTGGAAAACTGAGCACAAATCTTTGTTTTTTGAGACTAACCTGTATCTCAAATGGAATACACACTCTCACCCACAAGAGACACACTCTGCTTACCTAATTATGGAGAGTGCATGTTTGAAAGCCAAGGCTTGAGGACCCCAGCTTATGTGTTGGGGTAACTGCTGGATTTTAACCAGCTAAAACTGCAGAGCTAAAATGCTATTGTAAAGGAGATTCTGTCCTGTTCTAGTTAGGAGGACAGTTACTAGTTGTTCATTTGACGGCCAATGGCACATGTTTGAGTCCTCTCTTTGGGTGACATGTACCAGACAGTCCTTGTGAGCTTTCTGGTGGGCAGCACAGCTCAACAAAAAACATGAGTGTGAGCAGTGCCTCAGAGCGTGTACTTCCTCCCATAGCTTGAAATATATCCCTTCCCATTGAGTGATGATTCCACCAGTTTGAGTCGCTGTTGTTCTGCAGCTAAAATCCAAAAATGATTTTAGAACCCACAATCTTCTTACTAGGTGGTGGGAATGTTATCAGTTGATCTTAAGGTGACTGGTTACCAAGTAACCTTGAGTTGCATTGATGGAAAAAATAGAGGTAGAGAGAATAATAATAATCCTTACATTTGATATACAGCTCTTTCATGCCATTGAGGTATCTCAAAAACTTCAGTGTATATTGTGAAGTAGATTGACTGTATTTTGCGAAAAGCAGTACTGAGTCCTGAGAGGAATTGTTTGACAATGGCTATGACAATGACTTTTGTCTGTGTCTGGTCCAGTCATGACTGTTAAGCCAGTCTAAACTTATCATCTAACATGAGGTATTAAATGACAGAAAAATTAGATAGAGAAGAAATGGGCTTTGTGCATCCTCACCTCATCCAGTTTGGTCTGTTTGCAGGGGAAAGAGAACGTGAATCCCAGTGACAGATTTCCTTCAATGTTCATCTTTTGCAGAAAGTCAATGATACATTCGACAATATGATCAAACAGCTGGAAAAAGAGATGTTAGAAACCTAAGCTGAAAATGAGATAATTGTGAACTGGAAGTTAAGCAGTAAGATCTGAGTGATTTTCTGTCTACCTTTCGGAACAGTGGACAATGGCAAAGTTTGATGCTGAGACAAAGAGGAAAGGGCTGTGACCATAGCCAAAATTGAACAAAAAAAGTCTTCAGGGGTAATCTGAAGATGGCAAAGGAGCAGGGTGGAAGAATTGAGGCAGGCAGATCTAGTGGGTTGAGACATAGTGGCTGAAGACTATGGTCTTCATAGTCTATGAAGACTACCACATACGGAGATGAGTTATTTGCCTCCTTATTTTCAAATAAATGTCTGAGCTCATCCACTCTATCTGCCTCCTTTCCAGTATTATATACTGAACAGTAAATCAATACCTGGTCCCCAGTGCCTTGCATTAAATCCTGGGAAATGATGTAGATCTCATTCGACATCTGAATTCCTCCCTCTTCAGGACTGGAAATGTTCACCAGTAAGACACGAAAATTAGTGCCTCCCAGATCCAGCGCTAAGAAGTTGCCTCGCTCTGCAAATCAATGTACATATAAAACACTAAACTCAGCACGCAGAGCTCACAAAAATCATAAGACTGGCCTGGATTAGGAAGGCCCTTTGACCCATCATATCTCATCCCTTCAGAACACCCACTCAAACTACCCTGCATCATTGCATCAAGCTGCTTTTTAAATGAGTCCACTGTCCAGTGGATTTGTTGGTTTTAAGCTCCTTAAAAAAAATTGGCTCTCATTACCACCTCCATACTTGAGGCAATGGCAGCATCACGGTCCATGGATACATATCATCACACCGAGCAAGTCTGAAACTTTGGCATGTTGTTTGATGCTCACCTGCTATTTATTGTTCCCAGCTCCAGTATCTGCTGTTTGACTTTCAGCCTCTCTGCCCCCATCCTTTGGAACTCCATCCTTCGCCTCGCACCCTCCTTTGCCTCCCTCAAGGCACATCTCTTCCACCATGCCTTTGGTCACCCTCCTACCTCTATCATCCTTCCACAAACCTGAATTCAACTACCTGTTCGGACTGTCTGTGAAAGGCACTTTGCAAATGTAATTTGTTGTGGTTGTGCTCTCAGCCCTATACTCTGGAATTTCTTCCTCAACTAATTAAAGGTCCTCTCAAATCTATCTATTTGCCCATGCCTTTGGTCATCTTTCCCCTCAACTTCATCAAGTGTAGCAGGCCAGGAACCACTAAGCGGAGGAAGCGGGTAGGTTGGTTGGGGTTAGGTGGTCGCAAAGGTAGGGGGGGAGCAAGGCTGAGGAGAGCTTTGAAGATGAGCACCAGGATTTTGAACTGCATCATTTGTATGATGGGAATCCAGTGGAGTCAAGCAAGGATAGGGTTGATAGAGTCATGGAACCTGTTAGAGGACAGCGGCTGCAGAGTTCTGGATGATCTGCAACCTATGGAAAGAGGAGTTGGGAAGGCCGACAAGCAGGGACTTTGCGAGGTCAAGCCTGGACGTTATGAATGCATGTATAAGGGTTTTGGCGGCCTGGTGAGACATTGGCAGTGGGGGAGGGCGGGGATTCGCTCGATGTTGTGGAGGTGATGCCTGCGGGTGATGTCACCAAGAATGGAGACGAGGAGAATTAGTTTTACCCAGAGACTTGTTACAGTCTGGAAATGTACTGCCTGAAAGGGTGATGGAAACAGATTTGATAATAGCTTTCAAAAGGGAATTGGATAGGTACTTAAAAAGGAAAAAAATTGTAGAGGTTGAGTGGGACTAGTTGGTAGCTCTTTCAAAAAGCTAGTGCAGGCATAATGAGGCGAATGGCTTCATTCTGTGCTGCAAAATTCTATGATTCTAAATCTTCCTACATACAAACGTTTGTTAGGAACAAACATTTGCCTATTTGACATTCCCCCCACCCTCTCTATTATTCCCCCCACCCTCTCTGTTGCAATCTTTATCTCAGACACATGAAATACAAGATTTATTAACCTAGCAATAGTATTAGGAAGATTCAAAACATATTGGTTAAAATCTGATTTTTTTGGAATGAAATACAAACCATATTAACATCCAAACATCCATTTGATGTTCCACAAGTGGAAAGGAATTACAGAGTTTAGTAAACAATGTCCTGCAATATCTGAAA
Organism: Hydrolagus colliei; assembly: GCA_035084275.1. NCBI lineage: Eukaryota > Metazoa > Chordata > Chondrichthyes > Chimaeriformes > Chimaeridae > Hydrolagus > Hydrolagus colliei. Next base: position 12,149,296 of record CM068757.1, on the reverse strand, counting down.
TGAGCTCACCTGTACCATCAGGTAAAGCACGTACGAACGATGGCAACATAGCAATTGAGCTCATATCGTGGGTCTCAGCCTTCAGACCCATTTCCATCTCCTTCCTCATCCTCTTCTGTACATCAACGAGCTGTTGATTGCTCATTATGAATGGCCTGAGGATTTTGTTGATAATCTGACGCTGTGCAGCCAGGCGGGCGGCTACAGCTGCAAGCATGGCTGCACCCTTACCAGAGCCATCTTTGGAAAGAAGAAACTTGATCTCATCATCTGGAAAGTGCGATTTAACAATAGAATGCAGCTTCTCTTGGAACCTGATGCAGTGACAAACGATAAAACATTTCAAAGGTTAAACAATTATCTCTGGACATACAAATCCTTTCACAGCAGGCCAAGCACTTACTGATTTGTCTCAGTAATTCGGGACATGATTTGCCTGAGGTGATATTTAGAACAGAGGGGGCATTTAATCAACAGTAACGTGCAAAAGAGAGATATCTGAGGGGACAACTAAAAGCAAGGGAATTTGGATTAGAGTGGATGGCTTCTTCGAGGACCAAACACTGATACAGAATACTTGGCCAAATGGCCTTTGACTGTGTCACTGATTTTATGATTCTCCTTAGAGTTGTTGCAGATTATGAGCTCACGTGGAGAACAACACAAGTGCAGGCTTCACAAGGCAGGTCAAACAATAAAAGCTTTTTGACCTCTTTGATCTCACCATTTCCCACCCTCTGCTGGGCCAAATACATTTTGTTGGTGCTTTAACAAGCTGTGACTCCAGTCTATTGGGGCAAAGATGCCTTGCCCCTCATTCTTTAGTTTGATCCTTTTTTCACTCTTTTTTCACTTGTATCATCCTATTCATCATTTCCCTTTATTTCTCCACATTTCTTTTTCACCCAGTGGAGTGCCCCTGACCTCTTCCTTACCCTCCACTACCAGTGGCAAAATATGACAACATACGAATAATCCATGCATTTGATTTACGACAAATTGCATTTATAGTGCCCTTCACCCAGGGTAGCATGCCAGAGCGCCTCTCAGAAATAACACCGTATCACATGAATCTGCTATTTTGAGGAAGTCACTTACTTTGGATTTTTTTTGTAGAGAGTTCCATCCACACCAATGGTGATCTTGAAATGCGGAACAGTCTTGTATTTTTTCATTTTGGTTAAGACTGCTATGAGACCGGCCCCACATAACGTGGCAGAGCGTATGGAAACTGCATGGCAGATCTTCTGCAGAATCATATAGTCTTGCTCGTTGGGATCTTGCCCATATTTCTTCAGAATGTTGAATACTTTGTCGAATCGTCCTGTCTCACTGTAAATAGAATTTTAAAATGACCAACTTGGTGAGTATTTTATCCAATTATGTTAACACCAACAACAAAATTACATTTGTATAGTGCCTTTCACGCCGTTAATATCAAATGCAAACAGTAAGAAAGAAACACACTGTAATTTTAGTATACTTTTGGAACACTGCAGTATCTCAGAGTACTTTCTGTCAAGCCTAACAACTTTGCACAGCCCCTCACGCAATGCAGCATCCCAGAGCTTGACAGTGACAGAGCACCAAGTCAGGGGGAGCCAACTATAGGCTCGGTTGAAGAAAAGGTGTTGAGGCACGATCTGAAAATGAGATAGGAAGAGGCAAAGTCTCTTGAAATCAATCCGTTTCGTGATAGGGAGCCAGTGGAGCCTGACTAGAATTGGTGTGATGGGGAGATGAGTTCAGTGAGGGTGATAATGCAAGCGCAGAGTATTAGATTAACTGGGTTTTGTGGATAGTGAAGCTGGGAGACCATCAATAAGCGTATTTGAGTAGATGAGTGACAAATGCATGGACATGTGCATGGAGGGTGGACAGCTGGGTTTGGGGTAAAGTACAATCATTACTGTGGACAATGCAGCAGAGGTGGAAGAAAGTGGTCCTGGGCATGGACCAGATATGGGGTAGAAAGGACAGCTGTGAATCAAACCTGATGCCTAGGTTCAATGAGTCTGAGGGATAGGCCTGGGTGGTTGAGGACATCAGAACCACCGGATAGAAGACTTTGATGGGAGCCAAGCAATTTGGCTTTCCTCCTGTCAACATTCAGCTGCAGGAAGTTTATACTCATCCAGGCTCTGATGTCTGCTAGGCAAGTTACTAGTACTGTATATTGGCAGACCTGGACTACCGATGGAGGAGAAATAGATTTGTCCATCATCCACATAGATGTAGAAGTTGACTCTATGTGAGCACTCTGAGACTCCATCTGGCAATGGAGGGCACTATATAAATCCAAGTTGTTGTTGTTGCCTGAGAATGACATTGCCAAGAGGGAGCGAAGATGAGGAAGAGGGTGGCAAAGATAGAGCTCTGAAGTACACCACAGGTAACCGGGCAGGGATAGGAGGAGAAAGCATTTTCAGAGATAATTGTTTGTTATATAGGACTCGAACCAGGGAAGTGCGGTTCCACTAAGGTGGATGAGCAAGCTGACTATGCCATTTTCATCCATAAAGATGGTCAGTTGTGTCGAACACGGTGAGGAGGTCCAGGAAGACGAGGAGGCAGAGAGAGCCCTGGTCAGAGAGTGAGAATGTCATTTGTAACCTGACAAGTGCTGCCATTGTCAGGTGTCATGACAGCTGTTTTAAGAGGGAGAGGAACAGAGCCTGAGACTGACTATGTTAGCCAGCAAGAGGGAGAGAAGGGGGAGTTGAATGACCAGCAACTGGGCGAGAAGTGGGTGAAAGGAGCAGGGGATGGACTTCATCTGGACGTTGGTGGTTGAGAGGGAAGAGGAGAAAATGAGGCAAAGCAGTGTATAGATGGTGAACCGGTAGGGACTGGGGCAGGAGGGGTGGCTGGTAAAAATGATCTGGGAGGGAACGTGGGGGAGGAAGCAGCTGAGCAGATGTTTCAAATCTTTGAGGCAAAGAAGTCTAGGACCTCTTCTCACTTGGCATTGGAAGTGAGGATAGGGGATGCTCGAGCAAAGTAGGTGATGAATGGTGGAGAACAGTACCTTTGGATTTCAGAAAGCAGGTCGGTGTCAAAATTCCAATCGGTCATTAGGTTTGGTGTTGCATTTCCTCTGAAAAGAACATTTTCTTTGACTAATTTCAACATAATGAGGCGGACAATCTCACCCAAGTACTTATGGCTTATCATCTTCTCAAATCTGTGTCAATGAGAGAAAAGTTAAAGTATAAGTATCAGCAGTTTACAAGACTAAAATAATATCATGCAGCAACAGAGAAATTAAAAATATTACATTTGCAAAGCACCTTTCATGTCGGGAAGACGTCCCGAGGTGCTGGATAGCCAAGGATTTGCACCTGAGCTGTGGGCTGGGATTAGGAGTAGTGGAGAGCAGGAAGGGTGGGGTAGGAAGGTGATGAATGCGCGGTTACAATCTTGATACTGGCCATGCTTTCAACACAAGGGAAAGGTGAAAGGACTGCGGGAATGGGGCTAAGGTTAGGTAGCTCTGTTGGTTAGCTTGTGGTGATAATATTACTAAGGTGAGGGGTAGGGAGAAAGAGAGAAGGCGGAGGGGGAGATAGAGAGAAAGAAGACGGAGGGGGAGAGAGAGAGAGGATGCAAAAAGAAAGAGAGAGAAGGTGGGGGTTGGGGGGGGGGAGGGAATGCGGGAGAGAGAGAGAAGGCAGAGGGACAGCAAGGTGGTTGGGGAAAAGGGGGGAGTGGAGGGAGAGAGTGGGGGGAGAGAGTGGGGGAGAACATGCTTCAAGTTGAATAGTGTCTTGGAGCATAGTACAGTACCCACAGATGGGTTGGGTGTCGAGAAATGGGTGGTGACCATATAAGTGGTTGAAGAGGAAGGTTTTTAGGTAGGATTTTATGGTAGATAGAAAAGATGCACAAGCAGGGAAAATGTACCAGGGTGTGAATGGATTTGTAGGTGAGGATCTTGAAATTGATCCCTTAGTCTACTCTCAGTGGAGCCTAGGGAGAATTGTTGACGGGTGAAATGGAGACCTTTGTTTAAAATCAAGGTGAAAATTTATCTGGAAATTTTTGGAGTAACCCCATTTCCATTGTCTGTTTGACTGGGCTCATACTGACCAGTGCCTATCCTGAAGGCAACTAGAAACAAACAGTTAAATTGGGTGAGAGTGATCACTCACCTGTAAGTTCCAGGAATCAGGCATAAACTGTCCAACTCCATGTCAAACTCTGTCTGGAAATCATTCAGAGTGCCATCCGATCCGAACCCCCCCCACTCCACATTCACGCACATCCGTCCTTCATCCCCTTCAACAAGCTCAATGTTCCTCATCTCCTCCATGTAACAAGCATTTGTGCCTGTCCCTGGAATTGAAATAATAATAATAATCCTTGCATTTGATATACTGCTTTTCACGTCTTCTAGACATCTCAAAATGCTTCACAGAATATACTGCATGAATATTCACTAAAATGAATTGACTGTATATTTGTGGGTGAAACGCGGCAGCCAATTGTACACAGCATTGTCTCACAAACAGTCGTGGATTGAAATGATCAATTTTGTTTTGAGGGATTATTAGGCGTGTGGAGTAAGGAAATTTGCCCAAGGTTTCGCCATGACCTGCCTGGATTCGAACACGGGTCTCACGCTTATAACATGAATGCTCTAACCACTGTGGTATAGGACTCCAGGAATTGAAGACAAATAATTTGAGGAACAATGTTGGGAAGGCAATGGGCAGAACACCTTTGAGAAGTACTCAGTCATCTTTCACTGTTGGATCACACGGTTTAAAAAAACACTGATGTTCCCATCAATTTATCAAAAATAGTGCCCAACATAGTCACGAGAATGTCCTACATTTAATCTAGTTTGGTTGAGAATGAAGGGTGCTACGTAAATGGGAAACAAGAGCTCTAGAATAGTGTGGGGAAATGAATAAAATGCACCATGTGTAACAGAAGCAGTTACAAGAGACTAGTATCAGCCAAGCAATGCTTCCCAGTTTCAAGCAGCCCTGAATGATGGACATCAACAGGCATTTGGGCCTTTCTTCTCAGCTTTTGATGACTCCTGGAGTTCAGTCTTACCCACAACGACTCCAATCTCACATCGCGGATCTTCATAGGCACAGCTCATCATGGTTCCGACAGTGTCATTGAGTACAGCCACTGTACCAATTTTGTAATCCTGTCATAGAGAAATAAAACTTTGGTCACAGAATCAGCTCCTCTTTTATTCCTCATACATTGTCTGTATCCTCCTGCAGCAACTACACACCCTTCAACTGCAGGGACACTTATAATGTGCATCATTATTGGGCTACAAAAAGAGACTGTATGGGTCCTTTTTTTAGTTAATATAATAATCCTTGCATTTGATTTAGCACCGTATCACATCTTAAAGACATCACAAAATGCTTCATGGAATGTACTGTAAAGTGAATTGACTTGTATATTTTGTGGGCTTGGAAAAAGAGAGGAAGGTACAAATAAAGAAACAAAGAAAGATCTCATTAATATTTCATTACTAATAGGTCCACATGTACCGCATGAAAAAACCGCTTTCTCAACTGTCAACTCCCTTTACTATCTTAAATCTAATTTAAGATACCTGATCTAATTTGTGGAGTCCTGTAGCTCAATGGTTAGAGCACTCATCTTACAAGCGTGAGACCTGTATTTTGAATCCAGGCAGGTTAGGGTGAAACCTTGGGCAACTTTCCTTACCCCACATGACTAATAATAATCCGTCAAAAAAAGATAATAAATTGATCATTTCAATCCACGACTGTTTGTAGGATACTGCTGTGCGCAATTGGCTACTGCATTTAACCCATAAATATACAGTGAATTCATTTTGCAGTATATTTTGTTGTTTTTGTTGTATTCTGTGAAGTGCTTTGAGATGTTTAGAAGATATGAAAAGGTTATATCAAATGCAAGGATTATTATTATTATTAATCACCCTTGAAATCCTTCTGTTCAAGGGAATTACAGCAGCAGTTTGCCCATTGTATCCTCATAACTAATGAGGACAGAATGTGCATACTCTGCCCAAACTACCAAATCAGATACAACACAGATTGGACACAGAGTAAAACTCCAAGCATTACAGTGTAAGAATTAGGAGCAGGATCTTGTTATATTGACTCTCTCTCGCCCAGGGACAATGAAGTAAATTGTACTCTGGTGGGAATGTGACTGACCAAACTGAGCTGACCACACAAGGATTGAATCTGACACCTTCTGCTCTGTGCCCCACACAGGGTTGCAGTGAGCTGGGTGGATGTCTCAGGGCAGGATTACACAGCTTAGTTTCTTACCCCTCTACGTTGAATGGCATCTTGCAGGAGTTGCACAATATCATTGCCTTCAACTCCACTGATGTTGAAACCTTTGGTCCAGTTGATCAGAATTCCCTGAAAATACAAATGAATCCATTCTTTAATGAGGTTCAAAATATCAATTATTTTTTATCTTGTCTCCCATGAATCCCAGGAGAATACAGAATTCATATATTTGATGCAAGTAAGGTTAAAGTTTAAAGATTACGTTCAGTAAATTTGTAGTCTGCTCTACCACACCAATAATAGATATTTACCTTCAATTCAGATAAAAATTGCCATCTCACAGAAATTCAATGAATCACAGACTGCAGCAAACTGATGTGGCATCTCAACTAACAACAACTTAGATTTATATAGTGCCCTCCACGCCGGACGGCATCTCAGAGCACTTCCGGGATTGCTGCATTTAGTCAGTATATTTCAGCAAGAAAGCATGGGTTGATTACACAATCAGTATGCAGAGCGATAGTTGAGCATATTTCTCTAAAAGCAGATATTGACAAAAAGAGGAAGCTGGCCAAAAAAGAAAGCGCTCTCGAATTTCACAAGATAACCCGGACTTGAAAAAAAATCAATGGTCTGGAATGCATTGACCGAAAGAAGCAGATTCAATATTCAAAAGGGAATTAGATAGGATATTAAAAATAAAGAATATGCAGGGCTATGGGGTAAGAGTCCTAGAACTGGTCCCAATGCCCAAGGAATCCAGCCACATCTTGCTGTTCTTATACTCACTAGCATGTGGCATTGGGAGTAATCCAGAGATTACCACCTTTGAGGTCCTGTTTTTTCATCTCCTCTCAAACTCCTGAAACTCTATTTGTAGGGCCTCAACCCTTTTTGCTTCCTATGTCATTGGTTCTAACATGTATCACTGCTCCCCTTCTCCCCGCAGAATGTTCTGCACCCGTTCCATGACATCCTTCATCTTAGCACCAGGGAGGCAACAACACTGCAAAATTAATGTCCGCAATTGCAGATATGCCTGTCCTGACGTGAAAGACACTTTATAATGTAATAATGTTGTTGTTGTCTATCACCCTGACTATAAAACCTCCAAAGGTTTGTTTGGTGCAGTGAAGACTGCTGACCTCATCAAGCTTTGTCTGTTTGCAAGGAAAAGAGAAGGTAAATCCACAGGGCAGTATCATATCTTTGATTTTCTGTTTTTCCACAAATTTGATAAGGCATTCAGTGATGTAGTCAAAGAGCTGTAATTGGAAATGGATATTGCAGTTAATTTGTGAAACAATAACAGCATACACAGCCACAATTGTTAACTGTCTTCTCCATAGTAGTCAATAATGTAGCCTGAAGCAAACGCTCAGTACCTACTTTATCAATGTACACTTTTCAGCTATTTGTATATCACAATGTTATTAATTATTTTACATAACAATCAGATTGTTTTTGCCCTGAATTACAAAGCGTTATCTTATTTCCGACCTAAATATTATTAACTTTCATTTATTTTTATATAAATGTCATATTGTGAAATTGTAAAAAAAAATCATTTGTGCCTAGATGTAATTTCTATACCTTTAACCCACTAACAAAATGAAAAAGACAAGCCCTGGGGAACGCAGACTTGGCACAAAGCCAGTCGCATCCTTATCTAAGTATTTCATAGGGCAGGGAACAGTAACGCATCCTTATCTAAGTATTTCACAGGGCAGGGAACAGTAACTCCTGCAAACCTTGAAGTAACTGAGACATTGTCTAGACTAGACACCATCTGGAGATGAGCTTGTTTTCGCCTGAATCGTTCGAAACCTGGACCCCTTAATTATTTTTTAATTACCCTGTGTTACAAAGTTTAAAAGTTAATTCTTGTAAGATAGCTTTAGAAATATATCTTGTGTGATTTAGACTACAATATTAATCAAGCACATCAAGCACATACCATGTGGCAATTATATTTTCTTAACCCTTAGCCGACAAATGCTCAGCATGTGAAGAACTAATCAGTAGACAATATTTAACCTTGCCAGAGAGACATGGAGTGATTGATGTCACTATTTGAATAGTGGAGCCATGTGATTGATAATATTTTTGTAACTGCCTTTGTGTGTACTGCAAACCCCTGTTTTTTATGTATAAAAAGGCTGCATTTACTGATCACTGCAGCTCATTCTTTTGACTGTCAGGTGCTCTACTTGGAGACTGTTGACTTCTGAGAATCAGCTCTTGCTAGCAAATAAACTTTACATTTTCTTATCCACAGTGTATGGTCTGTTTGTAAGACAACGGTTCTGGGAATGAACAAAAAGTTCAACTTCACAATATGCTCTGCTCATTACATTAGCTAACTAGTATAAGCACTCCTTGCACAAAGGATGTTATATAAATGGAAGTTGTTGTAGTGACTATCCTCCTTGGGTAGGACATAGGCAGGATCTCCTTACAGCTAAGCTGAATAAAAAGTGATATTTTTGACACAGAAATGTTGTAATCAAATCAACCCTAGGTGAGGGTCTTGGTAGTCTGACTTGTCAGCAAGTTTGAAGGACCAGAAAAGCAAGGAAAAAAAAGAGATATCAACAAGGAAGGAGGTGGGTGGTTTGAGGTGGAGGTGTTTCTTGAATTAAAGGATGGTAGAGGGTGACATGCTCTAAAGAAAGAAAAGGAGGAAGACCAAGAGAGGGTGAAGCAGATGACAGCCTTGTCATCACTGTGGTGTAGACAGGGAATATGGTGAAAATTGTACCCAGATCCTCAATGAGAGATGGGGATTAAAGCATATCAATGTGCTAATCCATCATATAGTCATTGCAGGCAAGAGTTTTATTTAGAGAGCAGTCATTTTCTAGAGCAACGCAGAAGAGCTACCTACACATGTTAATGTCCCTCAATCTGGAATAGAATGCACTCTCTCCTGGATTAGATGCACCCTGCTTTCTTAATTCTGGAGGGATTTATGTGTGGGTTAGCAAGAGCCAAGGCTTGGATACAACAAAGTGTGTGTTTGGGTAACTGCTGGAGTCTAACCAGCTAAAATTGCATATCTCGCCTTTGAAAACAATGTCCAGCAAGCTTCGTACCACTTGTCTAGCAAAACCACCCTATTTGTTACGGTTTGGATTGTGGGGTTAACAGGAGCTGAGTGGGAGGAGTTCCTGCCCATAGTGACTGGTCTGCCCCTCTGAATCCTGCCAATGAACCACTAGCTGGGCTTTCATCAACAGTGACCTGGAATACTGCAGACCTGCTTGGCTCATGTACCCAGACTTTGAGTATTCAGTTCCATATCCATCTGTCCTTCCTACCTCTGCCACATTGCTAGCCCCCACTCTACGTCACCACTAATGGCATTCAAACCCTCATCCTCGCTGGACTCCCATGTTTGACCATCTACAATGTCCAGCTCATCAGAAACGCTGTCGTCTGGGTCTTCACTATAATTCCATAATCCATCAATCTCAATCCATTACTGTTTGTGGAACACTGCTGTGCAAAATTGGTTGCCGCGTTTCGTCCACAAAATATACAGTGAATTCACTTTACCGTATACCTTGTGAAGCACTTTGTGATATCAAGACATGATAAAGCGCTATATCAAATGCAAGGATTATTATATCTCAATCCTCACCATTCTCTACTGACTTCCTGTTTGGGAAAGGATCGATTTTAAGATCCTCAACCCCATATAAATCCTTCACACTACATTTCTGTCTTCTCGTACTCCACTCCTCTGCCCAACTCCTCGTTTAGCTGGCACAGGCCTACTGTATATGCACAATCTCTCTAAGCCACCATTGATTATAGTGCCTTCAGTTATTGCACTCCTGACCTTCAATTACTTGGCTCAATCATGGTACCTCCTCACTCTTTATCTTTAAATTCCACCATGCCTATGGTCACCTCTCCCATCCTTATTTGACATTCAGTTCTGCCACTTGAAATGGAGTTTATTGTGTGCCTTCTGGTGAGTAGCAAAGATCAACATTAAATCTTAAGAGCATTACACTTGATTCCTGCCTAGAATCAAGGTTGATTCCAAGACTAGGAAGAGTAGGAAAGGAGGGAGAGTTAAGAGGGCAGCAGAAGGCACGGTCGAAGAGGAAGGTCTTGAAACCGGCCTTGAAGGAGGAAAGGAAGGAAATGAGGCAAAGGGATTGCAGGATGGAGTTCCAGAGTGTGGGGGAAGAGAGGCTGAAATCCAGGCCACCAATGGTGGGGTGGTTTGGGTGGGGTACATGGAGCAGGCCAGAGCCCACTGAATGGAGGGGACAGGCAGGCTGATAGGGAGACAGCAGGTCAGAGAGATAGGTGGGGACAAGGCCGTGAATGGCCTTGAAGGTGAGGACGAGGATCTTGCATTTGATCCTCTGAAGGATGGGGAGCCAATGGAGACGGACGAGGGTGGGAGCGATGTGATCGCGGAGCCTATTGCAGGAGAGTACACGAGTTGCAGAGTTCTGAATAATCTGTAGCTTGTGAAGGGAGGAGCTGGGAAAGCCGATGAGGAGAGAGTTCCCGTAGTCAAGCCTTGATGTGTTGAATGTGTGGACGAGTGTTTAGGCAGCGTGGGAAGGTGAGGGAGTGCGGAGTCTAGTAATGTTGCGGAGATCAAAGCATGACCACAACATCTACCAAACTAAATATACTAACTACCAATAGCTATCTCTGACTGCACTAACCTGACTAAATTTACCAACTACTGCTTGTCAGCCTTCCCAAATCCTCCCTCCATAAATTGCAGATTATCCAGAACTCTGCAGCCCATATCCTCTCCCACACCAAGCTCCGTGACCATAACTCCCCCATTCTCACCCGACTTCATTGGTTTCCCATCATTCAGGAGCCAATTCAAGATACTGGTCCTCATGTTTAAAGCCCTCCACAGCCTTACTCCATGAACTTCTAACCCTCTACCTATCTGTCCACTCCCTCTGCTCAGCGGGCTCCGGCCTGCTCCATGTCCCCCGACCCACCAGGTCCACCATCAGTGAGCGAGCCTTCAGCCATTCTGCCCCCAACCTTTGGAATTGCATTCCGCAATCTCTCCGCTTCACCCCCTCCCTAGCCTCCTTCAAGTCCCGCTTCAACACCCCCTCTCTGACCGGCCGCCCCTTTCCCTCCACTCCAGCTCGGGTCCAAAACACTGACTGTCCAGCGCCTTGGAATGTCCTCCCGACATGAAAGGCACTTTCAAAAGTATTGTTGTTGTTCTACCAACATCACTCACAACCTAATTTACTAACTTCCATAACCTCTCTCACTACACTACCTAAATATGCCTATGTAAACTACACCTTTCTAAATCTGATCTTACAAATTCATGGGAAGTAGCAGCTATGAGCAATGGATGGCAGAGAACAAGAATGGAGTACGTCTCTGCGCAATATGTAGGTGTCCAATCAAATGTTGGCAAAAAAGAACACAAGTGGGTCACTCAGTCCATTGATCTTTTCCAAAAACTTGCAGTTATATCGCGCCCCTCGCGTAGGGTAGTATTCCACAGCTCCTGACAGTTGTGGAATATGATGTTCTAACAGTTTATTTAAAGTCTTGGTAGATTGTTTAATCCCAATGTTCAGTCCTTTCACCATATTCATTTATACCTTCACAAGAAGTCTAACAGTTACTAAAAGATCCCTCGTGATTCCATTTGAACCGAGTAGGTCCTGTGCATTTTGTTGTAGGGATCTGAATGAGAAGCAGAGAATTTGCTTAATGGAACACGGTCTAGGTGAGGATCAGAGCACTTGCAAGTTAGCTCATGACACCCTTTTGCACAGGATGCTATTTGGAATTTCTTATAGCTGCTCAACAATCTCTCACCAATCTGTTCTTACATGGTTCAAATTATTGGTTTTGGTGACAATGAAAATTCTCTGCTTGGAGTTTAGCTTTAGTCCAAAACTATCTTCTATTAATCACCCCCAAACTCTCTCTCAATAGCATGTGTTTGTGTGGGGTAACAAGCGCTCATACCTGTACTCCTGTGCCCTGCATGATTTCCTTTGAGACTGGAAAGACCTCTGGTTTGATTAACAGTTTACATTTTTTATCAATACTCAATTTCACCAACAAGATACGGAACTTCGCTCCACCAAAGTCAAGTACGATAAATTCTCCTTTTTCTGTCAAAAACAGAGAGCAGGGCACCAGTTTTAATGTGCAGCACAACTCTGACTGAACAGTTCTATAGACACAACAAGCCATTCAGCAACAACAACAACAACAATTTACATTTATATAGTGTCTTTCACGTCGGGAGGACGTCCCAAGGCGCTAAACAAGAGGCGTGTGACCCGAGCTGGGAGGGGAGTGTTTGGGAAGGGGTGAAACACGAAGGGGAGGTAAAAGAGTTCGGGGTGGAACAAAAGGCACGATCGAAGAGGAAAGTCTTCAAATCGGCCTTGAAAGAGGAAAGGGAAGAGACAAAACGGAGGAATTGAGGGATGGCATTCCATAAGGTGGGAGCGGAGAAACTGAAGGCACGGCCTCCGATGGTGGGTCGGTTCGGGCGGGGGGCTTGGAGCAGGCCAAGTCCTGTTGAACGGAGGGTCCAGGTGGGCATGTAGGGGGAGAGTAGATCCGTTAGGTAGGATGGGGCAAGGCCGTGCAAGGCCTTGTAGGTGAGGACGAGGATCTTAAATTCGATCCTCTGGAGGATGGGGAGCCAGTGGAGATGGGCGAGGGTGGGGGTTATGTGGTCACGGAGGCGGGTGCGGGATAGTACACGGGCTGCAGAGTTTTGGATGGCCTGCAGCCTATGAATGGAGGAACTGGGGAGGCCGACTAGGAGAGAATTTCCGTAATCCAGCCGTGAGGTGATGTACGCGTGCACGAGTGTTTTGGCAGTGCGGGGGGTAAGATAGTTACGAAGCCTGGCAATGTTGCGCAGATGGTAAGTTTATTATTATTAGGCGTGTGGAATAAGGAAACTTGCCCAAAGTTTTGCCCTGATCTGTCTGGATTTGAAACACAGGTTGTGAGGGCGAGTGCTCTAACTACTAAGCTAAGGACTCCATAGTAACAGTAAGATGGTTCTTACTGCTCTCTTTGGATTACAACTATCCCAGCACTTAGCTTAGTAGTTAGAGAACTCGCCCTCACAACCTGTGTTTCGAATCCAGGCAGATCAGGGCAAAACTTTGGGCAAGTTTCCTTATTCCACACGCCTAATAATAATAAACTTTCCATCTGCGCAACATTGCCAGGCTCCGCAACTATCTTACCCCCCGCGCTGCCGAAACAACACGACAGGAAGTGGAAACAACTACAACAAAATTACATTTGTATAGCGCCTTTCATGTCAGAAGGATGTCCCAAAGTGCTGGGATAGTTGTAATCCAAAGAGAGCAGTAAGAACCATCTTACTGTTACTATGGAGTCCTTAGCTTAGTAGTTAGAGCACTCGCCCTCACAACCTGTGTTTCGAATCCAGGCAGATCAGGGCAAAACTTTGGGCAAGTTTCCTTATTCCACACGCCTAATAATAATAAACTATAATAAACTGGTCATTTCAATCCACTACTGTTGTGGAGCACTGCTGTGCACAATTGGCTGCCGCATTTTGCCCACAAATATATTGAACAGTCAATTCACTTTACGCTTCACTTCTGTGAAGTGCTTTGAGATGTTTAGAAGACGTGAAAAGCGCTATATCAAATGTAAGGATTATTATTGTTTGGTATGGTATTCCTATTCATTGAATTTGATGTCTTGTTGGGTTCTACTCAGATTTGGCAGCGAGTGAGACCACACTATCTCAGCCACAGATTTGTAGCATGGAAAAAACTCACTATGGGAAACAGCAGGTTACAGTAAATTGTACATTAACAATAAGTCTCAATAAATCTCATTCAACAAAAATTGTTGCAACAATATATAATTACAAGCATTCCTCGCTCAATGTCGTAGTTTGGTTCTTGAAAAGTGCGACTTTAAGTAAAACAACGTTAAGTGAACAAACCGACCAGCGGAAACAGCTTTTCCCTATCTAGCCTGTCGAAACCTTTTATGATCTTGAAGACCTCTATCAGGTCCCTGCGTAACCTTCTATGCTCTAATGGGAAATGTCCTAACTTCTCTAGTCTGTCCTCATAGCTAAGGTTCCCCAAATGAAAACAAACTAACTAGTGACAAATATAAGTTTATCTGGCACAGAGGATTTCCATCTGTTATGTTACTCATGCTTTTTCACATTTCTTAAATAGGCTTGAGTTTTTTTCTGTGACCCTAGGCTGTGGGCTGGCAAATCACATACTGTACAATGATCTGGTCAACAAATTAAAACAGGTCACTTATTGAGAATGGATAAACTGTGGGAAAAGCAGCACTGACCTGTGCCATCTGGTATAGCCCGGACGAATGTTGGCAGCATCTTAATGGTAGAAGCAGCATGTGATTCCTGACTCAGTCCCTTCTCCATCTCTTCGGATATTCGACTACTGATTTCCAAAATCTTTTCTTCAGAAAGATGCAAGGCAGCGAGGCATTCTTCAACCTGGAAAGGTAGCATTCAGATCAGTATTATGTTTCAATAAGGTTACTGCTAATCCAAAGCAGCTATTTGGTAGTTTGCCACTGCAACCGATAAGTGACTGGTCAAGACTATATTTCCTGCGATTCAATTTGGCAACCTGCTTGACTAGTTGCCGCATGTGCACTAACCCACATTGGATAGTAGGAAATGATATTATTCTGGCTTGACTTGACAGATCAGGACTGTTTCCTGCGAATCAATATAGCCGGTAAGTACAGAGGGTAGCGGAGCGCTGTTACAAGTTAGATGATTAATGCAGCTCCACCATGCACAGTGAGCGATAGTCCCCACATGAGGAGACCAGTCACCCCATGCGCAGCAAGTGGCCTCCAGTAGACAGTGCAGAGGGCAGTGCAGAGCTTTTGCTGGGACATTTTCCTGAATGAGTCCTCCCAACCACCGGCTCATGCAGCTGCCATGAGAGGACGGTTCGCCGGGAATGGAAGGATCAGATGCTGCAAAGATGGAAATGGTCTTGGGCCGGATGAAATAAAGTGTTTTGTGACCAGAAAATGTTACATGGGATCTTTGAGCCTGAATGTTGCTTCAACTTAGTAATTAGTGATTACAATCACAATATAAATTATAAGAATTCTGAATTGAACAAATTTGGATAACTCCCAGCAAATCCTCCTGAGATCCTTCAGGGTGAACTGTACAGCAGCTAGTCGCAAGGAATTAAATGCTAGAATTATTGAGCTGAAACATGTGGGTTGAATGCGGAAGGGAATGCTTTACTGGTATGGGGATTGCATGGGAACTCATTCTCCTTAGACCACGCTCTTCAGTGGCTCCACAGACTGAAGACACAGAATGTGCTTGGATTCTGAAATAAAGAAAAACATATGTCAGTATCATGGGAAAGCTGAGTTTTAAAATGTCCTGTGAATTAAGATGTCTATTTAGACTTCCATATTGTCTCAACCATGTGATAACATGCTATATCAAAGAGTATATTACCTCATCCCTTCACTCTCAGAGATACATTTTTCCAATATTACTTTCCAATAAACTAATAGCTTCAACATCTTCCATTATCCATCAATTGGCCCTCAGTAGATCAACTTTAAGATCACTGTTGTTGTTTTCAAACCTCTCCATGGTCTGACATAACCATACAATCTTCCCTGGACAGTATGTACTCACTCACTACTCCACCATCAGGATCAATGGGTTGCATCAGTCCATAAGGGTACGCAACTAGCCAGCACTATTCCAATAAACACCTGAAACCTGAATTGTTGTGTCCTAGCTTTGCTCCTTTCTTTCTCACCATTCCCTCTTTGATCCCCTCCAATCCGGCTACCGTGCTGCCCATAGTACTGAGACAGTCCTGGTCAAAGTCTCTAACGACATTTGAAACATCTCCTTGCCCTCTTCGACTTCTCTGCTGCCTTCGACACAGTCGAGCACTACATCCTCCTCTCAGCTCAATCTTCACAGACCTGCCCTTGCCTGGTTGAATTCTTACCTCTCCCACCATCTCCACTTTGTCGCCACCAATGGTTTCTGCTCCAGCCCCCGCGCCGTCACCTGTGACGTCCCCCTCTACTTTTCAATATATACATGCTCCCCTTTGGTGACATCACCCACAAACATAAGGTCAACTTTCATATATAGGTGGATGACATCCAATTATATATTTCTGCCTCTACCCTCGATTCCAGGACCACTGCTGATATGACAGACTACCTGTCAGACATCAAGTCCTGGATGAGAGCTAACTTTCTAGTTGAATATCAACAAAACCAAGGACTTCCTGATTGACTCGCGCCTGTGCCTTCATACTTCAGGCATTGGCAGCATCAACTTCCATGGTTACACACTCCACCTCATCAAGTCTGAAACCTAGGTGTCTTGTTCACGCCTCAACTGCCTTTCCTACCCCACAACTGTGCCATTAACCGCTCTGCCTTTCCTCACCTCCGCAATATTGTCTGACTCCACCAGTACCTCACCCCTCAGGCTGCCGAAACACTCATTCATGCCATCACCACATCCAGGCTCACCTATGCCAACACCCTGCTTGTTGGCCTTCCTAACTCCTCCCTCTATAGGCTCCAGATCATCCAGGACTCGACAGCCAATGTCCTCTCCCATGCCAACCTCCCTTCTCTTCCACATTCCACTATCCCAACCCCAGCTCGGATGTGAAAAATTGACTGTCCAGTGCCTTGGTACATCCTCCCGACGTGAAAGATGCTATACAAATGTAATTTTGTTCTCGTTCCGGGCTCTCTCTGCCTCCTCAACCTCTGCTGCCTTCGACACTGTCGATCACTCCATCCTCCTACACCGCCTCTCCTCCTGGCTCAATCTGCACAGACCTGCCCTTGTCTGGTTCGACTCCTACCTTTCTCATCGTCTCCACTTTGTCACTACCAACGGTTTATTTTCCAGCCCCCGCACTGTCACCTGTGGCGTCTCCCAGAGCATTGTCCTGGCCCACTACTTTAGTAGTAATTTACTTGTTGGCCTTCCCAATTCCTCCCTACATAGGTTGCAGATAATCCAGAACTATGTGGCCCGTGTCCTCTACTGCTATCGAGGGAGGAGTTGGGACATCATCCTGACGTGAAAGGCGTTATACAAGTGTAATTTTGTTGTTGTAGAAACAGGCCAAAGGGACCTCATTTCACATCTCATTTGAAGGGTTGGCACCTCACACAATGCAACAAACCCACAGCACTGTATTTGAATGTCAGCCAAAACAAAAAAGGAGTTTGATGTACTACCATATGAAAGGGGCTGATGGAAATTCTGTTTGATTAGGGTATACCTTTATGGCAGTTAATTATCGGAGCACTGCAGGATTAAAGTGATTCTGTACACATTATCATGTTCACAGGCAGCGGATAGTAGAAAAGTTTAACAGGATTTTGAATACTGCCCTCACATACCCAATTAAGTGGGTCAAGAAGTAGCCTTATCATTTGTTTGCGCACTAAGAAGTACCATGGTAGTCGACAGATAAGGCGCTGTATCAAATGCAAGGATTATATATATATATATATATATACACACACACATAGCGGGAGTGGCGTCTTAAGTCATTTAGTCTTCGGAGGAAGAAAATGCACCAACAGTCGACCTGCTCAAGGAGAGATGTGTTCCAGCTGCCACTGAGAAAGTGGGTGAAACGACTCAACTCTGAACAATGAGGATAATTTAACAATTGACTTCATGTATTTCAGTCGCTATTTTCAGCCTGCAGTGACTGACTACCCAGTGCCATTATGGGTCGGGGACCTCTGCTATAGATGACACGGGTGGGGAAAGAGAGGGACATTTGTAACAACAATATCAGGGGCCAAATAGCAGCAGCTCCAAGATATCTGGAAGAATGTTTAAAGGATGTCGAATGTCTTCTGAACGGCTCACCCTCACTCGGTAGGCGAGACGTCGAGCCAAATGTTGGGGTTGGAGGCACCTACCCACCACTTTGTAACTGGAGAAATTTCTGGAAACAAACTGCCACATGTTCTGGGCCGGCGTTTGAATGAACCAATCCTAGCATCGCATCAGCTCATGTGATCACCAAGGATCTGCATTCCGGAGACAAGAGGGGCCCGCAGTGTGAATGAAGCCTGAGGAAAGGGTGGCTCTGGTGTCCAGAGGTCTGGGCATTAGGTGTGTTCCTAGTTGGGGGGTGAAGAGCCTGGCATTGGTAAAAGGTCCACTGGCAGGGAAGTGCAGAGCCTTCCAGTAACCAGGCTCTAGCACATTACTTTCAATAATAATTCTTGTGTTTGATATAGTGCCTTATCATGTCTTTGAGGCATCTCAAAACACTTCACAGAATATACGTTTCGTAGCTCAGTGGTTAAAGCACTCACCTCACAAGTGAGAGACCATGGTTCTATACCCTGCAGGGCAAAATGTTGGATGAGTTTTCTTACTACACATGCTACTGTTTACCTAGCAGTAGTTAGGGATCTGATTGTTGGTCAATTGGTAGATTGCTTTTCCGTGGATAATACTACCATGTGCAATTGGCTGTGCGATAAAGTGCTAACTGTATATCAAATTATTATTATCAATGTACAATCTTTTTCTTGTTAATGTTTGCTGCTTTTCTGAAACGAATTCACTGCTCTTTCCCCATCCCTCTAATACCCTCCCTCTGAAGGTTCACCCAATTTTTTTTAAATGTCCCCAATGGAGAGCTATGCTGGTAAATCATCCTATACCTTCTCCAAACAATTGGGCGAGGTATTTCCAAACCTCTTCTTTGTTTCTCAGTCCTTTCACCGCCATCAAAGCACAAAATAACACAGGCTATTTGCAAGAATTGCAAAAGTCGCAGTTTAAGTCTCAAACAAGGTCTGCATTGCATTCCAACTTGCAGCACCAGGTGACCAGCTTCCACCACAATTGTTGCATATTGCTTTAAGGACCTAAGTGACAATTCAATATGGATGCTGCAAGGATAAAAGGATTCTGGGAAAGCAAATGAGCAGATTTGAAAGAGATTGATTTGTATCGTTGGAATTACAGGACCAAGGGAATCCACATTGTCTTGTGAATTAAATAACATTACAACATCAATATACTATCAAGTGATCCATCCACAAATAACAAGTGTCATCAATATTGACTAGGTTAGCCAATCGCTGACAAGAGGACAAGAAGCAGCAGGTGTAAAAATCTAGAGTGCTCAGCCCTGGTGCTCTTCAAATATTGGAAACTTATCTCCAGGATAGTGTTGAGGCAGATTAAAATAAAGTAGGTGGTCTGAGGTCTCACTGCTGTTGTGCTGACTGGTGATTGTTGCTGGAAACAAGTTGATTCAGTGTTAAAAGGGTTAGATCTTAGCATTAACCCAGCAGCTCTCTATATTCTTGTATGCTTATTGGGGCAATTGTTTATATTTTCTAGTGGCATTACAGTGTAATTGGATCATGGGAAATTGTGGGGCAAGTAATAATAATATAATCCTTGCATTTGATATAGCACCCGATCATGTCATTGGGGCATCTCAAGGCACTTCACCGAATATACTGTGAAGTGAAATATAGTCAATCTATATTAGTCAGAATACTAGTGAGATCACAGAAATCCAAGCAAAACTTTAAGATTCTGACCGTGTTTGATGGTATATGAACTACTTTTATTTACAACATTAATTCATAAACAGCAAATTTAAAGTTGTAACACATCTGAAAACCATGACTTACATCCAAACATGACATTAGTGTTATGTATAAATGTAAACCTATTTTGTTTTAAGATTTAGGTGATACAGAATTGGTGAAGATTTTTAAAGTAAGTTTTAAACTAGAATCCAGTGTTTCTGTAATTCTGCAATGTTGAATGCACAGGAGGAACATAAAGTCCAGGAGGAACACATTATTTTCCTTACTACACACATCTGTTTACCTAGCAGTAAGTAGTAACTCGGTTATTAGTCGATTAGCAGATTGCTTTCATGGGACAATAATCCCTTCTTTTTATAAATAAGAAATAAAAAAACGAAATAAGGAAACCGTCACGTTACTCAATCCATGACTGAGACACTATTGTGCAAAATTAATTGCCGTGTTCCACTCACAAAATAGTCAATTTCCTTTACAGTATATTTTGTAAAGTGTTTTGAGACATCTCAAAGATGCATTTGATATAGTGCCTTAGCATCCCATTTGGGGCATCCCAAATTGGTTCACTGAATATACTGTCAAGTGAATTGACTGTATATTTTGTAGACACAATGCAGCAGCCAATTGCGCATAGTAGTGTCCCACAAACAGTCGTGGATTTAGCGACCAAATTATTATATATTTTTTGAAGGAATTATTACTCCTGGAAAAGCGATCTGCTAATTGATGCTCAATTGGGTTCTTACTTATTGCTAGGTAAAAAGAATAAGGAACGTTTCATGCTGCCTGGAATCGAACGCAGGTCATCTCGCTTGGGAGGCGAATGATCTAACTGCTGAGCTACAAGACTCCACATTGTCAAACGCAAGGATTATTATTATTATTTCCAGGGAGCAAAATCTTGCTAAATAATCATTTATATTTTTATTTGAAGCCGTGCTACTGTGAAATATTTACAAGTGCTTCAATTGGGAATTGCTGACAAGTGTAGTTACTGTGTATCTGGAGGCAAATGTGCCAGTCATTTTATGTACAACAATGTCCCAACATGACAAGAAATTCCCTTCTCTCTATCTCTGAGGAATAAATATCCAAAGAGCACATTTTGTAAGTCATTTATTCGTGGGGAAGCCTATGACCCAGGAACACATTTCAAGGAGCTCATGTCCAGGAACCAAAAATCCAGGATATGAGGTCTAGACTGCCATTTGTCTGCCTGGTCTCAAATGAGGAAACAATAAGGATAGATTAACACCTCTTATTGCAATCATCTTTTGCATTGTTTTTGCCCATTCACTGAAGCTGACACCAATTATTCAGTCTTATCCTGATTTTGCACTACAAATTCCTGCAGTGCCAATTTCAACTCAGAAACACTTGGAATATTATTCTAGCTCTCGTGGTTCCCACATAACTGCTGCAACAAGGCCTGCACCCCGGCATGATCCATCTTTTGTATTGTTGAATTTAACCACACATTTTGGGGCCAACATCTTCACCGTTTCCTCCGTGATCTTTGAAAATCTGTAAGGCAAAGCAGAATGAGATAAATGGCAACGTAACAATGAGTCTCAAATCCCAGAAGAGTCACATTTAAGAATCATATCTTTTTGTGATATCAATAAAATAGGTTACTTCTCCAAATAGGAATGAAATTGCAAGTTGGGGAATGAAATGGATCACGTTGGAGCTGAAAGATAGTGGGATGATTTAGGCAATGAGGACCACAATACCATTAGATTCATTGTGAACATGTAGAAGGAAAACAAAATTACAAATATTATATAGAAGGAAAAGTTGAAGACCAGGCAATTGGATTGGAAAAAAACGATTATAGTGAGCTAAGAGATTTCCCAAATAAGTAGATTTGATTGCAACACTTAAAAGAGAATTAGACAAGCAATCCTGCAGCTCAGTGGTGAGAGCACTCGCCTTACAAGCGTGAGATCTGTGTTTGAATCTAGGTAGGTTAGGGCAAAACTTTGGGCAAGTTTCCATACACCACACGCCTAATAATAATCCCTAAAAAAAAATTGGTCATTTCAATCCACAACTGTTTGTGGGACACTGCTGTGCGCAAACTGGCTGCCGCATTTTGCCCTCAAATATAGTCAATTCACTTTACAGTATATTCTGTGAAGCCCTTAGAAACATCTAGAAGACATGAAAAATGCTATATCAAGTGCAAAGATTATTATTAAGCAGAAGCAGTGGGGGAGTATTAGAGGATATGAAAAAGAGCAAGGAATAAGAATGGTTAGATTCTTGGAGGAGCAAACTCTGACCAGAAAAAAATTGGCAGCATCATCTCCTATTCGCCCCCACAAATGTATACAGTCAATTCACTTTACAGTATATTCTGTGAGGCACTTTGGGACGTTAATAAGATGTGGAAAGCGCTACATCAAATGCAAGGATTATTATTATTACTGTGTGGCTTGTTTTAACAAGGAAAGGAAATACACATTCGAATGGAAATACCTCTGTTTGGAATGGAATACACACTCTGCTGGAGACAACAGTGATACTGTCAGAGAGGAGTGAGAATTAAAAACGTTTCAGTATTTGTGAGAAATTACTTACAGTGGGTGTAACCTGAACAAAGTGCCATCCACCCCGACAGTAATAGTCAGTTCTTTCAGTTTTCGGTTTTCTTTCATTTTCTCCACCACAGCAGCAACGCCAGCTCCGCAGAGACTGGCTGCTCGTGTAGAGATGATCTGACACACCTCCTTCACAACGATGCTGTCGTCACACGTGCTTTCCAATCCCAGTTCTTGAAGGATTGAACGGACTTTCAACAGTCCGCTATTATCACTATTAATACAAAGAGCAGACATCAGCCAACAACAATTTTCATTTATATAGTCTTTCATGTTGGGAAAATGTTTCAAAGCAATTTACACAAAGTGAATGGGGAGTGTAAGCCAGGAGGGTCAAATCCCTCCACTCCTCTGCACCCCTCTACTTCTCTGACCTCCTCTCTCCTCAAACCAGAACCTGTTGCCTTCGTTCCACTGGGTCTGGCCTCCTCCATGTCCCCCGAATCCTCCGCTCCACCCTCGGCAGCCGTGCCTTCAGCCACGATGCCCCGAGGCTCTGGAATTCCCTTCCTCACTACCTTCGCCTTGCCCCCCTCTCTTCTCAGCTTCAGGTCCCAGCTGAAGACCTTTCTCTTCGACCACGCCTTTGGTCACCTTTCTACCCCTGCCCCGGCTCGGTCCCGGGATCCGCTATTGTGAAGCGCTCTGAGACGCCGTCCAGTGTGGAGGGCACTATATAAATCAAAGTTGTTGTTGTTGTTGAGGGAGACTGGGGAGTGCAAGTTGGATGTGATCAATGATTTAGTCACCTTTCAACCTCAGAGAAAACTTGTTCAGTAAGTAAGCCTTCTGTATTTAGCCCTTCTGGGACTTTGCCATGGAAGAGGATTCCTTTTTCAGTCAATTCGATGAGAATACTCCGAGAAATTTCACCCAGGTACATAGAACTAATCAGCTTTTCATACCTGCGGAGAGCACAGAGCAGTGAGATACAGCAGCCTCACAAAGAAGTTGCTTTGCCAATGTCGTGCAGTTTCCTATTTGATATTCAGAGGTGAACAAAAAAGGTTTAAATCACAGAATGGGTTTTGTTGAGAACTGGGGCTGCAATTTGGGAGGAGATTTTAATTGTTTCCTAAACAAGGACAGGAGGGGGATTGGATGCGTCTGGGAGGATGTTTAGAATAACTGGTGGAGGATGCAAGGTTAGTGGATTGGAGGAAGGGGAAAGTAGCCAAGGATGTTGAATTTACGTGGACATATAATGCGTCACCATGCATTTAAGGATTATTATTTTCTTTGTTGAAAGGGCTCTGCTCACTGTTCTTCTTTGCACCACCAGGCCGAAGATACAACCATCCAAAACTTCACCATCTACAGCATCCTTACCTGCAACAAACCCCACAACCCTATCACCCTACTCCTTGCTAGTCTCAACTGTCTTCCCATCTCTGGTGGAATCATTTAAAGGAAAAGATTGCAGGTAAAGATTGCTTTCAAAAGAGCCACAAAATTTATAGTCTTCAGAGTTCTCAATGAGATGATAATGTGCTGTATCAAGTGCAAGGATTATTATTATTATTTAACTCCTACCTCTTCGAATGAGACTGTACCCCACCTTCCCTATTCAGCATCCAACGTTTATACCCCCTCTCATTTGAGGCGAGTGCTCTAACCAATATGCCTATCCTATTAAAGCCCTCTGAAACATTACTTTACATGGAAGTACTTACTAAATAAGTACAAGTTGATGTTATTGTTGCAGAATGACATCAATGAGGTATAATAATGGGCCATCTGCAGACATTACCCTGATTGTTTTCTACCCTGATTGTTTTCCACAAGATGGGAAGATACTCACAGTATTTAGTATCTCCTCCTTCTGTTTATACTCAACTACCCATTTGCTTGACCATTCTCTTAATATTTAGTTATTTGTGATAGAACCAAAGAGAGAAGTATCAAATGATCACTTGCATAATTTCCCTCGTGAAATTCTCATGAAGTGACAAAAGCAGAGAATCCAGTAGTGTGTGAATCATAGAATCATAGAATTTTACGGCACAAAAGGAGGCCATTCGGCCCATCTAGTCTGTGCCGGCTCTTTGAAAAGAGCGATTCAATCCCACTGCCCTGCCCGCTCCCCATAGCCTAATAGACCCGTTCTCCCTAAATAAAGATCTAATTCCCTTTTAAAAGTTGTTATCGAATCAGCCTCCACCACCTTTTCAGGCAATGCATTCCAGATTCGAACAACTCGCTGAGTGAAAAAATTTCTCCTCAGCTCCCCTCTACTGCGCCTTGAAACTATTTTAAATCTGTGACCACGAGTCACAGATTCACCCACGAGTGGAAATAGTTTTTCTCTATTTGCCCTGTCGAAACCCCTCATGATCTTATAAACCTCTATTAGGTCTCCCCTCAATCTTCTCTGCTCCAGAGAGAATAACCCTAGCCTATCTAGCCTCTCCTCATAGCTGAAGTCCCTCAATCCTGGCACCATCCTAGTAAATCTTCTTTGTACCCTTTCCAATGCCTTCACATCCTTTCTGTAGTGTGGTGACCAGAATTGAACACAGTATTCCAGCTGAGGCCTCACCAAAGTCCTATAGAGGTTAGTCAGCACTTCCTGACTTTTGTACTCTATACCCCTATTTATAAAGCCTAGTATCCCATATGCCTTCTTAACAGCTTTGTCTACCTGTCCTGCCACCTTCAACGAGTCACTAACACAAATCCCCAGGTCTCTCTGTTCCTTCACACCATTTAAAATTGTACTATCTAGCCTATATTGCCTCCCTTCATTTCTTCTCCCAAAATGCATCACCTCACACTTCTCTGCATTAAACGTCATCTGCCATGTGTCTGCCCACTTTACCAATTTGTCTATATCCTCTTGCAGATGGCTACTATCCTCCTCACTGTTTACTATTCTCCCTAACTTAGTGTCATCTGCAAACTTGGAAACTGTACTCCGTACACCCAAGTCCAGATCATTGATGTAGATTACAAACAGCAATGGTCCCAAAACCGATCCCTGTGGCACACCACTGCTCACTTCCCTCCAATCTGAAAAACAGCCGCTCACTACAACTCTCTGCTTTCTGTCTCGCAGCCAGTTGTGGATCCACGCTGCCACTGTCCCTTTTACGCCATGGGCCTTTAATTTCATAATAAGTCTCTCATGTGGCACTTTGTCAAATGCCTTTTGAAAGTCCATGTAAACTACATCAACTGCGCTACCATTATCCACCCATTCCGTTACCTCATCAAAAAATTCTATCAGATTTGTAAGGCAAGATTTGCCTTTAACAAATCCATGTTGACTGTCCTTTATTAGCCTATATCTTTCTAAGTGAAGATCTACCTTGTCCCTGATTATGGACTCTAGAAGTTTGCCCACTACCGACGTTAGACTGACTGGTCTGTAGTTACCAGGCTTGTCCTTCTGCCCCTTTTTGTACAAGGGAGTAACATTAGCTATCCTCCAGTCCTCTGGCACGACCCCTGTGTCCAAGGAAGATTGAAAGATCGTGGCCAGAGTCCCTGCTATTTGCTCCCGTGCCTCACTTAGTAACCTAGGGTGCATCCCATCCGGACCAGGTGACTTATCCACCTTGAGCGACGTCAACCTTTTTAGCACTTCCTCTCTGGTTATAATTATTCTATCCATTTCTCCTACCCTCTCCTCTAATACCATGGCATTGGCTGTATCCTTTTCTTTTGTGAAGACAGAGGCGAAGTACTCATTCAGTACATCAGCCATGCCCTCTGCCTCCACAATGAGATTTCCTCCTAGGTCCCTAATTGGCCCCACCCTCTCCTTGACCAACCTTTTACTCTTAATATGTTGGTAAAAAAAGTTGAAGTTGCTTAATTAAAACAAAGTATGTCTTCTCAGATTGTAACAAGCACATTACAGATTGAGACTTTAATCAGAGAGAAAGTTTGGGTGAAATTTCTTACGTTTGTTGTCCTGGGTTCTGAGAATAACTATCCAGGTGTTTGTCAGTTGATGTGACTAAGTCTTCCAGACAACCATTGTCCCCAAATGCTCCCCATTCCGTATTGATGCACATGCGCCCCTCATCACCAGGCACCATCTCAATGTTCCTCATCTCCTCCATATAACATATGTTGGTACCGGTTCCTGCAGTCACAATGTGAGAATGTCATAGTCAATAGTCACAGCCTTAAGCCATGAGAGAGAGAAACACTGTAGAATCAGTAATTGTATGTGACTGAAGCTGAATGCATGGAATTAGGTGAAATGTTTGAAACAAGGTGAGGCTATTTCATCTTATTTCATTGCTGGTTAAAAAAAAAATAGCTAAGCATCTGGAGAAAATCTTGCTCAAGAACAGTCAGTACAGATTCCTGAAAGACAGGTCATGTTTGACTATTTTTTAAAAAAAGTATTAAAAGAGGATAATATAATAATCATTGCATTTGATTGCCTTATCACATCCTCAAGACATCGCAAAGCATAGATGAGGATAATGCAATGATTATCATTTCAGATTGCCTTTGATAAGTTTCCATGTAAGAGATCAGCATCAAAATGTAAAGAGTCCTGATAGAACAAAATAGACGGAATTCTGTTAGGAAATAATCTTTTGGGATATAAAATATAGTATGCGACATGTCATTCGACTGCCGGGATGGTGAAAGGCAACCTGGATGGACCTTGCTCTTCTTTTGCCTAGCAAATTCTTATGTGCTTTCGCCCAATCTCATTTGAGGCGAGTGCTCTAACCAGAACGCTACAGGACTCCTATAAAAGTCATACATGATACAACTTTTGTAAGTTGATGGGACACTGCTCTACACAATGGCTGCCGCATTTTGCCCACAAAATATGTATCAATTCACTTTGCAATATATTCTGTGAAGCACTTTTAAATGTCTCAAAGAAGTGATAAGGCGCTATATCAAATACAAAGATTATTATTATAGAGCAAAACCTGCGGACTGCTTGTGGATTTCTTTTGGCTTGATTTACACATCATTCCGTACTCAAGAATGAGACCGGAATTGGGTTTGATGCACAAATTATGCCTATTATTACAATAATTACAAAATGGCTCATTACAATTGTAGAAATCCAGCAAAGTGTAAAAATTGTCCAATGGAAAAAAAAGCCAAGATTGAGGATCCTACAGTTTTATCCATCAGTAGCTATTCAAATGAAT
Source organism: Hydrolagus colliei (assembly GCA_035084275.1). Classification (NCBI taxonomy): domain Eukaryota; kingdom Metazoa; phylum Chordata; class Chondrichthyes; order Chimaeriformes; family Chimaeridae; genus Hydrolagus; species Hydrolagus colliei. The sequence continues at coordinate 12,121,645 of CM068757.1, read as the reverse complement.
GATCTATGTAATGGGGTACTCACCCACAACAAGACCAATTTCACACTTTGGGTCTTCAAAAGCACAAGCCATCATTGTTCCAACTGTGTCATTTACAACGGCAACAATTTCCAACTCAAGCTCCTGGGAAAATGTAGCAGGTAATTTGTGCATTGCTTTCATTTTACGAATAAGTTCTTTTTTGCGAGCGATGGCCTCTCGCAACAAAACCACCACATTCTTCCCTTCACAGCCTGTTATTTTCATTCCCTTGGTCCATTTTATGAGAACGCCCTGCACAGCAGAACAACAATAACTGCAAAAACTGAAATCTCTTACTGAGAAACCCAGGCGAAGGGCCAATTACCTCCGTTGTTGTTGTTGTTTTTACTTTTATTGCTGTTGATTGATTCCCCCCTTTGCCCCTAACCTTTCACCCCCTTTTCTTCCCTCCCTCCCTTTCCCCCTTTCTCTCCCTCCTTTTCCTCTCTTCTTTGTCTCTCTCTACCCCCCTCTTTACTTCCCTCTTTCTTTCCCCTTCTTCCCTCCTTTCTCTTCACGCCCTCTTTCTTTCCTTCTTCTCGCTCTTTCACACCTACCCCCCTCTATCCCCTTCATTTCCCCTCCCTCTCTTCCCCACTTTCTTCCCTCCCCCTCTTCCTTCCCTCTGTTCCCTTCCCCCCCATTCTCTCCCTCTCCTCCTTTTCCCCCTCCCCCTTTTTCCCCTTTCTCCCTGGTTTTACCCCCTCACACCTTTTTTCCCCCTTTCTCCCCTAACCGCACTTCCACAACTGTTTGTGGGACACTGCTGTGTGCAATTTGGCTGCCGCGTTTCACCCAAAACATAGTCAATTCTCCTACTCTCCTTCCCCCTACCCCGATCCCTCCCCCTCTGCTCTGGTTTTCCCGACCTGACTGTTCAGCGCCTTGGGACGTCCTCCCGACGTGAAAGGCGCTACATAAATGTAATTTTGTTGTTGTTGTTATTTCCAGGAAGATATGAGGCTCAATGGTTTGTATAGGCTATTGCCCTGTAACTTCTATGATCAAATGAGCAGGTGACACTTAAGCTTGGATTTTAAATACCCATTGATTTTAGGAGGAAAAGAAGAATCCAAGATTGAATAAATTCCTTAGTTCTGTGAAAGAATTGATCATTGTAAGACTGCAATTAACCTTTATTGAAACTGCATAGGGACACAGGGAGGTGGAAGAGTTTATAAGACAATGGATTTGAATGGACAAGACAGAAAAGATCACAGCTGCATAGAACAACGTTTCTCAAATGTGGACAATGTGGTCAAATCATCCGCAGGATTTTGTGCGGCCTTAGGAGCATTCCCCAGTTTAAGGGAGAGTGTGCATGTCACACAGTGCACAGCAGTTGTGCTCAGTGCTGTGGAGGGAATGGACTACAATTTCCAGGGAGCCTCCCTAGGGCATGGGTGTGCACCCTCGCCAAGGACACCACTGGCTGGAGAAGGGGATGGAAAATAAAACGTTATTATTAAACATCGCAGTCCTTGTTGGCGGCCCAAACTGAGGACACTAAAAAAAACTAGTCACACAATTCACGACTGTTTGTCAGACAATGCTGTCCGCAATTGCCTATCGCGTTTCGTCCACATAATATATAGTCAATTCACTTTACTGTATATTCAGTGAAGCGCTTTGAGATGCTGCAACAAAGTGATAAGGCACTACATCAAATGCAAGGATTATGAATATTATTATTAGTTTGAGATCCATGGGTTGAGATCAGGATCAACAAAACAGATCGCAAGAGAAAGAGAGATGGTTGGAGGTGAGGGAAAGATCACCCAAGAATATCTTTTTGCTGTATTCTGCCCAAGACTGTGATAAGGAATAGAGCCCAAGAATATCACTGGGTGGAGAAGGATTTTGAGTGGAACCATCAAATGCAAGAGGTGAGGCATTTAAACATTGGTACATCTTCAAAGAAATTGAGAAAAGCAAGAACATAAGAATAAGGAGCAGGAGTAGGCCATTCGGCCCCTCGAGCCTGTCCCGCTATTCAATAAGATCATGGCTAATCTTCTAATCTAACTCCCTACGCACCTTATCCCTAAATCCCTTAATCCCTTTATCTATAAGAAATCTGTCAATTTCAGATTTTTTTTGTCAAATGAAAAACTATTAAGTTGATTGCGGTTCAGGCTCACACTGGAAGAAAGAAAAAAAAAAAAAGATTACTTCTTCATTCTTCAAATGTGCTAACATATTCACACATCAAAGGATGAGTCTACCTGGATTCACAAACTGTTGGGGATTTTATAGTCAGAAAAAACATTTAGCATTTCTAGTCTTGCTATGTCACACCCATGAACACCACCATCAGCTTGGCACATTCTTGTCTCCAAGTCAGACATCTGGGGGTTCAAGCCCAAAGTTCAAACTTGTAACATATACAATCTATGGTGACATTCCAATGCATTGCTGGGATGTATTGCTTTATTGGATGTGCTATGCTTCAGATGAGGCATTAATCCAAGGTTCTGTCTGCCTGTGTTCAGGTGGATGGATGTTAAAGATCCAATAGCACTATTTGAAAAGAGAAGAGTTTCCCCCAGTGTACTGGTCAACAATCTCCCAGATAAAATTGACCACTCACTCTATGGATGTTTGTGGGACACTGCTGTCTACAAATTGGCTGCTGCATACACCCACCCAATATACACACCACTTTATAGTGTATCCTGAGAAGGGCTTCGAGACATCTCAATGACATGACCTATATCAAATGCAAGAGTTATTATCAAGCTGTAGAAAAAGAATTTTTCTGCACAAAAGTAGCCTTTGGTTCACCGTGCCTTGCCACAAAGGTATATAATCTCTGTCATCCATGTTTAATTTTGACCAATTATAGATAATATTTTGTAAGATTGTGGGAAGAGTCCAAGAGAAAGGAGAAATTGTATCTGGGTATTCATTATATTCAAAGAAAAAAACCTTATTGGTAACTAAAGAGAGATCACCTACTTTGAAGGGTCTTACTCATTCCTTCAATGTAGGCATTATCCACACACTGTTGTGTTGAAGCTTAGAATAAGGAAAAATCAAAAAAGGGTGTCGCTAATCAGTTTGTTTTTGACAAATAAAAACAAAACTGAACAAGGAAATACCCACCAAGGACCTGAGGGATGGCAGGACAGGAATGTTAGTGTTTATTGTAGGTCAGCTTGTTGTCTGACACATGCAGAATCCCATCACCATGCTTAAGAGTCTCCAAAGCAAGCTGAGGTGTCCATCCATCCCACCTACAAATGGAAATCCTGGTAATTGTTGGAATGGAATGCGCATTCTCTCCCTGGAAGGGCACATCCTCCTTATCTTATTCCGGGAAGTATTAGGTGCGGGTTGGCATGAGCCAAGGCTTGGGGACCCTCGAGTGTGGTTTGGGACGTCCACCGATGTGAAAGGCGCTCTATAAATGTAATTTTGTTGTTGTTGTTGTTGTTGGGGTACTGATAGACCGCATAGATTTCCATTCATATTACTTGTCTGGCAATCGTTCCCGCTACTTGTCCAGCGAGGACCTACCTACCCAGTAGGGATTTGGTTTTCAGGGTTAACGATAGCTGTATGTGATGACACCCTGCCCCTAGTGACTGGTCTGCCCTTTCAGGTCCTGCTGATGAGCCAGGCACATGTTTCCTCCCATTGAATGATATAAATCCAAGCTGTTGTTCCACCAACAGAATTTAAACAGCCGCTGCTGCCTCTCTCCAGGCCAATCAAGTGTGAAGGTCCCCAGCATTCAAAGAATGACAAAGTGATCCATTTCCTTATTCAACAAACTCATATGTAGTGTACATTAGAAGAATTAGAAGAGAATCTAAAAGCATCAAAATATCTGCTTTTCCATCTCTGCATCTTCTACCTCTCTCGTGGTGAAAGTTTTGTTTTCTGGGCACGACTGTGACCTTCCTGCACTCTCCCAATTGATTACAATGTGAAAAATGAGGAACGAGAGAAAAATTAGGAAATATAATTGATCTACAAATTGAATGTGGACCCGTGTAAAACAAACATAGTTCCTATAAACACAAGTGCAAATGGGACTGTTAATAAGACTACAGTATTTCAAAATGATTTGACACAATACCTAGGGAACAAATTATCTAAAGTAGATATTTTAGGAAGCTCAAATATATTAAGAAATGTAACACCCATTCATGTGTAATGTGGCGGTGTTATTGGCTGATAATCAATGAAAACCACTTCAAAACTATCTCTACCCAGTGAATTAAACTGTAATAATAGTAATCCTTCCATAATAATAATCATTTGGTTTAGCGCCTTATCATGTTGGAAGGATGTATCAAAGTGCTTTGCAGTAAATGTGAAATAAATGTAAATTTATTTCAATTAAAGTAAATGTAAATGTGAAATGGAGTGACTATATTTGTAGACAAATATGGCAGCACAAATGTGCACAGTTGTGTCTATCACTCAAAGTCCGGCAACGCTCCAGGATGTAACTCTCACACCAGTACACCCCGTTACATCAGTCTCAGTCCAACAACCCCATTTTACGACTCTTTCTCCATCTTATCCTCTCATTATCCTCACAATGCTTGAGGTGATTCACTACTTCACTTATAAAGTACCACGCTATATAATGCACATGTCCAGCCTCACCTCGTCCAGTTTGGTCTGTTTACAGGGGTAAGAGAACGAGAATCCCAGCGGCAGAGTTCCCTCAATGTTATTCTTTTGCAGAAAGTCACAGATGCATTCCACAATATGATCAAAGAGCTGGGATAATAAATCATAGAAACATACAATCTTACAGCATAGAAGGAGGCCATTTGGCCAATCGTGCCTGTCAGCTCTTTGAAAGAGCTATTAACTGGTGCCCCTCCCCCACTTTTCCCCCCAGCCCTGCAAATGTTTTCCTTTCGAGCAGTGAACAAAACCTGCTAAATGACAGGGCTTTATTTGTTGTTGGGATGGGCCTCAGTGAGTCCACTGTCACCCTTACACAGATCTTGGAGCTGGAATACACTTTCCGGATAAAATCCAGTATTCCGCCTTGTACTCTATGGCTTCCAGTTTCATCATGACGGCCTCATGAGGCACAGGGTCAAAAGCCTTGTGGAAATTGATGAACTAAACAGTTATCTGCTGGTTATCCGACCTTCATGATTCGTTCATCAAAACTAATTTCAGTAGGATGTTCCCAGAATAGAGCAGACCACCCTTTAACATCCACCGGGGACCTCGGTTTAATGTATCACCTGAAGCTGATTCACCAGCTGGATTTCAATTACATCATTGACATTTTTTTGCCATGAAGAGCAGGAAGAAACTGATTTAATAGCTGTTCTAACATAAAACCCTTGTTTAATTTTACTTTTAACATCACTAAGTGTTTCAGTGCTACCAGTTGGTGCTGAAATTCATATGGTTTTGTTTGTTTTAACTTTGATTCAACTTTACAATTGTTAAGTAACACTTAAGAAAAGGAAAATAACTGAGCTAAATTAGCAGTAGAGTGTTTGGCATAGCCATGGGCATGGGTGTTAGAACATTAAAGGCAATAAATGGGACATGCAAAGAGGGGCTTCCAAAACAAAAATAGGCCTCATCAAAATGCTTTCTAGTCATAAACAGGAAGCATTGCTGAGCCGGAGTTTCAATGCTATTTTGACTAGTTAGGTTTATATACAGGAGTTGGACTCTATCTGTATATTTTCAATACCTGCACTCCAGTGCTGTGGAGCACCTCTATGGGAATGTTGTACATCTCAGATATTATGTCAATTCCTCCTCCACCTGGACTGGAAAGCTTTATCAGTTTGATGTGAATGTGAGTTCCCATTTCCAAAGCCAGGAAGTTTCCTTGCTCTGAAAATCAATGTTGCAAATAACAACAACAAAACGATTACATTTCTATAGATAAGAAAACTCACTAGACAACTCACGCTTTAAAACTTTCTGCCATTTGCTCAAATGCTTTTGTTCCATTGTATAAACCATTGTGCTGTACCGAGATTGAACAAAACAAAAACACTTTGTTCTGTTCCTCGGTTCACGTGACAGCTGTCAAGCTCACTCCATCCACAGAGCACATCAAATTCTACTTTTTTCATCTATGGAGATAAAAGTCCTGCAAAAGTCTAGAGCCAACATTGAAAAAAACTGCAGAATAGCTATGTAGTTTTTTGGGGAGTTTGAGATATTCACAACACAATTCCATCTCACTTGAGGCTTGTAACTTTGAACCTGTTCTGTCTAAGTCTTCACTGTGGCCTCGGAGTTCTCACTTGAATGCTCGCCTGAGTTTTTGCTGCTTAATAATCTAGATCGTGACCCATCTAGTATCTTCTCCTTAATGTGAAATCCAACTTGGTTTACCTCTCCTTAGAAATACAAATGTGGATTCCCGTAGCATGGTGATTAGCGCGCTTGCCTCGCAAGTTAGAGGATTCAATTTCCGGACAGAGCAAAACCTTAGGCAAGTTTCCTTACTCCACACGCCTCTGTTTACCTAGCAGTAAGAAGGAACCCAGTTGTTAGTCAATTGGCGGATTCGTTTTGGGGGGTAATTGATGGATACATCATCCGCAAACATGTGGTAACTTGCACATGTATGTGGATGGAACCCAACTCTATCTCTCTGCCTCCACCCTCAACTCCATGATTACTAGTAACCTGATGGATTATCCATAACATTTCCTGGATGAGAGCTAACTTTCTCCAACTTAATGTCAATAAGACTGAAACCATCTTGATTGCCTCCAAAATACACTCCACACCCTGGGCGCTGACAGCATCAATTGATATACATACTCTATACCTCACTGAGTCAGTATGGAACCTTTGCATCTTTTCTAATCCTCAACTGTTCTTCAAACCCCACATCCATGCCATGACCCGTTCTGTCTTCCCCCACCTCCCCCACTGCCTCTTCTCTCAAGACTGAGAGAGACTCTTATCTATGAATTCATCACATCCATGCTCGATTACGTTAATTGCCTGCTTGTCAGTCTTCCCATCTCTTTCACCCTCACCCTCCCTCCCTCCTGAAACCAAGCTCAGGTGTTCATTCGTAGGAGTCCTTCCAACATGAAATACGCTGTAAAAATATAATTTATTGCTGGTAACATATTCACATCTATTCAATTTTCCACAAGTATAAAAGAATTGAAGAATTTAGCAAAAAAATTCCACATTATCTGAAAGGAGCTTACCTGAACCATCAGGTAAATTGGTTACGAATGATGGCAACATAGCAATCGAGCTAATATCATGCATCTCCATCTTCAGACCCATTTCCATCTCCTTCCTTATCCTTTGCTTAATATTGTTGAGCTTCTGTTGGTTTAGTTTGAACGGATTGAGGATCTTATTGATCTCAAGACGATGGGCAGCCAGTCGAGTGGCCGCAGCTGTAAGCAATGCTGCACCTTTACCACCATCATCAGAGAGAAGAAACTTGACCTCAACATCAGGAGACAGAAATTTAACAGCAGAATGCAGTGTTTTTTGGAACCTAATACAAACAACAGGAATAAACAGCTTTGTCTTCAAGCATTTATGTAAAACAATAAATTAAGGATCTATTTTCTCCTCTCATGCCAATTTATGATTTGACTCCACTTTAAGTGCGCTGAAATGCGACACCACGTGAAGGACGCTACATAGATGCAAATGTTCTTATTTTCCATCTATTAGTGAGCGCAAGTTATCGCTGGGAAGTAATGAAAGACATTCCAGAATCATGGGTTACTTACAAAGTATGCCTCTGATTCTCTCTGTATACGGGTTTACATTCATTTAAAACTAACTGCAAATCAATGTTAAAGGTGGAAAGATGAATGACGGCAGTGGAATGTAGCACATGGGATGATCACAAGAGAGGTCTAGATGAAAAAGGTTGTTTCACTCATTCAATCTTATGCTTCTAGAATACTCATTCTATTCATCTTCTTATTGCATGTAAATATGGAAAAAAAAGGGGGACAAAGGATGGAGCCTCAGGGTATCCCAAGGTGACTGCAGAAAAAAACTGTTTGAGGAGACAAAGTGATAGCAGTTGGTTAAGTAGAACTTAAACCAGGCGAGTGCAGTCACCCTAAGGTGGATGAGGGTCAGTGCCTGTAGATGGTATGTCACTCTCGAGACAGCAACAGAGAATTGACTTGAAATGCGTGAAAGCTTTGCCACCACCTTCTTATCCACATCTTGGCACACATGCCTTTGGATATCCTCCCGATGTGAAAAGTGCTATCCAAATGTAATTTTGTTGTTGATGTTCCGCTAGTTGGAGATGTGCAGCTTGAGCAGTAGCTGCTTATCCACAGGTATCTAAATACCTGCTGTGGGAAAACATGTCAATCTTACTTACTTGGGATGTTCTTTGTACACAGTTCCACCCACCCCGATGCTGATCTTGAGACGAGAAAGGTTCCTGTTTTTTTTTATCTTGTTCAAGATTGCAGCAATAGCAGCAGCACATATGTTAGTTGTGCGCATGGAGACTGCACGGCAGATCTGCTGGACATTAGTACAATCCAACTCGCTAGGATCTTGGACAAAATCCTTCAAGATGTTCTTTATTTTATCAAGTCCAATTTTTTCACTTGAATATAAGACAGAAAACTGAATAAATTAAATGTACAGGAAAAGACAGGAAGAAGTTTCCAGGAGTGTGCAGATGGGAGGAGATGGATGCACAGACATGAACAACAACAACAACAACAAAATTACATTTGTATGGTGCCTTTCACATGGGGAGAATGTCCCAAGGTGCTGGACAGTCAATGTTTCAGATCCGAGCTGGGGTCGGGATCGGGGAGGGTGGATGGAAAGGAGGGGTTTGGGGTGAATGATGGGACTGTTGAAGAGGATGGTCTTGAGATGGGACATGAAGGACGTAAGGGAGGGGTCGAGGAGGAGGAACTGTGGGATGGAATTCTAGAAGCAGGGGTAGAGTGGCTGAAGGTTTGCCCACCGATGGTGGGGCGGGTGGGTCAGGGGACATGGGGCCGGCTGGAGCCCACTGATTGGAAGGAGCGAGCAGGTTGGTAGAGTGTTAGGAGGTTGCAAAGGTAGAGTGGGGCGAGGCCATGGAGGGCTTTGAAGGAGAGGAGTAGGATCTTCAATTGAAACCTCTGGTTGTTGGGGAGGCAATGGAGTCGGGTGAGAATGGGGAAGATGGGATCACGGAGCTAGGAGTGGTAGAGGACACGGCTGCAGCATTCTACGGCCCCATGGCAACCTATGGAGGAATTGGGAAGGCCAACAAGCAGGGGGTTGGCGTAGTGTAGCCTGATGAATGTATGAATGAGGGTTTCAGCGGCCTGAGGGGTGAGGTAGTGGAGAAGTCAGGCAATATTGAGGAGGTAAGGGAAAGCAGAGTGCTTCATGGCTTGGATGTGGAGGAGGAAAGATAGTTGAGTATCAAACACGACATCTAGGTTCCTGACTGGCTTCGTGAGGTGGAGTGTGCAACCATGGAGGTTGATGCTGCCGGTGCCTAATATGTGAAAGCGCTGGCACGAGCCAGTCAGGAGGGCCTCGGTCTTGTTGACATTCAACTGTAGAAAGTTAACTCTCATCCAGGATTTGATGTCTGACATTGAATTGGAGCAGGCGGGTGTGCAGGCATGAGCAGCAATTGCACAGACGTGAGCAATAACTGCTTTGGGAACCAGGAGGTTTTATAAAAGAGAAGCAGGACAGGCCGGCATGAGCACTCTTGAGAGCCGATTCAAGGCCATTGGTCGAGATGTAAACAGCCAGGGGTGCGGCAGCACAAAGCGAGTCATTGCAGCGCGGCTTGTATCTGATCTCTTAACCCAAGATGAACCTGTTGGAGCAGTAGGAAGGCCAGCCGACACTGGCAGGAGGTCTTGAGGAGCAAGGCCATAGGAAGTGAGGACCGGGTACTGGTAGGTGGGGAGGAGTCGCGGCTTGATGCAGACTTGGAGATCCCATTTAGAAAATATTCCTCCTGAAACAATGGCCAAAACTATATGATAGAATTTTTCGATAAGGTAACGGAATAGGTGGACGAGGGTAGCGCAGTTGATATAGTTTACATGGACTTTCAAAGGGCAGTTGACAAAGTGCCATATGAGAGGCTTATTAGGAAAGTAGAGGCCCACGGCGTTAAATAGACAGTGGCAGCATGGATCCACAACTGGCTGTGAGATAGAAAGCAGAGAGTTGTGGTGAGCGGTTGTTCTTCAGGCTGGAGGGAAGTGTGCAGTGGCATCCCCCAGGGATCGGTTTTGGGACCACTGCCCTGTTTATTATATATTAATGATCTGGACTTGGGTGTAGGAAGCACAGTTTCCAAGTTTGCAGATGATACTAAGTTAGGGAGAATAATAAATAGTGAGGAGGATAGTAACAATCTGCAAGAAGATATAAATAAAATGGTAAAGCGGGCAGACACATGGCAGATGAAGGTTGATGCAGAGAAGTGTGAGGTGATACATTTTGGGAGAAGAAATGAGGGGAGGCAATATTGGCAATATAGGCTAGTTAGTACAAATTTAAGTGGTGTGAGGGAACAGAGAGACCTGGGGATTTGTGTTAGTGACTCTATGAAGGTGGCAGGGTACATAGACAAAACCATTAAGAAGGCATATGGGATACTGGGCTTTATAAATAGGGGTATAGAATACAAAAGTCAGGAAGTGCTGACTAACCTCTATAAAACTTTAGTTAGGCCTCAGCTGGAGTACTGTGTCCAATTCTGGTCACCACACTATAGAAAGGATGTTAAGGCATTGGAAAGGGTGCAAAGAAGGTTTACTAAAGGTACCGGGATTGAGGGACTTCAGTTATGAGGAAAGGCTACATGGTTTATTCTCTTTAGAACAGAGAAGGTTGAGAAGAGACCTAATAAGGGTTTATAAAATCATGAGGGTATTCTACAGGGTGAATAAGGAAAAACTGTTTCCACTGGTGGCCAAATCTGTGACTCGTGGTCACAGATTTAAAATAGTTTAAAAACGAAGCAGAGTGGAGCTGAGAAGAAATGTTTTCACTCAGCGGGTTGTTCAAATCTGGAATGCATTGCCTGAAAAGATGGTGGAGGCCAATTCGAAAACAGCTTTTAAAAGAGAATTAGATCTTTATTTAGGGAGAACAGGTCTGTTAGGTTATGGGAAGAGAGCTGGGCAGTGGGATTGAGTTGCTCTTTTCAAAGAGCCGGCACAGACTAGATGGGCCAAATGATTCTATGATAGATTTACAATAAATGTGTGTGTTTAGAATCCTGCAACTCAGTGGCTAAAGCACTCGCCTCGCAAGCAAGAGACCTGAGTTCAATTCCCGGCAGGGCAAAATGTTGGGCTGGTTTCTTTACTTCACACACATCTGTTTACCTAGCAGTAAGTAGAAACATGCATGTTATTTGATTGCTGGGTCACCTTTCCACATCCCCCCAAAAGTCGATCACTTAATCCAAGACGGTTTGTCGGACACTGCTGTGTGCAATTGGCTGCCTGACAGTCAATTCATTTTACAGTATATTCTGTGAAGCACTTTGAGACATTTCAAAAGCGTGATAAGGTGCTATATCAAATGCGAGGATTATTACTATGTGTATGTATACTGTATATGTATATATATATATATACATACACACACAGTAATATATATGTATATATTAGAGTAACTGAAAAACAAAAGCTAACATTCCATTCTACAGCTCACAACTATATAGCAGACTAAAGGGCCACTAAATATAGGAACTAATATAAACAGGAATTAATAAGAGGCAGGTAAATAAATAACTAAATAAACTGGACTGAATAATAAGAACATAAGAATTAGGAGCAGGAGTAGGCCATTCGGCCGTTCGAGCCTGCTCCGCCATTCAATAAGATCATGGCTGATCTTCTCACCTAATGAATACTTCAACGTCTGGAAATACGGCAGGGCGGGTGAGCCACAAGCCACTTTCAATTTGCTCTATCCCTTCCACCAGCTCTTCTACTCTCCAACCAGATGATCTCTGCTACGAGTTAGAATGCCCTGTCTCTCCACTTTATTCCTTTTAAATGTTGTAATTGATTCCAGTTGAACAATGTAGATTGACCACCAGATTCTCCTGCCTCACTGATCTCCTCCTCGCACGTAGTTATTGTGTGAGGGAAATTAAGATGAAAATTTAAAACCTGCCAATATCATCCCACATTACATCACTTTAGCACACTTTAAATTGCATTATTCCTGAAGATTATATGTCGTTTAAAATATCCGTCAAATTGGATGCATCTATAATGTTGGGTCAGTCGATATGGAAATTTTCCGATTTAGATATATCGATGGGCTCATATCGAGATATACCGAAATATCGATATTTTCTGTTTTTTTGTACTGCGCATGCGCACGCATTCGGAGGTGCGCGCGCATTCAGGGCCTATCTCCTCAGGAGGTAAATATCTCTCTCTCTCTTTGTGTCTCTCACACTCACTCTCTCCATCTCTGTGTTTTTCTGTCTGTGTCTCTGTGTCTCTCTCCTCTCTCACCCCCACCCATCTCTAACTATCCATTTATATATTATCACTTTTTGATATATCGATATTTTTAAAATGTCTATATCGGCATATCAAAATTATATCAGGTATAACCGATATATCGATATATCGCCGGACCCTACTATAATATAATAAATGCAAATATAAATTTCCATCTGTTTTAATGGAGCAACTATGCTGAGAAATTTACCTTTCAATTTCAGAAACCATCTCGCTTTCAAATTTCCATCTGGTCAGCAGAAATGGCTTTGCCTTTCCACTGAAAACAGCATTCTCATACAACAGTTTCACCAGAATGAGGCGTACAATCTCACCCATGTACATATAATCTATCATCTTCTCAAATCTGTGTCAATGAGATCAAAATAAAAGTATAACCATATTCAATAGAACTGAGTGCGAATCAACATCACACAGTTAGGCACAGTGTGTTGATGTACAGTAACAGTCAACTGTGCAATATCAGCCTGGCTCAGCTAGTAGCACCCTTACCTCCGAGTCAGAAAGTTGTGAATTCAAGCTCCATGTTGGGACTTGAAACTTGCAGTCTAAGGTAACACTCCATTGCAGAGCTTGGAATGCGCTACATTGTTGGAGGTGTTGTCCTTTAGATCAGATTTTAAATCGAGGCTCCATCAGCCTATTCGTGGTGATGTTAAAGATCCCATGGTACTATTCAAAGAGAGAACGGAATTGCTCCCTGTGTTACGGTCAACAATCCTCCAAATAAAATCGGTCATTCACTTGGTCACGGGTGTTTGTGGGATATTGCTGTGCGCAAATTAGCTGCTGCATTCACCAACAAAACACACAATCACTGCACTTTACAGTATCCTGTGATGTGCTTGAGGATGTCTTCCTGACATGAAAGGTGGTAATATCAAAGGTGGTAATATCAAATGTAAAAGTTATTTTTATAAATTATATGTTTTGAATATATGTTTGAATTTACATTGCATAGAAATTCCAAGTTCCACCTGATCTCCATAACTTCACTTCTGTTTTCTTACATAATGAGTGCACTTGGACTGTGCAAAAGAATTTTAAAAAGTGTCCAAGGTGTCATTACTCTATCCAGGATTCAACACAGAAAAAACACAATGCAGCACATTAAGCGCACACTCCCAGGGGGATTTCTGCTCTGCCTGTCTCAGCGCCTTGGGACATCCTCCCGACTTGAAGGGCGCTCTATAAATGCAATTTTGTTGTTGTTGCCTCGCCTTCCAACTATACTGGTTGGTCAATCACTCACTCTCCTCCTGAACTGTCTGTGGTTGCAGGGTGACCACCTCCTGAAACACATGATCCATAAAGGCCTCAGCTTCTCATATGCACTGCAGTGACACCAGCCTCTCCTCAAGTGGAGAAACCCTGAGCTCAAGCTCCAGCGGCAGGAGGCATTTTCTACACACATGGTTATCCAGGGCACACAAAGTATCTTGGAGTTTCCCACATGGCACATAATGTGCATTTAACAGGTCTCAGCTGTTGTACCATATTCCCAGTTTTTTTAAGCTCAGTACCTCCTTCCCCTCTGCACCAAATTTCCACTCTCACCAAATTCTTTCACTAAGTCTCACTGTTCCCATTACACTCCATTCCCACTTCACTCCGTTGGACTCTCTGTTCAAGTAATTCTCTTGCAAGTTTCCTTTTTATATAAACCCTCAGACAGAGCTAGTTTCAACTGTTCAACTAACAATTCACAACACCTGACTTTGAAGCGCTCTGAGACGCCGTCCGGCATGGAGGGTGCTATATAAATCAAAGTTGTTGTTGTTGTTAACTTGTTATTGTTATTTCACACCTATTATTTCTGACCTCAGGATATCCAATGCGGATCATGCTCTTGGTTTGTTCCACTCCCAGAAGGTTTTCCACCTACTCTGTAATGTCCCTTACCCTGGGACCTGGGATTCTATATGAGACTCACGGGCACCAATGTAAGTCCCAGTGCCTTGGGACGTCCTCCCGACATGAAAGGCGCTCTATAAATGTAATTTTGTTGTTATTGTTGTAAGGTGAAATAATTACCTGGCGATCTATATTGAATAATCCTATTTGCACTGCCTGTGTGACTGGACTCGCACTGACCAACCCCTATCATGACGATAACGCAAAATACCGTTAAATTGGGTGTTTGGTGACAGTGATCACTCACATCTGAGTTCCAGGTGCCTGGGATAATCTGTCCAGCTCCAGGTCAAACTCTGTCCGAATGTCATTCAGAGAGCCATCTGATCCGAAATCTCTCCATTCAACATTCATGCACATCCGTCCTTCATCCGCTTCAAGAAGGTCAATGTTCCGCATCTCCTCCATGTAACAAGCACTTGTATCTGTCCCTGGAATTGAAGACAAATAATTTGAGACACAATGTTGGGAAGAGAATGGGCAGAAAAGCTTTGAGAAGAAGTCTCTCCCTGAACAATCCACCCTGCTTATTCGGTGCAGGCTATTGAGAGCTGAGACTTGTGCATATTGGGGTAACAGCTGGAGTTTACTCAGGTAAAACCACACAACTTCCCATTGCAAGCACTGTCTGGTAAGACTTGGATGTATGGTTACCAAGAGCTGAGTGGGAAGAATCCTTTACCTCAGTGTCTGTGACTCTAATTTTTGTTGACAAGCCAGGGTGGCTGGTGTGTCATCAGTGCTGCCAAGAATACTGTGGATCCATCTGGTTCAGGAAGTGGACTAAATGAGACCACCGCAGAGAATTGTTTTTTTTTGCTTTGGGGCTCCAAAAACTTAACCTTGGTCTCAGCTCAATTGCAAGGCGGCACCGTGAATAGAATTATACAACCCTTCATTGAATTATTGAAATTTACAGCACAAAAGGAGATAATTTGGCCCATCAAGTCTACATTAGTTCTCATAGCAAGCTGCACTTGCAATCCCATTACCCTGCCATTCTCCTTCAAGCCTTCACACACTCATCTATATTCCTCTTGAAATCCACATTGCGATGGGTGAATAAGTGATTCAGGTGTCAATCTAGTTCGACTGGTAGCAATCCTGCCTCTGGATCATAAGGTTTGGGGTTAAATCAGAACTCTAAACGTTCAGTCTAGGCTAAAATGCCGATGGTTATTCACTTCATGACAATTTGTGGGATGTTACTGTGCATAAACTGTCTGCTGCTTTTCCCTACAAATACAGTTAGTAGACTTAATGCACATGATAAGCATGATGCTCTCCTTAACCAAAAACAACAAATCGCATTTGTAAAATGCCTTTCACATCAGAAAGACATCCCAAGGTGCTGATATTGACCTTCGGTACTGATATTCACCATGGTCAGGACAACCAAGATCAGAGGAGCTTCACTGCGCAATCAAGAAGCAGTGGAGAATAAGAGAAACCAAAAATGACACCTTTAAAGATGTGCTAGCAAGTTTTAGAATAAAGTTATTCAGCCCATCAGTCTATGCTGGCTCTTTAAAAGAGCAATTAATTATATAATAATAATCCTTGCATTTGATATAGCCCCTTATCACAATCACTATGACATTTCAAAGCACTTCACAGAATATACTGTAAAGTAGACTAACTATATTGTGTGGGCAAAATGGGGCAGCCAATTGTGCACAGCAGTGTTTTACAAACAGTTGTGGATTGAATAACCAAATAATTATTAATTATCTGTACCCCAACTCCAATTACCTGCCCTAGGTAAGGGTATCACTTGATACCCTTATCCAACAAATATCTATCCACCTCAGTCTTAAAAAATTGTACAGATCCAGCATCCACAGCCTTTTGAGCAAGAGAGTCCAGATTTCCACTACCCTTTGGATGAGAAACTGTTTCCTGATATCACTCCTTACCTTAGCTCTAATTTTAAGATTAATCCAGTGGCTTACCCACAATGAGTCCAATCTCACAGTTTGGATCTTCATAACCACAACTCATCATAGCTCCAACAGTGTCATTGAGCACAGCCACTGCACCAATTTCATAATCCTGTCAGAAAGAAATGGAAGTTTGGTCACAGAATCAGCTCCTAAATGGCAAACTTGCAGGTTTACCTGTTTAGACCCCAATGCACAGGTCCTCAAGCCTTGACTCAGCCGACCTGGGATCTCCATGTGTAATAATAATAATCCTTGCATTTGATATAGTGCTTTTCACATCTTCTAGATGTCACAAAGCACTTCACAAAATATAGTGTAAAGTGAATTGACTGTATATTTGTGGGTGAAATGTGGCAGCCAATTGCACACAGCAGTGTCCCACAAACAGTTGTGGATTGAAATGACCAATTTATTATTGGATTTTTTTCTTGAGGTAATATTATCAGATGTGTTGCGTAACAACACTTGCCCAAGATTTTGCCCTGCCTGGAATCCAACACAAATCTCTTTTGAGACAAGTGCTTTAACCACTGAGCTAAAGGATGGCGGGATACATGGAAATCTCAGCTTGGTTTGGATACACAGAGGGCAGGATTACATACAACTCGCAGTCTTACCCCTCTACGTTGAATGGCATTTTTCAGGAGTTCAACAATATCCTTGCCTTCAACTCCACTGACATTGAAATCTTTTGTCCATTTGATCAGAATCCCCTGCAAAAATTTAATCCAACATTTGGAACACAGAAGCAAATCATGATTCATTTCCACCCTGGCAAGTCTCGTAAGTGCAGAAGAACAGCTCCCATGACACAAGAGAACAACTCTAAACAGACAGACATCAGAGAGCTGCTCCACCCAGACGGTAAGGAAATGGGCACTCAATATTAACATGATGAAACTACCCTCAACTACATAGCGTCTCCAGAGATTTCAGTCTTAAAGGATGGAGAATATTTTACATATCATCTTTCCATGTGATTCAGCTAAATGAATTCATATTGAAGGCTGCTGACCTCATCAATTCTTGTTTGTCTGCATGGAAAGGAGAAGATAAATCCCAATGGCAAGATCTGGTGCTTGATATTTTGATTGTCCATAAATTTGGCGAGACAGTCAGCGATGTAGTCAAAGAACTATAATTAGAAATGGATATTGGGGTTAATAACCACCAACAACAAATTGTATTATGTAGCGTCTTTCACATGAAGCAAACGTCCCAAGGTGTTGGTCAATAAAGGGTTTATTATATGGGGGTTCAATACACTCATCTGGTTTGTATCCTACCCGACAAACCGCCTTCACTTTGTCGCTTCAAATGGTTTCTCCTACCGCCCCTACCCGGTAACCTGTGGCATACTTCAGGGTTCCTTGACCCTTTGGTCCCTTGACTCCTTCCTCTTCCTATCTACATGCTCCCTTTTTGGTAATGTCATCCCTAGACATGGGGTCAACATGTATAAGGATGATGCACATATCTACTTCTCCTCCCCCAGCTGCAACTCCAGGTCCATCAATGTTCTGTCAGCTTCTCTGGCACAGACCAGGGCCTGGATGACTGCAAACGTCTTGCATCTAATGTTGACAATGCAGAAATCTTACTAGAAAAGCAGCTGAGCATTGAAATAAATGTTTAAGAGATATGGGGAGAGAGCTAGGATTCATTTTTTAAAAGTTCAACTGTCAAGAAAGCATTTGTTAGAGCAATTTTCTCCATGGACAGAAAGGGTGAATGGTTTGAGACTGACTTGCATTTTGTAAGTTATTCTTTGTGAAGCTCTTTGAGATGTTTCAATGTGATAAATTCTTCCTGTACTTAATCTGTATATCATCTCTCTCAGAAACTCCCATTTGTGTGACTGGAATGGAAATGAGGATCCTCATACCTCTTCTTCTGAGCTGTGCAGCATATTCTTTGGGAGTGGAAATGCCTCCTCCTTCAAAAGTATTTCCTTCTTGTTTGTGTTAATGTTCACCCACAAACTATGGAGATGGAGTCGAGATAAGTTGATTACCAGGAAGTCTCCTTTTTCTGTTGGGAGATTAAAAAAAACACATCGCTGATTGAACAGATATACGGATATGATTAGCAATTTAGCAGTAAAAGGTGAACCTGATTCTATAAAAACAAGACAGGAACAGGGAACAGCCTAAATCTGAGGAAAGATAGTGGAGAAGAGCTTGACTGCACAGGATGGTAGGGGATAGGGCACAACCTTGCAAGACAGACATGGGGCAAGGGAAGAACACAACCCAACACATTAGGGGAAAGAGCAAGATAGAGTTGCTGTCAGTAAAGGTGATGGACCCCAGAGGCAAAGGTATTGAAGAGCTTGAAGAGCCTGATAGTTGGGAGAAAATTGGGGGAAAGAGTCTAATCTTGTGCAATGAGAGCACAGCCCAATCTTGGGTTCAGCATCCCTGAGTGACACTGGGGTTAGTTACACAGGGTTAGTGTTATTGAGTAACACAGGTGTTATTATCACACCCACCACATGCTAACACAGAAGCACTGACCAGTGCCATCAGGTTTCGCCCTGACGAAGGTTGGAAGCATCGTTAGGGTAGAGTCATTGTGTGTTTCATTTTTTAGTCCCTTCTCCATTTCCAACAGCAACCGCCTGGTGATATCCCGGAGCTTCTCTTTGGAAAGATTGAAGATGTTGACGCAATCTTGAGTCTAAAAATGATGCGTCCAGAGTCAGTAACAAATGTATGTTTTTTGGGGGCTGATTTACATGTGCAAAAAACTACCACTATGCACAAAATTAGCCAAAGAAATTGAGAGCTTCATGCATCCCACCCTACACATGCAAATTCCTGTGTATTGGGATAGAGTGCATACTGCCTCACTGAAGTTTACCTCCTGTTTACCTAATTCTGGAGAGTATCAGGTATAAACTGGCAAGAGCCAATGGTTGGGAACCTCAGTGTATGTGCTGGGTGTAGCTGGACTTCAACCACGTAAAAATAGGCATTCATATCTCTGTGTGGCAAGTTTTCCTGATGCATGTCCAGCTAGGATCACCCTACCGATTATGGCTTTAGGGTTAATAGAAGGGTACATATGAAGAAATCCTGCCACAAGTCTTCTTATGAGCCAGGCTGGATGGCATCAGTGGGATGGATGGGCTGTCATCAGTGGGTCTTGCAGACCCACCCAGTTCATAAACTAGATAAACAAACTCGTCACAAAAGATTGACTCAATCCTGACATTCTGTTATCTTAGAGCGGGGAGACTAAGCGCAGATTGGGAGATGGATTTGCAGAGCACCTTCATTCTGTATGCAAGGTCAACCCTGATCTTCCGGTCTCCCTCCATTTCAATTCCCACACACATTCAGAGGCTGATCTCCATCCATTGTCTCCTGCGCTATTCCAGTGACCCAGAGTGAAAGCTTGAGGAACAGCACCTTATCTATCTGCTGGGGACCCTACAGCTCTCTGACCTCAACATTGATTTCAGCCACTTCAGACCATAGAAGTTTCCACTCCCCAATTACAATCATCAGTCCAGACACCCTTTGCCTCTCTTGTGTTTTGTCTGCTCTTTGCTATTAACATCTCTTCTCCCCACCCCCTTTTTGTTTTCTATTTATCCCATCAATTAACACATTTTTTTCCTTTTGTCTTCTTTTTCTGTCTTGTTTGTCTCCTGGGGCATGTTGGGAATGCTAGCATGTGCATTGGATACTGCTAAACTTTAACTATGTTGGGGTTGGGAGATATGGTTGTCAGGTGACCCGTTTGGCTTCGACTCATCTGGGAAGGAGCTACCTGACAGACCGCAGCGATGGCTGGTATTTCCACTCCCTACAACTCAATACTCTGCAGTCCGACAGGAAGCCCCTCTTGAGTTGAGGGGAAGACAAGCGCATCTCCTGACATCCACTTGGCTTCCCCTGTAACTCTGTGCTGTAGTCCTGTGCTGTAACACTTCGGTAAAAATACGTTACTGAGGGGATAGGTGAGCTCACTGTAACAGCATTTCCCTTCAGATTTATGTTGGAACTCATTATCCTTGGACCACGCTCTTCATATGATCCACAAATTGAGGACAAAGAACCTGCTCTTGGCCTGAATTAAAGGAAACCACATGTCAGTAACACAGAGAAGATCAAACCTAAAAAGAAAAAATCAAATATTGAGTCAGAAGGTTACGTGTTCAATCACTACATTGCACCTTCAGATTATTAAGTTCTAAGGCAGCAGTTCCCAACCTTTTTTTGCTGCGACCCTAGATTATCCACCAAGAGGACCTCTGGTCCTTTAGGGGGCGACTGCATGACTGAAGTGAAGCTCAGCCAAGATGATATCTCCGTCTCTTTTGAGGACTCTGTGTAACTCGCTAGTACGGCCTTTCATAAAATTGGTCAGCAGTGTTGCCTCGGGCACTTTTCAGCATTAAAAAAGCATTTTCAGCATTAAAAAAAATTCTGATGACCCTTCGCAACCCTACTGAGGACCCCATGACCTTGATTTGGGTCGGGACCCAAGGTTGGGAACCACTGGTCTAAGGTGATACTCCAATAATGCAGCATTGGGGGAGCATTAAAGTTGCGCAAACATGCTGCACTGTTCACCAGTGAACCCCAGTCATTGCATTTACACTTGAACAGTCCCAAAGACATGATAAGGTGCAGTATCAAATGTAAGGATCAATACCACTGTACATCAAAAGCCACTGTATTAAAATACTGAGTTCCACAAATTCTTAAAGGATCTGAATTGATAAAAGGGGCGGGGCTGGCATGAGGGTCAGGCCACCATGAGGGGGTGGGGTGGGGTCAGGGTTTAGGTCAGGATTGGGATTACGATTAGGGTCAGGGTTTGGGTCAGGATTGGGATGAGGGTTGGGGTTGAGGTCAGGGTTGGAGTGGAGTGGGGTCAGGTTGGGGAACATTTATCTTCGGGGATGTTTCACCCCAAAATGTACAGTCACTACACTTTACGGTCTATTCCGTGAAGCGCTTTGAGGCGTCTGAACCATGTGATACAGCACCTGATGCTTTTCCAGGAGAAATTTCTGGAAACAAACCGCCGCGTGTTCCGGCGTTCAAATGAAACAATAGCAGCTCACGTTTTACCAAAGATCAGCTGTCGGGAGACAAGAGCGACCCCTTTGTGCTGTCCCATCAGGGTGTGTCAGCCTCACCCCACACTGCCAGCTCCTCCCCCACACTGTCAGCCCCACCCACAGTGTCAGCCCCACCCCCACAGTGTCAGCCCCTCCCCCACACTGCCAGCCCCCCCAGACTGTCAGCCCCTCCCCCACAGTGTCAGCCCCTCCCGCACACTGCCAGTCCCTCCCCCACACTGCCAGCCCCTCCCCCACATTGCCAGCTCCTCCTCCACACTGTCAGCCCCTCCCCCACACTGCCAGCCCCAACCCCACACTGCCAGCCCTGCCCACACACTACCAACAACAACAACAACTTTGATTTATTTAGCACTCTCCACACTGGACGGCGTCTCAGAGCGCTTCACAGTAGCGGATCCTGGGACCAAGCCAGGGGCAGGGGCAGAAAGGTGACCAAAGGCGCAGACGAAGAGAATGGTCTTTAGCTGTGACCTGAAACTGGGAAGAGTAGGGGCGAGGTGAAGGTAGTGAGGAAGGGAGTTCCGGAGCCTCGGAGCATAGTGGCTGACGGCACAGCTGCTGAGGGTGGAGCAGAGGATTCGGGGACATAGTGGAGGCCAGACCTGGTGGAGCGAAGGCAGCGGGTGCTGGTTTGGGGAGAGAGGAGAGCTGAGAGGTAGGGGGGTGCAGAGGAGTGGAGGGAAAACAAGGGTGAGGATCTTGAAGTCGTTCCACTCAGGGACAGGGAGCCAGTGAAGTCTGGCGAGGACCAGGGTAATGGGGGAGCGAAGCTTGGTGTGGGTGAGTATGCGGGCGGCAGAGTGTTGGATTGGCTGGATTTTGTGGATTGTGGTGGAAGGGAGACCGGCGAAGGAGGGCATTGCAATAGTCCAGCCAAGAGGTGACAAAGGCATGGATCAAGATTTCAGCGGCTTTTGGGGTGAGGTATTGACAGAGACAGACAATCCGTCGGAGCCCTGCCCACACACTGCCAGCCTGCCTACACATGGTTAGCCCCGCCCATCCATGGTCAACCTCGCCCCCAGACTGCTAGCCCCACCCCCAGACTGCCAGCCCCACCCCCAGACTGCCAGCCCCGCCGCCAGACTGCCAGCCCCTCCCATACACAGCCAGCCCCGCCCCCACACTATCAGCCCTGCCCACACGGACAGCTCTGCCCCCACACAGGCAGCCCCCCCCCCCCCCCCCCACACTGCCAGCTCCTCCCCCACACTGCCAGCCCCCCCCCCCACACAGATATCCCCTCCCCCACAGTGCCAGCCCCTCCCCCACACTGTAAGTCCCACAGCTCGACTGCAAGCACTGCCAACTTCAACTAAGCCAAAGCCCTCCTGATTGGCTCCCATCAGCACCTCCACACCTCAGGCACTGGCAACTTCATCACTCATGGATCCATAATCTATCTCACTGAGCCACTTCACAACCTTGGCTTCTTATTTGACCATCAAATATCCTTTCTTCCCCACATCTGTATCATAACCCTCTCTGCCTTCCTCCACACATAGAGGAAGCCCTTCCCTCTTCCCCAGCCCGCCCCTCTTCCCAGATGTGCCCATCCCAACCCTGGGTCATGCCTTGCACAAAAATGCAATTTTGTTGTTGTTGTTGTGGTTGGGTCTCTTCTTGGTCTGACACATGTACAACAACAACAACTTTGATTTATATAGTGCCCTCCACGCCGGGTGGCGTCTCAGAGCGCGTCCCAATAACAGATCCCTGGACCGAGCCAGGGAGAGGGGGAAGAAAGTGACCAAAAGCGCGGTCGAAAAGAAAGGTCTTTCGGCAGGACCTGAAAATAGGAAGAGAGGAGACAAGGTGAAGGTAGTGAGGAAGGGAGTTCCAGAGCCTCGGGGCATAGTGGCTGAAGGCATGGCTGCCGATGGTAGAGCAGAGGATTCGAGGGAAAAGGAGGAGGCTAGACTGGAAAGAAGGCAACAGGTACTGTTGTGAGGAGAGAGGTCAGAGAGGTAGGGCGTGCAGAAGAGTGGAGGGATTTGAAAACAAGAGAGAGGATCTTGAAATCGATTCTCTCCAGGTCAGGGAGCCAGTGCAGTCTGGCAAGGACTGGGGTAATTGGAGAGCGGAGTTTGGTACAGGTAAGAATGTGGGCGGCAGAATTCTGGATGACCTGGATTTTATGAATGGTAGCGGAGGGGAGACCGGCGAGGAGGGCATTTGAATAATCCAGCCGAGAGGTGACAAAGGCATGGACCATATAGAAACCTATCACCATGCTTTAAGAGTAACCAAACCAAGCTGAGAGTTCCAATGTATGCCACCAAAACGCAACAATTCCTGTGTACTAGAGTTCATTATCTTCCCAGAGGGAGAGAGGGATATCTGTTGACATAATTCCAGATATTATTAAGTAAAGGCGGGCAAAAGTCAAGGCTTGAGGACCACACAGTGTGAGTTGGGTAGTGCTACAGTATACCCAGCTAAAACTGCATAAAACTGCTAAATGATCATTATTGTTAGCTATGGTTAAGCAGTCTGGGCAGTGATAGCAGCATTTCACACACTACATTTCTTTCACTTCTTTATCTCTGCGTGATATCATAACGGCCAATGATATTGCTGTCTGGCAAGCTTTCTTATTACTCATCTAGCTCAGTCTAACCTGCCTGTTACGACTTTGGCTTGCAGGATTAACAGAAACTGAGTGGCATGGTAAACCAGGTTGTGCTACATCCCAAAATGAACCCCTGCGCTGGAATACTGCGGAGATCCCTCTGGCTCAGGAGCCGAACTATCAAGACCGCAACAGAGGTTCAACTCTCCATCTACATTCTGTTGCCAAAAATGTCACCTTGGAGCCTGCTCAGCTCTAGAGTCAATATGACACGCCTGTTTGTGTAAATTACTTTGGCTGACAATGGAAAGGCAAGTTGTTGTTACTTTTTAAATTGGCCGTTATGATATCACGCAGAGATAAAGAAGTGAAAGAAATATAGTGTGTGAAATGCTGCTATCACTGCCCAGACTGCTTAACCATAGCTAACAATAATGATCATCTTGTGGGAACAATGTGCACAGAGCGCTGGAACCATTTGGTAATGTAAATTCAGTGACCTGCTTGTGATATAAATATTATCTGGGAACTCCATGTAAGGACTGTGATCAAGCTGCAGCTCAGGAGTCTGAACTGCCTTCTCTGGGGAAACAGAGAGCTGATAGGAAACCATATTTGGTCAATTCTGAACTGCCCAGAACTCGTGAAAATTTAAATGATCAGACATTGTCAGCTGGCAACAATAGATAGACACTGTCACCTAGTGCCTGCGCAGCAAACAGCAAGGAAGGTCTGCTCTGGCACTAAGACAGTATTCACACTGTCTTAGCCGGCCTCAGTCTTTGGTGTAATACAGTACTATATTTCATAACTTGGAGAAAATAAATCTCTGACAGTGAGTCTCAAAGCAGTTAGCAAGTAAAATAGAGGATGGAGGAGAGAATCAGATCCTGATCTGCCCCTCAATGACTAGCTGCTGAGTGACACATTCTGGTTTCTATCACCCCCTCCTCCCAACAGAAATATAGGGCACATTAGAGCCCTTCCTGCAAAGGAGGGACAGGGCAGTGTGGGGGCAGGGGTGGCAGTGTGGGGTGGAGGTGACAGAATGGGGGAGGGGGCTGGCAGTGTGGAGGCGGGGCTGGCAGAGTGGGGGAGGGTCTGGTAGTGTGGGGGAGGGGCTGGCAGTGTGGGGGCGGGGCTGGTGGTGTAGGGGAGTGGATGGCAATTTGTGGGGGAGGAGCTGGCAGTGTGGGGGAGGGGCTGACGGTCTGGGGAGGAGCTGGCAGTGTGGGGGTGGGGCTGAGAGTCTGGGGAGGAGCTGACAGTGTGGGGGAGGGGCTGACAGTGTGGGGTGGGGCTGACACACCCTGATGGGACAGCACAAAGGGGTCGCTCTTGTCTCCCGACAGCTGATCTTTGGTAAAACGTGAGCTGCTATTGTTTCATTTGAACGCTGGAACACGCGGCGGTTTGTTTCCAGAAATTTCTCCTGGAAAAGCTTCAGGTAAGGATCTGGGCCCCATTGCTTGACCTGCATCGCATTGCTTCTCTCCATTGCGGGCAGGCAATATGGTGTAGGTGGACAAATGCCGTCTTGGTCAGGGAGCAAATAATAACAGCAACAGCAAAATTACATTTGTATAGTGCCTTACACGTCAGGAGGATGTCGCAAGGCGCTGGGCAGTTACTGCTTCAGACCCGAGCTGAGGACAGGGGGGTGGTGGGATGGAAGACGTGCATAAGGAGTTCCGATGGGTCCATCGAAGAGGAAAGTCTTGAGACGAGACTTGAAGGAGGCCAGGGAGGGGGCGAAGCGGAGGGACTTCGGGATGGAGTTCTAGAGGTTAGGGGCAGAGTGGCTGAAGGCTCGCCCGCCAATGGTGGGGCAGGTGGATCGGGGGACATGGAGCAGGCCGGAGCCTGCTGAGCGGAGAGGGGCAAACAGGTTGGTAGGGGGTTAAAAGGTCATGGATGTAGAGTGGAGCGAGGATGTGGAGGGCTTTAAATGTGAGCACCAGGATCTTGAATTGGATCTTCTGGATTTGGGGGCCAATGGAGTCGGGCAAGGATGGGGGAGATGGGGCCGCGGTGTTTGGAATGGTAAAGGACACGGGCCGTAGAGTTCTGGATTATCTGCAGCCTGTGGGGGGGAGAAGTTGGGGAGGCCGACAAGCAGGGCATTTGCATAATCGAGCCGGGTAGCAATGAAGGCGTGGATGACGGTTTCAGCGGTTTTGAGGGTGAGATAATGGCGGAGTCGGGAAATGTTGCAGAGGAGGGGAAAGGCAGAGCGAGTCATTGCTTGGATATGGGGGAGGAAAGACAGTTGAGGGTCAAACAAGAAGTTGTTGAAGTTGAATGTGCAACCATGGAGGTTGATGCTGCTAGAGCCTGATGCAAGAAGGCGCTGGCGCGAGCTAATCAGCAGAGCCTCGGTCTTGTTGACCTTCAACTGTAGAAAGTTAGCCCTCATCCAGGATTTGATGTTTGACAGACGGTCTGTCAGGTCAGTGATAATCCTGGAGTTGGGAGTAGAGGCAGAGTGAGTTGGATGTCATCCGCATACATGTGGAAGTTAACCCCATGTCTGCAAATGATGTTACCATGTGGGAGCATATAGATGTTGAAATGTAGGGGGCCAAGGATAGAGCCCTGGGGGATGCCACAAGTGACAGGACAGTGCGGGGGTTGGAAGAGAAACTGTTGGTGGCGACAAAGTGCAGGCGATGAAAGAGGTAGGAGTCGGAACCAGGCAAGGGCAGGTCCGCGGAGATTGAGGAGGGAAGAGAGGTAGTGTAGGAGGATGTAATGGTCGACAATATCGAAGGCGGCGGAGAGGTCGGGAAGGACAAGGAGGCATAGAGAGCCCTGGTCACAGATGTTAAGAATGTCATTAGAGACTTTGACTACGGCTGTCTCTGTTCTGTGTGCAGCACAGAAGCCAGATTGAAGGGGTTTGAGGAGGGAGTGGCGGGAGAGAAAGGAGTGAAGCTGGGAAGCAACAACTCATTCCAGGGCCTTGGAGAGGAATGGGAGGTTAGAGATGTGGGGATAGTTAGAAAGTAGGGATAGGTCAACAGAAGGTTTTTTTAAGATGGAGGTAAAGACAGCAGTTTTAGACGAGTGGAGACAGTGCCGATGGATAAGGAGAGGTTGATGACATCAGTTAGGAGGGGGGCTAAGAGATAGAGCTGAGAGATGAGGAGGGAGGTTGGGATGGGGTCAAACATTACTTCTCTCTATAGCGGGCAGGCAGTATGGTGTAGGTGGACAAATGCCATCTTGGTCAGGGAGCAATCGTGGGGAAGACCCTTTGGCCACTTCCCGGCTGAACGATTCCAATGGCCTCCTCACTGCTCTCCCCAGCTCCACCTTTGGCGATTCCTGTAGTTCAGTGGTTGGAGCACTCGCCATGCCACCAAGAGACCTGAGTTCAATTCCTGGCCTGGGCAAATCCTGGTAGAGAGATACAGTTGGGTGTCATGTGCATAAATGTGGAATTCCAATGGCCTGTTCCAATGACCTCCTCGCTGCTCTCTCCATCTTCACCTTATACAAAATACACTTCATTCAAAACTGCAGCCCGGCCACACTCCCACACCAGCCTGTACCCGCACACCACCCGTCCTTGCCAGGCTCCACTTGCTCCCAATCACCGAACTGATCCATTTCAGATCTTCTCACACATTTTTAAATCATTCCAAGTTCTGGCACCTCACTAACCCGACCTGTTTACCCCCCACTCCACCACCCGTGACCTCTGCTCAATTGGCTCCGGCCTCCTGTTTGTCCCTCATGCCCCACGTTCCACCATTGGTGGCTGTGCCTTCACCCTCTACGCCCCCAAACTCTGGAATTCCTTTGCTTTCTCCCCTCTCTTCCCATCTTCAAATTCTGGCTAAAGACCTTACCTTTTGATCATGTTTTTTGATCACCCCTCTTCCTGTGGCTTGTCAGGACATTATTTCATGTGAAAGGTGATATGTAAATGCAAGTTCTTATTATTATATCATTTTAAAACCAAGGATTGTGAGGAATTCTTTATTTTACTCTCATCTGGGAAGCAGTTCTTTATACCAACTGTGGGGAAAAAAATTCCCAGTTAAGATTTCTAAACTTTCTAGAACTGAAACTGATTTACCACACTGGTGCCTTTACTTGTTTTGCCTTCCCCCACCTTCGCAACATTGTCCACCAATGCCACTGCCTCTCCCCTCAGGCTGCCACGACCCTTATTCAGGCTTATTCAAAATATCCAGGCTCAGCTACACTAACTCCCTGCTTGCTGGACTTTTCAACCCTTTTCATCACAAAATGCAGATTACTCAGAACTCTGCACCTGGCTCCGTGAGCCAATCACCCCCATTGTGGCCCAGCTTCACTGGCTCCCCATCCCCCAGAAGATTGAGTTCAAGATCCTCTTTCTTACTTTTAAAGCCATCTGCAATCTTGCTCCTCTACACTTCTATGACTTATATTTCCAATGCCAACTGCGATGCTGGACTTCCTCAAATCCAAAGTCAAGGAGCTCCGCTCAGCTGCCCCTACTCATCCCTCCCTCCACATCTTCAAACCTGACTCCCACTCCTCTGTCATCATCACTTTAACCCGCATGAAACTGACCACATGCCTCCTTGACCCCCATCCCTAACCCTCTGCTTACTAGACATCGTTAACCTCCTCCTGTCTACTGGCACCGTTCCCACCCCTTTCAAAATGGCCTTCATCTCCCCCATTCTTAAGAAGCCCTCCCTGGACCCATTACTGCCCGCAAATTGCCGCTTTACAAATGTAATTTTGTTGTTATTGTTGTATATTACCAACCATTCGAGAGGCATTGTCTTGCTCTGTATCCCCGTGCTGCCCTCTCCACCATTAGATTTCAAGCCTTTAGCCTTTCTGCCCCCACCCTCTGAAACTCCCAAAGCCCCTTCGCCTCTCCACCCCATCCTTGCTTCTTTTAAGGTGCATCTGAAGAACTTCCTCTTTGACCGTGCCTTCAGTCATCTTCCCACCAGCACCTCACTTGTCCTCCAGCGCTTTTCATTCCTACCCCCAGCTCCGGTGCAAAATTTGTTGTTATAAACAGACCATGTTTAGGTATACAATTTTATCACTTCATGGTATCTTACAATTCATCTTTTCTGTGTTACTGACATGTGATTTCCTTTAATTTAAGGCAGACGACAGATTCTCTTCAATTTGTGGAGCATCTGAAGAGAGTGGTTGAAGGAGAATAAGTTCCAACATGAATGTGAAGGTGAATTCTTCTTTGATGAGCTCACCCATTAACACACAGTATAGAAACAAGCCATTCAGGCCTTTGTTTGCTTGACACCTGATGTAATCCCATGTATCAACCTGGGCCAGTGGTAGCTCTCTTGCCTTTGAATCAGAAGGTTGTGAGTTCAAGCTCTATGTGAGGACTTGAAATCACATAGTCTGAAATAACATGCCAGTCTAGTGATGGGGATGTCGAAGGGCCCATCCTTTGGATGAGATGTTAAAGGTCCCCACTGCCTGTTTAGGTGGATGTGAAGGATCCCAGGCCATTATTTGAAAAGAGAAGACAGTCAACAATCCCCTAAATAAAATGAATCATTCACTCCATGGTTGTTTGTGTGACATTGGCAGCTGCGTTTCAGCCACAAAATAAACAGTCAATACATTTTATAGTATATCTTGTGAACTACTGTACTCTGAAACTCCGCGCAGTGTGGAGAGGGCTATGTAAATGTGGGTTGTTGTTGTTGCCAGCAAAGATTATTATCGTATAACCTGTGAAGCGCTTGATGCTTGGATGCAAACCCTGACTGTCCAGCACCTTGGGATATCCTTCTAACATGAAAGGCACTGTATACATGCAATTTGTTGTGGTTGAAGGTTCTGACCTTCAGATGAGGCCCCAGCTACCTGACGTAAGATCCCATTTAACTATTTGAAAAGAGAAGGGACTTTCTCTTTCCTATGTGTGCTTGCCAACAATTCCTCAAATAAAATTAGTCATTCATTTTATAGCTATCTGCGAAGCGTTGCTGTGTGCAAATTGGTTCCTGTGTACACCTACAAAATACAGTACATAGTTACTACATTTTCCAATAAATCCTGGAAAGTGTTTTGTGAAGTGTTACCAATGTGAATGTAGCTGTATCAAATATTATTATTACAATGCTTTTTCTTGTATTTTCACTCTCCAAGTCAGTATTTACCTGTACCTCCCATTATCCTGCAGGTTCATAATTGTATTCTGTAAATTGCAAACATCCTTACATTGCAAACAAATAATTTCCCTTATATTTCAGACGGATCTCACTTTGCGCCTGAGAAATAAACGGCATCTACTATGGTGACTGGTGCGCCAGATGAGTCTGTGTTAGGATCATTCTTACTCATATAGAGGAACTACATAGGGAATGCATATTTATATACAGGAACTATGTGGAGACAATGATCATCACCCATGTGAAACTTACCAACTGCTGCGTTGACATCCTCCCCACACAGCTACTGCCCCTTGTTCTACCCTCTATTGACAATCATGACAACCTGTTCCTTTTCTATGGAACTGTTTGGTCTCTCTCAAAACTGCTGTCATCAATCAATCCCCTCCTCAAAAAATACTATTTGTTCTTTCAAATATCACAAATTGCTCACCTCCCATTTCAAACCTGTCCATCATGAAGCTCACACTCCTCCCAACTCGAGCCTCTGCAGTCTAGCTTCTGACTGCCCACAGCCCCAAGACCTGCCTGCCCACAATCCTAAGATTTGCCTGCCCACAACCCCGTGCCAGCATTTGTCAAAGTCACAAATGATGTCCCATCTGTGCCTGGAGCTCTCTGTGCCTGCCCGTCTTTCTGATTCAGGGAATCCATTGGACTCCATCATTGTGCTATGGCTATGGAGTTGGTTTGGGACAGCGATACTCAGGTTAGAATGTGCACCTATTACTGTACTTACTGAAACCCTTTCCTCCATGTTCATTCGATTCAGCCATACCTTAGACCATTCTATCTTTCCCAAGAGATGCTCAATGTTGTCTCCAATCGTTTGAAGTTGGAGATGGAGAAGGGACTAAAAAAGGAAACACACACTAAATCTACCCTGAAGATGCTGCCTACCTTCGCCAGGACAAGGCCTGATGGCACTGGTCAGTGTTTCAGTGTTAGTATATGGTAGGCGTGATACTAACACATGTTTAACTAACACAACGTCACTCTGTGACACTCTGCTTGTCCCCGTGTCCTGTTGGACCAAACTCCCTGCTGCCCCATTTTCCCATGGCTGTTTTGGACTTTGGACAATCCACTGTTGAATTGATTATTATATTTGGGGAACTCTTTGATCAGAGTTCTGCTTTTTGTTTCTCATAGAAAAGGGAATTTGTCTGGGGCTCCAACTGATTGGAACAGATTTCAAAATCTTATGGATGAAATTAAACGGCAATAAAGAAGAACTTGTTTTGAAGAAGGAGATGTTTACATTCCCAAAGGAAATCCTAAAAGGCACAGGAGAACAGGTATCAGCGCTCGCTGTTTGGTGTAATCTGTTACATACATGAGCACTTCTGAAAAAACAGCAGAAATTTTTTTCACATTGAAATTAAAAAAGACAACCTATAAATGGTGTGTTGTCTCCCTGGTGCCAGGGGAGAGGATGTCACAGAATGGGTGCAGAACATTCTGCAGGGGAAGGGAAACATCCAGAAGTCATCGTCCATGTTGGAACGAATGATAGGAAGGAAAAGTTTCAGAAGCAAGCGAAGAGACAAAAGAGCAGAACCTCAAAGGTGGTGACAAAATATGGAATAAAATAAAGTTTTATTTGGAAAAACATGGGTTAGTAAAGGAGAGTCAACAATGATTTGATAAAGGGAAATCATGTCTAACTATTTGATTGAGGATTATGATGAAATCACATAGAGGGTTGATGAAGATAGTGCAATTGATTTTGAATTTCAAAACAACAACAAAGAATGTTTGCATAGCGAGTTTCATGTCAGTGGGATGTTTTAAGGCGCTGGATATCCAGTGCATTGGACCTGAGCCAGGGGTGTTGGAGGTTGATTGAAGGCACGGATAAAGTGACGAGTCTTCAGATGCGTCTTGAAGGAAGCATGGGAGGGGATGAAGCGGTGGGACTCGAGGATGGAGTCCCGGAGGGTGGTGGCAGAGTGGTTGAAGACCCATCTGCCAATGATGGGGCGGGCTAGGTGGTGGATGTGAAGGAGGCTGGAGCCCGCTGACTGGAGGGAATGGGCAGATTGGTTATCGGGTTAGGAGGTAGGGGGAGCAAACCCATGGAGGACTTTGAAGGTGAGAAGCAGGATCTTGAACTGTACCCTCTGTGTGATTGGAAGCCAATGACGTCAGGTGAGGATGCTGGTGATAGAGTCACGGAGCCTGATGGGGGAGAGGACACTGGCTGCAGAGCTCTGGATGATCTGCAGTCTATGGAGGGAAGAGTTGAGTAGGCGGACAAGCCTGGATGTTATGAATGTTTGTATGAGCGTTTCCATGGCTTGCGGTGTGAGACAGTGACTGATCCAGGCAATTTTGTGGATGTGGGTTAAGATAAAGCAGGTCACGAGTTCCAAAGGGTGAGGGCAGAGAAGCTGAAGGAATTCACATTCTGAATAAAATCCAGGATTCAGCCATGCACTCCGATGGCTTCTAGTTTCATCATGATGGCCTCGGCAGGTGCTTGCGAAGCGAGCATGCTAACCACTATGGTACAGGATTCTAAATATAGACATCTAACACATACTGCACACTAACTCAACCTTTTCAGTTGGTGTTGGTTTAGGATTTCCCTTCGTTCATTTGGTTATGTTTCCATTTCATAAAAAAAGATCAGCATGGCTTCCTTACATGTGGCCACCTTTAGACAGATAGCCAAAGCACATATCATATGATTGAGCTTGTTCTAGGGCTTTATTGTTATTGTGTAACACTGTGAAGAATCTTCCACAAGGCAGGTCATGATTCTTGTTCATTTCTGCTTGCAGTACTTTGACTACATCGCTGAATGTCTTGGCAAATTCCTGAAGAAACATGAAATTGAATCTGAGATCATTCCTCTCGGCTTCACTCTCCCCTTTCCCTTCAGACAGACGAGAATTGATGAGGTCAGCAGCTACTAATTTGAACTCAATTAGCTCTGATTCACATAGACATATGCAATATTCTATCTGCTTAGACTCTTTAGACCTATGGAGATGCTGTGTTGAGAGTAGTTTCACCATGTAAATACTGAGTGCCTATCTCCTTACTGTGGTCCTGACTGGAAGGGCTGGTCTCTGGTGTCTGTCTGAGAAGGGTGGGTCTCTGATTTATGTCTGAGTGGGTCTCTGATGTGCTCTCTGGTGGCTGGCTGGGGTTGTTCTCTTGTAACATGGGAGATGCTCTCCTATCATGAGACGAGTTTGAGTGGAAACAAACCATGATTTAGTGTTGACTCATAAATAAATGGATTGAAATGTATTTTCAGGGGATTCTGATCAGCTTGGTCAAAGATTTTGAAGTCAGCGGAGTTGAAGGCAAGGATGTTGTGCAACTCCTGCAAGATGCTATAAGGCGTAGAGGGGTAAGAGACTGAGAGCTGTATGTAATCTATGTAAAATTTCTCAACTGGAACCGCAGTCATCTCACACCTAATCTCTCATATCGCCTATAATGCTCGTTTTTTCACTCTGAAATTACAAACACTTTAAGACTTAATAATAATACACCTTATATTTGTTATAGTGCATTATCACTTCTTCGAGATGTCTCAAAGTGCTTCACAGAATATACTGTAACGTGAATTGACTATGTATTTTGTGGGCGAAATTTGCAAGCCAATTGCACACAGCAGTGTTCCACAAGCAGTCATGGATTGAGTGACAAAATTATTATTATTTTAAAAACTTTGTGAAGGTCTTAGTACCCCTGGAAAAGCGAACCGCCAACAACCGGGTTCCTACTGATTGTTTGGAAAACAGGGGTGTATGGGGTAAGGAAACTTGTGTAAGGTTTTGCCCTGCCTGGGAATCAAACCCAGATTCTCTCACTTGTAAAGCAAGAGCTCTAACTGATATACTACAGGATTCCACACATTTCCTGCTTGAAAATTAATTAGTGCTACCTCAGTGATGTGAGCAGGAAAGGAGGGCGAGAAAAGGTGTGAGCAAAGTTAGGTGGCAGCAGCGCATCCCAGCACTTTAGAAAGGAAGGACAGGTTTGAGATACGATAGTACAATAGTTAGCAACATTTGGCAGATCAAGAGAAGGGGTTTTGAGGAGAGGGGTGATGACAGCAGTTATGAGGAGAGTAGGATGGTGCTGGGTGTTGGGTAGAGGAACAGTATTTGATACGTCAGCAGCTGGGTGCAGATGTGGAAGGGGTGGAGGGAGCTGATTGGTTTCATTTAATTGAAGGAAAATAAGGATAAAGGAGTGTAGCAAGGGAGCAGTGGTTGGATGAGGAAATAGGGGTTCCAGAGGACATGGAGGAAGGGGTGGATGACAGTAGAAGGAAAAGATAGAGGCCAAACCAATGTTGTCTATTTGCAGTGTGAAGAGGTTGTTCCATTTGGGATTTGAGGTGAGGATGTAGATGTTTGAGGGGGTCACTATGGAGGTGATGTGTTGAGGAAATTAGTAACTTGGGTTCATTTGTACATGATTTGGGCCTTTTTAGGTGAGAGGTGGTAAAAAAAAGGATAGATAACAACAACAACAATTTACATTTATATAGCGCCTTTCACATTGGGAGGACGTCCCAAGGCGCTAAACAAGAGGCGTGTGACCCGAGCTGGGAGGGGAGTGTTTGGGAAGGGGTGAAACACGAAGGGGAGGTAAAAGAGTTCGGGGTGGAACAAAAGGCACGATCGAAGAGGAAAGTCTTCAAATCGGCCTTGAAAGAGGAAAGGGAAGAGGCGAAACGGAGGGATTGAGGGATGGCATTCCATAAGGTGGGAGCGGAGAAACTGGAGGCCAGGAGCAGGCCAAGTCCTGTTGAACGGAGGGTCCGGGTGGGCGTGTAGGGGGAGAGTAGATCGGTTAGGTAGGATGGGGCAAGGCCGTGTAAGGCCTTGTAGGTGAGGACGAGGATCTTAAATTCGATTCTCTGGAGGATGGGGAGCCAGTGGAGACGGGCGAGGGTGGGGGTTATGTGGTCACGGAGGCGGGTGCGGGATAGTACACGGGCTGCAGAGTTTTGGATGGCCTGCAGCCTATGAATGGAGGAACTGGGGACTAGGAGAGAATTTCCTTAATCCAGCCGCGAGGTGATGTACGCGTGCACGAGTGTTTCGGAAGCGCGGGGGGTAAGATAATTGCGGAGCCTGGCAATGTTGCGCAGATGGAAATAGGCGTTGCTGGTCAAGGCGCGGATGTGGGGGAGGAAGGAAAGTTTTTGATCGAACATGATGCCGAGGTTCCTGATTGGCTTTGTGAGGTGGAGAGTGCAGCCTTGGATGTTGAGGCTGGCAGCGCCCGATGTGCGGAGGCGCTGGCTTGAGCCAATCAGGAGGGCCTCGGTCTTATTCACGTTCAATTGCCAAAAGTTGTCCCTCGTCCACGATTCGATGTCGGACAGACATGCTGTCAGAACATCGATCGTCTGGGGGTTGAGGGATGAGGCAGAAAGGTACAACTGGGTGTCATCCGCATACATGTGGAAATTTACCCCATGTCTGCGGATGACGTCGCCCAGAGGGAGCGTGTAAAGGGTGAAAAGAAGGGGACCGAGGACAGATCCCTGAGGGACGCCGTGGGAAACTGTGTGGGGGTTCGAAGAAAAGCCATTGGAAGAAACAAAATGTAAACGATGGGTCAAATAAGAGTGGAACCATTCAAGGACTGTGCCTTGAAGGTTGAGGTGGGAGGAAAGACGTTGAAGAAGGATGTGATCGACTGTGTCGAACGCAGCAGACAGGTCAAGGAGGACGAGGAGGCAGAGGGAGCCCTGGTCACAGGCGGTTAGGATGTCATTTGTGACCTTGACCAGGGCAGTTTCTGTGCTGTGGATAGGGCGGAAACCTGATTGGAGGGGTTCAAGAAGTGAGTGATTTGAAAGGAAAGAGCGGAGCTGGGAGGCAACCACTCTTTCAAGGACCTTGGATAGAAACGGGAGGTTGGAAATGGGTCGATAACTTGATGGTTGCGACGCATCAAGGGAGGGTTTCTTCAGGATATGGGTGATGGTGGCTGTTTTAAGGGAGGTAGGGACGGTTCCTGAGGAGAGGGAAAGGTTAATGGTGTCAGAAATGAGTGGGGCTAACAAATGGAGCTGGGTGCGGAGGAGGGGGGTGGGGATGGGGTCCAATGAGCACGTGGTGGGTTTCATGGAGGTGATTGTTTTTGTGACTGAAAGCGGGGTGGTGGGGTTGAAAGTGTGAAATGGGGGGTGAGTAGGGGTTGAGGTAACTGATGAGGGCGCGGAGGTGGAGGAGTGGTGGGGGAAGGAAACCGCAGAGCGGATTTTCTCAATTTTGGACTCGAGGAAATCCAGCATCTCCTCACAGCGAACGTTTGAGGAGAGGATCTGCGAGGTGAGGCGGGGGGGGTGGAGGAGCTGGTTGGTGGTGGCGAAGAGGAGGCGGTGGTTGTCCTTCGCTTCCAGGATTATCCTGGAGTAGAAGGCTGATTTGGCGGTGGCTAGGGCGGAGCGGTAAAATTTGATGCGTTCCAGCCAGATTTGCCGGTGGACCGTGAGGCCAGATTTGAGCCAGGTGCGTTCAACTGCTCTCACTTGGCTTTTGAGGGAACGGAGGTGAGATGTGTACCACGGTGATGATCGGGAAATGGGAGACGGTTTTGGAGGTGAGGGGGGCCAGGGTGTCAAGGGTAGTGGAGAGGGTGTTGTGGAGGGCGGTGGAGGCGGAGGATGGGTCTGTACAAAAAGAATGCCATTGTGGGAGGAGGTCGGAGGTTTCTAGGGCAGAGGTGAAAGTTTGAGGGGGAATCTTCTTCCAGGGCCGGTAGAAGATGGTGGTGGGTTTGGAAGTGGAGGGGGGAGGGATAGAGGTGTTGCAGGAAATGAAAAAATGGTCGGAAATGGCCTTGTTTGTGATGGTGACGCCAGAGACGTTGAGGCCTCGGGTGATCACCAGATCGAGAGGATGGCCGTGAGTGTGGGTGGCAGTGTTGATATGAAGGGAGAAGTTGAAAGACGAAAGTAAAGAGGAAACTTCAGAGGAAATGGGGCAGGAGGGGGTGAAATGGAGGTTGAAATCGCCAAGAATAATAAGGCGATCACAGGAGGCACAAAGGGAAACTAAAAGTGAAGAAAAGTCTGAAATGAAAGTGGGGGAGGGTTTGGGCTCCTTTCTGTACAGCTTTGTGTGGATGAGGTTTTATCCACACTCCAATTGAAGTTTTAAGTAGATGCTGCAGGAAGACACAGGCAACATATGAGGAATAAAAAGGAGCTGATTCTGTGACCAAGGTTCTATTTCTCTGTGACCAAGGTTCTATTTCTCTGTGGCAGGATTACAAAATTGGTGCAGTGGCTGTGCTCAGTGACAGTGTTGGAGTTCTGATGAGCTGTTCCTACGAAGATTCGAACTGTGAGATTGGAATCATTATGGGTAAGGCACTGAACCTCGGGACTTAACAAATGCTGAGAAGAACCAAAATGCCCGTTGGTGTTGCCCAACATTCAGAGCTGCTTGAAACTGGGAAGCATTTTATGGCTGGTGTATACTGGTCTCTTGTAACTGCTTCTGTTACGTGTCATTACAGTTAACTCTCACCGAACGCGACTTTCTCGATTACAAATTCAATTATAAGCGAAGAAAAAAATCCGTAATTTATTTGCCCAATGTGCATAAAACTTGCTTATACGCGCTGGCTCGCCCCGCGCACATGCGCACCTGCGAGGATGCTGGCCCCGCGCAATGCACACTTGGAAAGTCAAGCTTGGAGATGGACCCCATAATAGAATGGAGTCTGAAATTTAAAACAGATCTGGCTGGCCTTTTTGGACCTGACAGGGAGCTCATGAAAGACTTTTGGTGAAAGGCAAAACAACGCAAAATCACTTCATTCTTTCAACCTGCCAGTTTGTCTCAGCATCAGTCATCCACTGAAAACTTACCTGCTGCTGCATCTTCTCGGCCATCCACTTCTGCCTCTCCTCAAGCATCCACTTCAATGGAGTTTGAGGCCGATGATTCCTCGGCCTCGGACTGTTATGAGAGCAGGGAGAGCGACGAGAGCAGGGAGAGAGACAAGAGCGGGGAGAGCGACGAGAGCAGGGAGAGAGACAAGAGCGGGGAGAGCGACAGGCGGGGAGAACAACGAGAGCGGGGAGAGTGGGCCAGCCGGCTGTAGCCTGCCTCACTACATATCTTGCATTGGTCAGGTGTGGATGTGCCTGGAATCTTGAGGTGGTTGGATTCCACACACCCTCCTTTTCCCATTACTTCTTAAGCTTACTGAACGCAATTTTACTGAGTGCGCAGTTTTCCAGGAACGTAACCCCCACATTCGGCGAGGGTTAACTGTACATCAGTGCCTGGGGACATCCTCCCGACGTGAAAGGCGCTCTTTTGTGTTGAGATAGTTACTCGCTCATACATACAGAGGCAAAGACTGGGTCTTCTTTCTTTATCTGGCACCTTCTATAGATGGTTAAACGGGTCATGGCACGAATGTGGGATTTAAAGGATAGTTCACATTGAACAAGACATTGTTTCTCAAATTATTTGTGTTTTAAATTTCAGGGACAGGCACCAATGCTTGTTATATGGAAGAGATGAACAACATTGAGCTTGTTGAAGGGGTTGAAGGACAGATGTGTGTGAATTTGGAATGGGGCGAGTTCGGATCGAATGGCTGTCTGAAAGACATCCGGACAGAGTTTGACGTGGAATTGGACAGAATATCCCCGTCACCTGGAGCTCAGATGTGGGTGATCACTGTCCCCAGACACTCAATTTAATAGTGTATTTCTGGTTATCTTCAGGAGAGCACAACATTTTTGGAAATACTTTTTTTTCCATCAATGTTTTGAGCTGAAAAATTGCATCATAGTCACAAACAGAAATTCTTTGCTCCTACTACTTCACAAGATTGATCTGGATGAAATAGCTCTCCACCCTACTGCCCACCCAGTTTCCCGTTTCCCCCCTAATCACTGCATCTAAGTTTACTTGGTTGAATATTGGGATAATCCACTGCACAGTCTTTAGGGTCTGGGCAGCCCCTTTATGTCATGGTGACCGGAGCCGGCTGCAGTATTTAAGGTGTGACCTGGAACAGCGCACTGTACAGCCAGAAAATTATGTCTGGATGTCAATTGATTTAGCAACATAGCCCAGCATCCTATTTATCTTCTTTATTGCTGCTTCACAGTGTTTTCACACGTAAGCTAAATATGTTCTCATTCTGCCATGACCTCTCTCTCGCTATACCTACCTAATCTTATATATATGTGCATGTAATAAATACACAAACATACTGTATATCAAAATACATATTATGATTTGGCACAAACATTCAGATCATAATTAACTTTGAAGAGCGAGACTGTGTTGGGTGAGGAGGCAGAGGTTGAGTGTGGATCATTGTACCTGGGCCCAATGCTTTGACCTCTATCAGGAGCTTGAGGATGTTGGGGGAGTGTGTATGTGGGTGGTGGTGGGTGTGGAGGTTTTGAGGGAGGGAGGAAATTACGGATGTTTAAATTAAGATTTACTAGGCTATTTTTGCTAGCCGTTTTTCTATTACAGTATTAGACGCTCACTTTATTTCATTTTTAGCAACCCTCCACCCCCATTTCTCTCTCCTCCTCCCCTACCCACCCGCCCCTCCCTCCCCCACCCCCCCCCCCCCTCCCTCCCCCCACCACCCCCGCCACACCACAACTGCCCCTCTTTCCATTGGTACCTGCTGCTGCATTTTATCCACTACTGTTACACTTCTATTGTGGCCGGAATATGTGATGTGCTTCTTCCCTTTTATTTTGCTCTCATTGAA
This sequence comes from Hydrolagus colliei, assembly GCA_035084275.1. Taxonomy (NCBI): domain Eukaryota; kingdom Metazoa; phylum Chordata; class Chondrichthyes; order Chimaeriformes; family Chimaeridae; genus Hydrolagus; species Hydrolagus colliei. The sequence continues at coordinate 12,081,704 of CM068757.1, read as the reverse complement.
ACAGATTTGAGAAGATGGTGAGTGATCCATACGTGGGTGAGATTATCCGCCTCCTTCTGGTGAAACTGTTCAATGAGAATCAAACTTTCAGTGGAAAGGCAAAACCATACCTGATGACCAGATGGAATTTTGAAAGCGAGATTGTTTATGTACTCGCAAGGTAAATTTCTCAGCTACTTTAAAACTGATCGAAATTTACATTTGCTTCATCCTTTGTGACTGCTATTTTATGTGACAGATAATCTTCAGGGATGATATACAGTCAGGTCCTCATAACAAGACACTACCTTAACTTGTCACTATCACTATCAATATCCCAGCTACTTCCCATTCCCATTTCTCAGGTGAATGTCAACAAGACAGGTTACCTCATGTCAGCGCCGCCACACATCAAGCAGTGATCGTATCACCATTCAAGGATGCACACTCCACCTCACCAAGCCAGTCTTGAATTATAGTGTCTTGTTTGACCCCCCCAACTGTTCTTTCTACCACACATCCATACTACTCCTCCCTCCAGATCATCCAGAATTCTGCAGCCTGTGTCCTCTCCTGCTCTAGGCTATGCGACCCTAACAGCCCCATCCCGGCTTCCCATCACACATAAGATACTGTTCAAGATCCTAGTGTTCACTTTCAAAGCTATCCATGGCCTTACTCCATGATCCTACCTCTGTGACCTTGTACCCTTTACCAACCTGTCTGCTCCACTCAGCAGTCTCCTTGGCCTGGCTCCCACTACCTCTGCAACCTGCTAAGTCTCTACCAACCTGTCTGCTCCATTCGCTCAGTGGGCTCCAGCCTGCTTCACATCCTCCACCTTGCCCACGACACCATTAGTGGGCATGCCCCGATCCTCTGGAATTCCATCCTGCAATCCCTCTGCTTCCCATCACACATAATCCATCCTGCAATCCCTTGCCTCCATCTAGTCCTGTCTCTTTGACTGTGCCTTCAGTCACCCTATTTTCCACCCTCACCGATCCCGACCTCCAACTCTGATCTGAAACACTAATTGTCCAGCACCATGGGCTGTCCTCCAGACATGAAAGGCAGTACACAAATGTCATTTTATTGTTGTTGTTCTCATTGCAGCTGTTAATAAGGGACTCCACTTTATTTGTCGCTCCACTTAACATGTAACTACTGTAGTCACATTCTAGAAATCCATGTATATGAATTTCTAGAATTCATTTACATGAACAAATGAATGCAAATGAAAAATCAATGGAAGATTGATCGGATAACTAGCGAAACTGTATAATGGTATTAATGTTAGATCTGCTCCCAGAAAGGTGGTATTGTTGTGCAATGTGGGTGACACTTCCCTGAGGAAATTTATAATAATAATACAGTAAAAGCCCATTTATCCGGCACCCGCAGGACCTGGCTAATGCCGGTTAAAGCGCGTGCCGGATATTCGTGAGGCCCTCGGCCGAAAACCCACAATAAAAAAATTCAAGTTCTTTTAACACACACCAAACACACCAGACTAAATAATAACAGATAATAACAGAATATTGGATTGGTACTTATTGTTAAAACTACTCTCTTGCGCTTCACACCTTCACTGATTGAGGTTTACGGTCCATTCTTTTTTAAATGGAGGATGCCAAGCGGGTGGAAAAAACGGGAGCGCGATTTTACTATCGGCAAGCCGATAGCGCTGCTAGCGGCAAACCAAAATACTGCATCTGCGCGACAATGTGGGTTATCGGCTAGCATTATCGGCTTGCCACTAGTATGGCTTTAAAATCACGCTCCGTTTTTTTCTACCGCAGCATCATGGCTTCAAGCACAGCATCTACTAGTAAAGGTGAGAAGTGCAAGAGAGTAGTTTTAACAATACGTACCAATTAGGGAATGGCGATGTATCGGTTTTTCGATTAAACCCGATATGATTTTCAGATCGGTATGCCGATATGGTGATTCTAAAAAAAACGTTATATCGAGAGATTCGATTTAAAAAATATACATCGTTATATTTTTAATATCGTTCCTGGCAATATATCAATATTGTTGGTATTATCAGTGGAATGCGATTTTTTCCAGCTTACCTTGTCGCCGGCATTGCAACCTCCTAGACCTAGAGCATGGAATGCGCGTACACTCGGTGCGCGCGCACAATTAACGGGCGCGCACATCCGATGCGCGCGCACACTTTACTGTGTATACTCGACGTGAGTCGTGGCGTCTTAACAAAGTCGCATCACTGAAAATTGTAGTTTGAAAATTTACCTTTCTCATCATGGGGAAAAGAAGCCCCGTAAGGGACTACTTTGAAAACAATGCAGTCAGTAATGGTGGTATAGATGTACAGTTTGCAAGGTCTTGGTTAAGACATCTGATTCGAGCACGAGCAACCTGCGACATCACATTAAGCAGCACCACCCCGCCCAGCACGCTGCCCTCAGAGCGAAATCATTGTCGACAACAGCAGGAAGTCGAACCAGCACTTCGGAGAAAGCGACAGGTAGTGGGGCCAGTGCAGCTCAAACAATTCCTGCTTTATTTAAGAGGAGAACATTGTACCAGAGAGGGGACAAAAAGTGGAAAAGTATCATGAACGCTGTCACTTTTTGCATAGCAAAGGAGAGCTTGCCAATGGCGATTGTTGAGACGCTTGGGTTTAAGCAACTCCTAAACGAACTGGACCCCAGGTACAAACCACCCAGTGAAACGGCGATGAGCAGGACCTATATTCCCAAGCTGTATAAAGAGACCAAGGAGCGCGTCGAAGCATCACTCGCCAACATTGATTATCACTGCTTCTATGTGTGTGTCTAGTCAGACACACACATAGAAGCAGTGATAATCTGGCTTCTAACTCTAACAGTCAGACTGTCTGTCTCTCTCTTTTCTATTGTAATAAATCTCATTTACACGTGGACATTACATGCTAGTTTCAAGCAAGAAATGGAGGAGAATCAATCTCTAGATTTTGTTTTTGGTGTGTGTGTGTTCTATTTTCTGTTTAGAGATGGAGGGAGAGAAGGAGAGGGGGAAAGTTGGGAGAGAAGGAGAGAGGAGGAGAGGAGAGGGAGGGAGAGAATGAGACGGGGAAAGGAGGGAGAGAAGGAGCGAGGGGAAAGGAGGGAGAGAAGGAGAGAGGGGAGGGAGGGAGGGAGAGAAGGAGAGGGGGAAAGTTGGGAGAGAAGGAGAGAGGAAGAGAGGAGAGGGAGGTAGAGAATGAGAGGGGGAAAGGAGGGAGAGAAGGAGCGAGGGGAAAGGAGGGAGAGAAGGAGAGAGGGGAGGGAGGGAGGGAGAGAAGGAGAGGGGGAAAGTTGGGAGAGAAGGAGAGAGGAAGAGAGAAGAGGGAGGGAGAGAAGGAGAGGGTGAAAGGAGGGAGAGAAGGAGCGAGGGGAAAGGAGGGAGAGAGGAGGGGGAGGGAGGGAGAGAAAGAGAGTGGGAAAGGAGGGAGAGAGGGGAGGGAGGGAGGGAGAGAAGGAGAGGGGGAAAGGGGGGAGAGAGGAAGAGAGGGAGGGAGGGAGAGGGGGAAAGGAGGGAGAGAAGGAGCGAGGGGAAAGGAGGGAGAGAAGGAGAGAGGGGAGGGAGGGAGAGGGGGAAAGTTGGGAGAGGAGAGAGGAAGAGGATAGGGAGGGAGAGAAGGAGAGGGGGAAAGGAGGGAGAAAAGGAGCGAGGGGAAAGGAGGGAGAGAAGGAGAGAGGGGAGGGAGGGAGGGAGAGAAGGAGAGAGGGGAGGGAGAGAAGGAGAGAGGGGAGGGAGAGAAGGAGAGAGGGGAGGGAGGGAGGGAGAGAAGGAGAGAGGGGAGGGAGGGAGGGAGGGAGGGAGGGAGGGAGGGAGAGAAGGAGAGGGAAAGGAGGGAGAGGAGACAGGGAGGAGGGAGAGGAGAGAGGGAGAGTGGAGGGGGAGGGAGAGAAGGAGAGAGGAGAGGAGGGAGAGAAGGAGAGGGGGAGGTAGGGAGCAAACAACATCGTATAATTCAACAGACCTTGACACCAACATTACAAACTTTCTGGACTTAGAGCACGCATTTCGAAATGTGCGTGCACCGCGACTGCACGCGCATCGTCAGTGCGGACGCACTGAATGCGCGCGCACCGCGACTGAGCGCGCATCATAAATGCGCGCGCGCCATCAATGCACGCGCACTTCGAATGCACGCGCATGCGCAGTATAAAAACTCGATAGATCGGTTTAAGCAGGTATGAGCAAACCGATATATCCATATCCGGAAAAATCCCATATCGCCGTTCCCTAGTACCAATACAATATTCTGTTATTATGTTATTATGCATTTACAAATGCTCCACTGCTATTATTCCGGATAAATTCGCGATTTATCGAACGGAGACTTTTTTTTGGGCGTGCCAGTTATATGGAAGTGCCAGTTCATCGAGTCACGTATAAACGGGCTTCTACTGTAATAATGATAATAATAATGCTTGCATTTGATATAGTGCTATTCATATCTTCTAGGCGTCTCAAAGTGCTTCACAGAATATACTGTAAAGTGAATTGACCTTATAGTTGTGGGTTTCTCCTTGTCTTTAATTTATTCCATTCTCTGTCTTATATTCTAGTGAAAGAACTGAAAAAGATAAAGTAAAGAACATCCTGAACAAGTTTATACAGGATGCGAGTGAGAAGGATTGTGTGGCTGTGCAGCAAATCTGTCACGTGGTTTCCCTGCGCGCTATCAGCTTGTATGCTATCAATCTCAAGACAGTGTTTACCAAAATTAAAACAAACAGAAATTATAATAACATCAAGGTTACAGTTGCTTTGGACGGAAACATCTATAGACATCCTAAGTAAGTGACGTTGAGAGATTTGCTCAAATGGCAGGAGTTTTTCCCGATGCCCTAGCCAACAGTCCCTCAGATAACATTTGTCATTCATGGCTGTATTTCGAACACTGATGTTTCCAGATTGACTCCCATGTTCACCTATAAATCATATAGTCAAGTCACAGTAAAACACTGACGTGCTTTGAGATAACTCTTGATGTAACTGGTGCTATAATGCAATGATTATTGATAAAATTGGTCTAGATCAGTAGTTTTAAAACTCCCCTCTGTATAAAGGTTTCAGTTTACTCACTCTCACTCACACACTCACCCTCTTTCAATTAATCAATCAACCGACCACTCACTCTCTCAATCAATCAGTCTCAATCAATCACTCTCTCAATGATACTCACAGCCCCTCTCACTCACAACCACAAACACACTCAAGCAGGACACACTCACTCTCAATCACACACTGACTCACAGACACGGACAGACACACTGACTCACACTTCACACAATCACACACGGATCCATTCACTCAATCACACACACAAGCAAGAGTTCCTGAGTTTGATTCCCGTGCTGGGTGAAACTTTAGTCAAGTTTCCTTACAGCACACATGCTTCTGTTTACCTAGCATAGAATTAAGTAGGAACCCACTTGTTAGTTGATTGGCAGATTGCTTTCCAGGGGTAATAATCACTTCAAAATAATAATAATAATGGGGTCACTCAATCCACAATTGTTTGTGGGAGACTGGTGTGCACATTTGGCTGCTGCATTTTGCACACAGTCACTGCACTTTACAGAATATCCTATGAAGTGCTTTGAGACATCTCAACGATTTGATAAGTCTCTATATCAATTGCAAGCATTATTATTATAAATTTCCTTTTATAATTCTCGCTCTACTGAATGATACTACAGTTTAAATAGGAAGAAAATAATATGTACAGAAAATGAAAAGGATCTGGTGGTGCTGATTGACAATAAATTGAAGCTATTCCAACAGTGCTCGGTAGTACAAAACTACTGTAAAATAATGTTTCGATCTTAATCTGAGGTCATTCTTATCAAAAGAAAAACACAGTGACACAATTAACTTACATCATTCAAAATCCTTGTAAAGTAAGTCTGGCATTTGTTTGGGAATTTTTTAAAAATTGCATTTTTGGAAAGGTTTTAATTGGTTTTCATTTGCTCCTATCCTATGTTGTGATGTCCTTACACTGCTTTTCTCCATGCAGAAAGCCAAAGAAATCTCAGTGCCGATCACAGTCATTCTCTGCTGCTGAAATGTGGAGAGCAGTACTGTGTGTCATTGGTTCATTCTGCTGATCATATCCTCACTTTCTCCACCCCCACTCCCTCCTCTCTCCTGAGATGCTGTCCGCGTGAAGGGTGCTACATAGTCACTGGTAGTGGCAAAATGTGCAGTCCTGTATTGTATTGGTTATGGAGTCCTGTAGCATGTTGCATACAGCAATCGCCTGGCAGGTGAGAGGACCGGGTTTGATTTCTGGGCTGGGCAAAATCTTAGGCAAGCTTCCTTACTCTACACATCTCTGTTTATCTAGCAGTAGGTAGGACATAGCTGTTAGTCAATTGGTGGATTTCTTCCCGGGGGTAATAATCCCTTAAAAAACAATTAATAATAATTTGGTCATTCAATCCATGACTCACAGAGAGGATTCCAACAGGCTTTGGCCTGTTCCATATACCCAACCCACCCGCACCAGCATTGGCAGGCAAGCCTTCAGAAACTGCTCCTAACCTGTGGAACTCCATCCCACAGTACCCGCACCCCATCCCCTCTCGACTCCCCTTCAAGTATTGCCTCAACACTCTCCTCTTTGACGGTCTCATTGGTCACCCCAAATCCCCCGCTTTCCCTTGCACCATCCCCGGTCCCAGCTTGTGTCTAAAACAGCGACTGTCTAGCGCCTTGGGACATCCTCCTAACGTGAAAAGCTTTGTACAAGTGTAATTTTGTTGTTGTTGCAGTAATGAGTAAGGCAAACCAGATGATGGGTTGTATTTAAAGCCAATATTGAGCCAAAATAGTGGGGTATTGCTGCCACTTTATAAATCCTTGGTGCAACTGCGCTTGGAATACTTGGAATACACCACTGTTCTCATCACTACATTAGAAGAATATTGCAGTGATTGAGAGAATACAGATGAGAGCAACCAACAACAACAACCACAAAATTATATATGTATAGCTCCTTTCGGGAGGATGTCCCAAGATGCTGGCCAGATAGTATTTCGGATCCAGGTTGGGGGTAGAGATTGGGGAGGGTGGAGGGCAAGAGGGAAGCAGGTTGATCGAAAGTACAGTTGAAAGAGGGCCTTGAGCCTGCTGATTGGAGCCAGCAAGCAGGTTGGGGGTTGTTAGGGGGCATTAGGGGGTCACAGAGGTAGTGGGGAGCAAGACCATGGATGGCTTTGAAGGTGAGGACCACATTTTTGAACATTCTGTGTGATCAGAAGCCAGAAGAGTTGGGCGAGGGTGAGGGTTTAATAATAATACTTGTGTTTGAAAGGGAAATATGGTCACTGAGCCTGGAATGGGTGAGGACACAGGCTGCAGAGTTCTGGATGATCTGCAGCCTGCGGAGGGAGGAATTGGGGAGGCCAACAAGCAAAGAGTTTGGAAAACCAAGCCTGGATGTTATGAATGCATGTACAAGAGTTTGGGCAGCCTGCGGTGTGAGACAGTGGCAGAGCTAGGCAATATTGCAGAGGTGGGTGAAAACAAAGCAGGTCATGGCATGGATGTAGGGTAGAAAGGATAGTAGAGCTTCGAGCAAGACACCAAGGTTCTGGACTGGCTTAGTGAGATGGAGTGTGCATCCTTCGATGGTGATGCTATCAACCCCCAAGTGTGGAGGCACTGACGGTATTCAATCAAGAAGGCGTTGGTCATTTTGATGTTCAACTAAAGAAAGTTAGCTCTCACCCAGGACTTGATGTCAAGAAAGCAGTGGTCCTGGAGTCAAGGGTAAAAGCAGAGAGATACAGTTGGGTGTCATCCCCATACATGTGAAAGTTGACCCCATGTCTGCGGATGATGTCACCAAGAGGGAGCATGTAGATGTCAGGCCTGAATGAGAAACTATTTGTGGAGATGAAGTTGCGGTGGTGTGAGAGGTACAAACTGAACTATTTAAGGACCCAACAATGAAGTTTGACATGAGAGGAAAGGCTTTGGATGAGGATAGAGTGGTCAATGGTGTCAAAGGCAGCATAGAAGTCAAGGGAAAATGAGGAGAATGATGGAGCCCTGGTTTCAGATGGACAGAATGTCATTTATCATTTTGACAAGAGTTGTTTGCGTGCTGTGGGCACATTGGAGGGATTCCTGAAGAGAGTGATGGAAGAGGAAGGAGTGAAGCAACCTAAATCATAGATTGGATGGAAGGACTGAACTATGAGGCGTGATTAGTTAAATTGGGCATGTTCAAGTTCGAGATGATTGAGGCATGACGTGATTATCGTCTATAAGATTCAGAATGGACTAGACAATGTAGACCATTTAAAGAAATGAGAAAGACCTAAAGACAGGTATCTCTCTGGCCCCTTCACACTATTTCCCTCCATTCAATTCCCCATATCTTATTTCTCCTTCACACCTTTTGTTGTGGTAATGGTCTCACATAATTTATGCTGAGTTGTGCTACTCACCAGGAAGCTCACAAGGGAATTCCTAATAGCTGCTTATTTGGGTTTCTATCCTGAAACACAGATTCACTTCTATCAAATGATCCATATGTCCAGCAATATATTCAACTATTTTGTCCCCTGTTTCTGTTTCAGGTATCAAGCTGCAATGAATACTGCCATGAAAGTCTTGTGTCCAAGTGCTGAGATCAAGTTTCTTCTCTTTAACGATGATCATGGTAAAGGTGCAGCATTGCTTACAGTTGCAATCACCCGTCTGGCTGCCCAGCATCTTGAGATCAACAAGTACCTATATCCATTCAAATTAAGCCAAGAGCAGCTCAAGGATATGAAGCAAAGGATGAGGAAGGAGATGGAAATGGGTCTGAAGTCAGAAACCCATGATATGAGCTCGATTGCCATGTTGCCATCATTTTTACATTCTTTACCCGATGGCTCAGGTGAGCTTTCAGATATTTTCTTTGATAAAGTCTGTAAATCATTTACGACTGTGGAAGGAAACCTTAAATAGGGTGGAAAAAGGAAATCCAGAACAATACTTTCAGGTGCACCAAGACAGTAGGACAAGATTTTGGGTTGTACAGGGCAATTTCAGACAAACCCTATACAGAATCACTTCAATTAAATGATCCATATATCCAGAAATAGGTTTAACTGTTTTGGAACCTAATTTCTGTATTCTCCTTTGTTTCTTTATCCAGAAACTAATTAAGGATTGGAACAGGGTTGACAAGACAATGGTTGAGACCAAGATACTGGATCCTTTAAAAAGCAGCTGATGCCGTGGTTGGAGTAGAGTAGAGGTTTTGGATTGGATGGGCCAAAGGGCTTTCTACTTCTCAATTAATCTTGTAACAGCATCAATCTCACATGATTGCTCACTTCACCTCATGGAGCCAGTGCAGAATCTCTGTGATTTGTTTGATTCTCAACTGTCCTTTGCACCCCCACATCCATATTCTGACCCATTCAGCATTTCCCAACCTCCACAACATGGCTATACCAACCTCTCTCACTATCTCTAATCTTGGGCCGCTGAGACACTTATCCATTATTTCATCGTAAACCTTATCAAATGCCTTCCGAGAGTCCACATAGACTACATCCATAGACACTCTCTTATCCACCTTGAGTGACCTCCTCAAAATTCAATTAGAGTTGTCAGATGTGACCTAATCCTATGGAGTCCTGTAGCTTAGAGGTTAGAGCACCCACCTTGCAACTGTGAGGATCAGGGTTTGATTCCCGGGAAGGGTGAAACATTGGGGAAGTTTCCTTACTTCACACTCCTCCGGGAGAATATAGCAGGGCAGCTGACACTGGTTACATGCACAATGTGTGCCATGTGGGAACTCCAGGATCCTCTGTACCCTGGACAAACACACATGTAAGAAGTGCTTCTGGCTGCTTGAGCTTAGGGTTTCTGAGTTCGAAGAGCAACTGAAGTCACTACAACAACAACAAAATTACATTTCTAGAGTACCTTTCACGTTGGGAATACATTAGATCACATTACATAGCATACAGGAGGCCAAAGAGTTCATGGATCGATCATTTCAGGAGGTGGTCACGTCATAGCCACAGAGGGTTCAGAAGGAGAATGAGTGGGTGACCACCCGGTATGGTAGGCAGAGGAGACGGGCAGTGCAGAAATCCCCTGCAAGTGTGGCATTCACAAACTGGTTCTCTGTACTAAGTATGATGAAGATGAGAGTAATCAAAAGCAAATGGATGCACAGGGGGACATGGGAAGAGTGTCAATGAACTTGTCATTGGGGACACAACAGTGAAAGGAGTGAACAGAAACCATATCTTTGGTTTCTGCAACCAAAGATATGACATTTGCATTGTATGTTGCCTCCCTCATATCAGGGTTGAAGACATTCAGGTGCAAAACATTCTACAGAGAGAAGGGGAACATCCCGAAATTGTCCATGTGGGGTGAGGATCTAAGCCATAGGGAAAAAAATGGGTTGAGATCTTACAGAAATAGTATCAGAAGCTAGGGAAAAAGCTGAAGAGTCAGACCTCAAAGGTCCTCTCTGGATTACTCCCAGATCTCATGCAAGTGAGTATCAAAACAGCAAGATCAAACACATGAATACATGGCTGTAGAGATGGTGCAGAAAGTAGGGCTTTGGAATCCTGGAACTTTGGGACCAATTCTGAGGCAGGTGGGACCTATACAAAGTGGATGGGTTACAACTGAATGGAGCTGGGACCAATGTCCTAACAGGGACTGAGCTGTGGAGAAGGGTATAAACTAATTTCAAGGGGGAAGGGAATCAGGATGTAGCATCAGAGAGGAGAAACAAGTTACATAGGGGACTAGGAGAGCCGAATAGCAACGCAATAAGGAGTAGAACAAAAAATTACATATGTATATCGCCTTTCATGTTGGAAAGACTTCACAAGGTGCTGGACTGTCAGTGTTTCAGACCCAAGCTGGAGTCGGGATCGGGGAGGGTGGAGAGATGGGAGGGGAAGCGGTGTGACCAATGGCATAGTCGAAGAGGAGGGTCTTGAGGTGGGACTTCAAGGAGACTAGTGAGGGGGCGAGGCAGAGTGATTGTTGGTTGGAATTCCAAAGGTTGGGTGGTAGGGTGACTGAAGGTTCGCCCGCCGATAGTGGGGCAGGGTGGGGTGGTCTGGCGAAATGGAACAGCCGGAGCACGCTGAGCTGAGGGAGTGGACAAGTTGATAGGGGTTTAGGAGGTTGCAGGGGTAGGATGGGGCAAGGTCACGCAGGGTTCTAAAGGTGAGGACCAGGATCTTGAATTGAATTCTCTGAATGATGGGAAACCAATGTATTCGGGTGAGAATGAGGGAGTTGGGGTCATGGAGCTTTGTGCAGGAGAGGATATGGGCTGCAGAGGTCAGGATTATCTGCAGCCTATGGAGTGAGGAATTGGGAATGCCGACAACTGGTTCGGGAGGTGAGGGGGGCAAGGAGTCATGGATGGAGGAGAGGGAGATGTGCATAAAAGAGAGTGAAGAGCATAGATTGGTTTGTGAGGGCCAGAGGGGCAGGAGTTCAGATGACACCAGGGCAGTGGAGAAGGAAAGGGAGATTTTTTTCCAGAATAGTCCAAAAAAAAGGAGGGATAAGAATGGAGGGGAAAATGTAAAGCAGACTAAGTTGGTCTTGGAGTGCATGTGTGTAAATGTACAGAGTGTGACAAATAAGATTCGGTGAGCTGCAGCCTCAAGTTCCCACAAGGGCTTATGATGTAGTGGCAATAACGGAGACCTAGCTCAAACAAGGACAATACTGGAAGCTGAATATTCCTGGCTACAATGTATTCATGAGGGATAGGGAAGGAAAACAAAGAGTGGGGTGGAAATATTGATTAAAGACACAGTTACTGCCCTGTACACAATTGGGCTACCTAATTTCCCCACAAATGTATAGTAAATCTTGTGAAGCATTTTGGGATGTTCGCCCAATGTCAAAGATGCTATTATGAAAAGCAATGTTTTCTTTAATTATTCTTTACATAATCATTTGCAGAGAAAGGCAAGTTCCTGGCACTGCAACTGGATGATTTGAACGTACGTATTCTACTGATGCATATTCGCAGTCCGGATGATGAAAATATAGATCTGCAGACTGTGACCTATGATCCTCCTCATATACCGCGATGCGTTGAATTAGAGGTACTGACAGGCTAACTGTTTATTTAAGTTCTCACGCCACAAAATGCATACAGAATAACAACTCATATTAGCCAATGCCGTTCCTATGAAATAAATATCTTAAAGTACATTAGCTAGAACAAGATTAAATGGAAATGAAGTAATGCATTAAATTCCCAAGTAATGCATGGGGGGCAAACAATAATAAACATCAACGTGTGAGTGGCTACCTAATTAGCAGCAAGAAGGAATTAAAGCCAGGATTCTTCAAAATGCACAGAGGATTATTATGACTTGGAATGAGTTAACATTTTAGGTCGATGACCTTTTTGTCGGTTCTATTATTTTCCAGATGCCAGCATCCTCTACCCATGAAAGCTTTGGGAATGCAGGGTTAACGGGAGCTGAGTGGGATAATTCTTTCCTATCAGTGACAGGTGTCCCAGTCTGTTGAAGAAGGCTGGCTGTGCTGGCATCAACAGTGCCCTGGAATCTGCCACTGAGGGCGAGTTTGATTCAGACATTCTGTTGCCAAGCATGTCTCCTGGAGCCAGTTCAGCTCCAAGGAGACACTCCACATGCCACCATCCACCCCTCCAGGCTGAGTCACCAATTGGTCTTTTGACATCCAACAAGTGGTGGATTGTTGGTAGTAGGAACTCCCTGCGAGCTTCCTGGTGGGCAACACAGCTCAACATGAAATAATAATAATAATCCTTGCATTTGATATAGTGCTTCATCACTTCATCTTCAAGATGTCTCAAAGCGCTTCACTAAATATACTGTCAAATGAATTGACTGTATATATTGTGCGCAAAACACAGCAGCCAATTGCGCACAGCAGTGTCCCACAAACGGTCATGGATTGAGTGACCATTTTTTAACAGGGATTATTACCCCCAGAAAAGCGAACTGCCAATCGACTAACAACTGGGTTGCTACTTACTACTAGGTAAACAGAGGCATGTGGAGTAAGCAAACTTGCCCAGCATATTGCTCTTCTGAGAGGGCAATGAAGCGAGTGCTCTAACCACTGAGCTACACGACTCCACAATATGTTAAGAGTATTGCTACCATGGAATTCTCCATTTGGTTTGGATACTCTTTAGCACGGTCTTTGGTTTTCACACATGTTAAGCAACCAGCTGACTCCCAACCAAAAACAATTGCCAAATAATAGTTTCCATAAACAAAGTGATTTCTGCACCATGTTACAACAAATGCCATACTATCTTTAACATTCTCCTGAACAGGCAGACAGTACCTCTGTTTAACATCTCATTTGAATTATTGCACCTCCAGTAATAGACTACAGTGCAACTTATGGATGGGGTAGAATTTGCCAAGAGGAAAGCTGAAAGAGGTCTGAGGGTGTTAGTTGACTCATCTTGATACAAGGCAGAAATAAACAAGGCAAACAGGAAGCTGAATCAATTGATATCCTCTGGCTGTACAGTACTCAGCACAGTAATTTGGTAATGGCTGTACACAATTGGCCACATTCTCCCACAAATAAATAGTAAACCTTGTGAAGCGCTTTTGGACGTCCTCACGATGTGAAAGGTGCTATACTGTATGCAATGTTTTCTTTTATTATTATTTGCACACTGATTTGCAGAACAAGGCAACTTCCTGGTGCTGCATCTGGGCGTTATTAATGTACGTATTCTCCTGATGCATATTCCTACTCAGGAAGAGGAAGAGATGGAACTGATGTCTAAGAACTACAAAATTCCTCATGATATGACTCAAGCTACTGGAGTACAGGTACAGCCACTGGAGTACAGCCTAACTGTTCATTTAGGTTTTCACACAACAAAATACATACAGAATAACAGCTTAAAGTTAGCCAATACCTTTCCTATAAAATAAATATCTTAAAATGCGTTGCAGAACAAGATTAATTAGAAATTAAGTAATACTAATAAGACAAAAAATATTATACAACAGCAGCAGGTGAGTGGCCACATAATTTAGAACTACTGTAAAATGAATTAAAGCCAGGATTCTTCAAAATACCCCAAGGATTATTAGGACTTGAAATATCTATACAAAATGGTAGTTCAGTCATAATCCATATTAGCTGCAAGATCATAAAAGAGACCAGATAAGGAAGGCCTTTTAATCAGTTTGGTCTCATCTATCCAGAATCCCTCCGCCTTACGATCTTCCCCAACAACAAGCTATTTCTTGAAACACACAACATCCATTTCTGGTGACATGGTAATAAAATTGGTCGTAAAATAATAAGTCGCTGGGTACACTCAGCAGATCAGGCAGCATCTGTGAAGAGAGGAAAATGAGTTAACATTTCAGGTCGATGACCGTTCATCAGTTCAGATGCTTTCAGACAGTACTCTAAATGGCAAGCTAGCAGTTTTAATTGGTTTGCTAGTACCCTAGTGTGCATTCTGGGGTCCCCAAACCTTGGCATCTATACTTTCCAGAATTAGGTAAGCAGGATGCGTCCATTCAGGTAGAGAGTGCGCAATACATTCCAATAAATATCTTTGGAATTTCCATGTTGCATGGAATACACAGTTTGGTTTGGACACTCTTTAGAACAGTAATTAGTTTCCACATATATCAAATACACAGCTACTGTGCCCTCCATCCCAAAAAAGCCCCACAAAAGAGCTTTGATAAACAAAGTGATTTTTGAGGCATATGTTGCAACAAATGTCTTAGGATCTTTAACATTCTCCTGAACAGGCAGACAGGACCTCTGTTTAACATAATGATAATAATAACCATCCTTGAATTTGATAAAGCGCTATTCACGTCGTCTAAATGTCTCAAAGTGCTTCATAGAATATACTGTAAAGTGAATTGACTGTATATTTGTGGGCGAAATGTGGCAGCCAATTGCGCACAGCAGTGTCCCACAAAAAATCATGGATTGAAGTGACCAATTTTATTATTGTGGTTTTTTTGGAGGGATTATTATTAGGCATGTGGCGTAAGGAAACTTGCCCAAGGTTTCGCCCTGACCAGCCTAGATTTGAACACAGGTGTTACGCTTGTAAGGCAAGTACTCTAACCACTGAGCTACAGGACTCCACAGCATCTCATTTGAATTAGTGCACCTCCATCACTAGATTGTTATGTAACCTATGGACGGGATAGAATATATCAAGTGGGAAGCTAAAAGAGATCTAAGAGTGATTGGCCAAATAGTTTCAACTTTGCTTGTGTGCTCTTGTATTCAATGTCAGAAAATTCATAGCTGTTTGAATCTCATTCATATACCTGTTATAACAATCTTCTTTTTACACTGATTTATTATTTCTCAGTTCTTTGATCATGTTGTGGATTGCATTGATGACTTTCACCAAATGTACGACATCAAGGGAACTGTGCCACTGGGATTCACATTCTCTTTCCCCTGTAAACAAGTAAAATTGGACGAGGTGAGGCTGGACATGTGTATTACTTACAGATGAAGTGATAAATTATATAGTGAAAGGATAAACTGGAGTGACAGCGATGGCATGTGGGATTTCTGTCATACTTGAAGTTAGAGGCTAAGGCTTTTTTACGTAAGTTGTAGTTTATTGAGTTAGAGAAAGTATTACACAAATCAATCAGTTTTCACCTCACGTCAATCATTTCCTCCTTGTTTAGAAGAATTTACTAAATTTCTCAGGACCCTTTTATATCCTGCTTATCTCTGTTTCCAAGAATACAATATCTTAGCCTCGTTGTATTTTTTTCTTTTATAAACTACCTTTCCCCCACTTTTCAAAATTAGCCAGTGATATTGTTCAGCGAATGAGTTTGAATTTATTTTTGCTCAATGAGCCTGTCTGGTTCGATACTGTTCCTCCTCTGGTGTTGGCTGCCACACTTTTGGTTTATAGGTTTCTGGGTGCTGTCTTTTGTGTTTCCTTTATATATCCATCCATCACATCATTCACCACGTATGATCGTATTTGCTTCAGTATATTCTAGTAGCCGTCTTCTATATTTTCTTAGTCGCTGCAATACCCTTTCTGTACTGTGGTGACCAGAACTATATACAGTATCCAATTTCAGTCTCACCAATGATTTATAAAGTGGCAGGATTATCCCATTTTTTGGCTCAACATTTTTAATAATTGACCTTTTAATACAACCCAGCTCCTTCCTCGATTTATCCCCATGTACCTTCAGCAATTACACCCCAATTCTCCAGAATTTCCTGCTTCAATCCCTCTGCCTTGTTTTCTCTTTACTCATTTTCAGATAACACCTGAAAACTTTCCTCATCAACCAGATAAGATAAATGCAAACGAACCAGAAGGGAGACAAGGAGAATTATTTTTTATGCAGAGTTATTATTGTCTGGAATGTACTGCCTGAAAGAGTGGTGGAAACAGTCACTATAATAGCTCCCCAAAGGGAATTGGATAGATACTTGAATGGAAAAATGTACACTGCTATGGTGTAAGAGCGGGGGAGTGTGACAAGTTGGTAGCTCTTTCAACGAGCTGGTACAGGCACAATGGGGCGAATTACCTCATTCTGTGCTGTAAACTTCTATCATAACATGATTCGAGTCAACCCTCCTTTTTGGCGCTATGCTCATTGATCACTCTGAAGTGCTACCCTGAGTAAAAGGCACTGTAAAAATGTAAGTTGTTATTAATGATAGTGCTGAGTTTCTGGGTGCGTCAGACACCCAGCTTATCAATAAAAAGATTTTGATCAGTTTATATATTGTTCTCTGCTATGTAGGCCATTCTTATAAAATGGACGAAGGGAATCAAGATAACAGGCTGTGAAGGGAAGAATGTGGTGGAGCTACTACGAGAGGCCATTGATCGCAAAAATGATCATTTGCGTGAAATGCATGAAAATAGCGACGAGCCTGATATGCTACCCAGGACAATTGAAGTGAAAATTGTTGCTCTCATAAATCACACAATTGGAACAATGATAGCTGGTGCTTATCGCCACCCAAAGTGTCAAGTTGGTGCCATTATTGGTAAACACACTTTTCAACATATCATTAGTTGCAGAGTACAAAAATAAGGGAGGACATCTCAAAGCACTTCACAGGGTAGTCTATAAACTCGTTGTATTCAAATGACAAGGATTTTAATCTTAACTCTATGTTTCAGGTCTTTCTTCCTCATTTAAATTGCTTCACATTTTTATGAAATTCTTTATAGCTATTGCTAGAACTAACTTCTGGAAAATACCCAGTCAAATTACCCAATAGACAATCTTTTCTGGAGCTGGTTTAGTAAGTGGGGTCTCCTTGGAGATGAACTTGTTCCAAGGTGGTGTGTTTAACAATGATTTGTCATAATGGAACCAGCAGTCTCAATATTTCTATTCCTGAGCCAGATGAGGCCACAGTATTCTAGGATTGTTATTGATAACAGCCCAACCTGGCTCATCAGCAGGACTTAGAAGGGCAAGCCACTGGGGACTGGGATTCTTCCCACTTAACTGTTAACCCTGGAAGCCAAAGCCCTAATGAGTAGGGTGGTCCCAGATGGACAAGCCGCAGGAAAGTTTCACAGACTGTGCTGACCCTAAGCCTTGGCTTGGGCCAACCTCCACCTAAAACATGGAACTGACCAAAAGAAAAGCGACCCAATGTGGAATGTGGAATTTGAAGGGCAGTTGAAAGTTAAACAACACTCCAAGGATCTGTACTGGCTCCATGAGCTGTATTGTGCATCCATATAGATTTGTGCTGTCAGCACCTGAGGTGAGGAAGCACTGGAGGCAGCCAATCAGGAGAGCCTTGGCTTATCGATATTCAACTGGAGAAAGTTGGCTCTCATTCAGGACTTGATGTCTGACAGACAATCCATCAGATCAGCAATGGTCTTGGAATTGAGGGTGGAGGCAGTGAGATACGGTTTGGACATCCACATACATCTGGAAGCTAACCACATGTCTGTGGATACCATTGCTGAATGGGATCAGGTAGATATTAAAGAGGAGAGGATTGAGGATAGAGCCCCGAAGAATGCTATACGGTGATGGTGCAGGAGGAAAGAGGAGCAGTTGTCAGAGGATACAAAATGGGAGAAATGTGATAGTTAAGAGTAAAACTAGGAAAGGACAGAAAGGTTCACACCTGCCTTACAAAATGCATACCCACATCTTGCACAGTTTAGTGAAAGCTAAGTCTTGGATACCCCAGATTGTGCTTTGGGGTCCTTGTTGGGCCAGATGTAGGAATCTTGCCAGGCAATGTTCCCAATGTCAAGCTGTGGGGTTTTAGTTGGTGAGATTCCATAATATCTGGAGTCTATCCTAAAACCCTATAGCTTGCCATTAACAACAACAACAAAATTAAGAGCACTGTCTTAAGAGCAAGCTTCCTATGTCTTGTACAATCAGGACCATTCTAACCATTAGTGCTTTGGTCTGAGTTAACAGGAGCTGAATGGAAAGAATCCAATGACAGGTCGGCCCTCTATGTCATACTAATGAGCCATGAGGGACTTCAGCTATGAGGAGAGGCTAGATAGGCTAGGGTTATTCTCTCTGGAGCAGAGAAGATTGAGGGGAGACCTAATAGAGGTTTATAAGATCATGAGGGGTTTCGACAGGGCAAATAGAGAAAAACTATTTCCACTCGTGGGTGAATCTGTGACTCGTGGTCACAGATTTAAAATAGTTTCAAGGCGAAGTAGAGGGGAGCTGAGGAGAATTTTTTTCACTCAGCGAGTTGTTCGAATCTGGAATGCATTGCCTGAAAAGGTGGTGGAGGCTGATTCGATAACAACTTTTAAAAGGGAATTAGATCTTTATTTAGGGAGAACAGGTCTATTAGGCTATGGGGAGCGGGCAGGGCAGTGGGATTGAATCGCTCTTTTCAAAGAGCCGGCACAGACTAGATGGGCCGAATGGCCTCCTTTTGTGCCGTAAAATTCTATGAATCTATGAATCTATGCTGGGCTGTGCTATCATCAACAGTGCCCTGGAGTACTCATTATGCATTTATATAGCACATGAAAGATGTTTTTCAAATACAATTTGCTGTTGTTAGCTGTGATACCGGAATAGACTACCATATTCCAATGTTTTTTTTTCGCATCACCTTACCTATCCCCCACCCTCCCCCAATGGCTTGCAAGAGCCAAGGAGTCTCTAACAGAAATTAAGTTTGCTCTCAAGTTCCATGGCTCTGTTGTGAGTTTCAAAGAGGGAAGTTGAGGGTATGAGGTTGGAGTAGGGCAGTGAGACTGAATGAGCAGCTAGTTCTGGCATACACTACAGACTTAATTAGACTTTTATTGCTCTCTAAATATCTGTGATTCTCCTTTCTGTATGACAATCTCACACTGTGTCTGCAGGATCCGACGCCAGCGCATGTTACATGGAGGAGATGAAGAACATTGAGATGGTGCCTGGTGATGAGGGCCGCATGTGCATCAATGTGGAGTGGGGAACATTTGGGGACAATGGTTGTCTGGACGACTTTCTCACACCAATCGACAAACACCTGGATTATTATTCCCCGAACCCAGGAAAACAAACGTAAGAAATTCTGCCAAAACCTTCTCCTTGAATAAAGTCACAATTAATGTAACGCGCTTGTCTCATTAATTGTCTTAATTGGACAAATTCACTTTCTACTGGATTCTTTGCTCTTGTCACTTCACGAGGTTCCTTCCTAAAGAAAGTCATGCAAGTGATCATTTGATTCTGTTCAGGAAAATAAAATTCCTGATCGTATATTGGAGAGAGCTGTAGCTTCAGGACTAAGCTTGCTGGCCTGAATCCCACACTAGCTGCCTGTTTCAGCTGGCACTCCATGGAAGAAGTTAAACTGGTCACTGTTTTCCCAGGTTTAAGAAGAATCAGAGTTTCTTCTGCTAGTTAAGCGCTCTGGGATTCTCTTCATGGCTGATTGTGCGACATTGCTGTGTGGAAAGTGACTAGTGCCTTTGCCTACAACATTTTGCATTTATATAGCTCCCTTCATATAGGGTCACATCTTGAAGCTTCTTAAATGAATCGAATGGTAATTAAAGGACATAAAACAGTGTGAAAGGAGCTTTATCAAACATATATATGATTACTATAATGGCAATAATTCCAGGTCTGGCTCAAGTCCACCGTTCAAAGCTTCTGGGCTTGACTTTCAGTTATTAACTTGGCAAAAGCCTGACATGGTTCCGCGCAGTCATATCCAATTCCTATCTGACCCCACAGTGGGTGAGTACAGTATAAAGAATAAAAATGACTTTGTTTTTATCTTTTATTCTGTTTACCCCTCCAAGTTTCTGTATACCATATTGGCCTCTTAAGATTACTGTTTCTAAACCCAGGGTTGGATGGCATATGTCAGACATTTCAT
The DNA here is from genome assembly GCA_035084275.1 of Hydrolagus colliei. Lineage (NCBI taxonomy): Eukaryota > Metazoa > Chordata > Chondrichthyes > Chimaeriformes > Chimaeridae > Hydrolagus > Hydrolagus colliei. The sequence continues at coordinate 12,061,322 of CM068757.1, read as the reverse complement.
CTCCTCCAGACATGGGTTTCTCTATGGCAAGCCTAAATCAGGATCTGGCTGGTGTTTAAACCACATCTCACATTCTGTACAAGATATTGTTGATCTAACGTTGAATTTCTCCCAGAAATATATCCTTAACAGTTTTATTCTGTGAAGTGCTTTGAGACATCTAAAAGATGTGAAAAGCGCTATATCAAATGCAAAGATTATTATTATTTGTGAGTCATTCATTTCCAGAACACCAATAGGAAACTGCTATACACTGGCAAAGTAGGTTCTTTGTGAGGCTGCTGTATCTCACTGCTCCGTGTTCTTCACAGGTATGAAAAGATGATCAGCAGTCCACACATACGTGAAATTATCCGACATATTCTCCTCGACTTGACTGAAAAAGGAATCCTCTTCCGTGGCAAGGTCCTTGAAAGGCTGAAAACAGAAGGCATTTTTACCCCAGATGTCCTCTCAAAGTCTGAATGGTGACTAAATCATTCAATTTCCTTTTCACAAAAATGACTCCTGAAGTATTCAAATCATACTATACCTCTGATTCAAATCAGAATCCACTCTGGTGCCAGTTCCTCCACTGAAGACAGCTGTGAGACAGACTTAACGTCTGCCTGTTCAGGTGGATGTTAAAGATCCCTTGTCACTGTTCAAAAAGTTTTTCTCTTTCAGTCTCCTGGCCAGTCACCTTCCAAATAAAATTTATCATTCACCTCCTGACTATTGTGGAACAGTGCTCTACACAAAAGGGCTGCCACGTTTGCTGAAAAAAGAATAGTCACAATAATTTACATCCTATGTATATCCTATGAAGTGCTTTGAGACGTCCTCCCAACATTAATGGCGTCAGCGTGGTGGGAGACATTTAGAGGATAGCCTGTGACATCCCCACCCAGAGCCTTGGGAAGTCCTCTCGACGTGAAAGGCGCTCTACAAATGTAATTTTGTTGTTGTCTTGATGTTCTTGAGTTCCATTCTGCGTACCAGGCACACACAGCACCAGTTGCTTAATTCTCATCCGAGAGGCCTTGACAAATAGCTGTACCTGCTGTGAAGCTGCCTTTGCTTCCAGGGTGCTTAGTGATGGGTCAGTGTAGATGAGGGATCTCCATCCCTGCAAACACTTCCCGTGTTTGCCACTAATCCACCCCAATGCTTGATCCTGGATTTTGCAAATGGGCTGGATGAAGCCTATAACAATTTGTAACTTCCAATCAATTCCCTTGATTTCTTCCCTTGGGTTGTGCAGAACCAAGATTCCACACTTTGGTATCGTGTCCCACTGGTTGTCCCAGTCTTAAAGATGGTGGGTGCAGTGCAAAAGATCCCTAGGTGAGTATACCAGCAGCGCAATATCGCCCACAAATAGAACAGCCACCATCCTGTCAGAGGCCTGGAACAGATACACTAAGTCCTTCCATCTCAATGCCCTCCAACACATTGTTGATGAAACCATCGAACAGGGTGGAGGACAATAGGCAGCCTTTTATTACCTCAGTTTCATCCTCACAGCCTCACAAGATCAAAAGCCATGTGCAAGTTGATGAACGCAAGGTGAGTTGGATTTCCCCTTAGCCTTATGCTGTTCTGTGATCTCATACAGAGCCACAAACTGTCCCACACATATCTCATGATCCCTCTCCTTCCTGATAAAACAATGGGTCTCCAATACATGTATACGTGTGTAGTACCAACCGTACTACACACGTATACATGTAGCACCTATTTTATGTACAATAGGTACATGTAGCACATATTTTAGAGCCATTGAAACCAGTGAGATCGCTCTCTGCAGTTGTAGGTTTCACCCTTCACCTGGATAGAAACTACTATTGCATTCTGGAACACTGACAGAGTGTGTGTCTCAGAGTGAAATACTGCAAGAAGGACAGTTCCATTGTGAATTGGGGATTCCTGAGCTTATTGTGTTGTCCCTTTTAGAAGAGAGTTGCTGGACTCAATCAATAAGTGAGGATGTATTTCAGCAGTCCATCTGCCTGATTTCTGCTCTTCTCTGTATCAGGGATAAACTCGGGTTGAGTGAAGTCCATTTCATCCTTGAAAACCTGGGATTGGAACACACATGTGATGAGAGCATCCTTGTGAAGGAGATTTTTGAGACCATCATTAACAGGGCGGGCCATGTCACCGCAGTTGGCATTGTTGCTATACTGGAGAAACTAAAAGAAAACCAAGGTCTAGAAGATTTATCACTCAGGATTGGTGTGACTGGTGATACATTTGGTTTATCCTACCGGTAAGTATTACAATGGCAAAGTTGGACACATTTTTAACATAATTTTAATTTCCTCTTGTACTGATTTATATCTAGGATTTCGAACAGAGGAAAACAGGAGAGGGATCATGAGATCTTTGGAAGATTTTTAAATCTTTCTTTAGCGCTGAATACCTCTACTACCAAGTCTCTGTCCATCCTGCTTTTCACCATTCTTTATCTTTAGATAATGACATAAAATAAGGGAGCACTTCATTATTGGAGGTGCTGTCCTTCAGTTGACACATTAAACTTGGGTCCTGTTTGCTTGTTCAGATGCAAAATACACAGTAACTTTACTTTATGGAAGCGCTTTAGACATTTTGACAATGTGTAAGCTGCAGAATCAAATGTTTGTTAATTCTAAAGTCCCAGTGTGAAATCTGAATTCATAATTTTCCAATTCAGATATGAGAGAGCATGATTAAAGATTACACCTGTACAGCTTTTAGGAGCAGAGTGGCTGAAAGCCTGGCCACGAATGACAGTATGGAGGGAGTGATCAGGGAAACAAGATAAGTCTATGTTAGTTGAGTGAGGGGGCAGGCAAAGGAGTGGGGTATGAGCAGGTCAGAGAGGTCAGGGTGTTCTGGGATGTGCCAGTGGAGCTTGGCCTGTTTGCGGATTAGGATGATGTGGAGTTTGGTGAGGACGTTGACGGTGGCATTTTGGATAAGGTGGACCTTGTGAATGGTGGAACAGGGGAGGTCAGAGCTGGAGGTTGATTGGGAGCCAAAGAGGATGGTTTCTGTCTTGCCCACATTCAGCAGTGAGGTCAGGTTAGGGTCAGTTTAGAGAAGTGAGAGGTTCTACATTGAAGGCTGGAGCAGAGTATCCTGGATAGCATCAGAAATGTGGAGTTTGGCTTAAATGTGAGTCCAATCTGGAGGTTGAGGCTCACTGTTGTACTGCCATTTATCTCATTCTGCTTCTCATCAGTTCTACCCTACTCATCGAGCGTACAGTGAACAAGTTGGACCCAACGTTTAAGATTCTACTCCAGTGTGCAGATGATAGGACAGGCCAGGGTGCGGCTCTTCTTGCAGCAATGCTGTCACGTGAACAAACATTGACATAAAGGAAGCCTGTCGTGGAAAACCAGAATATTGGCAGTCAGCTTCAGGGAATGGCCAGAAACATTCTGCGATACAGTGCAACAAGGGGAATCATACACCTCATGCTGTTTTTTCACGTGAGCCAGGCAGCAAAAGTGTCTAGATCTCAAAAGGACATCCAGTCATTGAACATGTTCTCACTCAATGAAAAGACAGACTGGGATTTGTGCTCAATGCTCCCTGGATATGTGCTCCCAAAACTTGATCCCAAGATGGTCCTTATATATAGTCACACATAGAACAACTCAAACTTTGTATCACTTCTCTCTGTCTCCACATTTCTAGTCTTTAATCCCTTCCTCCTGCTCCGAGCAGCATTATTCAAACACACAAAGTGACTGCCAGAAACTCAGCCATTGTGAAGTGGGCTCATAATATTTAGAAACCTGTTTAAAGGTCAGAACATGTTTGAAGAAAGTTTGTTTGTTATTAGTTGTGGTTCTTGGATTGGTTGTAAGTTTCAATTTGCTATTGTTTGTAATTTCATGTTGGAAAATAAAAGTACTTCAATTAACATTGAAAATGTCTACATTAATATTTTACTTGAAATTCTCAAGTTATCTCAATGGAATGCAGTGGAGACAGAATACATTTGTTTGGGGTGGAAGCAGGGATTAGGGGGTAGAGAGCAGAGCAGGGAGGGTAGAGTTATGAGTTGGCCGGATACATCGTTAAAGAGGACGGTTTCTAGATATGCATTGAAGAAGGCAAGGGAAGGAGAAAGTTTCAAACAATAGGAGCAGAGAAGCTGAAGACCCATCCGCTAATGGTGGGGTGGGCCAACATCAACAATAACAACAAAATTACCCTTATATAACGGAAAGTATTAAGTGCTGAGGCTTGAGGACCTCAGAGAATGTGCATTGGGGTACTAGCAAAGTCTAACCAGCTAAAACTGCTAGCTTGCGATTTAGAACACTGAAAGCATTTGAGCTGACGAAAGGTCATCGACTTGAAATGTTAACTCACTTTCCTCCATAGATGTAATGTGACCTGCTGCGTGTACCCAGTGATTTCTGTTATTATTGTATGACCAATTTTATCAAAAAACAGCTTGTTTGCTGGGAAGGGAGGACAGTAAGGTGGAGATTCTGGACGGATGAGAACAAACTGACTAATGGGACTTCCTTATTTGGCCTCTCTTACAATTTTATAACTAATATGGATTATGACTCCACTACCATTCTGGAAAGATAATGCCAAGTCCTAATAATCAACAACAACAAAATTGCATTTATCTGGCGCCTTTCATGTCAGGAGACTGTCCCAAGGTGCTGGACAGTCATTGTTTCAGACCCGAGCTGGGTTTGCGGGAAAATGGGGGATTTGTGGTGACTGATGGGACTGTCGAAGAGGAGTGTCTTGAGGCGGTACTTGAAGGAGGCCAGGGAAGGTAGAGGGACTGCGGGATGGAATTCCATAAGTTGAGGCCAGAGTGGCTAAAGGCTCATCTGCCAATGGTGGGGCAGTTGGATCAGAGGACATGGAGCAGGCCAGAGCCTGCTGAGCAAAGGGGGCGTGCAGGTTGGTAGGGGGTTAGGAGATTGCGATATAGGTTGGGGCGAAGCCGTGGAGGGCTTTAATTGTGAGTACCAGGATCTTCAATTGGATCCTCTGGGTGATGGGGATTCAATGGAGTCGGGTGAGTCCTGCCAGCTGATGAGATCACAAAGCTTGGAGCGATAGAGGACACTGGCTGCAGAATTCTGGATTATCTGCAACCTCTGGAGGGAGGAATTGTGAAGACAGACAAGCAGGGCAGTTGCGTAGACAAGCTGGAATGTGATGAAGGCATGAATGAGGATTTCAGCAACCTTGGGGGTAAGGTAATTGCGGAATTGGGCAATCTTGCGGAGGTGAGGGAAGGCAGAGCGAGTCACTGATTGGATATGGGGCAGGATAGACAGTTGTGGATCAAACAAGACAACAACAACAACAATTTACATTTATAGAGCGTCTTTCACGTCGGGAGGACGTCCCAAGGCGCTGAACAGGAGGCATGTGACCCGAGCTGGGAGGGGAGTGTTTGGGAAGGGGTGAGACACGAAGGGGAGGTAAAAGAGTTCGGGGTGGAACAAAAGGCACGATCGAAGAGGAAAGTCTTCAAACCGGCCTTGAAAGAGGAAAGGGAAGAGGCGAAATGGAGGGATTGAGGGATGGCATTCCATAGGGTGGGAGCGGAGAAACTGAAAGCCCGGCCTCCGATGGTGGGGCGGTTCGGGCGGGGGGCTTGGAGCAGGCCAAGTCCTGTTGAACGGAGGGTCCGGGTGGGCATGTAGGGGGAGAGTAGATCGGTTAAGTAGGATGGGGCAAGGCCCATCCTACTTAATCCTACTTAAGGACATGCTGTCAGAACATCAATCGTTTGGGGGTTGAGGGATGAGGCAGAAAGGTACAACTGGGTGTCATCCACATACATGTGGAAATTTACCCCATGTCTGCGGATGATGTCGCCCAGGGGGAGCGTGTAAAGGGTGAAAAGGAGGGGACCGAGGACAGAGCCCTGAGGGACGCCGTGGGAAACTGTGCGGGGGTTTGAAGAAAAACCATTGGAAGAAACAAAATGTAAACGGTGGGTCAAATAAGAATGGAACCATTCAAGGACTGTGCCTTGAAGGTTGAGGTGGGAGACACCTAGGTTCCTGACTGCTTTGGTCAGGTCAAGTGTGCAATCATGAAGATTGATTATGCCAGCGCCTGATGCGTGAAGGTGCTGGCTGTGAGCCAATTAGGAGGGCCTCACTCTTGTTGATATTCAACTGTAGAAAGTTAGCTCTCATCCAGAGCTTGATGTCTGACAGACAGTCTGTCAGGACAGTAGTAGACCTAGAGTCGAGTGTCGAGACAGAAAGATAGAGTTGGGTATCATCCACATACATGTGGAAGTTAACCCCATGTCTAAGATTATGTCACCTAGGGGGAGCATGTAGATGTTAAAAAGTAGGGGGTCAAGGACAGATCCAGGTCAGTTGGGGAAAGTAGAAGCTGACCAGAGCCAGGCTGACAGTGTTTGGGCAGGGCTGGTGGTGTGTGGGTGGGTGGGGCTGGTGGTGTGGGGGAGGGGCTGGCAGTATGGGGGAGGGGCTGGCAGTATGGGGGAGGAGCTGACAGTGCAGGGGTGGGGCTGGCAGTGTGGGGTGGGGCTGACCATCTGGGGAGGGGCTGGCAGTGTGGGGGAGGGGCTGACACTGTGGGGTGGGGCTGAGTCTGGGGAGGAGCTGGCAGTGTGGGGGAGGGGCTGACAGTCTGGGGAGGAGCTGGCAGTCTGGGGGAGGGGCTGACAGTGTGGGGGAGGAGCTGGCAGTGTGGGGTGAGGCTGACACACCCTGATGGGACAGCACAAAGGGGTCGCTCTTGTCTCCCGACAGCTGATCGTTGGTAAAACGTGAGCTGCTATTGTTTCATTTGAACGCCGGAACACGCGGCGGTTTGTTTCCAGAAATTTCTCCTGGAAAAGCATCAGGTGCTGTATCACATGGTTCAGACGCCTCAAAGCGCTTCACGGAATAGACCGTAAAGTGTACTGACTGTAAATTGGAGGGTGAAATGTCCCCAAAGGTAATGTTGCCCAACCTGACCCCATTCCACTCCAACCCTGACCTCAATCCTGACACCAACCCTAACCCCAACCCAATTGTGACCCCCCCCTCCCCCCCTCCCCCAAACACAAACCTCTTGTGCTAGCATGTATTATATATATAGGTGATCCCTATGAATGTTCTGCTCCCTCTCATACAACTCGATTCTCTGTCAGCCCTCATGAGAGTTACCTGAAGTCACTAATGTTTACATTGATGGTTTCTCATTTCACAGTATTGTTTCTCCCCATACACTATGCAACCCTCCACTCCAGAAACTAGATAAACAAACTCACCACAAAAGATTGACTCGATCCTGACATTCTGTTACCAAGCATGTTACAGTATCTTAGTTCAGCTTCAAAGGTAACTGAGAGGATCAGTCACTGTCACTGCTCTGATTTGACTTCTGACAAGTATGGTTTTGAGTCCTCAATATATTGATAACAGGTAACAAGAACTATCATGTTGAGCAACACAGCTCAGGATTAATATTTGTGAAACCATTGCCACCATCTTCCAGCCAACAGCTTCAACACAATCTCTCCCCCTACCCTTTGGAAATCCATCCCAGAGTCCTTTCAACTTGTTCCCGCCCTTGCCTCCTTCAATGCACATCTCAAGACCTTCTTTGAGTGTGCCTTCAGCCACCCTCATACGCCCTACCTGCCCTGTCCTCAAGCCCTCCTGATTCCAACCGTATGTTTAGGTCCAATATCCCTGTCTGTCTTCTACAGCCTTGGCAAGTGCTCACAATGTGAAAGGGGATATGCAAATGTAATTTGTTGTTGTTGGAGGTGGAGGCTGGCTCACAGCGGGTACATCTATTTGCCAAGGCCTCTTGCATGAGGATCTAGATTAACAACAAGAACAAAGTTACATTTATAGAGCGCCTTTCACATTGGGAGGACATCCCAAGGTGCAGAACAGTTAGGTCGGGACCCAAGCAGTGGGGGAGGGGTTGGAGTACGGGGAAGTAGAATAGGAGAGGAGGGACAGTTAGTAAGGGAGCAGAAAGCACAGTCGAAGAGGAAGGTCTTGAGACCGGCCTTGAAGGAGGAAAGGAAGGAAGCGAGGCGAAGGGATTGCGGGATGGAGTTCCAGAGTGTGGGGGCAGAGAGGCTGAAAGCCTGGCCACTGATGTTAGGGCGGTCCAGGCCTGGACCACTGAATGCAGGGTGCAGGCAGACCAATAGGGAGACAGCAGGTCAGAGAGATAGGCGGGAGCAAGGCCATGAATGGCCTTGAAAGTGAGGACAAGGATTCTGAAGTCGATCCTCTGGGGGATGGCGAGCCAGTGGAGACGGGCGAATGTGGGAGTGATGTGGTTGCGGAGCCTAGTACAGGAGAGTACATGAGCTGCAGAGTTCTGAATAATCTGCAGCTTGTGAAGGGAGGAGCTGGGAAGGCCGACGAGGAGAGAGTTCCCATAGTCAAGCCTAGATGTGATGAATGCATGGATGAGTGTTTCAGCGGCATGGGAGGTGAGGTAGTGGCGGAGTATGGCAATGTTGCAGAGGTGGTGGAAGGCTGACAGGTCATGGCACAAATTTGGGGGAGGAAGGACAGTTTGGGTCGAACAAGATGCCCAGATTCCTGATTGGCTTTGAGAAATGGAGAATACAGCGTTGAATGCTGATGTTGCCAGCACCTAAGGTGCTGACACGAGCCAATCAGAAGGGCCTCCGTCTTGTTGACGTTTAGTTGGAGGATGTGGTCCCTCAATCCAGGACTCAATGTCGGACAGACACACAGTCAGAACGCCAATAGTCCTGGAGTCGAGGGTGGAAGCGGAAAGGTACAGTTGTGTGTCATCCACGTACATGTGGAAATTTATTCCATGTCTGCGGAAGATGTCACCGAGGGGGAGCATGAATGGCAGGGGGCCAAGGACAGAGAATGTCTTGAATGTCTTGACAGAGAAAGGGGAATGCTAAATGAGACTGTGCGAGGGCTGGAGGATACAAAGTGATGGCAGTGTGAGAGGTATGACTGGAACCAATCAAGGACAGAGCCTTGAAGGTTGAGGTGGGAGGAGAGGCGGTGGAGGAGGATTGTGTGGTCCATGGTGTCAAAAGGCGGCAGATGGATCAAGGAGGACAAGGAGGCAGAGGGAGCCCTGATCGCGATGGTCAGAATGTTGTTTGTGACTTTGATCAGAACAGTTTCCATGCTGTGGGCAGCACGGAAAACCAATTGAAGGGTTTCAAAGCATGAGTGGGTTGAGAAGAAAGAGCGGAGCTGGGAGGCAACCACTCTTTCGAGGACCTTGGACAGGAAAGGGAGGTTGGAGATGAGCCAGTAGCTTGAGAGAAGGTTTCTTTACGATGGGGATGGTAGTGGCAGTTTTCAGGGGAGTGGGAACTGTTTAAGCAACTGATGCTCAATCCATGATAAACTATATGGAAGTTTTGCCAATATCTGTGGATGACATTGCGAGAGGGAGCATGTAAATGAGGAAACAATCTACAAAGTCAATTTACTTTACATTCAATAATGTGAGACATCCTATTAAAGGATTTCTATTATTTTAAAATTGTCAAATATACTCTGTCTTTATTGCAGTCCATTGAGGTAACTTGAGAAATCAAAGTAAAACGTTAACATTGTAGCCATTTTCGATGGAATTTAAGTACAGGTAGACCCTGTTTAACTTTGCCGCGGTTAACATTTTTCGTTATTACGTTGCTGATACATTGGGAACATATATGCATTTAACGTTGCGATGTTCGCTATTACGTCGTTCGCCAGCGGGTGGAAAGGGTGGACGATGGTGCTTGGACCTGGGAGTGAGCCAGGATGGCAGAGAGAGACCAGCAGCAGCGAGTGAGTGAGCCAGGCAGGCAGTCAGGGAGCGAATACTATATAATGTTTTTTTTAAAGAAAATTCTGATGAAAAATGTCCAAAAGAACCTAACTCCAGCTTTTACATTAATTCTTATGGGGAAAATGTATTCGCTTAACGTCGTTTCACTTAAAGTCACACTTTTCAAGAATCAAACTACGACATTAAGCTTGGGGCTACCTGTACTTTTATTTTCTAACATTATTTCATGAACACAACAGCAAATTCAAACTTTCAACCAATCCAAGACCCACAACTTAACAACAAACTTTGTTCAAACAGGTTCTGATCTTTAAACAGGTTTCTTAATATTGTGAGCCCACTCAGGCACACTTTCACAATGGATGTGTTAGCAGTTACTCTGTGTGTGAGTAATGCTGCTCGGAGCAAGAGGAAGGGAAGAGAGTCAACAATAGAAACATGAAGCAAATGAGGCGTGATACCGGGTGGAGTTGTGCTCGTGTATGCCTACAAAGCATTTGTTCAGGAAGCATCCAGGGAATGTACAGAGTGTGCACATCTCAGAAGCACGTTGTTGCAGCAAATATCCAACATTTGGATTTTCTGGGAGTACACGCTTGGGAGTACATGTCTAGAGAACATATGTATGGAAAACATTTCTCCAGCAGGCTTTGAACATATCCAGAGCAGAAATCTGAGGAGCAAGTTTCACCAAATAACATATAGAAAATCATACATCCCTTATGTTTGGCAATGCATAATCTGCAAATGTATGTATTTATGACCCAATCATGACCTGGGAGCATCAACAACCAGGTCTAACCCAACATGTACAAAACCCATATTCTGTATTCTCATTGAGTGAGAACATGGTCAATAATGTCCCAAGAACCCAAATCTGAGATCATAAATCTAGGAATATTACAGTGAGTGTACATTTAGGACTAGACACTTTTGCTGCTGGCCCACAGGAAGGAACAGTATGAGGTAGATGATACCTCTTTTGCAATGAACTACAAAATTCCTGGCCATTCCCTGAAGCTGACTGCAAATATTCACACAGCCTTTTTTCTCACGACATGTTTCCTCTACGTCAATGCTTGTTCACGTGACAGCATTGCTGCAAGAAGAGCCGCACCCTTGGTTAATCCACCGTCCGAAAACTGGAGACTAATTGAACAGTTTGGGACCAATATCTTCACTGTATCCTCCATGAGCTTGGCAAAACTGATGAGAAGCAGAATGAGATAAAGGGCAGCACAACATTGAGCCTCAACTTCCAGATCTGAGTCACATTTAAGAGTCAAAGTCAAACTCTGCCACATCACCTGTCTCTGACCTTATCTTGCACCAAACTATGTTGAAATTCTTATTCATGACTTCATCATCTCCCGCCTCAATTGCTCCAAAACTCTCCAAATCTGTCTCATCAACAAGGTCCAACTTATCCAAAACACCACCGTCGGCATCCTCACCAAACTCCATACACTACCCCCCCAAACCCCACCAGGCTAGGCTCCACTGCTCCCATCATCAAAAAGATTGATTTAATGATCCTTTCCCTCACGTACAAATCTATTCACGACACAGCACCTTCCAAGCTCTCTGACCTGTTCACTTCTTTGCTTGCCCACTCGCTCAGCTAACACAGTCTTGCTTTATAATAATACCCATAACAATAATAATAATATTCACTACATTTGGTATAGCACTTTCCACATCTTCTAGATATCTCAAAGCGCTTCACAGAATATTCTGTAAAGTGAATTGACTGTATATTTGTGGATGAAACATGGCAGCCAATTGCGCACAGCAATGTCCCATAATCAGCCATGATTTGAAATGACCAATTTATAATTTTTTTCCAAAGGATTATTATTAGGCATGTGGAGTAAGGTTTTGTCCTACCTGGGTATGAGCTCAGGTCTTGCCCTTGCGAGGCAAGTGCTCCAACCACTGAGCTACAGGACTTCACATACCCATATTCCTGCATTTATTTGAGTTTGAAAATCTTACAATTACCCACAGCACTCATTATTCACACACTATTATATCTCCTGATCTCTCCATTTACATGGTCTTCAGTGTACAAGCTTTTAGCCACTCTGCCACCCGACCTCTGGAACTCCCTGCTTCGATCCTTCCTGCCCATTCTCTCTTTATCTTCAAATTCTTTAGCTTCTACTGTGCCTATAGTCACCTCCACTTCCTCTGTGCCCACTCAAAGTCCCACCCACAAGTAGTTTTTATTCGTCATTGATCCCAACCTGTGGATTCCTCACTCTGATAGGTGGGTAGTGACACATGGTGTTCCATTGGTGCTGAGGAATCAGCTCTGCTCCCAAAAGCTGTACATGTGTAATCAAGTGTCAACTTGTCAAGCCCTGTAGCTCAGTGGGATACTGCTGTGTGCGATTGGCTGCTGCATTTATCTCATAAAATACACAGTCAATTCACTTTACAGTATATTCTGTGAAGTGCTCTGAAATGTCAAACACGCTCCATCAAATGCAAGGAATATTATTATACATAAGTTGAAGTTGACCCCACGTCTATGTATTATGTTGAAGATTGAGGTGGGAGGAGAAAAGGCGGAGGAGGCCTGTGGACAGAGCGGAAACCTGATTGGAGAGGCTCGTGGAGGGAGTGGGATGAGAGAAAGGAACAAAGCTGGGAAGCAACGACTCTTTCAAGCACCTTTGTCAGGAAGGGGAGGTTGGAGATGGGTCAGTAGCTTGAGAACTGTGACGCATCAAGTGAAGATTTCTTGAGGATGGGAGTGATGGTGGCTGTTTTAAGGGGGGTGGGAGCGATGCCGGATGAAAGGGACAGGTTGAGTATGTCGGCAAGTAGTGGGGCAAGGAGGTGTAGCTGGGAGGTAAGGAGAGGGGTGGGGACAGGTGGTGGGCCTCATGGAGGTTATGGTGCTGATGATGGAGGATGGGGAGGCAGGTACAATGGTGTAGAAGGAGGGGTGGGTAGGCGTCGGAGTGTTGGGTAGGAGGTGCTGAGGGGGTGAAAGTTTCCTCGATTTTGGACTCGAGGAAATCCAGCATGTCCTCACAGTGGGCGTTGGAGGAGAGGAATTTGATGCAAGACGGGGAGGGTGGAGGAGCTAGTTGGTTGTGGAGACAGGAGTTTGGGATTTTTGCCTCAGGATTATCCTGGAGTAGCAGTGTGATTTGGCGGAGGCCAGAGCACAGCGACAGGTTTTGATTTGGTCCAGGCAGATGTGCCAGTGGACCGTTAGACCAGATTTGAGCCAGGTGTGTTCAATGGCCTGCACCTGGCCCTTGAGTGAGTGAGGTGGCTGGTAAACCAGGGTGAGATTCGAGAGTGGAAGGCGGTTCGGGAGGTGAAGGGGACAAGGGTATTGGACAACAACAACAATTTACATTTATAGAGCGCCTTTCACGTCGGGAGGACGTCCCAAGGCGCTGCACAGGAGGCGTGTGACCCGAGCTGGGAGGGGAGTGTTTGGGAAGGGGGAAGGGGTGAAACACGAAGGGGAGGTAAAAGAGTTCGGGGTGGAACAAAAGGCACGATCGAAGAGGAAAGTCTTCAAACCAGCCTTGAAAGAGGAAAGGGAAGAGACAAAACGGAGGGATTGAGGGATGGCATTCCATAAGGTGGGAGCGGAGAGGCCCGGCCTCCGATGGTGGGGCGCTTCGGGCGGGGGGCTTGGAGCAGGCCAAGTCCTGTTGAACGGAGGGTCCGGGTGGGCGTGTAGGGGGAGAGTGGATCGGTTAAGTAGGATGGGGCAAGGCCGTGTAAGGCCTTGTAGGTGAGGACGAGGATCTTAAACTCGATCCTCTGGAGGATGGGGAGCCAGTGGAGACGGGCAAGGGTGGGGGTTATGTGGTCGCGGAGGCGGGTGTGGGATAGTACATGGGCTGCAGAGTTTTGGATGGCCTGCAGCCTATGAATGGAGGAACTGGGGAGGCCGACTAGGAGAGAAGAGTGTTGTGGAGAGGGTGTTGTGGAGGAGTGAGTTAGGAGGATGGGGGAAGTGGGCCAGATGGGGAGGAGTTTAGAGGACTCCAAGGCAGCAGAGAGAGATTGTGGGGAGATCTTCTTCCAAGGGTAGAAGGTGATGTTAGGTTTAGAGACAGTGGGGAGAGGGATAGAGGAGTTGAAAGAGATGAAATGGTAGTACGATGTGGCCTTGTCAGTGATAGAACAACAATAACTTTGATTTATATAGAGCCCTCCATGCCGGGAGCGGAGGATTTGGGGAACAGGGAGGAGATCAGAACCGGAGGAGTGAAGGCAACGGGTACTGTTTTGGGGAGAGAAGAGGTCAGAGAGGCTGAGGGGGTGCAGAGGAGTGGAGAGATTTGAAGACAAGAGTGAGGATTTTGAAATCAATCCTCTCTGGGGAAAGGAGCCAGTGAAGTCTGGCAAGGACTGGGGTAAATAGGGAAGCGAAGATTGGTGTGGTTGAGAATGCGGGTGGCAGAGTTCTGAGGTGGATTTTATGGATTGTGGTGGAGGGGAGACCAACGAGGAGTGCATTTGCGTAGTCTAGCCGAGAAGTGACAAAGGTGATGGTGACGTCCGAGACACTGAGGCCCACATGATGATGACATCTAAGACACTGAGGCCCTGGGTGATCACCAGGTCAAGCGGGTGGCCGTGAATATAGGTTGCGGAATGGATGTGAAGTGAGAGGTTGAGAAAGGAGAGGAGGGAGAAGAAGTCCGAGGAGGTTGAGCAAGAGGGGGTGAAATGGAAGTTGAAATCGCTGAGGATGATGAGGCTATCGGAACAAAAATGTCTCAATGGGCTGAATAGCTGCTTCCTTTTCTTCTGTTCTAAAGCCCAGATGTGAATTAGTACAAAAATAAATTCAAATTGTGCTCAAAATTTGTCGAACTTTCCCATTGTTATACATACCGTGTACTTAACGCATACACATTACCATACACTGCAACTGTGAGTGTTAGATCTTCCAGTCCTCGGTTTTCTTTTATTTTCTCCAATATAGCAGCAATGCCAACTGCGCAGAGTTGGGCTGCCCTGTCAATGATAGTCTTACACACATCCTTCACAATGATGCTGTCATCACATGTACTTTCCAATCCCAGGTCTTGAAGGATCGAACGCACTTGCAACAGTCCGAGATTATTGCTGATGGACAGAGAAGGGCAGACATCATGCAGATGGACCACTGAAATACATCCTCATTTATTGACTGCAGTCCAGCAACTCTCTCATAAAAGGAACAACATAGACTTGGTGGCTCAGGAACTCCCAACTCGCCTTGGAACTGTTCTCCTTCCACTGGTCAACAAGATTCTTCTGAGACACAAACTCTGTCAGTGTCCCAGAATGCAATAGTAGTTTCTATCCACAAGAAGGGTGAATCCAATAACTACAGAGAGTGATCTCACTGGCTTTCAATAATAATAATAATAATAAAAATAATAATAATCCTTGCATTTGATATAATGCATTTCACATCTTCTAGATGTCTCAAAGCGCTTCACAGATTGTACTGCAAAGTAAATTGACTGTATATATGTGGGCATAAGGCAGCAGCCAATTGCACACAGCAGTCTTCCACAAACAGTCATGGATTGAATTGACCAATTTATTATTGTTATTTTTTGAGTGATTATTATGAGGCTTGTGGAGTAACAAAACTTGCCAAAGGTTTCAGCCTGCCTGGAATTGAACCCAGGTCTCTCTTGTAAGGCGAGTGCTCCAACCACTGAGCTATAGAACTCCAAGTTGGCTCTAAAAGAAGTGCTTCCGGTTGTCACTAAATATGTATCACAAACATTGGAGGCTCGTGGTTTGATCAGGAAGGAGCGGGCTAGCTTTCATTCTCCTGCAGAATATGTGGGACAGTCTGTGGCTTTGTATGAGATCGCAGAAAGTCATGAGGCATTATGCACATCAACCTAGAATAGACATGAGGTGAATGACTAATTTTATTTGGGAGATGACTGGCCAGGAGACTGGGAGAGAAACTCTCTTCTCTTTTTGAACTGTGACATGGGATCTTTAACATTCACCTGAACAGGCAGATGGGACCTCAGTTAAGTCTGTCTTACAATTATCTCCAGTGGAGGAACTGGCACCGAATGGCCTCAAGTGATTTGAATAATTTTGGGTTAGATTTCATCAAACATAAAGTCAATGATTTAGTCACCTTTCAAACTGTGAGAGGACCTCTAAGTTAAAAATGCCTTCTGTTTTCAGCATTTCAGAGACCTTGCCTTGGAAGAGGACTCCTTTTTCAGTCAATCCAATCAGAATATTTCGGATTATTTCACCCAGGTACATACCACTGATCATCTTTTCGAACCTGTGGAGAGCACAGAGCAGTAATTTGCAGCAGTCTCACAAAAAAGCTACTTTGCTAGGGTAGTGCAGTCAGTGTTCCAGAGACCAATGACCCACAACAAAGGGTTAGGTGTATCTTAGAGTGTGAGATGTGGTTTAAACACCAGCCAGATCCTGATTTAGACTTGCCTGGAGTGGATGTGATGTCTGACATACATCATCTAACACTGGATTCACAGACAATGACATTAGAGGTCAATATGGTGTACAGAAACCTGGAGGGGTAAACAGAACTTTTTTTCTACAGTTATTCTTTGTACTCACTAACCAGGATGCCAGTCAGGAGTCAGACACCACTGCAACAACAACAACAATTTACATTTATAGAGCGCCTTTCACGTCGGGAGGATGTCCCAAGGCGCTGAATGTCACCTTGGGAAGTCCTCCTGACATGAAAGGTTCTCTATAAATGTAATTTTGTTGTTGTTATCATGGAACCATACGTCTGGCTTGTGCCAAATTAGTAACTGAATGTCAAGCCCAGAAGCTTTGAGCTGCAGATTTGAGCCAGACCTGGAATTATTCCCACTATAGTAATCATCATTGCATTTGATAAAGCTTCTTTCACATTGTTTTATGTCTTTAATCACCATTGGATTCATGCAAGAAGCTTCAAGATGTGACCCCACATGAAAGGAGCTATATAAATCCAAAATGTTGTAGGCAAATGCACCAGCCAATTTCTGCAGAGCAATGTCATACAACAGCAATGAATTAAATCCTGGAGCACTTGACCAGCAGAAGGAGCAGAGACACTGACTCTTCTTAACCCTGGGAAATCAGTGGTCAGTTTAACCTCTCCCATGCAGCCCCAGCTGAGACCAGCAGAGGTAGCGTATGGTGGGATTCAAGCCAGTAAGCCCTCGGTGGGTAAGCTGCAGCTTTCTCCAATCAGGAATGTCCATAGGCATGAATAGAATCAAATAATCACTTGCATGATTTTATTTTGGAAGGAACCTTGTGAAGAATCCAGTAGTATGTGAAGTTGCCCAATTAAGTTAAAGCATGTCTGCTCCCATTATAACAAACACATTACGTATTAAGACTTTAATCAGGGAGAAGGTTTGGGCAGAATTTCTTACGTTTGTTGTCCTGGGTTCTGAGAATAACTATCCAGCTCTTTGTCAGTTGCTGTGACCAAGTCATCCAGACAACCATTGTCCCCAAATGCTCCCCATTCCATAATGATGCACATGCGCCCCTCATCACCAGGCACCATCTCAATATTCCTCATCTCCTCCATGTAACATGCATTGGTGCCGGTTCCTGCAGACACAGTGTGAGATTATCATATAATAAGGAGAATCATAGAAATTTGCATAGCAGAAAAAGCACAATTGGTCCATTAAGTCTGCATTGTCTCCCAGAACTAACTGTCCATTTAGTCCCAGTGCTCAACTCTAGACTCAAATCCTTCAAGCCTCTACTTCCCTTTTAAAACTCACAACAGATCCATGAAATGTGAGAGCAAACTCTAGAACCACTTTTTGTGTGGGACTAAAGCTGTGTTAGTTCATGCATCATCACTGTATGGCATTTTTCATGGCCCTATCCTCAATCCTCTCCTCTTTAATATCTACCTGCTTCAGCTCAGAAATGGTATCCACAGACATGCGGTTAGTTTCCAGATGTATGTGGATGCCCAAACTGTATCTCACTGCCTCCACCCTCAACTCTAGAACTACGGCTGACCAGTCAAACATCAAGTCCTGGATGAGAACCAACTTCTTCCGATTGAGTATCGACAAGACAGAGGCTCTCCTAATTGGCTGCCACCGGTGCTTTCTCACCTCAGGTGCTGACAGTACAAATCTATATGGATGCACAATACACCTCATGGAGCCAGTACAGATCCTTGGAGTAATGTTCAACTTTCAACTGCCCTTCAAATTCCAAATTCCACACAGGGTCACTTTGCATTTTTGTTTTGTCGGATGGGTGTCTCACATATAAGAAAACCCAACATCATGATTAAGACAATCTGAACCAGAATGAGCACCATGCAGTTCACCTGGAATGTGCACTCTCTTTCTGGAGGGAACCATCCTCCTGATGTGAAAAGTGCTATAAAATTTATAATTTGTATTGTATGAATTCTCTAATTCCAGAGGGTTTTAGCTGCGGGTTGACACAAGCCAAGGCTTAGGGACGGCACTGTCTGTGAAGCTTTCCCGCTGCTTGCCATCTAGGACCACTCGTTAGGGCTTTGGCTTCCAGGGTTAACAGCAGTTGAGTGCGAAGAATCCGTGTCCCGAGTGGCCTGCCCTTCTAAGTCCTGCTGATGAGCCAAACTGGGCTATGCTGTCATCAACAATGCCCTAGAGTACTGCTGTGCCGTCTGGCTCAGGAATGGAAATACCGAGACCGCTGTAGAAGGCTGACTCGATTCTGATATTCCATTGCTAAACACGCCAACTTGGAGCAAATTCAACTCCAAGAAGACTCCACTTATCTATCCAGCCCCAGGGAGGATTAGGTAATTTTACAAGAAGTTTTCCAGAAGTAAGCTCTAGCAATAGCTATAAAAAATATCCATAAAAATGTGAAGCAATTTAAATGAGGAAGAAAGACCTGAAACAGATGATAAATATTAAAATCCTTCCATCATTTGAATACAACTAGTCTATAGTCTACTCTGTGAAGTTCTTGGAGGTGTTCCTCCTGATTTGAATATCGTTGTATTAAATGCAACGTTATTATTTTTACTCTCTGCGATTAATGATCTGTTTAAAAGTGTGTTTACCAAAAATGATACCAATTTCACAATTTGGGTTTTCATAAGCACAAGCTATCAGTGTTCCAACAGTGTCATTTATGAGAGCAACAATTTGCACTTCGACGATCCTGGTGATCTCAGACTGCCGTGTCTTTTGATTCATTTTACGTAAATAATCATTTTTACGATCAATGGCATCTTTTAGTAGATCCACCACATTCTTCCCTTCACAGCCTGTCGTCTTGATTCCCTTGGTCCATTTTACAAGAATACCCTACATAGCAGAGAACAATATATAAACTGATCAAAATATTTTTATTGGAAACTGGTGTCTGACACATGCAGAAACCCAGCACTGTGCTTAACAACAACTTACATTCATACAATGCCTTTCACTCAGGGTAGCGTCAGGGAGCGATCAATGAGCCTGGCGCCAAACTCTGGAAAAAGGAGAGGATTGACTGTAACCATGGATTATCATAATCATAGAATTTTATAGCACAGAAAGCAATTTGCCCCATCGTGCTTGTACTGGCTCCTTGAAAGAGCTACCAATTAGTCCTACACTCCTTGCTCTTACACCATAGCACTGCACATTTTTCCTTTTTAAGTACCTATGCAATTCCCTCTCGAAAGCTATTTTAGTGTCTGTTTTCACCTCCCTTTCAGGCAGTGTATTCTACTACAACAATAACAACAACAACAAAATTACACTTGTATAGCGCCTTTCACATCAGGAGGATGTTCTAGACCATAATATTATCCTTGTTTCCCCTCGCTTCTTTGGCAATCATCATCCAAGCATCCTTAAGGAATTAAGAGAGGAAGTCGCAGAAACGTTAATACTGGAGAGGTGCTGGGGGACTGGATAAAGGAAGTTACTCCTATTTGTAAGAAACGTAACAAATTTGACGCAGGAAACTAAAGACCAATAGATTTAACATCCATTGTGGGTAAAATTATAGACTCTTAAGGATAGAATCATGGAGCATCCAGACAGAAATAAAATCATAAATGATAGTAAATATGGGTTCATGAAGGGAAGGGTTTGCCAATCTAATTTACTGGTTTTCTTTGATGGTGTGACAAGAGAACTTGACTGTGAATGTTGTGTATCTGGATTTCAGTAACACTTTTATACAGTTCCTCTTGAGAGGCTGGTAATGAAAGCACGAATCAGTGGAGGTATATTAGAATGGATAATCAATTGGTTCATTGAAAGTAGTGGTACAGGGAGGGTCATCAGACTAGGAAAATGTTATTGGTAGGGTTCCCCAAGGGTCTATTTGGGGACCTTTTCGTTTAATTTTTTTAAATTTCAACAAAAAATCTTGGAATGGACTGTTATTTAAACAGAAGAAAAATAATAGGTATGGAAAATGAAAAGGACCTAGGGATCCTAATTGACAATAAATTGAAGCACTCCCAACAATGCTCTGTCATGGTGTGTGAAGGAAATTAGATGTTGTTATGCATCAAAAAGATCAATAGCAAGCTGAAAAAGTGGGGTAATCCTACCATGGTATAAATCATTGGTGAGACCATACTTGTGTACACCCTTGTGTATAGTTCTGTTCACCACAGTACTAAAAGGATAATGGAGAAATCGAAAATATACAGAGGAGGGCAACAAAAATGACTGAGGAAATGGAAAGTCTGGACTAAGAGGAGCGACTAGGTAAATTGAAATGTTCACATATTCATGCTAGAAAAAAGAACATTGAGATGTGACATAATTGATCCTTTAAGATTTTAAAGCAACAAAACAATATAATAATAATCCTTGCATTTTGATATAGTACTTTTCACATCTTATCGACATACTGTATATACAGAATATACTGTAAAGTGAATTAACTGTATATTTGTGGGCGAAACATGGTAGCCAATTGCACACAGCAGTGTCCCACAAACAGTCGTGGATTGAAATGACCAATTTGATTTTATTATTGTGGGTTTTTTGGAGGGATTATTATTAGGCATGTGGAGTAAGGAAACTTGCCCAAGGTTTCACCCTGATCTACCTGGATTCGAACACAGGTCTCACTTTTGTAAGGCAAGTGCTCTAACCACTGAGTCACAGGAGCGCTCTAACCACTGAGCTACAACATAGATCATCTCAGGCTGTTTCAACTTGTCCAGAATAGTAGAATCAGATGACATGGCCTGAAATTGAAGGGCGGTGGTGGTAAAGTCATAACATATCTATGCAAACACTGTTTCCTATTGACGATGTACTATTTCTCTTCTCTTTGAGCTTTCTATTCCCCAATGCCCTTCATGTAAGTTTCTCAAAAATAAATTTCTTAACTATCTTTGAATAATTGTCTTATGTCCTCTATATATTTTTAAAGATTCAGTTTCTGTTGGTGCATCTTTTTCATTTTCTGGCCAACCTTTGTTCAGCATCTTTTGAATTACCGTACTTTATCTTTTTTGTTTGTTTCTATTATTTCATTCTCGCTTTTGTGATTTCCCATACGTGGAACTCCATTTCCTTTTCTGATTGTTTATCCTCCTTACTCCCATTTTGACATGTGGCCCTACTTAGTGGAGTTGCCATGTATAAGGTTTATATCTAAACTCTAAATTGTCTCTTTGCAGCCATATTCACACGCTCTGTAACCTATGTGGTGTGTTGTTTAGTCCCTTCCGAAAAATTTCCTCCAATGGTTTGTGATCATTTTCAATATTATTTTCTTTTCAGATATATACTGTTTAAATCTTTCACATCCAAATACTACTGCTAAACACTCCTTCTCTCTCTGCACATATATTTTTTCTGTCTCTGATAGAGCCCTCGATGCATATGCTAGTTTTTTTCTTATATTAACCTCGCTCGAAACTCTTTTACTTGCATCTACAGATATTTTAACTGCCTTATGTATCATAAAATTTCAGCACTGGAGCTTTCTTTAGCCTCGTTTATTTGCTGAAATACCTTTTTCAGTTCTTTTTCCCAGACTCTCTTTTTCCTTTTGGTCAGTTCCCTTATTGGTTCCATTATTTCTATTACTTTGGTAATAAATCTTGCTACCCAATTGACCATACCCATGAGCCTTTTTACTCCTTTTTAAAAATCTATCAGTGCTGGCATTTTGTTTATCGCTATTACCTTTTGCAAATCAATTTTTAACCCTTGTTGGGTAATTATACATCCCAAATATTTTACTTTGGTTACTTCTATCCTGCATTTATCTTTGTTCAGCTTTATATTTTCTTCTAAACTATTTTTAATATCTTCTGCAACCTTTAATCATGTTCTTCCTGTGTTTTACCACATATCAAAATATCAATAAAATTGATCATCCCTGGTATATCTTTGAATATTTGTGATAATTTGTTTTGAAACATCTCTTGTGTTGACTTGATGCCAAAGGGCATTCTTTGAAAACAATACCTCCAATAAGGTGTCATAAGCATTGTCAAATCATAGAATCATAGAATGTTACGGCACAGAAGGAGGCCATTCGGCCCATCGAGTCTGTGCCGGCTCTTTGTCCGAGCAAGTCACTTTCATTAACCCCAATCACCAGCTTTCTCCCCATAACCCTGCAAATCCGTCTTCCCCAGATATCTATCTAGTTCTCTCTTAAAGGCTGCTATCGAATCGGACCTCACTACCCTTTCAGGCAGATCATTCCAAATTTGAACAACTCGCTGAGTAAAAAAATTTCTTCTAACCTCCCCTCTGCTTCTTTTGGTAGATATCTTAAGACTGTAACCTTCTCTGCTCTAATGGGAAAAGTCCTAACTTCTCTAGTCTGTCCTCATAGCTAAGGTTCCCCATTCCTGGTATCATTCTCGTGAATCTCCTCTGCACCCTTTCCAGTGCCTTAATGTCCTTCCTGAAATAAGGTGCCCAGAACTGGCCGCAGTACTCCATTTGAGGCCTAACCAGTGTTTTGTATAGATTAACCATAACCTCCCTACTCTTATACTCTATGCCCCTACTAATAAAGCTCAGTACACCAAATGCCTTTTTTACTGCCTTATCTGAGGGACTGTTTCCCCTGGTAGGAGAGTCTATAACCAGGGGGGTCACAGTCTTAAAATTAAGGGTCAGCCTTTTAGAACAGAGTTGAGGAAACATTTCTTCACAAAGAGGGTAGTGAATTTATGGAATTCATTACCCCAGAAGGCTGTAGATGCTCAGTCCTTGAACATTTTCAAGGCTGAGACTGATAGATTTTTTGAAAAATAGAAGGATCAGGGGATATGGAGATAGGGCAGGTAATCAAAGTTAGGTGAGAAGATCAGCCATGATCTTGTTGAATGGCGGAGCAGGCTCGAAGGGCTGAATGGCCTACTCCTGCTCCTAATTGTTATGTTCTTATGTTCTTATTTACTTGCCCTGCTACCTTTAATGATTCGCTTACTTGAACACCCAGATCTCTCTGTACGTTCACCCCCCTTAAGTTTGAGCTACCAAGTGTATATTGCCTCCTATCATTTTTCCTACCTAAATGTATCACCTCACACTTATCCACAATAAAATCCATTTGCCACATGTCAGCCCATTCCACCAATCTGTGTTTGTCTGCTTGCAGTTGGTTACAGTCCTCCTCACTATTTACTACCCTACCTAACTTTGTATCATCTGCAAACTTGGAAATAGTGCTCTACGCCCAAGTGCAGATCATTAATATATATTAGATAGAGCAGTGGTCTCAATACCGATCCCTGGGGGACACTGCTGCACACCTCCTTCCATTTCGAGAAACACCCATTAACCACCACCCTCTGCTTTCTGTCACTCAGCCAGTTCTTAATCCAAACTGCCACTGCCCCCTTAATACCGTGGGCCTCTAATTTTTTTTATTAATCTCTTATGCGGTACTGTGTCAAAAACCTTTTTGAAATCCATGTAAATAACGTCCACCGCATTTCTCTCATCAACCCTCGCAGATTTGTTAGGCAAGATTTGCCTTTAACAAATCCATGTTGACTGTCTCTAATTACCTCGTGTTCCTCTAAGTAGAAATTTATTCTGTCCTGGATTATGGTCTCCAGTAGTTTTCCTATTACCGAAGTAAGGCTGACTGGCCTATAATTTCCGGGTTTGTCTTTCTGCCCCTTTTTGTAGAAGGGGGTAACATTAGCCACTCCAGGATCTTGGATACATGATACATGCTATCCTTTGACAATTTAACTCTGCAATACCCTGAAGAGCAATCTAATATCGAGAAGTAACTAGCTTCATGTAGTAAAGCCTGGACATCTTCTAAAGTGGAAATTGCATTATGTTCCCTTTTTATATCCCTGTTTAACTGTTGTGGATCTAAACACATCCTTAATGATTTGCCTGGTTTCTCTATGATTACCACTGCACTCACCTACTCAGTGGGTTTGTCCACTTTTTTAAAAATTTGGTCCCTTTCCCTTTGGTCCAATTTGTCTTTCACCCTTTTTTCATTGTCTCTGGTACTCTCCTTAATGGCTGAGTTAATGGTGAGATTGTCTCATCTAATTAAATCGTATACTCTCCTTTCATTAACACTCTCATTCCGAACACCCGTTTATATTGTTCTACTATTTCTTCTGACTCCCTTGGTTAATGTTCCTCTATTTTCATATTCCCAATTCTTTTAATATACTCAGTTTATTATATCTTCTAATCCTAATAAATTATCAGTTTTTACCATGTAGAATTTTATTCTATATTGTCTCCCTTTGCACTAACTGTTTCAATTTGTCCTTTGTTATATGCCATTATCATAGAATCATAGAATCATAGAATTTTACGGCACAAAAGGAGGCCATTCGGCCCATCTAGTCTGTGCCGGCTCTTTGAAAAGAGCGATTCAATCCCACTGCCCTGCCCGCTCCCCATAGCCTAATAGACCCGTTCTCCCTAAATAAAGATCTAATTCCCTTTTAAAAGTTGTTATCGAATCAGCCTCCACCACCTTTTCAGGCAATGCATTCCAGATTCGAACAACTCGCTGAGTGAAAAAATTTCTCCTCAGCTCCCCTCTACTTCGCCTTGAAACTATTTTAAATCTGTGACCACGAGTCACAGATTCACCCACGAGTGGAAATAGTTTTTCTCTATTTGCCCTGTCGAAACCCCTCATGATCTTATAAACCTCTATTAGGTCTCCCCTCAATCTTCTCTGCTCCAGAGAGAATAACCCTAGCCTATCTAGCCTCTCCTCATAGCTGAAGTCCCTCAATCCTGGCACCATCCTAGTAAATCTTCGTTGTACCCTTTCCAATGCCTTCACATCCTTTCTGTAGTGTGGTGACCAGAATTGAACACAGTATTCCAGCTGAGGCCTCACCAAAGTCCTATAGAGGTTAGTCAGCACTTCCTGACTTTTGTACTCTATACCCCTATTTATAAAGCCTAGTATCCCATATGCCTTCTTAACAGCCTTGTCTACCTGTCCTGCCACCTTCAACGAGTCACTAACACAAATCCCCAGGTCTCTCTGTTCATTTACACCATTTAAAATTGTACTATCTAGCCTATATTGCCTCCCTTCATTTCTTCTCCCAAAATGCATCACCTCACACTTCTCTGCATTAAACTTCATCTGCCATGTGTCTGCCCACTTTACCAATTTGTCTATATCCTCTTGCAGATGGCTACTATCCTCCTCACTGTTTACTATTCTCCCTAACTTAGTGTCATCTGCAAACTTGGAAACTGTACTCCGTACACCCAAGTCCAGATCATTGATGCAGATTACAAACAGCAATGGTCCCAAAACCGATCCCTGTGGCACACCACTGCTCACTTCCCTCCAATCTGAAAAACAGCCGCTCACTACAACTCTCTGCTTTCTGTCTCGCAGCCAGTTGTGGATCCACGCTGCCACTGTTCCTTTTACGCCATGGGCCTTTAATTTCATAATAAGTCTCTCATGTGGCACTTTGTCAAATGCCTTTTGAAAGTCCATGTAAACTACATCAACTGCGCTACCATTATCCACCCATTCCGTTACCTCATCAAAAAATTCTATCAGATTTGTAAGGCAAGATTTGCCTTTAACAAATCCATGTTGACTGTCCTTTATTAGCCTATATCTTTCTAAGTGAAGATCTACCTTGTCCCTGATTATGGACTCTAGAAGTTTGCCCACTACCGACGTTAGACTGACTGGTCTGTAGTTACCAGGCTTGTCCTTCTGCCCCTTTTTATACAAGGGAGTAACATTAGCTATCCTCCAGTCCTCTGGCACGACCCCTGTGTCCAAGGAAGATTGAAAGATCGTGGCCAGAGTCCCTGCTATTTGCTCCCGTGCCTCACTTAGTAACCTAGGGTGCATCCCATCCGGACCAGGTGACTTATCCACCTTGAGCGACGTCAACCTTTTTAGAACTTCCTCTCTGGTTATAATTATTCTATCCATTTCTCCTACCCTCTCCTCTAATACCATGGCATTGGCTGTATCATTTTCTTTTGTGAAGACAGAGGCGAAGTACTCATTCAGTACATCAGCCATGCCCTCTGCCTCCACAATGAGATTTCCTCCTAAGTCCCTAATTGGCCCCATCCTATCCTTGACCAACCCTTTACTCTTAATATGTTGGTAAAAAACCTTAGGGTTCCCCTTAATCTTACTCGCTAATTGTTTTTCATGCAGTCTCTTTGCCCCTCTAACTTCCTTTTTTAGTTCTATCCTACACTTCCTATATTCTGCTTTGTTCCCTTCTGAATTTTGAGCCTGACACTTATCATAAGCCTCTTTTTTTTGTTTTATTTTGGCCCCGATTTCCTTAGTCATCCAGGGAGGTTTGGATGCCTTACATTTCACCTTTGTGGGGATGCTTTTGAATTGTGCCTGAACTATCTCCTGTTTGAATGCTGCCCACTGCTCGTTAGTTGTCTTACCTGCCAATTTGTCTTTCCAATCCACCTTGGCTAGGTCCCACCTCAACTCATTGAAATTAGCCCTTTTCCAGTTGAGTGTCCTCACCTATGATCGTTCCTTATCCCTTTCCATAATTATTCTGAATCTAACGATATTGTGGTCACTATTCCCTAGATGCTCACCTACAGAAACCTGTTGAACTTGCCCAACCTCATTTCCCAAAACTAGATCCAGCAATGCTTCTTTCCTCGTTGGACTGGAAACATACTGATCAAGAAAGTTGTCCTGCACACACTTCAGGAATTCTTCTCCCTCCTTGTCCTTTACTCTACTATTCTGCCAGTCTATGTTGGGATAGTTGAAGTCACCCATTATCACTACTCTATTAGCTCTGCATTTCTCCGTGATACGCTTGCAGATCTGCTTGTCTATCTCCTCCCCACTATTTGGTGGTCTATAGTATACCCCTAACAGTGTAAATGCACCTTTTTTATTCCTCATTTCTAACCAGATAGATTCAGTTTTTAGTCCTTCTTCCACCTCATTCCTTTCTAAGGCAGTCACTGAGTCCTTAACTAAAATTGCCACCCCGCCCCCTTTTCTCCCTTCTCTATCCCTCCTGAATACATTATAACCAGGAATGTTCAACTCCCATTCCTGCCCATGCTGGAGCCAAGTCTCTGTTACTGCTATAACATCATATCGCCTCGCAGCAACCTGAGCCTGCAGCTCACCAATTTTATTTCTCAAACTTCGTGCATTTACATACATGCACTCTAAGGCACAAATTACTTCCTCTGCATTTTTCTCCCGTCTTACCTTTACCCCTGTCCTCTTTATTACCCCTCCCGTATTTGAACTACTGATCAGTTTCCCACCCTCACCCCCCCCCCCCCCCCCGGGATTAGTTTCCCACCCTCACCCCCCCCCCGGGATTAGTTTAAAGCCCCCCCCCACAAAACTCAACAACCTCCCTGCAAGGAGATTGGTTCCAGCCCTGTTCAGGTGTAACCCATCCATTTTGTACAGGTTCCACCTACCCCAGAATTGGCCCCAATGGTCTAGGAACCAGAAACCCTCCTTCCTACACCACTTCTCCAGCCATGCATTGATGTGCCTTATTCTAGCATTCTGGAACTGGCTTGCTCGAGGCACTGGAAGCAACCCAGAGATCACCACTCTCGAAGTTCCATTTTTCAGTTTACTCCCTAGTCTCTGGTACTCTCCCTGGAGCATCTCAGGTCTTTTCCTCTCAACTTCATGGGTCCCAACATGGACCACCACAAGTGGATTTTTCCCTTCCCCTAGCAGAATTTCATGCACCCGCTCAGTCAAGTCTTCAACCCTGGCACCTGGTAGGCAACACACCTTCCGAGATTCGCGTTTCCGTTCACAAAAACGCCTATCTATACCTCGGACAGTTGTATCTCCTATTAAAATGGTTTTGATGGAGTTGGTTTGTCCAACCTTCTCACAGACCTCCTTATCCAAAATTAGTTTACCTTTCCATGTTTCCCTTATTTGGTTACCTCAATTTTATATATTCTTCTCAGGCCATTACATGGCATGTGCTCCTGTATCTAATTCGCACTGAATTACTTTCCTGTGTACAATCTTTATGGGTTCCACTGCTTCCATGTTGTTTTCTTCTTCTTGTTCACTTTATCTGGAATCCATATCTGAGCTGTCTCTCCTTCCGTATTGCCCTGATTTAATTCACCTAATTCTGGTTCTCCTCGGTTTATTTACTTCTCTTCTTTCTGATGGACATTTCTCTTGTGCTTTATATCTGCTATATCTTCCTACATTTTCTCGTATATTCCTGTATAATCTTGCATAATGCCCATATCTTTTGGATTTATAGTATTTTCCTTCTGCAGAACATCTCCTCATATGAAGTTCTAATCCACATTTGTCCATTCTGTGTGGCCTCCTTCTTGGCCTATATATTCTCTGCATTCCATATTTTTCATTCCAACTTTGCTTGTTGGCTAGTTCATCTATTTCCATTTCTGTCTCCATGCTTCTCATATTTATTTTTGTCACCTCTTTGATCCTTATCATCTCCATTGCCGATCTAACATCAGGTCCGCTTTTTTCAAAAGCTTTCCTCTCAAACCAATACCATTTATGTCGACTACAATCTGGTCACCTATCATTTCATCTCTTAATGCTCCGTAGCTTAACTTTTTACGTAGGGATCTCTGTACCGCACAGTATTGATTAATTGATTCCATGGGTCTCTGTTTTCTTTTAAATTTGACCAATTATCATCTTGTTTTTCCCACAACATCTTTCCCACATAATATTCATCATCTCATTCAATGGTATGTCCACATCTCTTTCTAGGGTTACAAAATATTCTCTTGGTCCTTGCCTGCTATATTAAAAAATATTGCAGACTACTGTTTCTGTGGCAATTTGATTATGTTTGCTGCCAATCAAATTTTTTAAAAAAACATTCCAAACCGTTGCCAATTGTGCCTTAAACTTCCAACCAACTTCAGTGGTCTTGGTATCTGCACATACCTTAGTGTGGCATTTAATTCTGCTTCTCTCTGCATTTTCTGTCCGTATTCCATCTCGTAGTCAGTTTCAACCCAGGTTCCATTTTCACTTCTGACAATGTTATTTAATCCACAAACACAATGTAGATTCACTAGGTCCTTTAATTCAAACTTTAGAAATCAATCTCTTTCAAATCTCTCTTTCAAATCTGCAAGTCACTCTTCCCCAAATCCCTTTATACTTGTATTATGCATATTCAATTTCTGCTTATGTCCTTAAAGCAACATGCAACACATATTAGAAAGTTTGAAAAGGAAATAAAATTACGGGATACAGTACATAGATAGTTTGGGCATATCTGCATGCGACCGCCAGGAAAGTGAATTTGATGGATCTTAGTCTTATTTGTCTAGCATTTCTTATGTTGTTATGTTATCTTATATGGTACATGAGAAAAGTCTTCAGGTGTAATCTGAAAATAAGAGGAAATAAAGCAGAGGGATTGAAGCAGGGAGTGCCTGAAAATACATGGGCCAAAAAATCCAGAAAAGGACTATTATTTTTAAATGGAATGAAAATAATATATATGGAAAACGAAAAGAACCTGGGGATCCTGATTGATAATAAATTGAACAGGCAGAAACCTATGAGGCCAAAAGTGTGGCAGTCAACACCAGAGGACAAACAGCATCGAACCAGACAGGAAGACCAGACAGCCTCATTGAGCCAAAAAACAATCCAAACTCATTCACTGAACAATATCACTGGCTAATTTTGAACAGGGCGGAAAAGATAACAAAAAAAGGAAGAGGTAAAAATGTTGTATTCTTGTAAACAGACATGCAGGACACAGAAGGGTCCTGGGAAATTTAGAATATAGGCTTCTAAACAAGGTGGAAATGACTGATATAAGGTGGAAATTGATTGACTTGTGTGACATTTCTCTAATTAACTACAATTTACTTAAAACACTTGCCTCTAACTCCACATAAGACTCCACAATTGCTGTGGAGTTGCTATGCGCAATTTAGCTGCTGCGTTTCGCCCACAAATGTACAGTTAATTTTCCTACTTTCCTTCCCCAAACTCTGTGAAGCGCTTTGGGATGTCGATAAGACGTGGAAAGCGCTATATAAACTTAAGGATTACTTACTTACTTACACAAAGCCCACGTGCTACCACTTTCACTCCAGCTTATCCTCTCATTATATAATTCATCATTTCACCTGTAAATAATACACATGTCCAGCCTCACCTCATCTAGTTTGCTCCTTTTACAGGGGAAAGGGAACGAGAATCCCAGAGGCAGAGTTCCCGTGATGTGATGTATTTTCAGAAAGTCATCGATGAAATCCGCAATATAATCAAAGAGCTGGAAAATAATAAATCAGTATAAAAATACAATTGTTATAACGGATAAATGAATAATGTGTGAATGGTTATGATCAATTTTCTGTCATTGAATCCAAGAGCATAAGAGCACAGAAAGGCCATTGAGCTCATCACATCTGTGTTGATATCTTTTTTCCACAGCAGCCACCTTATCTCAGCTCTTAATTTTCCTCATCATGAGGCCAATGACATATTCTGTGAAGTGTTTTGAGACGTTGATAAGACGTGGAAAGCGCTAAATAAATGTAAGGATTATTATTATATCTGACTTGATCCCACTAGAACACCAAGCTACCATGTTCTCATCAATATAAAGCAGTCTTTTCAATGAGTTTGAGTTTACTCGCCTCAATAACTCTTCCTGTTCCAGCCGAGGGAGAGGGCCCCTTTTATCACCACCAGGCCATGTCCTGATGGTTGTTGGTCAAGACAGTGACAAAGCTTTTTACCAAGCATGTCACCTGGACATGCTTGGTAAAGTGTACCTCCACAGTGTACCTCCCAATCAGATCTGCCCTCTCCCCCTTTCGAACTGTTTTGACTACCTGTCGTGAGGACCATTTTTTTTAATGGATCAGCTGGGTGTTTGACACACGTGGAAACCAATGAGCATGCTAAAGAGTATCCAAACCAAATTGATAATTCCATGGGAGCACTGCTCTCACACATTGTGGAGTGGTGAATCTCAAAAGCAAGACCTGTGTTCGATTCCCAGCAGGGCGTAAGGTGGGTCAAATCTTCTTAGTCTACTTGCCTGTTTACCTAGTAGTAAGTAGGAACCCGGTTACTAGTTGCTTGATGGATTACTTTTCTGGGGATACTAACTCCTTCAAAAAAATTAATAAATTGGACACGCAATTCCCGACTTTTTGTGAGCCACTGCCATGCACCAGGCTACTGTGTTTCTTCCATAAAATGCTCAATCCATTCACTTTACCGTAGATGCAAGAATTATTACTATTATTTAATGCTGAGTTGTGTTCCCCCCCAGGAAGGTTGAAGGGAGTTCCTGGTATCAGCAATCCACCTAGTGAGAGGTAAATCCCCTGCTTGTCAGATGTCGAAAGACCAGCTGGTGACTCTCCTCCATGGGTGGGGAGGGGGGCAAAAGGAATGGAGGGAGGGTCTCCTTGGAACTGAACTGGCTCTGGGTGACATACTTGGCAACAGAATGTTGGAACCGAACTTGCCCTCTGTGGCAGGCTCTGTAGTCTGGTTCCTGAGCAAGTCCGATTCCCCGTATTCCAGGGCACTGTTGATGCCAGCACAGCCAGCCTAGTTCAGCAGAACTTGGAAGGGCAGACAATCTCTGATGGCAGAGAAGTATCACACTCAGCTCCTGTTAATCCTGCAAGCCAAAGCTCTCATGGGTAGGGTGGTGCGAGCTTAACAAGCACCTGGAAAACCACAGAACTGCTGAAAGGTAATCAACCTGAGGTATTTACTCACTTTCCTCTCTCTCTCTGCCTGATCTGCTAAGTGTACCCTGCAACATCTGTTATTAACTTATCACCAAATTATTACAAAGTACTAGAAATGGATGTTGGGTCTTTTAAGAAACAGCTTGTTTTCTGGGAAGGGAAGATAGTAAGGTGGGGATTCTGAATGGATATGAATAGACTAAAGGGTCTTCCTTATCTGGCCTCTCCTATGAGTTTATAGCTAATATGGATTATGCCTCAACTACCATTCTGTATAGATCATTCCAAGTCCTAATAATCCTCTGTGTATTTTGAAGAATCCTGGCTTTAATTACTTCTTGTTGCAAATTAAGTGGCCACTCACCGGTTTCTGTTTACACAATATTTTTTGCTTCCCCATATTACTTGAATATTTAATGCATTACTTAATTTCTAATTAATCTTGTTCTGGCAATGCACTTTATTTATTTTATAGGAAAGCCATATAGGTAAGCAGTTATTGTGTATATTTTTTGTTGTGTGAGAACCTAAATGAACAGTTAGCCTGTCAGTACCTGTACTCCAGAGTATGGAACCATGTCCTGAGGAATGTTGTAGGTCTTAGACATCAGTTTTGTTTCTTCCGGAGACTGACTGGAAATATGCATCAGGAGAATACTTACATCAACCTCTCCCAGATACAGCGCCAGGAAGTTGCCATATTCTGCAAATCAGTGTGCAAACAATAATAAAAGGAAACATTGCACATGGTATAGCACCTTTCACATTGGGAGGATATTCCAAAGCGTTTCACAAGATTTCCTGTTCATTTGTGAATGAATATGGCCAATTGTGTACAGCCCATTACCAAATTTATTTGGGGATCATTGACCAAGACACCACTTTTCGAGTCATGCTAATGGGATCTTTCACATTACCAGGGTGGCAAGACCTTGGTTTGATGTCTTATATGGAGGATGAGTTCATGTAATTTCAGATTATTTTAGTTCAATATACCAACATGGGTCTGCATCCCACAACTCAGGCAAAAGTGCTCCTATTGTATATAGCAGTGTCCCACAAAGTGTTGTGTATTGGGTGACCAATTTGTTATTGTAATGATTTTTGAAAGAATTTTTCCTCTTGAAAACCAATCTGCCAATCGACCAGGCTCCTACTTAGTGCTAGGTAAACAGAGGCATGTGGAGTAAGGAAACTTGCCCAATGTTTCTCCATGCTTGGGAATACAACTCGCATAGGTCCAGTCTGACAAATCGAATACAGTTTTTGAGGAGGTCACTCATGGGGGTAAGAGAGTGTCTAGGGATGTCATCTATATGGAGTCTCAGAAGGCATTTGATAAGGTTCATGATGAAATCATGGATAAGTGTCTCAGTTGCCATGGTTACATGTAGTGGGGGAGGCAGGTAATCCCATGTTGTGGAGGTTGGGAAAGGCTGAATGGGTCAGAGTATGGATGTGGGGGTGCAAAGGATAGTTGAGAATCGAACAATTCACCGATATTCTGCAATGGTTCCGTGTGCAAACATATAGATTGATGCTGTTACAAGATTAATTGAGATGTAGATGGCCCTGTAACTGTTTTTTAAAGGATTTCCAGTATCCCGGCCTCAACTACTGTCCAGCCGAACCTGTTCCAACCGTTAATTTGGAACTATTCGGAAAGTTAATAACCCGCTGCCTTCGCTCCTCTGGGTCTGGCCTCCTCCATGTCCCCCGAATCCTTCGCTCCACCCTCGGCGGCCGTGCCTTCAGCCACTACGACCTGAGGCTCTGGAACTCCCTGCCTCACTCCCTTCGCCTTGCCCCCTCTCTTCCCAGTTTCAGATCACAGCTGAAGACCTTTCTCTTCGACCGCGCTTTTCGTCATCTTTCTGCCCCTGCCCCTGGCTCGGTCCCGGGATCTATTGTAAAGCCCTCTGAGATGCCGTCCGGCGTGGAGGGCGCTATATAAATCGAAGTTGTTGGTGTTGTAATTAATTTCTGGGTAAATAAATTTGTTTGTGTGAAATTACCCTTTACAACCCAACACTGTATTGGTGCACCTGAAAGTATTGTTCTAGGTTTACTTTTTCCAACCTATTTAAGGTTTCCTTCCAGTTGTAAAGAATTTGCAGACTTTATCAAAAAAATCTGAAGGAAGCTCACCTGAACCATCAGGTAATGAACATACAAATGATGGCATCATAGCAATCGAGCTCATATCATGGGTCTCTGCCTTCAGACCCATTTCCATCTCCTTCCTCATCCTTTGCTTCAAATCCTTGAGCTGCTTTTCGTTTAGTTTGAATGGATAGAGGTACTTGTCGATCTCAAGATGCTGGCCAGCCAGACGGGAGGCTGCAGCTGTAAGCAATGCTGCACCTTTACCATGAATTTTGTCAGAGAGTTGTAACTTGACCTCAACATCTGGAGACAGCAATTTAATGGCAGATTTCATCGTAGCTTGAAACCTGACACAAAAACAAGGGACAAAACACCTGAATGTATTGCTGGACATATGCATTGTTTGATAAAAGCGAGTCTGCGTTTTGGGATAGAAACCCAAACAAAAATCTATTAGGAATTTCCTTGTGAGCTTCCTGGTGAGTAGCACAACTCAGCATAAAGTAATACATAACGGACGGAGTGAAGGAGAAATAAGATATGGGGAATTGAATGGCGGGAAATATTGTGAAAGGGGCAGAGAGATACTTGTCTTTAGGTCTTCATCATTTCTTTGAAGGGTCTACATTATCTAGTCCCTTCAGAATCTTATAGACCATAATCATATCACGCCTCAAACTTTTCCAGCGTGAACAAGCCCAGCTTACCTTATCATGCCTCGTTTTTCAGTGCTTCTATCCCTTCTGTCACTTGTGGTTGCCCTCCTCTGCATTCTGTCAATCTCTGCAATATTGTTTATATATTGCGATGACCAGAACTGCATTTAGTATTCCAAGTGCATTTGCACCAGTGATTTATAAAATGGCAGGATTATCCCGCTCTTTTAGCTCAATATTGCCCTTTTAATACAATCTAGCATCTGGTTTACCTTGATCAGCACTGTGCACTGTTCGGTTAGCTTAAATTTATTGTCAATCAGCACCCGCAGGTCATTTTCATTTTCCATACATATTGGGTGGGTGGGTGGTTTTGGGAGGGGCGGAGTAAACTGAAACTTTCAGACAGAGGGCTACAGTTTTGAAACCACTGCTCTAGACCAAACTGGTGAATAA
The DNA here is from genome assembly GCA_035084275.1 of Hydrolagus colliei. Classification (NCBI taxonomy): domain Eukaryota; kingdom Metazoa; phylum Chordata; class Chondrichthyes; order Chimaeriformes; family Chimaeridae; genus Hydrolagus; species Hydrolagus colliei. The sequence continues at coordinate 12,026,128 of CM068757.1, read as the reverse complement.
TCCTGGCTTTGTACCAACTTTGATGTCAGGAGGCATCTCAAAGCGCTTCACTGTATCGAACACTTGACCAGTTTTATCTGAGGGACTCGTGGCCAGGGCGTCAGGAGAAACGCATGCTGTATGAGGAAATCTCTCAACGTCACTCACTTGGGATGATCCTTGTACATGTTTCCACACACACCAACGGTGATTTTCAATTGAGAAACATTTCTGTTTCTTTTTATCTTGGTAAAGATTGCTGTGAGAGTGGCAGCAAACAAGCTGGCAGCCCGTAGATAAACCACCTGACAGATCTGCTTCACAGCCACACACTCCTCCTCGCTGGGATCCTGCACAAACTGCTTCAAGGTGTTCTTTGCTATATCATTTCCAGTTTTTTCACTAGAAAATAAGACAGAGAATGGAATAAAGACAAGGAGAAGTTTCCTCAGGGAAGTGACACCCTCACTGCAAAACAATACCACCTCTCCAGGAGCGGGTCTGACACAACACCTGACATCAACATCATTGTACCAACAAAAACAACAAAAATTACATTTATAGAGTGCCTTTCACGTCAGCTAGTTTGGCTAGTTATCCGATCAATCCTACATTGATTTTTCATTTCCATTCATTCATGTAAATGAATTCTAGAAATTAATTTACTCTACATGGATTTCTAGAAAGTGACTCAAGTAATTACGTGTTAAGCGGAGCGACTAATTAAGTGGAGGCCCTTATTAACAATTGTAATGGGAAGTAGCTGGGATATTGATAGTGGTTGTGGCAAATTAAGTTAGTGTCTCATTATCAGGAGGTGAAAGTTATCATTATCTGTCTCATAAAATAGCAGTCACAAAGCTTATGCAAATATAAATTTCCATCAATTTTAAAAGTTGCCCCTATGCAGTGAAATTTACCTTCCAAGTACATAAACAAACTCGCTTTCAAAATTCCATTTGGTCATCAGGTATGGTTTTGCCTTTCCACTGAAAAGAAGCTTCTCATTGAACAGTTTCACCAGAACGAGGCGGACAATCTCACCCAAGTACAGGTGACTCACCATCTTCTCAAATCTGTGCCAATGAGAGCGAAATAAAAGGGAAAAAGCACATCACACTATTCCAAGCATCAACAGTCAATTTGTTTGAAAAAGGGAACAAATCTCAGTGCAAGTTTATAGATTCATAATTGGAACTGGTCCAAGGTGCATCTTGAACACTGCAGCCGGCTCTGGTCACCACAGCATAAGGGGGCTGCCCAGACCCTAGAGGATTTTATCCCAGTGTTGGAGGAATGAGCTGTGAGCATGTCACAAGCTGTTCTGCAAAAGATCCTCTCAGCACACTGCAGGCAGATAGCTGATGAGGAAACTCTGAGGCTTGGGGCAACAAGCTCAGGCTCTGCAATCTTGAGAGAAGGGGACTCAGATGGACCTTCATAGGAAGTATTAAACTATAAACAAAAACAGAAATCGCTGGGAACAACTGTTGAGTTCTGACAAAGGTCATGGACCTGAAACACTGACTCACTTTTCCTTTCTCCATAGATGCTGCCTGACCTGTTGGTTGTTCTCAGTGATTTCTGTTTTTGTTTCAGATTTCCAGCATTTGCATTGTATTGCGTTTCTGTATTAAACTATATATGGGATTGAAACAGTAAACCTAAATGAATACTTTAGGGTGTGTCATGACAGTAGAAAAAGAGGACACAGGTTTAGAGGTGTAAAGGGCAATTTCAGGACAAACACTGAGAAGTTTTTCTTTATGACTAGGGTAACCTATGACTGGAAGAGATTAGCAGGAAAGGTGCAGCGGCCAGGGCACTGGACTCATATAAAAAGCTCCTTGATGCAGTGATATGGGTGGGGGGGGGGAAAGTAGGGTGGAGAGCTACATCATCCAGACCAATCTTGTGATCTTGTGAAGTAGTAGGAGCAAAGGACTTGTTTGTGACTATAATGCAATTTTTTACCATAAAACATTGATGGAAAAAAAAGTATTTCCAAGAATGTTGTGCTCTCCTGAAGGTAACCAGAAATACAGTTAAATTTGGTGTCTGGTGACAGTGATCACTCACATCTGAAATCCAGGTGACAGGGTTAATTTGTCCAGTTCCAGGTCAAACTGTGTCTGGATGTCTTTCAGAGAACCATCTGATCCAAACCCCCCCCACTCCAAATTCATGCACATCTGTCCTTCATCCCCTTCAACAAGCTCAATGTTCCTCATCTCCTCCATGTAACAAGCATTGGTGCCTGCCCCTGGAATTGAACACAAATAATTATAGAACAATGTTGGAAAGTCGATGGGCAGTTCTGCATATACAGAACGGCTTTGAGAAGTAGATACTCAGCAACTTTCTCAAGAACGCAATTAGCATGAGGTTTCGGCAGCAATGATGTTCCCCTGGAATAAGAACTAGACAAGACTTTCTCCAGTTGAACGAGGCCCTCCTGCTTGGTTCCAATAAATGCCTCCTCACCTCAGACGCTGAAAGCATCACCATTCATGGATGTACTTTACTCCTAATGAACCAGTACGGAACTTTGGTGTCTTGTTCAATGTTGGAACTATATTTTAAACCCCACATCCGTACCATAACCTGTTTAACCATTTAGCTTTTAACTATCTATAGAAGATGCTGGATGAGAAAGAAAAACAGAAATAAAGAGTTGTTTGCTCCTTTCACTCCAAAAATGTGAAACCGTACATTTGCGAAACGAGGTGCTCAAAGTGGGGAGAGATATGGTTATTTGTGAGCTCTCCTGTTTCTCTCCCTTCATTTATCAAAAAAACATGTTCAAAGTCATTGGGATGAGAAGAGATGTGATTGCAGCTGTACTTTGTTGCTTTAGTAGGCTATAAACCAGAGCTACTTGACAAAAATTGCTTTTTTATATACTTTGAGAATTTTTATTTTAATGCAATTGTTTTATATGTTTAACCATGTTATGCTATACCAGAAGATTGAAAATCCAAGAAAGCCAGACAATCAAAAAGCAAACATACATTGATAAAGATTTTTTAAAAATGGTAACTACATTAAAAGTAAAACTAGAGACACTTTTTTTTTCCCAAATTAGTAGAATACAGATAGCAGTCAGGCACATTTACATTTTTTTTATATATAGCACCTGGCTGGGAATAAATTTTTATTCAAAAATAGTGTAAACCTAACCATCTCTAAAACCGATTGCACAAAAATATTATTTCCGAACTTGCTAATATTTAAAAAATATATATTTTGGCTACAATTTTTTTTTGACATATCAAGTTCTATAAACAAAATAGAGAAAATGTTATGATAATTGGCCAGCTAAAAGCCAAAGACAATGAGCCATTTCCAGGTAGGTTCTAAATACCGGAAAACTCCAAAATCCAGCAGATTGTGTGGGCCCAAACGTGCCACATTATTGAGATTTTGCTGCATAGGATTAAGCGTAAACTAGTAGCAATTACAATTAGTAAAATCAAGTAAGTAAACAAAGTAAAGGTTGTCTTTATGTTTATGTAATTTATGTGCTTAAAAATAGAAGACCATGCTCTGAATTTCCTCTGGACGCAGAGTATAGCCATATCCCATCCAAGTTCCATAAATTTCTGATTATTTTAAAATACCAGACCATGGTATGTCTGATTTTGCTTTGGACGTGAGTATAAGCCAATCCTACCCACATTCCATATTTACTGAGCAAGGTAAAAGATAAACAAAGTGAGCAATAGTGAAAAAGTATGTGGGCAAAGAATTCTAGATAAAACCAAATAATTTGGGACATGTGACATGAGCACAAAATGAAGACATGAAAAGTGCTATATCAAATGCAAGGATTATTATTCTTATTTATTATTATAAGAGAGAAAAGTACACCCATTTTTTTAAAATAACAAATACATTCATATTTTAGTAGTTTTTAATTGTTATAAATGTTATAGTGTCAATTATCTTAATATTACTTGATTCAGATTTATTTTTGTGTATTCCAATATTTAATCATAGTGATATTTATACAAATTAAATATGATACATTTATTGGTAATTTTATCAGATGATATTTTGAAAGGAAACTAAGTAAGACCATAAAAAAGAAACACCCACTGAAGTAATATTATAATGTTTGTGGTAATACAATTTAAACATTACCTTTTTTTAAATTTATGTAATTATTAATAATGATTTACTGTAATTGTTGGATTATGCTCAGATAAAGAAAATATGTCAAATGTGTTTATGAACAATTAAGAATCATAAAAATGTTAAAATAAGTTGGAGATCAAATGCAATGATAGGAGAATGGTATCGATTTTACATTAATTACAGTAATAAAAGTATTTTTTACGTTTGTAACCTTAACCCACTTGAGGGCGGACTATAAGATTCTGTAATGAATGTGTTAAATAATATCTATGATTTAAATATTATTTAAATAATATCTCAAATTATATTAGCAATACATTATATATACCTGTATATATATTTGAGATATGTAATCAATCACATATGATGGGAGTTGGTTGTGACTAACTTAGCAGAAGAAACAAAAGACTGTTTATAAACAACAACTGTTTTCAGTCCTTATCAGTAATACTCTCATGGAAAAATGCTCAGCAGCTGGAGAGAGAGAGAGATGTATTGCATTGTCTTTACAAAGGAACCATACTGCAAAAAACAATAGATACAAGGTCATCTAATGAACTATATGAACAACGATCGATTCGGAAGAGAATCAGAAGGCAGAATTAATACTCAGAAGGAGGAATTAAAGAAGAGGGATTGATTTAGATATGCCATAATAGAAGATGGTCATGCTATCAGACCTGGATTCTTTCAGGTGATAGAACATACAATATTTTGATACGTTTGGATATCAAACCGGAAACCATACAATAATACTTGGGATACCATTTGATGGATTTATATTCGGATTAAAATGGACATTAAATTGGACACTGTTGTGCGCAATTTGGCTGCCACGTTTCACCCACAAATATAGTCAATTTTCTTACTCTCCTTCCCCCTACCCCGACCCCTCCCCTTACCCTCTTTCCCCCCTAACCCCACTTCCATGACTGTTTGTGGGACACTGTTGTGCGCAATTTGGCTGCCGTGTTTCACCCACAAATACACAGTAAATTTTCCTACTCTCCTTCCCCCTACCCCAACCTCTCCCACCCTACTCTGGTCCCTACCTGAATGTTCAGTGCCTTGGGACGTCCTCCCGCTGTGAAAGGCGCTGTATAAATGTAATTTTGATTGATTGAGTTTTGTCAATTTAAATCGTTGTGAACTATGCATCAATATGTCAGCATTGTTGTAATGTTTTCTTTCAATTACTTATAATTAGTATTAATCTGAACTTTGGTTTACATCTGTGTCAGTTCTTCCTTCACCGCAGAGTCATAAATTTAAATCAACTCTTACATCATTTAACCATTTAGCATTTAACTATCTATAGAAGATGCAAGATGTGAAAGTCCCGGCCTCAATATGTATGAGCGAGTAACTGCCTTGCAATGCACCATGTGATGGCACGTGTAACAGAGCAGTTACAAGAGACCAGTATGCACCAGCTGTGCACTGCTTCACAGTTTCAAGCAGCACTGAATGATGGACAACAAACAACAGGCATTTGGGTCCTTCTCAGCATTTGCTGAGTCCCGAGGTTCAGTGTCTTACCCATAATGATTCCAATTTCACAGTTCGGATCTTCGTAGGAACAGCTCATCATAGATCCAACAGTGTCATTGAGCACAGCCACTATACCAATATTGTATTCCTGCCACAGAGAAACAGAACCTTGGTCACAGAATCAGCTCCTCTTTATTCCTCATATATTGACTGTGTCCTCCTGCAGCATCTACTTTCAGCACCTTGGGACATCCTCCCGATGTGAAAGGCGCTCTATAAATGTAATTTTGTTGTTGTACTTAAAACTTCAAACTTCCTGGACATGGCTGTCCAGGAAGGAGCATATCTATCCTTTTTTTGCCACCTCTTCCTCAAAAAAGCCCAAATCATATTAAACTGAAGACCAAAAAGCTGCTCCCCTCATAACTCCTCAAAAAACCTTCCCTAGATCCCTCAAACCCCAGCCACTATATCTCTATTTCAAACTTACCCTTCATTTCAAAAGTCCTAGAAAATGTTGTTGCCAATCAACTCTGCGCACACTTCTCCTCCCTTTCCCTCTTCGAACCCCTCCAGTCCAGTTTCCGCCCTGCCCACAGTACAGATACTGTGCTTGTGAAAGTCACAAATTACATCCTCTCTATCTGTGAACAGGGCTCTCTCTGCCTCCTTGTCCTCCTGGACCTCTCCGCTGCTTTCGACACAGTCGATCACACCATCCTCCTCCATTGCCTGTCCTCCGTCATCCACCTCAGTGGGACCGCACTCGCCTGGTTCGAGTCCTACCTCACAAACCGCCAGCAGTACATCTCCACAAACGACTTTTCCTCCCACCCGGTGACCTGCGGAGTACCCCAAGGATCCATTCTTGGCACCCTCTTCTTCCTAATCTATATGCTCCCTCTTGGGGATGTCATCCACATATACAGGGTACACTTCCACATGTATGCGGATGACTCCCAACTCTTTTTCCACCTCACTTTGCAACCCCCAGCCTGCCTGTCAGACGTCAGGGGGTTGTTGAGAGCAAATTTCCTTCAGCTAAATGTTGACAAGAAGGAAGCCATACTTTTTGGCACTCGTCAATATCTTCAATTATATGGTTCCCACACACGCCACACACCCGGCCTGCTTCTAAAACTCTCCAAACTCGTACGCAACTTAGGCGTCAGGTTCCACCCCCAATTATTCTTCCTCCCCCGCGGTCCCTCACCAGCATTGCATTCTTCCATCTCTAATGCAGCCCGTCTCTGTCAATATCTCCACCAATATCTCAAAAGCTGCCATAACCGTGGTCCGTGCCTTTGTCACCTGTCAGGTGGACTATTCAAATGCCTTCCTCACCGGTCTCCCTTCTGCCACCATTCATAAAATCCAGCTGATACAGAACTCCGCCGACCACATTCTCACCTGTACCAAACTCTGATCCCCTATTACCCTAGACCTTGCCATACTGCACTGGCTCTCTGTCCCGGAGAGGATCGATTTCAAGATCCTCATGCTTGCATTTAAATCCTTCCACTCCTCTGCAACCCCCTACCTCTCTGACCTTTCTCCTCACAACAGTACCTGTTGCCTTCGCTCCACCGAATTCGTCCGCTCCACCATTGGCAACCGTGCCTTCAGCCACAACGCCCTGAGGTCTGGAACTCCCCTCCTCACTCTCTTTGCCTCGTCTCCTCCTTTCCTATTTTCAGGTCTCAGCTAAAGACTTTTCTTTTTGACTGCGCTTTCGGTCACCTTCCTCCTACTCCCTCTGGCTTGGCTCCGGGATCCATTATTGGGAAGCGCTCTGAGATGCAGTCTGGCATAGAGGGCGCTATATAAGCCCAAGTTGTTGTTGTTGTTGCTCACATCACTGAAATAGCACTAATACATTTTCAAGCCAGAAAAAACTGGACTCTTGTATCGTATTGGGTAGAGCACTCATCTCCCAAGCGAGAGGATCAGGGTTTGATTCCCGGGCAGGCAGAAACCTTAGGCATGTTTCATTACACCACACACCTCTGTTTTCCCAGCAGTAAATCAGAACTAGGTTGTTAGTTGATTGGCGAATCACTTTTCCGGGCTAATGAGACCTTTAGTCACTCGATCTACAATTCTTGTGGACTGCTGTGTGCCATTGGCTGCCACATTTCACTCACAAAATATATAGTCAATTCACTTTACTGTATATTCTGTGTAGTTCTTTGAGACATCTCAAAGATATGATAAGACACTACAGACATATTATTATTAAGTAGTCTCAAGGTGCTTTACAATTTCAGAGTGACTGAGAATGACAGGAGATAGGAGAAATCAGGTGTGAGATGAAGTACCAGTTGAGAAAATTTCACACAGATTACACACAGCTCTCAGCCTCTTACCCCTTTACGCTGAATGGCATCTTGCAGGAGGTTCGCAACATCCTTGCCTTCAACTCCGTTGACATAGAAATCTTTGACCCATTTGATCAGAATGCCCTAAAAATACAATTGACTCCATTTATTTATGACACAACAGTAAATCATGGTTTGTTTCCACTCAAACAAGTCTCATCAAACCAGGAGACCACCCATGTTAAAATACAGTGCCCTCGGATATCCTCCCGACAAGAAAGGCGCTCTATAATTCTAATTTTGTTGTTGTTGTTATACAACAACCCTAGCCAGACAGACATCAGAGAGTAGCCCCACCCAGACAGATCTACAGTAAGGAAATGGGTACTCAGTAGGGTCCGTCGATATGGAAATTTTCCGATATCGATATATCAGTGGGCTCATAACGATATATACCGATATATCGAATCACCGGGTTTTTATCTTGTGCGCATGCGTTGAAATGGGATTAGTGGGAGGAGTGGGAAGAGGGGGAATGACCGGTCTGCGCATGTCTGATTGTGTTTGGTGGTGGGGGGAAGGGAAGAAGGGGGATGCGCGCGCATTCAGATATGCGTGCTCTACGCCCAGGAGGTTTGTGATGCCAGCGACAAGGTCAGTTAAATGCTATCTATGGTTTTTTTGTTAGTTTAAGGGAGCGTAATGGGCATTTGAACCTTTGGTTGTATATTTTCTGTATGCTGTAACGTGGGATTTGTTGACGATATACCGATATTTTGTGGATATACTGATTTTTTTTCATACTGAATTTTTCGATATACCAATATATTCAAATTTCCGATATTGGTATATCGATATGAAAAATTATAGTGATATAACTGATATATCAATATATCGCCGGACACTAGTACTCAGTAGGTGCATGGTGAAACTACTCTGAACACAGCATCTCTATAGGTCTAAAGAGTCTAAGCAGAGAGAACACTGTGTCTGTCCATGTGAATCACATCTAATTGAATTCTTATTGAAACCTGCTGACCTCATCAAGTCTTGTCTGACTGAAGGGAAAGGGAAAAGTGAAGCCGAGTGGAATGATCCCAATTTCCAGTTCTTGTTTATCCAGGAATTTGCTGAAACATTCTGCGATGTAGTCAAAGTACTGAAAGCATAAATGAACAAGAATCATGACCTGCCTTGTGGAAGATTCTTCACATAGTCTTAAACAATAACAATCAAGCACTAGAACAAGCTCAATCATGTGATATGTGCTTTGGCTATCTATCTAAAGGTGGCCACATGAAAGGAAGCCATGCTGATAATTTTTTAACCAAACTGAACAAGGGGAAATCCTAAGCCAACACCAACTGAAAAGGCTAAGTTAGTGTGCAGTGTGTGTTAGTTGTCTATATTTGGAATTCTATAGCGTAATGGTTAGCGTGCTCGCCTTATAAGCATCTGTCGGAACCATCATGATGAAATTAGTGGCCATGGAAGTACATGGCCGAATCCTGGATTTTACCCGGAACATGAATTCATTCAGCCTCTCTGCCCCCACCCTGTGGCTCTCCATCCCATAGTCTTTCACTTTTCTCCTCCTTCAAGGCATGTCTCAATGCCCTCCTCTTCGACTGCACCTTCAGCTACCTTCCTACACATACCCTTCCTACCCGCTACTCCTGATCCCAAGCCCCGCTAGCAGCCCTGCACCTCATAACGTCCTCCCGACGTGAAACACGCAATGCAAATGTAATTTGCTGTCGTTTTGAAAGTCCACATACACATCAACCTTCATCAACCCTCTCTGTGAATTAATCAAAGCACTCAATCAAGTTAGTTACACACAATTCGCCTTTAACAAATCATTGTTGGCTGTCCTTTATTAATCCATGTATTTCCAAGTGAAAACTTATTTTATGCCGGATTTTGTCATCACCTGTGAGGTTCTGCTCTTTAGACTCCTCCCTAGCTTCTAAAACTTTTCCTTCCTATTTCATTGGTTCCGGCACATACCATGGCTTCTGGCTGTACCCCTTCCCCTGCAGAATGTTCTGCACCAATTCTGTGACATCCTCTCCCCTGGCACCAGGAAGGCAGCATACCATTTTCAGATTGTCTTTTGTAGTTTCAATGTGATAAAAAAAAACTTCCTGCTGGTTCTTCAGAAGTCACATCTGTGTAATTGGTTACTCTAAACAGTCATCGCTGATACCTGTTCTCCTGGGCCTTGAAGGACTTCCTTTGGAAATGTAAACATCTCTGTCTTCAAAACAAGTTCATTTTTATTGCCAGTCATTTTCGTCAATATGATGGAGAAATCCATTCCAAAGAGATGGAGCCCCAGGAACTTTCCCTTTTCTGTCGGAAACATGAAGCAGGAAACCACAACTCTGATCAAAGAATTCCCCAGACATGATACGCAATTCATTAGTGGACGGGATGAGACAAAAACCGCCATGGGAAAATGGGACAGGAGGAGATATTGATCAACCCTACACAGAGACAAGCGGAGTGTCACTAAGTGATGCTGGGATTAGTTACACAGGTGATAGTATCACGCCCACCATATGCTAACATAGAAGCACTGACCAGTGCCATCAGGTTTCGTCTTGACGAATGTTGGCAACATCTTCAGGGTAGAACTATCGTGTGTTTTCTTCCTTAGTCCCTTCTCCATCTCCAACAGGAACCGCCTGGAGATATCCAAAAGCATCTCTTGGGAAAGATGGAAAGGTCTAAGGTATTGCTGAATTGAATGGATCTGGAGGAAAGGGTTTCAGTCAGTAACAGGTGCAAATTCTAATCAAAAAATCCCCCTCCCCAACCAACCCCAGAGCCACAGCACAATGATGGAGTCCAAGAGATCCCTGAAACAGGAAGACAGGCAGGCAGCGAGAGCTCTGGTCACAGAGAGAAGACGTCATTTGTGACGTTGACAAGCGTTGGCCCAGGGCTGTGGGCAGGCAGGTCTCGGGGTTATGGACAGGTAGAAGCTACATTGGATAGACTCAAGTCGGGAGGAGTTTGAGCATAATGATGGGCGGGTTTGAGGTAGGATGTGAGCAATTTTTTTAATTTGGTGGATCAAATTTTATTTTTTGAGGAAGGGCTTGATGATAGCACTTTTGAGCACGACTGAGACAGTCCCATAGAAAATGAACAGGTTGACTTGTCTGTCAACAGGAGGTAGAGCAAGGGGCAGCAGCTGTGTGGGGAGGGAGTCAACTCAGCAGGTGGTAAGTTTCACATCCTACCCACAGTCACTGTCTTATTCTGTGTCCCCGTGCTGCCCTCTCCACCTTCCCAGAGCCCCTTTGCCTTTTCCTGTGTGTGATGATGATTGCTTCCATATATGTTTTTTTATACAAATAAGTGCAGCAACAACAGCAACAAAATTGCATTTGTAAAGCACCTTTCACATTGGGGGGACGCCCAATGCTCTGAACAGGCGGGGACCAGGACATGAGTGCGGGTAGGCAGGGATGGGGTGAGGGAGGGCAGCCGGGACTTCAGTTAAATGAGGTCTGAAGGTCAGAACCATCAACAACAACAAATTGCATGTATATAATGCCTTTCATGTTAGCAAAATATCCCAAGGTGCTGGATAGTCGAGGGTTTGTACCTGAGCATCAAAGCATCTCACAGGATATTCGGTAAAAAGTGGACTGACTATTTACTTTGTGGCTGCCAAATACACATAACAATGTCTCACAAACAGCCATGGAGTGAGTGACCAATTTTATTTATGGGATTGTTAACTCTATTCTCCTATGAAATAGTGCCCTTGAATCTTCAACATCCCGGGACCCGGAACTTTGTTTTAACATCTCATCCAAAGAACATGCCCTTCGACATTTCCAGCACTGGACTGGAGTGTCAGCTCAGACGTTGTTATTCCAAGTCCCCACGTAGAGCTTGAACTCACAACCTTCTGATTCAAAGGCAAGAGAACTACCCCTGCCCCAGGCTGATACATGGGATTACATCAGGTACCAAGCAAACAAAGGCCTGAACAGCTTGTTTCTATACTGTGTGTTAATAGGTGAGCTCATCAAAGAAGAATTCACCTGAAAACTCATGTTGGAACTTATTCTCCTTCAACCACTCTCTTCAGAAACTCCACAAATTGAAGACAATAGGCAGAGAATCTGTTGTCGACCTTAAATTAAAGGAAAGCACACGTTTCAGTAACACAGAAAAGATGAATTGTAAAGATACCAAGAAATGACAACATTATAGGCCTAGAATTCCACCAAATCATGCCCTGTTTATAACAACAACAAATTTATATAGCGCCTTTCATGTCAGGAGGAAGTCACAAGGTGCTGAACAGTCATTGTTTCAGACCCGAGCTGGGGACAGGGAAGCGGGAGGGAAAGGGAAAGATTTGGAGTGACCAATGGGATCATTGAAGAGGAGGGTCTTGAGGCGGGACTTGAAGGAGGCCAGGGAAGGGGCAAGGCGGAGGGACTGCAGGCTGGAGTTCCGGAGGTTGGGGGCAGAATAGTTGAAGGATTGCCTGCCAGCGGTGGGGCGGGTGGACACGGAGCAGGCCGGAGCTTGCTGAGTAGAGGGGGCAGGCAGGTTGGTAGGGTGTTAGGAGGTCGTGGATGTAGTGTGGGGCGAGGCCATGGAGGGCTTTGAATGTGAGGACCATGATCTTGAATTGGTTCCTCTGGATGATGGGAAGCTAATGGAGTAGATGGGAGCGATGGGTTCATGAAGCTTGGAGTGGGGGAGGACACAGGCCACAGACTTCTGGATTATCTGCAACCTGTGGAGGGAGGAATTGGGAAGGTCAACAAGCAGGACATTGACATAGTCAAGCCGGGATGTAATGAAGGCATGAATGAAAAAGCAGATTGGTAAGGGGTTAGGAAGTTGCAGAGGAAGTGGGGAGAGGATTTTGAAGGTGAGGACCAGGATCTTGAACTGTATCGTCTGGGTGATGGGAAGCCAGTGCAGTTGGGTGAGGGTGGGGCTGATATGGTCACAAAGTTTAGTAGGTAGTGGGCAGAAATAGTTGGACCACCCTGATCGAGGCTATAAATCTCTACTGTTCACTAAATACAGGAGACGGTACAAGGGCTCGAGGAAAAAATGTTTGTGGAGATGAAGTGGAGAGTACAAACTAGACCATTCAAGGACAGAACTATAAAGGTTGAGTTGAGAGAAGAGGTGGTGGAAAAGGATAGAGTAGTCGACGGTGTCGAAGGCAGCAGAGAGGTCAAGGAGGATGAAACGACAGAGGAAGACCTGGGCACAGATGGACAGAATGGAATTTGTCACTTTCATGAGAGCTGTTTCTGTGCTGTGCACGGCACAGAAACCAGATTGTAGGGGTTCGTGAAGGGAGAGGTGGGTGGAGATGGGAGATGAGGGGTAGGAATGGAGTCAAGGGAGCCGGTGATCAGTTTCATACGGGTTAAAGTAGGATGAGAGAGGAATGAGAGACAGGTTCGAAGGTGTAAAGGGAAGAATGGATAGGGGCTGGGTTGGGAGGCAGAGAGGGGGAGAGGGTAATAGATGGAATAGCAGAGGCAGCTAAGCAGATACTCTCAACTTTGGATTCAACAACAACAACACAATTACATTTCTTGAAAGCCTTTCACGTTGAGAGGATATGGCAAGGGTTGAACATTCAGGGGGCGAGACCCAAGTAAAGGTGGGGCGGGAGGGAGGGAGTTGGGGGGTAGAGAGTGTGTTGGGAGGGCAGCAGAGGCACAATAGAAGAGCAGGGTCTTCAGACCAGCCTTGAAGGAGGCAAAGGAGGAAGTAAAGCAAAGGGACTGTGGGTTGGAGTTGCAGAGTGTGGGGGCAAACAGGCTAAAAGCCTGGCCGCCGATGGTAGAGTGGGTCAGGCGGGGGACATGGAACAGACTGGAGCCTGCTGGACAGGCGGGTAGGTTGATAGGGAGTCAGCAGTTTGGAAAGATAGGAGGGGGCAAGGCCATGAATGGCCTTGAAGGTGAGGATGAGGATCTTGAATTTCATCATCTGGGGAATGGAGTGCCAATGGAGCCGGGCGAGGGTGGGAGTGATGTGATCATATAGCTTAGTGCGGGAGAGGACACAAGCTGCAAAGTTCAGCATGATAACAACAACAGCAACAACAAAATTGTAGCGTGCCTTTCACGTTGGGAGGCCGTCCCAAGGCACTGAACAGTCAGGAGTCGGGCAACGGTCAAGGGTGGGGGGTGGGGAGGGCAGGGTTGGGATAAGGGAGGACAAATTGAAGGCACGATCAAAGAAACGGTCTTGAGACCAGTCCTGAAGGAGGCAAGGGAGGAAGCAAGGTGTTGTATGTAATCTATCATCTTTCTCACCCAATTTTCAGTAGCTGCCCCCTGCAAATTTGGATTTCCCTCTGCCGAATATGGTTTCATTAGATGTCCTGAGAGTCGCATCAGTCTCCCAGTCATTGCTTTGTACAGGGATATTTTGGTTTAGCCCTTATTGCCATTAAACACATCATTAACATTTTTGCCCACTGTGCGGGGTGATCTGCACAATATTTCTTTAATAGCATCTTAAGAGTTCTGTTACCCAGTTCTACCATTCCCGATGATTGTGGATAGTATGCTATGTGTAACTTTTGTTTGATCCCCATCATTTCCACCATGTTTTGGAACACTTTGGCTATAAAGTGAGTGCCTTTGTCACTATCTAAAACCAGGGGTATTCCCCACCTGCATATCACCTCTCACAGGAGTATCCGTGCCGCCGTTGCTGCTGTGTCAGAGCAATTGTGAATTGGTCAATCATAACTAAGATGTACTTGTGATTGCCCTGTGTAAGCGGTAAAGGTCCCACAAAGTCGATTTGAATGCGTGTCCATGGTCTCTTCATGGTCGCCAATTTGTTGGGATTTCAGATCCCGAGAGTAAGGACCCAACAAGCCTTAGTAAAGGTGTAAATGATTTTTATTACAACAAAAGAGTATTAGTTTCATTAAGGAAGGTACAATGAATAATACTGGATTATAGTTAATACATATATATATAAAGAGTACAAATCAACACATAGTAAGACTAAAATCTAAGGTATTGCATTTTATACTAGTACCCATTGAATTCTGCAGACGGTTGATTTATCCAGGTCTTTTCAGTACTATGGTCAATCACCAGCTTGTATACTCACATAGACCAATGATGCCCTCTCTCCTTCTCTGGCCTTCTTTTGGAACTAAGCCCAGTTATACCTTTTTCCCCCTGACCCTTGACCTTATCTCTACGTATTATCTTAGTAATGTATTTTCCCTCTTTGTCCTGTCTCCAGAGAATTAGTTATTATTCCTCAGAGGCCATCTGTTCGATTCCCAGACTCCCGTTATCTCAGGGGTTCTTATCTGCTTCTCTATTTTCCTTTGGTGGGCTTTGTTTATGTTCCCTACCTTTCTGTTGACCATGTTTCTATCTCCAGTCTATCAATTCTATAATACTTTTTTCTACAACAAAGGTGAAGGGATTGTGGGATGGAGTTCCAAGTGTTGGGGCCACACTGGAAGTGATTGGCTCATCGAGCCTGGTACAGGAGAGGTTATGAGCTGTAGAGTTTTGAATAATCAGCATTTTGTAGTGGAAAGAGTTGGAAAGTCCAGCAAGCAGGGAGTTAGCGTAGCTGAGCGTAGATATTATGAATAAGACTGGATTAGGGGGTGGAAAAAAGCAAAATGCTGCAAATGCTGGAAGTCTGAACAAAAACCACAATAAAACCCCAAACACTCAGCAGGTGAGGCAGCATCTATTAAGAAAGGAACGCAAGTCAACGTTGTGGGTCCACGACCAGTACTGAAGAGGGTTCACAACGATTTCTGTTTCTCTTTCAGACCTAGATGAGGGTCATGACAGTCTGAGGGGAGAGGTAGTGGCAAAGATGGGCAATGTTGCGAAGGTGGGGAAAGGCAAACAAGTAAAGGCACGAGTGTGGTAAATCAATTTAAGTTCTAGAAAGTTTAGAAATTTTTAATTCAGAAATTGTTTTTCCAAAATTGTTATAAAGAACTGCTTCCCAGATAAGATTAAATTGAAGAATTCCTCAAAATCCTTGGTTTTAAAATGATACAATAAGAACTTGAATTTGCATATCGCCTTTCACATGGGATAATGTCCCAGAGACTTTTACAGCTCAGAGTCTGACAAGCCACGGGAAGAGGGAGGGGAAGGTGATCAAAAAATGATTTAAAAAAAATAAGGTCTTTAGCCAGAATTTGAAGATGGGGATAGAGGGGACAAAGCAAAGGAATTCCAGAGTTTCGGGGTGTAGAGGATGAAGGCAAAGCCACCAATGGTGGAACGTGGGGCTTGAGGGACAAACAGGAGGCCGGAGCCAGTTGAGCAGAGGTCACGGGTGGTGGAGTGGGGGGTAAACAGGTCGGGTTAGTGAGGTGCCAGAACATGGAATGATTTAAAAATGTGTGAGAAGATCTGAAATGGATCAGTTCGGTGATTGGGAGCAAGTGGAGCCTGACAAGGACGGGTGGTGTGCGGGTACAGGCTGGTGTGGGAGTGTGGCCGGGCTGCAGTTTTGAATGAAGTGTATTTTGTATAAGGTGAAGAAGGAGAGAGCAGCGATGGAGAGGTCATTGGAACAGGCCATTGGAATTTCACATTTATGCACATGACACCCAACTGTATCTCTCTACCAGGATTTGCCCAGGCCAGGAATTGAACTCAGGTCTCTTGGTGGCATGGCGAGTGCTCCAACCACTGAACTACAGGAATCGCCAAAGGTGGAGCTGGGGAGAGCAGTGAGGAGGCCATTGGAATCGTTCAGCCGGGAAGTGGCCAAAGGGTCTTCCCCACGATTGCTCCCTGACCAAGATGGCATTTGTCCACCTACACCATATTGCCTGCCCCCAATGGAGAGAATTTTTTGACCTCCCCTACTTGTTTCACCCCTTCCCGTACACTCCCCTCCCAGCTCGGGTCACACACCTCCTGTGCAGCGCTTTGGGACGTCCTCCCGACGTGAAAGGCGCTTTATAAGTGTAATTTGTTGTTGTAGAAGCAATGCGATGCAGGTCAAGCAATGGGGCCCAGATCCTTACCTGAAGCTTTTCCAGGAGAAATTTCTGGAAACAAACCGCCGCGTGTTCCGGCGTTCAAATGAAACAATAGCAGCTCACGTTTTACCAAAGATCAGCTGTCGGGAGACAAGAGCGACCCCTTTGTGCTGTCCCATCAGGGTGTGTCAGCCCCACCCCACACTGCCAGCTCCTCCCCCACACTGTCAGCCCCACCCACAGTGTCAGCCCCACCCCCACAGTGTCAGCCCCACCCCACACTGTCAGCTCCTCCCCCACACTGTCAGCCCCTCCCCCAGACTGCCAGCTCCTCCCCAGACTGTCAGCCCCTCCCCCACATTGCCCTGCGCACTCCTTTGCAACGAGGGTAGGGCTCTAATGTGCCCTATATTTCTGTTGGGTGGAGGGAGTGATAGAGACCACAATAAGAACATAAAAATTAGGAGCAGGAATTGGCCATTCGGCCCTTCGAACCTGCTCCGCCATTCAATAAATCATGGCTGATCTTCTCACTCAACTCTAATTACCTGCCCTATCCCCATATCCACTAATCCCTCTATATTTTAAAAATATATCAGTCTCAGCCTTGAAAATGTTCAAGGACTGAGCATCCACAGCCTTCTGAGGTAGTGAATTCCATAAATTCACTACCCTCTGAGTGAAGAAATGTTTTCTCAACTCTGTTCTAAGACTGTGACCCCCTGGTTATAGATTATCCTACCAGAGGAAACAGTCCCTCAGTGTCTATATCCAGCCCTTTAAGAATCTTATATGTTTCAATAAGATCCCCCCTAATTCTTCTGTACTCTACAGCCCTAGTTTATTCAACCTATCCTCATAGGTCAGTCCCCTCATACCAGGAACTAACCTAGTGAATCTACACTACACCCCTCTAATGCATGTATGTCCTTTTTTAAATAAGGAGACCAAAACTGCACACAATACTCTCGGTACAATCACCAAAGCCCTATACAGTTGCAGCAAGACTTCCCTACTCTTATACTCTAAACCTTTTGAAATGAACGCTAGCATGCCATTTGCCTTCTTGGTTGCTTGCTGCACCTGCAAACTAACTTTTTGGGACTGGTGTACAAGGACACCCAAATCCCAATGTGCCACTCAGCATGTAGGCAGTGAGGGGCCGATCAGGATCTGATTCTCTCCTCCAGAAACTCTCTTCCCTGTCCTTTACCCTTCTTCTCCAACTTGCCCCTGAGTAGTCCAGCAGATCCCTCTCCTTGTCCCCCCCGCCTTAACTTTAAACTGACTAACTCCACTCTCTGTTCCTTCACTCCAAGGTCCCTGTCCTCTATTTTACTTGCTAACTGCTTTGAGACTCATTGTCAGAGATTTATTTTCTCCAAGTTATGAAATACAGTATTACACTTACAGACTGAGGCCAGCTGAGACAGTGTGAATACTGAATGCCAGAGCGGATGTTCCTTGCTGTTTGCTGCGCAGGCACTAGGTGACAGTGTCGGCCTATTGTTGCCAGCTGAGAATGTTCAATCACCCTAGGAAACTTTCACGTGTTCTGGGCAGTTCAGAATTGACCAAATATGGTTTCCTATCAGCTCTCTGTTTCCCCAGAGAAGGCAGTTCAGACTCCTGAGCTGCAGCTTGATCACAGTCCTTACATGGAGTTCCCAGATAATATTTACATCACAAGCAGGTCACTGAATTTACATTACCAAACGGTTCCAGAGCTCTGTGCACATTGTTCCCACAAGATGATCATTGTTGTTAGCTATGGTTAAACAGCCAAGGCAGTGATAGCAGCATTTCACACACTACATTTCTTTCACTTCTTTATCTCTGTGTGATCCCATAACGGCCAATTTAAAAAGTAACAACAACCACTTGCCTTTACATAGTCACTCAAAGTAACTTACACAAAAAAGCATATCACCTTGGTCACCCTGGAGCTGAGCAGGCTCCAAGATGACATGTTTGGCAACAGAATGTAGAAGTTGAGTCCACTCCCTGTTGCAGTCTTGACAGTCCAGCTCCTGAGCCAGGCAGGTCGGCAGTACTCCAGGCTGCTCTGTACTGTTAGGCAATACAGAGCAGCCTGGCTCATCAGCACAAGTGGAAGGACAGACCAGTCACGAGGAACAGGGTATCCTGTTAACCCTGCAAGCCAAAGCTGTAATGGGTAGCGATCCAGCTAGCCAAGCAGTGGGAAAGCTTACCGTACAGCAATACCAAAGGCAAGCTGTGCAGTTTTAGCTGGTTATACTGTAGCACTACCCCCAACTCACCCTGTGAGGTCCCCAAATCTTGGCAGCCTTGCCAGCCTGCATTTAATAATATCTGAAATGAAGTAAACAGATACGTCCCTTCGGGGAGAAAGTGCACATTCCATTCCAGTGCACAGGAATTTCCTTGTGTTGGTGGCATACATTGGAACTCTCAGCTTGATTTGGATACACTTAAGCATGATGATAGGTCTCCGCATGTCTCAGACACCTGGCTGACTAAGAAGAGACCCATGGGTGGGTCTGGGAGTGTCAGGGCTGGGAGAGTGGTAGGGGGCACATCACAAGCGAAACGACCCGGGTTCAGTTCCCAGGTGGGGCGAAACTTTCAGCAAGTTTCCTCACTCCCACACTTGAAACCCAGTTGTTAGTCGATGAGTGGATCGCTTTCCAGGTGTAATGATTTCTGCCAGTGAGGTTAGCAAGTGAGCTGGACTCCCTGGCATTCCCTGACACCAGGTTACACTGCTCGCTCTGTGTCTGGGCATCCAGATGTTCGCATTGCGTGAACAGCCATCTTCAGATATGCAGCCCTAGTTATTTCCTAGCTTGTTGAGTTGTAGTCCATAGGGGAAGAAGCCATGGTTCTTACACTGTAGAGCAGTGTAAGAACCATGATCTACCAACTAGACCCATTCCTGCACTCTTACCCCCACAGTCATGCAAATATTTCCTTTTTAATAAGATAGAAAGGTGGAGATGTCAGAGAAAAATGTGGGAGAAAATAAGGGAAAGATTGGAGGGATAGTAGAGGGTAAGATGCTCGAAAGAGGGGGAGCTGAGAGCCACTGTATGTAAGATCAGCGTGGTTCCTGTATGTACTGTAAGATCAGTGAGTGAAGTGCTGCCTGTGCTGTAAGCATTCAAGCCATAGAGCAAAGATCCATGTTGAAACTTTATCTGGAAAGTTTATTTTTAATAATCAAATTGATTCCTTTTCTTAGTGAATTCCATGCTCAACAACGCGAGACATCAGTGCAAGAATTTCATTCTTTCCACATTTTTAACACATCAAGAACTGGGGTGCCAGGTCACATCCTGCAACATACACCCCCAATCACATTCCCAGTCAACCATCCCAGTCAACCATTCCCAAGTGACACCTTGGGACTGAGTGGGAGCGGCCAGGATGTGAGTGGAAGTGGCCGGAGTGGTAGTGGGAATCACCAGGGTGTGAGTGGGAGCGATGTAATGGGTGTGAGTGGGAGTGGCCAGGGTGTGAGTGGGAGTAGCATATACATACCATAGATATATATCTATGGTATATATATAAGGTATATATATATTATCATATACATACTATAGATCTATGGGAGAGTGGTATACTTATATATCTGAGCAGGAGTAACCTGTTACATCAATGTCAATCTACTGGCTTTTACCTGCTGTCAGTGTTTTATATATTAAGAAAGTATAAGAATACAAAGTGACATGTGAAATACATAGGAATATTCCAATCATATTCATTTGTGACTTTTGTACAGTTAATCTTTGTGCAACTCAGTGCCAGGCGTATAAAAAAAACTAATGTATCATAGGTTTGCATAAAGGATGAAAGTGACCGTGATAGAAGTGCGTGATCTGTGTGACATACTGTCAGGTCCATGCAGAGGGACCCCAACCTGAATCCCTGCTGCACATTCCAACTCAGGGGAATACTTAAGTATTCCTGAGACAGGATTTGACAACAACAACAACATTTATTTAGTGCCCTCCACGCCAGGCAGCGTCTCAGAGTACTTGACCCCAGGCTAGTGCATGAGCACCTGAAAAATGTGTTGGATGCAGGCACAATAGGAATTCTCCACCACCCCCGCCCTCCCTCCTCCCACTCTCTCTGTTTCAGGGATCTCTCTCCCTCTCACTCCTACTCCATCTCTCTGACTCTCAGGGGAGCTGGGATGGGGGAAGAACAGGAATGGAAGGCAGCAACAGGCAGGGAGGGATATGGGGTGATTGGTCGGCAGGGAGTCGGTAGGGCAGGGGCTATTTGGAGAGCTTGCTGATCAGCGCTCTATTCTCATCCTTCATCCTCTCGTTCTTCGCTCTCAAGTTGCTTGAGACCTAAATCAGAAAATCATGTGATCAGAAAAAGATGGTGAGGTCCGGCGGTCAACAATTCGATGGAAAACAATAACAACAATAACATCAAGAAATTGCTTTGTTATGGAGCCTTTCACATTGGGAGGATTTCAAGATTTTACACCCAATCTGAGATTGGGATTCAGTGGGTGGGAGCTCAAGGGAGAGCTTACTGATCAGAGAGCCCCTCACCATCACCCCAATGCTCACCCCACCTTCACGCCATACTGACCTCTGGGGCTGGGTTCTGTCCGCCTGTTGTCCTCCGTTTCCCATGAGCACGTCTTCGATCCCGATTGTTATAATTTTTCATAGTCATCTCATCAGTTTCTTTCTCCTCTTCCCTGGATTTCACCGTCTCTGTCAACACATGGGTCCATCATTCACCCTGCAAAACCCCAACCCTACCTTGGCACCTGACCCCCATTGTGATCCCTGACCTCGGCCACGACTCCAAATCACGATCCCTGACCCTATAAAGACCCCTGAACACTAGTTGCCACCTGACCCTTACCTTGAAACCCTGAAACCCCCAGAAAATTCCAACTTTAATGGTCATTTCTAATGCTCCATGTGTGAGGACACATTTAAAGATAATAATTATCCTTGCATTTAATATGGTGCCTTATCACAATGAGTTGGCTAAAAGTACTTTACAGAATATATTGTAAACTGTAGTGATTATGTATTTTATGGGCCTAATGTGGCAGCTAATTGCATCCCACAAATAATCGTGAACTGATTTTTTTTTAGGGATTATTGCCCCTGGAATGCCATCTGCCAATCCACTAACAATTGGATTCCTACTTACTGCTAGGTAAACAGGCATGTGAAGTGGAGTTTGATGAGGGCACGGGCGCTTTGGATGATCTGGACCTCGTGAATGGTGCAATCTGGGAGACCGTTGAGGAAAGTATTTGAGAAAGTATTTGAGAAATCAAGGCCAGAAATGATAAAGACTCGGATGGACAAGGGTTTCTCCTTATCTCCCAATTAGCTCATTTACTCATTATTTTTAATCGACTTTTGACAGTTTTTCCCACCTGCCTTCTCTCTGCTGTCCCATTCCTTTAATATTTGAACACCTTTGCACTCTTTCAAATGCTGAGGCTTGATCTACTGAGGCTTGGGAGCTATGTAAATGAAATTTGTTGTAGTTTTTCTTATTCTTCCTCCCAAAATATATTACCTCTGACTAATCAGCTAATCTGCCTATATCGCCCCATATTCAGTGACTACTCTCCTTGGGGGGGAGATAAGTGGGGTCCCTTTGAGCTGAACTGGCTCCAAAGGGGCTTGCTATCTTTTAACAGCTCTATCAACCTGTCTTGCCACCTTTGTGTGTGAACCCTCAGGTCTCTGCTTCTGAACTGCCTTTAAAACTGTACCATGTAGTGTATATTGCTGCTCTTCATTTTCCTCCCAAAATGCATCACCTAATAGAAAGCCATTCAATCGTGTCTGTGCCAGCTCCTCAAAGCATATTCTTCCATTTCCCCACTCTTTCACCTCAATGCCCAGCACACAGTCAGGAGATCACAGTGAGGAGATCAGTGAGGAGATGTCCAGGAAATAGTGAGGTACCTTTGCTGTCGGGTCGCTTTAAATATTCCTGGCTGGAGTTGGCCAGGACATTGCTTGGAGGCCTGGCTGAATGGCCTGTCTCAGCAGGAGCTGAGTTCAGGCCCAGCAGATCCGAACTGTGCAGATTGGCCAGACATGATCGCCAGTTCCTCTCCTGCTTTGAGAATAAACAAGGAATTAACTGCTGATCTAGCCAAGAGACTCATAGGTCTGGTCACCATCTGAGGCTGAGGTGAGGGTCAGTGTCTGGATGAGGGTCAGGGCTCGGCCGAGGGTTAGTGTATGGGCTGGTCTGAGAGTCAGTGTCTGGGTTGGTCTGAGGGTCGGTGTCTGGGCTGAAGATCATGTTGTGACATGTCACTCTTACCTCGCCCTCTTTGCTGCGGGCTTGTCTATACTTGAAGGAATCTTTAGAATTGAGCTCCTTCTCCCGCTCTTTCTCTTTACTTTGTTCTTTCTCTCTCTCCAGTTCCACAGCTCTCTTCTCCGGGTGAGTGGCCAAAGTTTTCTCAGCCTCCTTCAGATCAGTGAGTGTGACTCCCTGTGGTAGGTTTAGTCAAATCGTTATTTTATGTTTAATAAGTAAATCAATGTGTGCAAAAGTAGTGTAACATTAGAACTTCAGGTTTACATTAAGAAGGCAGCAGAATTGCAGAAACCAGCCCTGCCCGAGAGTCAATAGTTTAACAAAAGCGGCTCAGGGAGTCGGCTGAAGGGTGAACTCTGGGAGTTTCACCAAAGAAACGATTTGGGGAATCGTAATGATTGGACTTGGGTAGTTCTAGTACCGCAGAAAAGCAGCTCAGGGAATCAGCTAAATAGTTAAGTAAAACTCGGGGAGTTTAAAACAGCAGAGTGTTGACTCGGGGAGTCAATGATTACAGTGAGTAAAAGGGGCAAGACAGACTTGGGTGCTAAATGTCCAGGACGGGAGAAATTTGCAAAACGGAAATTGTCAATAGAGGCAGATTTATTGGAAGGTAAGGATGGAATATGTGGTCAATCAAATGAGGAACTAGATGGACTAGAGTTGAGGGGATATGAACAGATCATGGATTGGTTGCAAGTAAGGTGTGAGCACGGGGGAGATTAAAACTCAGAAGGATTTCAAGAGAGCACAGAAATATTTGGTGTGGAAAGATAGTCTGCAGAGACAGAAATGGGATAAGACACAAGACAATACAATTTTGTCGCTAGAGAAGGAAGTTGAAGGATTGAAAGAACAAGTAAAGAAAGGGAAAGACCAGGTGGAGGCGGCACAAGCCGAATTTAACGAACGGAAGTTAGAACTGTATTATGAAAGGGAGAAACATGAGAAGCAACAAGAATGTTGGGAAAGAGAACAGAGACATTTACAGGGACAAGGATCTGTATCAAACAGTGGGTATAGCCAAAGAAATAAATTCACTGACTGCCAGCACTCTGGTTTGTGTAAACTCAAGGACGTTGCGTAACCCTTTAGTTTCCACATGAAGTGAAAGTGTTTCTGTAGTTAATGATATGTCATATTAACAACTGAAAATATTTAAAGAAACGGGAAATTTCACCTTATAATTTAGTTCCTACAGATACCAACAAGAATGCATTCCATGCAGCAACTTCTTCTGGGACAACTTATGCTTTTCGCTCTAACTCTCCCACCCACAAAGCCGGTCTTCGCTTTCAATTTCATTTTACCATTTAAGGGAGAGACGAGAGGACAAGTGCAACCCAATTAATCATCTATATTGGCAATTCAGATCCGATATGGTGTTCCAATAAGACCACATGTTGATATCTTAGAAAAATATTTTGGTTATAAAATATATTTTATATAAACATTCCGATTAAAAAGAAAATGCGATGACAAATGGTCAGATAAGAAAAAAACTAACTTTAAGACATTGATTTCTGAGATTTACTGTCTCTATGGGGTATGTTGCGATCCTTCGAATGAATATTTGGTAAAGGCCAACAGTCAAACATGAGTTTGAGGCCACTCTGCATATTATTGATCGACTCGTGTCTCCCTAACTATTTTTCCCCACAGGAAGTTGTGACTGAACAGTCCATGAGAATACTTGAGCTCAAGATGTTACCCTTTTTAAATTGTAAAAAAAATGTTAGTACTGAATACAGTTTAGCATGAATTTGTTGTAATTAAAATAAGCAAAAGCAAGCAAATTAAAGTGAAGGTTGTCTTTTAAGTTTATATAATTTATGCATTTAAAGAGGACCATGGTGGGTCTGACTTTGCTCTGGACGTGGAGTATAATCCAGATCCTACCCAAGTTCCATATGTACTGAGTCAGCAAAGTAAAAGATCAACAAAGTGAGAAATAATTAAAGAATAAATTGGTCTGCATAGAGTTATAGTTAAGACCAAATAATTCGGAACATGTGATGCAAGCTCGAAGCAAGAAAGTACAGTACAGTAAACATTGCTAGGTATAAGTGAACTTGTTCGTTTTTACTCATGATTAGTAATAATGATTTACTGTGAATGTTGAATTATGTGTCTGATATACGTAAAACTATTATAAAATGTTTCTGATGAACAAATAAGAATCATAAAATGTTCAAAATAAGTTGGAGATCGAATGTGGTGGACTAGATGGACGAGAAAGCTGTGTTGCATTTGTTCTTGCAGAGGAACCCAAACTGTAATAACATTCATAATTTTTGTAGCTATACTGTATATGTTAATCATGATATTATTGATAATGATGCGCTACAATTACAGATGCTAAAATGAGTTGAAAGGATTGATGTGATGGCTGAGATAAAAGGGAATCATGAAGATTCCAATGATGATGATAGTGTGCTGTCAGTTTGACCCACTTGAGGTGGGAACCAGATATTTCACAATCCCATAATTCTGGTTTGTCTTACGTTGAGACCACAAAAAGAAAATTGCAAAGACTCATGGACTTATTTGCTGAAGTAAAGCTGACTCTATGAACTTTCAAGGACATTATGCTTCGTCAAGACAAGCTGTTGAATTTCTCACTGCAGCAGACGTGGCATGCGTGACAAAAAAGGTCTGAGCTTGGGAACAAAGTCTAACCGATTTGGGGAAGCGATTCTATAATCAACATGAATCGTACCACATTAAAGTCAATTCCTAATTACAGCCACTGTATCAATCTGATTAATTCATTCCTTTGAATTGTACTACAGTACTCATGTCTCATGCTTTTGTAATTGCCCATGCCATCATTTTTAAAAATAATTTGTGTTATCACTCCCTATTAAGGACTATCCAGTTGCAATGTGACCATTTGCAGTTAGCTAGGTTTTAATAAATCATAGATACGTGAGAGATCTAAAATTTTATTTTCTCACTCTCAAGGTGGGGACTGTTAGGTTTAGTATAATCATTAGGTTTATGTTATAATAATAATCCTTACATTTATATAGTGCTTTCCACGTCTTATCGACGTCTCAAAGTGCTTCACAGAATATAACAACGTCCCAAGGTTGGGACCAGAGCAGTGGGGGAGGGAGAAGACAAGAGGGAAGAAAGGGGGGAGAAGAGGTAGGGACCAGAGCAGGGTTTTATGTTTAATAAGTAAATAATTGTGTATAATAAGTAGTATAACGTTAGAAATTTAGGTATAAACTAACAAGGTTGCAGAAACCAGCCCTGTCTGTAAAAGAACTGAATGTAGCCAGGAGTAGACATGATAAGTGAAGGATGGAGAATAGTAAACATGTTCAATTAAAGACATCAATATAGCTACTCTTTGTCTTCCCAAAGATGAGAAGTCACAGGGTAGGCAAGAAGGCGGACAAAACAGGCCTTGGTAGATGGAGTGGTGTTTTACAATAAGATATTTTAAGAAAACAGGAATGTTTGAGAACCACTCCGCTAGTCAAGATAAGCGAGGCTGGTGGAGAAGTATAAAGATTGGAGGGAAAGAGTGACTTAACACAACAGTTGGGGATTGTCTCAGGGTGGAAACCGAGATTTCCAGCCTGCCACTGTTGTCCAGACTACTGGAACAGGTAGCATGGTTCCATTTGTTTTGTTTTACAGGCAGGGAAGGGCCAGTTACAGAAGCAAGCAGTTGGTAGTGTTATTCTGTTCATGTTTGTAACGTTTTGCAGTGTGTGTTTGTATAAGTAAAAATAAAACCAGCTTCAGCCAATACGGTATCATCCGTTATTTCAGAACCTAAAGAGTTAAGATCAGTGCACGGGTCTTTCTCCAACATCTGTGATGATAGCAATTTGTAGAATGATGCACATAACCATTCCTTGCCTGACTCAAACCAGTGACAGGAGGCAGTGATGGGGAAGAGTGAAGGGGAGAGTGATGGGGGAGGATGATGAGAGAGACTGACAGAGGGCAGTGATGGGGGGAGAGTGATGGGGAAAGAGATGAGGAGAGTGACAGGGGGAAGAGTGACAGTAGGAGTGGTCATGAGGAGAGTGAACAGGGGTGATGTGCAATCTCTAACCTGAGTAGACCGTCGGGACTGGCGTGCGTGTCGTGATCGAGCCTTACGTTGTGCTTCAGATTCCTCATCTCGTACAGGGATCAGGTATGATCTGTCCGGAAATAAAGAGATTCCAGGATTCAAGGTACCTGTGACCTTACACACACTCACACACTTTGAGACATCTCAAAAGACATGATAAGGCACTATATCAAAAGCAGGGATTGTTTATTATTCTAACATCTTCCAGCATCTGTTGTCCCAGGCCTCAGAGTTTCCTCATCAGCTATCTGATGGTTATCTGCTGTCAGGACTGTTTGTGACATGCTAGCCATCTTGATGTTCTCGAGATCCAATGCCGTATATCAGCCTTACTCAGCACCAGCTGCTTAATCCAAGTACTCATGTGAGTGGCCTTGGCAAATAGACTGCCCCTTGTGAAGCCACCTTTACCTCTAAGGTGCTTAACAACAGGTCAGTGTGGGCCACAAGTTTGCCACAAATCCATCTCACTGCTTGAGCCTGGACTTTTCCAAATAGGTGGGAGGAAGCCTCTCCACTGCAACCCCAGAAGCCCAGATCTATAAAGGAGGATATTTACACAGAGGTTTTGCTGTCTTTGAAGAGAGATAAGCATTGCCAGAGTGCTCTTCATGCCTTCTCAGCTCGATCTCAAACACGCATACACAAACAGTCACAACACGGTGACACACACACGCTCACACACACACAGTGATGCTGGTACCTGCGTCGCTCTCGGAGCTCAGTGGCTGCTGGTATGACATCACTTGTTTTCTCAGGCTGGTTAAGACTCACAGGGCTGAGGAGAGAAATGTAACTGGTCATTTGTAGAGGGGCAGGTTTGGGAAGGACATACACAGCCACTGACACACACTTACAGACAGACATACACACAGACACACACAGTGAGCAGTGCTGATATGTGACTCACACACACATAGATACGCAAGCATCTGAACTCCATACCTTAACTTCTCACCCTCACCAACAGCATTGGGCCTCTGCGTGACGGCCACACCCACCTCCTGGTCCTGGAGAGAAACCAGCAGTAGATCACAGGTCAGTGACAGCATCAGTTAGAGACACAGTAAAGCTTACTTTACACTGTCCATCCAGACTCCTAGATCAGGGTTAGAGACACAATAAAGTTTCCTCTACGCTGTCCATCCACATCCCGAAGTCAGTGACAGCTTCAAGTTAGAGACACAGTAAAGCTTCCTCTCCACTTTCCTTTGCTGAGGTAAAAGGAATTGGAGGGTCTGAATATCTGATGACAATGATAGCATCACCTAGAAACAGCAGAGCTTGGTGATTTTCTATGTCACTTACCATCAAACTAGTTGTGCTAGTGGCTGTGCCAGTCCTGCCTGTGACCATCCTGCCAGTGCCAAGGTTGGTGATGCCTGTCCTGCCTGTGCCCAGGTCAGTGATGCTAGGGTTGGTGATGCCCATCCTACCGGTGCTAGGGTTGGTGATTCCAGGGTTGGTGATGCCAGGGTTGGTGACTCCCATTCTGCTGTTGCTAGAGTTGGTGATGCCCAGCCTACCGGTAACTGAATCAGTGATACCCATTCTGCCGGTGCCTGCATCAGTGATGCCCATCCTGCCAGTGCTGGGGTTGGTGATGCCCATCCTGCCAGTGCTAGGGTTGGTGATACCCATCCTGCCAGTGCTAGGGTTGGTGATACCCATCCTGCCAGTGCTAGGGTTGGTGATACCCATCCTGCCAGTGCTAGGGTTGGTGATACCCATCCTGCCAGTGCTAGGGTTGGTGATGCCAGGGTTGGTAAAGCCTGTCTTGCCAATGCCAAGGTTGGTAATGCCGGTGCCAGTGTTTGTGCTGTCGTTGACAGGGTTGGTGATGCCATTGCCAGGGTTGGTTGAGCCACCAGAGTTCTGACCTTTCTTGACTTGGTAAGTCTTGGCCTTTTCTGTCAGCCCCGAAAAAGAGAGAAAAGTCAGGGATGTGTTTCCCCATCACTACAATACATCGCCATTGCAATAAAAATAAAGAAATGAATATTAATAATCCTTGCATTTGACAGAAAAGTAAAATCAGGCAGCATATAGAACATATAGATCCGACATATGAGAAACATGAGAAAATAAAAGTTTGGGAGTATTTCCCTCAGTTTATATATGGAAATCCCAGAGACAGATTGTTGGAATGGAATGTGCATTCTCACCCTAGAGGGACATTTACTGTCTTGTGATATGGGTGGGAATCTGCTCTTGTAATTTAAGGTGGGTTACCGGTGGATCAGTGGATCCGATGGTAAAGACTTCTCTAAGTACAGAGGGTGGGTGTTTCAAACTGTGCAGAGGATAATTACTGGTTGGCTGGTTGCCAGGGAGGTGGTACAGGGGAGGACAGTGGACTGTTTTGAAAAGCATCTTGATGCAATGATGGAAGAACAGAAGAGAAGGTGTTCAAGGGGGGATGAAATTCAATGGGCTTTCATCATCCAGACGAATTATGTGATATGTTGTGTGCCTCTGTCCTCCCCACTACCCAATGTCTGACCCCTGACGTACCCCCTTCTGCTTGAGGACCAGACTGGGACAGCTTTGGATAGGAGCTTTGCTTCTTCTCTTTGCTCTTTGTCTCCTCGTTTTCGCTGCGGGAAGGCAGGGGCACTGGCTCCAGGGGTCTGCATTCCTTCTCCTGGATCCAGACCTTTTCCTTGCTGCTCAAGCGGGAAATAGAAGTCCTGATGGGAAGGGATGAAGCGCTGGTTGGCAGTTAGTGTGACACATGCAAATCAAGCAGTGTCCATCTTGATGTTAGACACCCCATTAACTCATCACACCCAGCATCCCATCACAAACCAAGACATCAAGAAATCACCTCCTCTCCTCCCCTCCATCCCCCCCACTACACTCATGCAACAAATGTACATTTATAAATGGGACCAGACACTGGATTATTGGCTCCACTCACTGCTGAGCCCAGTGGGGGTTGGTGAAGGGAAAGGAGGATGCCGGTAGATTGTTTGCTTTCAGCCACACTCCCTCCCATTCAGCATCTCCCTTCCCCTTCACACTCTCGACTCTTCACTACCCTCACACCGGCTCTCACACACTGAATCTGGGACTGGGATGGGTGTGGGCACTTAATGTTCAGTCTCACTGCCAGCAAGACAGAGGCCAGAGCCAGCATGCACCCCAGGCTATGGGCTGCAAGGCTCCTGTGGCTGGGAGTGGATAGTGGTACCGCAGGATGTCAGATTCTCCTTATTATTGATTAGCAATCAGTGAGCAGCCAGTGAGCACAGCACCCAGTCAGTGCACATGCTCGTTCCGTGCTACAGATAAATAAATGCACGATGCCAGTCTCCAGCCCCCAGACCCCTCTGGCCCCCAGGCCCCCTGACCTCCGAGTTCTGCGTTGCGATGGCTGGAGAGCATTTGAGTCGATCAGTGATCCCCGGACATCAGCCTTTCGATCCTTCTCCACCTTCATGTTCAACACAAACAAGCATGTCACAACAATTAATAGGATCTCGGTTGTCATTCAATTGGTGCATCGCTTTTCAGGGATGATTATGATAATAATAACATTAATAATAATAATATGAATCTGGCCACTCAATCCATAACTGTTTATGGAACACAGCTGTGTGCAATTGGCTGCCACTTTTTGGCCACAGAATATAGTCAATTCATTTTATAGTATATTCTGTGAAGGGCTTCCAGAAGTCTCAAAGATGTGATAAGGAGTTGCATTAAAGCCAAACAATCTACCGGCATCCCCCTTCCCCCCCACCAACCCCAACTGGGCTCGTTGATTAGCTCAGCGGTGAGTGGAGCAAATCCAAGAACTATTATATAATGGCTTCACCCTCATCATAGCCAGCTCACAACTCCGCATCCCACTCACACCATCCCCAATCACACTCCCCCGCTCCTCCCCCCCCCACTGTACACACAGTTCCCCACTCGCCCGAATGATGCACTCACTCTTTGTTGTTGCTGTATCTCCTCTAGTATTTCCAACAGTTTTTCATCGGCAACATCGAATGGCGTCTGACCCTATCACACACAACAGATGTCACTTCCACTGTCACTACCCCCCGTCACTCTCCCCCCACCCATCACTCTCCCATCGGCACTTCCCCCACACCCACAGCCACTCCCCCACCACCTCCCAACACTCACCAAGGTGCTGGTTGCTGACAGGTTCAGGATATCAGCCACTAAGCGACAGGCCTCGGCCTGGCCCCAGTGTGAGGCTGCATGGAGTGGTGTCCAGCCATCAGTGTCCACAGAGTGAACATCACAGCCAGCCTGCAGCAACAGCCTGAGTATAGCGGGGTGGTAGGAAGGGAGATAGGAGTAAGAACAGGAGAGGATCACAAAATCATACGTTTGTTCTTCTGCCCATCTGATCTCATCCTTCTCTCACACACACCCATCACTGCATTAATGAGTCTAATGCCTCCACTCCTCTCTCCCCAATTCTCTCCTCTCACTTCTCGTCTCTCTCACCTCTCCTCATTCCTACCTTTCCTGATAACCCATTCCAGTCATTGGTTGCTCTCTAGACAAAGAAATACTTCCTGGTGTCTGTGCTGAGATTGCCCTTTGCAGTTCTACTTCTTGTTTTATTATAATGGTGCATCCTAAAGCAATGATCTGGGTTTACAGTTTTAACCCTAATTAAACTGATATGCCCTGTATGAAGTCCTCTTTCAGTCATCTTCTCTCCAGGCTGAAGAGCCCAAGATTGTCTAATTGTTACTCATTCCTCCATCACTGGGGTCATCCTGGTTAATGACTGTCTGCAGTATTCAAGGTGTAGCCTGTCCAAAGCACTGGATAGCCAGGTAATGACACTGGGGTGGGGGAGGGTGGAGTTGGAGCAGGAAATGGGGCAGGTGCATGGGAAGCGTCTGGGGGAGGGATTAGACCAAAGGGAGGGGCTTCAGGATTAGTGGATGGGCAGGGCTGGGTGGGAGAGACCAGGGGAGGGGATGGTGCTGGGGGAACTCACTTGATGACCCCTAGGTAGCCCTTGGCAGCGGCCACGTGCAAGGCGCTGGCTCCTGAGACCGGGTGACAGACGTCACGGACGATCCCTGAGTTCAGCCACTGCCGGGCGTCCACAGTCATCTGCATCTCCTCAGCCCCACGAACACTCAACACATCCACCCCTGTAACAGACGTGACCTCCATCATATACAACATAACATACATGACACACCACATACCCACGTGACTTACGGCACACAAGCCACAACACATGTGAACCCCCAGGACACACACCATAACCCACCCGTGACACACGCCAGAACACACGTGACCCCCCTTGTGACACATGCCATATCACATGTGACCCCTGTGACACATGCCATAACACATGTGACCCCTGTGACACATGCCATGACACACGTGCTCACATGACATATGCCATGATACATGTGATCTCCTTGACACACACTGTGACAAACATGTGATCCCCATGTCACATATCACCCCTATGTGATCCCCATGACACATGCCATAACACATATCACCCCCAAGTACCCTGCTGGTCGATGGCCGCCTGTAGGAGCCTTGTGACCCCGTCATCCGGGGCGAGGTCCAGAGGGAGTTCACCCTCACTGTTCACTGCAGATACGTCTGCTCCTTCCTTGACCAGATACCTGAACAATAACGGGCTGGTCAGTCCCAGATCCACACCGCCCCGCACCCACCTCATAGCCTGTCATGGCACGGCACAGCCTGGCACAGAATGCCACAGCCTGGCACAGAATCACATGGTTTGGCACAGAATTAGTGAGGGAATTAGAGAGGGCAGGAGCTCGGCGGGGAAATCAGAAGGGGCAGGGAGATTGGGGGCAGGAGGTACAGGCGGCAGGTTTGGGGGTGGGGTGTAGAGGGCAGGGCTGTACTCACTCGGTGATGGCCCTGAAACCACAGGAAGCTGCTGCGTGAAGGGGTGTCCAGCCCTCGTTGTCTGGTGGGCTGATATTGGCTCCGTGTTCCACCAGGAACTTCACCATCTCCAGGTTCTCGTCGATGCAGGCCTGGGGATGGGGCACATCGTCATGGCATGGTTTGGGGTGAGGCAGAGGTTAGGGCATGGCCTGGAGGTGAAGCCATCATAGGCAAAATATTTTTTGATTTCTATCCTCATCTCTTTTGTTAGGCATTAGCCTGGCGCAGTGCTCTCGCTGCTGTGACAAAAGGTTATGGGTTCACACTCCAGTTTAGCACTTTGAATTACACACTCCAATGCAGTGCTGGGAGGTGCTGCACTGTCAGATGTGCCATCTCTCGAATGACATGTTAACCCGAGGCCCTGTCTGTCTGTTCAGGTGGACATTAACATGGTTGACATGCTAGCATTTGAGAAGTGAAGTGAGTTTCTCTCTCTCTAGGTATCCTGCCAAACAATCCCCCAAATACAATTGGTCATTCATAGAATCATAGAATCCATAGAACGGCACAAAAGGAGGCCATTCGGCCCATCTAGTCTGTGCCGGCTCTTTGAAAAGAGCAACTCAATCCCACTGCCCAGCTCTCTCCCCAAAAACAGACCTGTTCTCTCTAAACAAAGATCTCATTCTCTTTAAAAAGCTGTTATCGAATCGGCTTCCACCAACTTTTCAGGCAATGTATTCCAAATTCAAACAACCCGCTTAGTGAAAACATTTCTCCTCAGCTCCACTCTGCTTCGTTTTCAAACTATTTTAAATCTGTGACCACGAGTCACAGATTCGCCCGCCAGTGGAAACCGTTTTTCCTTATTCACCCTGTAGAATCCCCTCATGATTTTATAAACCTCTATTAAGTCTCCTCTCAACCTGCTCTGTTTCAAAGAGAATAAAACCTAGCCTATCTAGCCTTTCCCCATAACTGAAGTCCCTTAATCCTGGTACCATTCTAGTAAACCTTTGTTGCACCTTTACCAATGCCTTAACATCCTTTCTATAGTGTGGTGACCAGAATTGGACACAGTACTCCAGCTGAGGCCTAACCAAAGTTTTATAGAGGTTAGTCAGCACTTCCTGACTTTTGAACTCTATACCCCTATTTATAAAGCCTAGTATCCCACATGCCTTATAAACAGCTTTGTCTACCTCTCCTGCCACCTTCAAAGTCGCTAACACAAATCCCCAGGTCTCTCTGTTCCCCCTCAACCCTTAAAATTGTACTATCTAGCCTATATTGCCTCCCCTCATTTCTTCTCCCAAAATGTACCACCTCACACTTCTCTGCATTAAACTTCATCTGCCATGTGTCTGCCCACTTTACCATTTTATCTATATCTTCTTGCAGGTGGTTATTATCCTCCTCACTATTTACTATTCTCTCTAACTTAGTATCATCTGCAAACTTGGAAACTGTGCTCCCTACACCCAAGTCCAGATCGTTAATATATATTAAAAAGAGCAGTGGTCCCAAAACCGATCCCTGGGGGATGCCACTGCCCACTTCCCTCCAGTCTGAAAAACAGCCGCTCACCAAAACTCCCTGCTTTCTGTCTCGCAACCAGTTGTGGATCCATGCTGCCGCTGTCCCTTTAACACCGTGGGCCTCTACTTTCCTACTAAGCCTCTCATGCGGCACTTTGTCAAATGCCTTTTGAAAATCCATGTAAACTACATCAACTGCGCTACCCTCGTCCACCCATTCCGTTATCTCATCGAAAAATTCTATCAGATTTGTATGGCAAGTAACTGTTTTGGGGACATTGCTATTGATAGTATTTTACACTTTTTTTAATCTTAATTTTGCACAGGCAGGAGGAGAAACCTTTTGAAGAGACAAAGTAAAAGCGCTTTGTTAAGTAGGACTCCGAACCAGGCATGTACTGTCCCACTGAGTTGGATGAGGGAGGAGAGGTGGTGTATGAAGATGGCATGTCACTTCCGAGAATGTATTTTGGGCAGGGCAGACTAGGGGGACTCGAGGAGGGAGTGCAGGGAAAGGTTTGAGCAAAGTTGGTTAGCGACAACGCGTTCCAGAGCAAATGCAAAAAAGGACAGATTATAAATGGGACGATAGTTTGTAAAGATAGAGGGTGTGTGGGGGGCAATGTGGGTCAGGGTAAAGGATGTTTTTTCAGAGGCAGGGAGTGAGAACAGCGGGCTTGATCCATTTTGATGTGTTGTGTTTACTTTGGGGATAAAATCATGTCCTGATTTGCACTTGAGTAATGCCTCCCAGTCTACATCCCAGTTCAGTCGTTTGTTCTCCTGAAGTTTACCCCCCTAAAGTTGTAGACAGGAGTTTGATTATGTGCTGGTTCTGTTTCCCAAGTCAAAAAAAAGGTTATTGAACTGTGGTCGCTGTCCCCTAGTGGATCATCTGCTTCCACTCCCTGTGTCTGTCACCTGAGAGACTCAATGTTTATCACCATCCTCTCCTCGCCAGCGCTAAAAAGGTAAGGAATGTGGACTGTGGTGTGCGGGGGAGGGTTACTCTGTTACTCAGCTCCACACACGACAATAACATTCCTCCCGGTGAGAAAAAGGCAGTGAGACTCCAGCACCAAACATGGGCCAGTCTGACCCTCACACTGCCCCCCGCACACACGCATAAGCCCCCACGCACACACTAGGCCCCACGTATGTGTGGGGACGAGTGTGTGTAGCCCACACACACACTCGTCCCCACACATACTAGCCCCATGCACACACACTAGCCTCTGCACACTCACACTAGTCCCCACACACACTGCTCCCTGCACACACACTAGCCCCACGCACACACTGCCCACCGTACACACACTAGCTCCCACACAAACACATTAGCTCTTGCACACACACACACACACAACAACAACAACAACAACAACAACAACAAAATTGCATTTCTAAAGTGATTGCCTTTCACGTTGGGTCCTTTCATGTCCAGCCCCACCACTCCGCACACATACTGCCCCCCACCCCGCACAAACACACTGCAACCTCTGCACACACACACTGCCCCCCACATACACACTTGCCCCCGCTCACATACACTAGCCCCCGTACACAGACACTATCACCCCACCACACACACAGTGCCCCACACAGACACTGCCTCACCTCCAAACATACCCGGCTCCACTGACTCCCCATCCTCCAGAGGACAGAGTTCAAAATCCTTGTCCTCACCTTCAAAGCCCTCCACTGCCTTGACCCCCTCCTACTTCTGTGACCTGCTCGCTCCACATCAACCTGTCCACTTCATCCACTCAGCGACCTACTCTCACCATTGGCAGTTAGATCTTCAGCCTCTCTGCCCCCATCCTATGCAACTCCATCCCACAGTCCCTGCGCCTTCCTCCCTCACGCCCAAGGCATGTTTCAAGACCATCCTCTTCAACCGTGCCCTCCGTCTTCATCCTGCCCCCACATTGTCTGCCCTCCACCCCTCCTGATCCCAAACCCTACTCCAGTCCAAATCCCTGACTCCGTCTGGCACCTTGAGACGTGAAAGGTGCTCGACAAGTCTAATTATTTGTTGTTAATGGCCCCACACTCACTACTTCACGTTCACACATTGCCCACCCACACCCCACCAGCCCCACCACCCCACACACACACAGCCCTACACACACACACTCCCCTGCACACATGTACAGTAAGTGGTGAAGGGCTGTCACACACACTTTCACACTGAACTCCAGGACGCTACCCCACCTCAGGGGGGCTATGTAAATGAAAGTTGTTCTGTAGTTGCTCTCACACACAGCACCTGGTGAAGTACTGTCTCCCCCCACACCCACACACCCCGTCACCCCACACCCCCATAACACACACACACAGTGCCTGGCACATACACTCAGTACCTGTCTCCCACACAGAGTACCTATCACAAACACACAAATACAGTCCCTGTCTCACACACAGTACCTGTCCCACACACACATGCACACCTTACCTGTCACACAGATACATCCACACAGTACCTTACACACACAGACAGTACTTGTCACACACAGTACCTATCACGCACACAGTACATGTCTCTCTCACACACTACCTGTCTCACACACACACATCTAAACATCTAGTACCTGTTACACACACAGTACCTGTCTCTCTCTGTCACAGCCACAAACACATTACCTGCCTCTCTCTCACACACACACACACACACACCAGTACCTATCTCTCTCTCACACACACCAGTAACTGTCTCTCTCACATACACATCAGTACCTGTCTCACACATACAATATCTGTCTCTCTGTTCCCTTGCCAGCACACAGTACCTGTCAAACAAACACAGTACATGTCTCTCACACACACATACACTGTAACTATCTCTCACACACACTACACACATAGTACCTGTCTCTCTCTCTCTACACACACACACACATATGAACCTGTCAAACAAACACATCACCTGTCCCTCTCTCACACACACACAGTACCTCTCTCTCACTCACACCAATACCTGTCTCTCACACATAGTATCTGTTCCCCCGCCCCCACACAGTACCTGTCAAACAAACACAGTACCTGTCTCTCACACACTGTAACTGTCTCATACACACACACTACACACATGGTACCTGTCCCTCTCTCAACGCACACACACGCACTCACACATAAGAACCTGTCAAACAAACACATCACCTGTCTCTCTCACACACACTGTAACCCACACACACACACTACACACATAGTACCAGTCTCTCTCACACTCACTCACACATAAGTACAAGTCAAACAAACACATCACCTGTCTCTCTCTCACACACACACACAGTACTTCTCTCTCTCTCACACACACACACAAAAACAGTACCTGTCTCTCTCACACACACACAGTACCTGTCTCTCACACACACACACACGCACACAGTACCTGTCTCTCTCTCACACACACACACAGTACCTGTCTCTCTCTCACACACACACAGTACCTGTCTCTCTCACACACACACACACACACAGTACCTGTCTCTCTCACACACACACACAGTACCTGTCTCTCTCTCTCTCACACACACACACACAGTACCTGTCTCTCTCTCTCTCTCACACACACAGTACCTGTCTCTCTCTCTCTCACACACACACAGTACCTGTCTCTCTCACACACACACAGTACCTGTCTCTCTCACACACACACAGTACCTGTCTCTCTCACACACACACACACACAGTACCTGTCTCTCTCACACACACACAGTACCTGTCTCTCTCACACACACACGGTACCTGTCTCTCTCTCTCACACACACAGTACCTGTCTCTCTCACACACACACAGTACCTGTCTCTCTCACACACACACAGTACCTGTCTCTCTCTCACACACACACACAGTACCTGTCTCTCTCACACACACACACACACAGTACCTGTCTCTCTCACACACACACACACAGTACCTGTCTCTCTCTCTCACACACACACACACACAGTACCTGTCTCTCTCTCTCTCTCACACACACAGTACCTGTCTCTCTCTCTCTCTCTCACACACACACAGTACCTGTCTCTCTCACACACACACAGTACCTGTCTCTCTCACACACACACAGTACCTGTCTCTCTCACACACACACACACACACACAGTACCTGTCTCTCTCACACACACACAGTACCTGTCTCTCTCACACACACACGGTACCTGTCTCTCTCTCTCACACACACACACAGTACCTGTCTCTCTCACACACACACACACACACAGTACCTGTCTCTCTCTCACACACACACACACAGTACCTGTCTCTCTCTCACACACACACACACACAGTACCTGTCTCTCTCTCACACACACACACACACACACAGTACCTGTCTCTCTCTCACACACACACACACACACACAGTACCTGTCTCTCTCTCACACACACACACACACACAGTACCTGTCTCTCTCACACACACACACACAGTACCTGGTGTAGTGCTGTCAGCCCGTCCACATTGGTGAGGTTGATGTCGGCTCCGGTGTTGAGCAGAGCCAGGATCTCTCCGGTGTCGGCGCTGGCGCAGGCGGCCAGGAACACAGCCCCGCGGCTGAATCGGACTCGGAGCCGCTTGTGTCGGAGTTGCGGCGGCTCCCGGTCCGTGGCGGAGCCCAGCCACCGCTTCAGCTGCTCCTGCCGCTTCTCCCGGGGGCCGGTGCCAGGCACAGCCGCCATCTGCCGCTCCTCACAGCCCCGCACAACACACTCACTCACTCACACACACACACACTCTCACTCACACACACTCTCACTCACACACACACTCTCACACACTCACACTCACACAACACCGCCTCCTCAGCACCGCTCACAGCGCAGACCCCCAACTCCTCACCCAACACACGCACACCCCCCAACACCGCCTCCTCCAACACAACCCCGCCATCTGCCGCTCCTCACACCCAACACACAGCGCAGCCTTCGCTCACATACCGCCCCCAGCCCCCACCCCACACACAGCCCCCACACCCCCGCCACACACACAGCCCCCGCCACACACACAGCCCCCGCCACACACACAGCCCCCACCCCCCGCCACACACAGCCCCCACACCCCCGCCACACACACAGCCCCCGCCACACACACAGCCCCCGCCACACACACAGCCCCCACCCCCCGCCACACACACAGCCCCCACCCCCCGCCACACACAGCCCCCACCCCCCGCCACACACAGCCCCCACCCCCCGCCACACACACAGCCCCCACCACACACACACACAGCCCCCAGCCCCCACCCCACACACAGCCCCCACCCCCCCGCCCACACACACAGCCCCCGCCACACACACAGCCCCCGCCACACACACACACAGCCCCCGCCACACACACACACAGCCCCCAGCCCCCACCACACACACAGCCCCCACACCCCCGCCACACACACAGCCCCCGCCACACACACAGCCCCCGCCACACACACAGCCCCCGCCACACACACAGCCCCCGCCACACACACACACACACCGCCCCCACACCCCCGCCACACACACAGCCCCCACCCCACACACACACACCGCCCCCAGCCCCCACACACACACAGCCCCCAGCCACACACAGCCCCCCCCACACACACACACAGCCCCCACCCCCCACACAGCCCCCACCCCCCCGCCCACACACACAGCCCCCACCACACACACACACAGCCCCCAGCCCCCACCCCACACACAGCCCCCACCCCCCCGCCACACACACAGCCCCCACCACACACACAGCCCCCCCCACACACACACACACAGCCCCCACCACACACACAGCCCCCGCCACACACACAGCCCCCAGCCCCCACCACACACACAGCCCCCACCACCCCGCCACACACACAGCCCCCACCACACACACAGCCCCCCCCACACACACAGCCCCCACCCCACACACAGCCCTCACCCCCCCCCACACACACAGCCCCCCCCCACACACACACACAGCCCCCACCACACACACAGCCCCCACCCCCCCGCCACACACACAGCCCCCCCCCACACACACACACAGCCCCCAGCCCCCACCACACACACAGCCCCCACCCCCCCGCCACACACACAGCCCCCACCACACACACACAGCCCCCCCCCACACACAGCCCCCACCCCCCCCCCACTCACACCGCCCCCAGCCCCCACCCCACACACACAGCCCCCACCCCCCCGCCACACACACAGCCCCCACCCCACACACAGCCCCACACCCCCGCCACACACACAGCCCCCCCCACACACACACAGCCCCCCCCCCACACACACAGCCCCCACACCCCCGCCACACACACAGCCCCCCCCACACACACACAGCCCCCCGCCACACACACCGCCCCCCCCCCCACACACACACAGCCCCCCCCCCACACACACACAGCCCCCACCCCCCCACCACACACACAGCCTCCAGCCCCCACCCCCCCCCCACTCACACCGCCCCCAGCCCCCACCCCACACACAGCCCCCACCCCACACACAGCCCCCACCCCCCCGCCACACCCACAGCCCCCCCCACACCCACAGCCCCCCCCACACACAGCCCCCAGCCCTCACCACCCCCCCCACACACACAGCCCCCACCCCACACACAGCCCCCACCCCCCCCCCCCCGCCACACACGCAGCCCCCCCCCCACACATACACAGCACCCACCCCCCCACACACAGCCCCCGCCCCCCCACACACAGCCCCCCCCACACACACACAGCCCCCGCCCCCCCCCCACACACAGCCCCCACCCCCCCCCACACACAGCCCCCACCACACACACACACAGCCCCCACCACACACACACACACAGCCCCCCCACACACACACAGCCCCCACCACACACACACACACAGCCCCCCCACACACACACACAGCCCCCCCCCCCACACATACACAGCACCCACCCCCCCACACACAGCCCCACCCCCCCCCACACACACAGCCTCCACCCCCCCCACACACACACACACACATGCCCCCACCACACACACACAGCCCCCCCCCCCCACCCACAGACACACCCACAGCCCAAACTCCACACACCCAACACCCACCCACAAACAGCCTCAACTCATCATCACCCAACACACACATACACACAGCACCCACACCTACAACCCAAACTCCCCAACCAACACACAGCCTAAACTCTTCACCCAACACACACACCCATGGCCCCAACTCCTCACTCAACTGTCAGGTCAGGACCCGAGCAAGGGGCAGGGGCAGGGTAGGGGAGGAAGGGAGGGAGAGTTGGGAGGGCAGCAGAAGGCACGATAGAAGAGGAGGGTCTTGAGACCGTTCTTGAAGGAGGCGATGGAGGAAGCGAGGCGAAGGGACTGCGGGATGGAGTTCCAGGGTGTGGGGGCAGAGGGGCTAAAGGCATGTCCACCGATGGTAAGATGCGTCGGGTGTGGTACATGGAGCAGACCGGAGCCCGCTGATCAAAGGGGGATGGCGGGTTCATAAGGGGACAACAAGTCGGAGAGATAGGAGGGAGCAAGGCCATGAATGGCCTTGAAAGTGAGGATGAGGATCTTGAATTCGATGCTCTGGGGAATGGGGAGCCAACGGCGCCGGGCAAGGGTGGGAGCGATGTAGTCATGGAGCTTGGTGCAGGAGATGACACGAGCAGCAGAGTCCTGGATGATCTACAGCTTGTGAAGGGAAGAGCCAGGAAGGCCGACGGTATCGAAGGTGGAGGATAGGTCGAGGAGGTCAAGGAGACAGAGAGAGCCCTCGTCACAAATGATCAGGATACCAAATCGTCACCCAACACACATGCACAACTCCAACTCCTCATCCAACACACACACAGCCCAAATTCCTCACCCAACACACATAGACCCACAGCCCAAAATGCTCACCCAACTCACACACACCTGGCCCCAACTTCTCACCCAACACACACAGCCCCAACTCATCACCCAACACACACACACAACCCCAACTCCTCATCCAACACACAGACACATGGCCCCAACTGCTCCCCAACAAACAAACACAGCCCCAACTCCTCACCCAACACACACATAATCAGATTGGGTGAAGCCTCTTTTCTAATGTAGTAAATACTGTATTGTGCTGCTAGTTGTACAGTTATGTGTTAGTTATATTTGATCCCATTGTTGTTTATCTTAGTCTGTTGTATATTAGAATACATTACAATATACAGTGCAGAAACAGGCCATTTGGCCCAACTGGTCTGTGCCGGTGTTTATGCTCCACAGAAACCTCCTTTTGCTGCTCCTCAACTAAGCCAACAAGAATAACCTTCTATTCCTTTCTCCAGTATATATCTATCTAGCTTCCCCTTGAATACATCTATGCTATTTACCACTATCTTCCACATTCCCACTACTCTCTGTGTATAGAAATTTCTTCTAACTTCTCTATTTGTTCTATTTGTGACTATTTTATATTGATGGTCCCTGGTTTTGGTCTCCCCTAAAGTGGAAACATCTTCCCTATGTCTACCCTATCAAACCCTTTTATAATTTTAAAGACCTCTATCAGGTCACCGCTTGTAATATATAATAATAATCCTTGCATTTGATATAGTGCTTTTTACATCTTATCAATGTCTCAAAGTGTTTCACAGAATATACTGTAAAGTGAATTGACTGTATATTTGTGGACAAAACGCAGTAGCCAATTGCGCACAGCAGTGTCCTAAAAGACAGTCGTGGATTGAAATGACCAATTTTTATTACTGTGTTTTTTTTGGATGTATTGTTATTAGGCATGTGGAATAAGGAAACTTGCCCAAGGTTTCGCGCTGATCTGCCTGGATTCGAACACAGGTCTCACGCTTGAAGGCGAGTGCTCTAACCACTGAGCTACAGTAATCCGTATATGCGAGGTAGTTAAGGGTTGCTAGGTCTTAATAAAGAGCTGTTGATTCCTACCAAATGTATTCTCGAGTCTCCGTAATATTCTAAAACAAGAAAAGGAATAAACATTTCAGAGAGTAGCTGCTGACATCGGAGTTCTGACAATGCGAGCAGACTCCGATTTGACATTCCGGTTGCTGGGCATTGGAGTTAACTGGAAATGACCAGTCCGGGTGCCTAATTCTGGCTCCATTGAGCCATCTTTGAACAGGGACTCACACTGATAGGGTTAGGAGAGAGCAGAGGCCACTTAGTATGAAAGCGTAACTACAATTTGCATGTACAATTTGCATTTTCAGCGCCTTGGGACATCTTCCTGACGTGAAAGGTGTTATACAAATGTAATTTTGTTGTTGTTGTACATGGAGTGAGTGTGTATATGTTCACACCGCCAACATATACATAAACCCAACACCTGCACACACCCAACACACATCTAGCCAGTGTGTGACTGTGCATGGCTATATCTGGCTCTGTTTGATTCTGTGGCTGTGTATGACTATGTAGCTGTATTTGGCTGTGTGTATCGATGGGTGTAGTTGTGCGCTGAGCGAGGTATTGAGGTGTGCACCAAATATCTCTGATTCCATTATTTAGTTATTCATTTATTAAATCATGTTTCCTTTTTCAGACTGTAAACAGATGTAATAGCACTTCGCTCCGGTGGGAGAAGCGTCACTCTGAGCGATGGGAAGAGGAGAAGCGTCACTCTGAGTTGAGGGAGAGGAGCGGGTTGGGGGAGAGGGGTGGGGGAGGGGGGGGAGGGCCAGGAGCATCACTCGGCTGGGGAGGGGGAGAAGCGTCACTCTGCACCGGGTATCACTGGGAGGTGGAGGGCATTACTTTGAGCTGTGGGAGCGATCAGTCTGAGTTCACATGATGTGCTTGTTCCTGCGAGTGGTGTCCATCAGTGAGCTCTGGAGCACAGTGTCACCTTTATCTGTAAAACACACATAATTGCACTGTTTACACCGGCCTCAAAACTGCATTGCCCTCTCTCCCCAGCATTCCCCCCCTCCTCCCAGCATTCCCCGTCTTCCCCCTGACCCCCCACCCTCCCCCACACCATGGGGCACCACGCTCCTCTCCCCCTTCCCCCCACGTACCGAACACAGTGAG
The DNA here is from genome assembly GCA_035084275.1 of Hydrolagus colliei. Classification (NCBI taxonomy): domain Eukaryota; kingdom Metazoa; phylum Chordata; class Chondrichthyes; order Chimaeriformes; family Chimaeridae; genus Hydrolagus; species Hydrolagus colliei. The sequence continues at coordinate 11,981,402 of CM068757.1, read as the reverse complement.
TATGCAGGTTGAGGTGACCTTGCCCAGGGTATTCTCCGCTACAATGGTGTACTCGTCGCTGTCCTTGGTGTTGGCGGATGGCACGGTCAGGGTGCAGACCCCGTTACTGCTGGTGTACCAGTATTTCAGCTTGTCCGAGAGGCTGACCTTGCCCTTGTACCAGGTGATGTGTGGCCGGGGGTCGCCGGACACGGCACAGCTCATGGTGCAGTCGCGGCCCTGCTGGGCGTTGTGGTTGCGGAGCGGAGTGATAATCAGGGGGGCTGAGCTGCAGTCCTTCTTCTCATATTGCTTCAGGTTCAGGTTAAAGCGCTCTGAGGGCAAGAGAGCAGAGGCGGGTCACTGTCACCTGCTCACTGTAACCCTGACACTGACCTCAACCCCGACCCACATCAACGCGATCCCAACTTGGAGCTCCGGCAACTGAGAGTGTCCGATAACACAAGTCGTGCCTAAGAATCCCCTCAAAATTTGATAGCCCCACCTAACCCACCCCAATCCCACCACATCATGGAGTCCTGTAGCTCAGTGGTTAGAGCACTCGCCTTACAAGAGTGAGACCTGTGTTCGAATCCAGGCAGGTCAGGGCAAAACCTTAGACAAGTTTCCTTTCTCCACACGCCTAATAATGATCCCTCCAAAAAAAGATCCACAATAATAAAAATTGGTCATTTTCAATCCACTTCTCTTTGTGGGACACTGCCGTGCGCAATTGGCTGCCGTGTTTCGCCCACAAATATACAGTCAATTCACTTTAAAGTATATTCTGTGAAGTGCTTTTAGACGTCGATAAGATGTGAAAAGCGCTATATCAATGCAAGGATTATTATGATTAATATTATTATTATCCCCTTCCAAACTGGAGGTTGTGGTGATTAACGTACCTTTGTCCCTGGCCACGTACCAGGGTTCCCGGGAGTCCAGCCGCTCACTGTCCCCGATGTCGTTGCGGGCGATCACCCTGAAGTAGTACTTCCTGCCAGGAAGCAGGCCTGTGACTGTGTACTTGTTGCCGTGGACTCGCTCTGCCACAGTGTACCACGTGGCCGTGCTGGCGTCACGCTTCATTATCACATAGTGCGCTCGGCCGTCCTCCATGTTGTCTGGCGTATGGTCCCAAGAGAGTGTAACCGTGTTTGGAACTTCCTCAACAAGACGTAGGTTGGTGGGAGGGCGAGGGAAGTCTGTCAGAGGCACAGCACCATTTTATTTTAAAAAACTTTCCTTCATCATCATCATCATCATCACCCTCATTATAATAATAATTTGTCCATTCATTCCACGACTATTTGTGGGACACTGCGGTGCCCATTTGGTCCACAAAATATACAGTCGCTACACTTTACAGTATATTCTGTGAAGCACTTTGAGATGTCTCAAAGATGTGATAAGGCGCGATATCAAATGTAAAGATTATTACAGTATTATTATCATCGTCCCATCATCAACACCAGAATTATCATCATAGTCAGCATAACCACCGCTACTCGCTCTGAAGCCCATGACTCATGACAACATGACTCTAGGTGCCAGCATACCTGCCACCCGTACTCTGATATCGTGGTATTTTTCCCCATACTCGTTCCTCAGCAGGATGCGGTATATGGCTGAGTCGGAGCGTTGGGCACTCGGCACCAGGAACTGAGACATCTTTGGCCCCTTCGTGATCGTTTCTTTGCCTTTTGTCGGCGTACTATTCTTCAGCCACATGACTGTGGGCGGAGGAGAGCCCTGGACCAGAGAGAGAGAGAGAGACGGTCACTGACACGGGTGGCAGCACCACCGACATGGGAGACACTGGCACGGGATATACCGTCACTGACACAGGACACAATAAGACAGCAGGGAATGTCTGGGACTCACCGAGAAGCCAACGTTCATACAGAGTGCCGAGCCAGCATGCACCACCATACTGCTTGGCATTCGTGCATCCAGGAACTTGGGAGGAGCTGCAGAGAGAGAGACACCGAATCAGCCTGGCACACATCCTGGCACATACGGCCCGGCACAACAACACACTCACAGCCCACTTCTCACACACACACATGGCCTTACACACACATACACGTACACACACACAAACTCACGTCTGTTATAATGCAATGCTCCCCCAGCTCTGCTCTGAAGCTTTAGCCTGGACTACGAGTTCAAAGCTCAACATGACTGGTTGATTGGCTGACACATGATTACCAGGGGACAGAGTGGGATTACCTGGGGGTGGCATGGCAAACACGCCCTTGTCCAGCTCCTTGGGCTCACCCACACCACCTTCGTTGACTGCCCGTATGCGGAAGAAGTACTTTTCTCTCTCCTGCAGCCCGCCCACAGTGTAGCTGGTGCTGGTGATGGGGATTTTACTGCACTTGGTCCATTCCTTGCTGTCCTCGGCCCTCATTTCCAAGATGTAGCCTTGTGGCTCGTCTCCCTGCTCTGGCTTCTCCCACGCCAGAGACACACTGGAGTTTGTAGAATCCGTCACACTGATATTCTTTACCAGCCCTGGAGCCCCTGGTATCAGCAACACAAGCAATTTAGTATGGGGGTACAGTCTGGGCGGGCAATGTGGGTTGGGGCAGTGTTGGTGTGGGGTAAGTGCAGGCGGGGGCGGTGTGAGTGAGCCACTGTGGTGGGGCTGTTTGGGGGTGGCAGGGTAGCTAGGTACTGTAGTTTGGGAGCATCATTGTAGATGGGGAAGAGGGACAGACTTTAACAATTCAATCCTGTTTTGCACTCGCAATCTTTACACAATATATCTGCTGCTGAATTAAAACTGCAGTAATGCAGGACAAGGGGAAATGATGAGGATACCCTTGTAGTTGCTCAATTCACTGACTATACGGGGTAAGAACACAACTGACATCAGGGACAAATTAGTTATCTGATACCTGCGTTTCTGCACATAGAAGGGGTATAAAAGAAGGAGTTTTAGTAAAATTCTATGAGAGGCCAGCTACCCATTGCTCTCTCAGGAATAGGGTAACTGAACACTATTATCTTCTGAAACCTGGTTGCTACCATTAATGTGTTGTTGCTCTTTACACAATCATTGACTGTTGAACAAAACTAAAGGAAACGAATGTTTGACATTTAAATTGTGCTCATCGTTAAATCAAAGTAGTTTCTTTACAGCGCTGGTGAAATAGTGGTCAGTGATAATGATATGCGACAGGGTGAGTCCCCGGGTCAGTGTGGGATGGCAGGATTGGGTTTTAATGAGGGGAGCGAGGGGTGAGTTAGTGTGCGTGCCTGTGTGAGTGTGCAGGGAGTGTGTGAGTGAATGTGCAGTGAGCTGGTTACTCACGGATCGGGTCCTTGGCCATGATGGGAGTGGAGGCTACACTGGGCATGCCGGGACCTGCACGGTTCACCGCAATGACTCGGAACTCGTACTCCATGTCTTCCACTAGCCCACCAGCCGTGAACTTGGTGCCTGTGGTCACAACAGAAGTGACTTAACCTCTTTATCACCAAGTGCTGATATGTACCTGCACACTCGCTCGCACTCACTCATTCACACCCACACTCATGTTCACAGCCATGCTCACCCATATACTTACATGTCCACATTCACACTCACTCACTCAGCCTCACTCACTCATTCACTCACACACATTCATATACACACACACTCTTACACTGAGCCATGGGATGAGAGTGATAATAAGAGGATGGGAACCACCTTGGATTGGCTCTTTGGATGCTGGGACCCAGACGTTGCTGCCTTTCTTGCGTCTCTCCACAATGTAGCCGACGATGGGAGCCCCGCCATCGAGGCCAGGAGGAGCCCAGGTGATGGTGATGGCATCCTTGGTGGCATCCACTAGTTGGGGAGGCGATAGCATTCCCGGAGGCTCTACAAACGTCAATGATAGGCTTTACTGCTTAATCAAGTCTTCACTGCTCCTAGATCACAACCCCATCCAGCACAAGCACACACGCACACAGCCTCCCTCATACATTGAGCAGACACCCGCCTCAACTACTGCACTGCACACTGCATTCATCTGTACTTCAGAGCCTGAGCCAGAGCCAGGTGTGGGGTGATCACGATCAGGTGCAAGAGAATTGGGTTCACGGGAGTATGGATCTCCTCACAGTTGTTCTGGCTTAGCAACACAGGACCACCCTTTGTCTACAGTCCCAGCTCCTAAGCCAGGGAGGTCTGTTGTATTCCAGGCCAGTGCTGGTGATAGCACATGACCTGGAAGTGCAGGGAGTCATGCCCTCAGCTTTTGTTCACCCCACAAACTAAAGCCCTAATGGTTGGGGTGGTCCCATCAACACACCAATCGACTCCCCAGACAGACACACAGACACATAGACAGACACACAGGCAAACACAAACAGACACACAGATAGACATACCAATGGGCTCCCCAGCAAAGACCTCTTCTGAATCCAGGGGATCACTGACACCCTCGCTGTTGACGGCACGCACACGGAACTGGTATGCGGTGCCCTCCTGCACCTTGTTGGTGGAGAAGTTGGTGGTCTTGCTGTCCACCTCACCCACCTTCACCCAAGACTTCTTCCCCACCAGCTTTCGCTCCACTATAAAGCTGGTCACCTGTTTGCCCCCGTTGTCTCGTGGAGCTTTCCACTTCATACTCACACACTGACCCGTGTGCTCCAGGAACTCCAACTGCCCGTGTGGCGGCTTTGGCTTGTCTGGAATGGCAATCAGTACCTGCATTAAAGCCATCAGACCTTAACCTTGCCCCACCCCACCCACACACTCAGAGCACCAAACCCCCACCCATGCACCCAGGGCCCCAAACTCCCAATCACAAACCCAGGGCCCCAACCCCCACAACCACCCAGGGTCACACACCCCCATCCACACACTCAGAGCACCAAACTCCCACTCACAAACCCAGGGCCCCAACCCTCACAACTACCCAGGGCCCCATCCAGGCCACACACCCACAGGATCAGCTGGAGCCATTGCCAGGCCGTTGCCAGGACTCACCGATGACATTGAGATGTATATTGGCCACGGCAGTACCACAGTCACTCTTGAGTTTGAGCAGGACATTGCCACTGTCCTCCCTCACACAGTCTTTGAGCACCAGCACGGCCTGTGTGGGGCTCTTCTCCAGTTCTGTCCTCTCGTCCTCACACACCTCCAACCCATCACGGAACCAGCTGATCTTCGGCACCGGCTTCCCACGGAACGGGATCTTGATGGTTGCCGTGTGCCCGGCTTTCACCGTGATCGGCTCCTTGGCTAAGAGGGCCAGCAGGTCCGCGTCAATCATCGGGGGGTCTGGGGGGAGAGCAGCCAGCAATAAGCAGCCAATATCTACACAGCCCCCACTCTCATATACCACACTCAGCCCCCTCCCATATACCACACACAGCCCTCCCCGTTTAACAATGCACAGCCCTCCCCATATAGCCCTCCCCCATATGACACACACAAACCTCACCATGTAACACATATAGCCCCCTCCCTCCACCCCACAGCCCCCACCATACCTGCAATGCTCAGTATTGCCTCGCTCTCTGCTCCCTTCGCTTTGAATGTGTATTTCCCCTCATCTTTTTCACCCACATTGCTGAAGATCAGCTTGTGCACTGCCCCCTGCTTCACCACCTGCACTCCATCCTTGTCAGTCAGCTGGGAGTGAGCGCATACATGCACACACACACACACACACACAGAAGAGAGAGGGAGAGAGAGTGAAGTGAAAAGAAAGAAGAGAACAGATTAATGATCTCCTGGAATCTTGCTTGTGATACAGTGCTGCCTTTCATGTTATTGAATCGACCCAAAGGACTTCACGGGATTTACGATGTTACGGTTGTATAATAAATAATAATTAATGATAATCGGGCAGGAAGCTGGTGGCAATGCTCTCACGCACTTCACGCTGAGATGTGTTGTCCACCGGGAAGCTCGCAGGGAGATCCTGGTACCTGCCATCCACCCAGTGAGGGGGGAACCAGCGCTGGTTAGATGTCAATGAATCAACTGGTGACTATGCTCCTGGTGGGGGAGATAAGCAGGGAGCTGAACTGGTTTGGATTAATTAGTCCAGTTCCTGAGCTATGCGGGTCCGCGGTACTACAGGGCATTGCTGATGACAGCACAGCCCAGTCTGGCTCATTGCAAACCTGTTAACCCTATAAGACAAAGCCCTAATGAGTAGTGGCCCCGTCCTCCATTGTTCTCATACTCCACTCTCTATTTGTCACATTCTCCTGCGCTTTCTCTCTCACACAATCTTTCACTGTCTCACTCACTCTCCCATTCTCTTTCACTCACTATTTCACTCATTCTCCCTGCCTCTTGCTATCTGTCACTCTCTCTTAGTCTCTCTCACACTTACTCACTTTTAAAAAAAACTTTCTCTTTTTTGCTCTTTTTTCTCACTGTCTCTCAGGCCTCTCTCTCACACTCCATTTGTCACTCATACACATGTTATCCTCTCTGTCCCTCAGTCTCCCATTCTCTCACCTGCTCTTGCACAAACTTTCTCCCACTATCTCACAATCTCTCTCACTCTCCTACTTTTACACTCTCTCAGATTCTCACGCACCCTCTCACTCACGCTCACTCCAAGTCCCTAACATCATCTCTCTCTGTCTCACTCTCTCATACCCTCCCACTCTGATGCACTTACACACTCTCCCACTCTCTCCCATTCACTCTTATGTGCTCTCTGTTTCTCACACTCACCTCTTTTCCATCTTTTAGCCAGACCCCATCCACCTTCTCATCATTCAGCACCACACAGAACTCTGCGTTCTGCCCTGTCTGTGGGCTACAGTCAGACATCCCGCTCTTCACCGTGGCAAAACGATCTGTCAGGATCAAGCGAGAGACATGGTAACTGCTCATCCCCAGGCTGGTCTCTGCTTTCCCAACCCACCCCCACCTTCACCATCACCTCAGCCCTCACTCGCACTCTCACCTTCACCCCCCCCCCCCCCCCCCCCACCCACCCACTGCCTCACCCTCACACGCAGGCTAACATTCATCCCCATCTTTAGCTTGGTCTCCCATTCGCTCACCCACACTCTCATCTCCCAACCCACCCCACCCCTCCCACCGAGCCCCCCTGGTGCTGTGAGTTACCCTCCACTGTCAGGGTGGCTGAGCTGGGATACTCTCTGGGGTCGTTGTCCTGCGTGGCCACGATGGTGTATTCCCCGGAGTCGGCCAGCTCTGCGTCGTCGATGATCAGCTCCGCCCGCCGGCCCTCACGGAGGAAGTGGACTTTGGAGGATCGCGTGATCTCTTTGCCGTTCCGCAGCCACTTGATGTGAACGTCCTTGGAGCTGAGCTCGCACTCCAGCCGCGCCTTCCCCTTCTCACGCGCTCGTACGTTCTTCAGGGCGCTTGAAAACTGGATAGGGGTCCCTGTGGGGCAGCCAAGCTATAATCAACAGCCAGGTGTGTGCGCCCTATGGAGCGTGTGCCTGGCCTCCCCCTGCCCATCCGCAACCCACTCCCATAGCCTCACAACCACCTACACCCTCATACCCAACCTTACCCCCACACCCACTCCCACCAACATACTCACCCCCACTCTCATCCCCACTGTCAAACCCAACCTCACCCCCACCCTTACCCCTACCCTTGTGTGCCAGGTGTGTGTGTGGACACACTAGGAATTTTGCTGGGGAGAAGTGACACAGTACAGTGAGACGATGGGGGGTAAGGGTTGCCTGAGGGAGGTAATAACAGAGAGGGTGATGAAGGGGGTGTGGAGGCTAATGGTGGAGGGTTGAGTTAGGAGCAGATAAAGGGGCAAGAGGGGGAGGGGCAGATGAGGGCAGGGTAGATGGTGCAATGCGAGGGCGGGGCAGATGATACGATCGAGGGTGGGCAGACTGGGGGTGAGGGAGGGCAAACTGGAGGAGAGAGTGTGGGTACAGGACATACTATCTATGAGCATCTGGCCCGATGATGTTTTGTCGCCAATGCAGATGCTGTAGGTGCCCAGGTCGCTGGGACGGACATCCTTGATCTTGAGGATGTGGGTCAGGCCATCCTCGGACACCGTGATGTCGTGCTTCTCATCACGCTTCAGCTCGACACCATTCCACCGCCACACTGCCCCGTCTATCCGCTTAGTTAGCTTGCACTCAAACACTCCCGTCTGCCGCTCTGTCACCGTCATTGGCTTTAACTCCGACAAGAACTTCAGTGGCTCATCTGAGAGACAGAGAGAGAGAGATTGTGAGAGAGAGAGAGAGACAAAGAGATTGTGAGAGAGAGAGAGAAAGTGTGAGCGACAGAGAGACAGAAAAAGTAAGAGTGTGTGTATGAGAGAGAAAGAGAAACAGAGGATGGAGGCAGCACCTGTAGACCAGAATTGTCTGCAGTGTTGAAGGTGTGGCCCGGACCAGAGCAAAACCACAGCCTGAGAATGATGTCTGGAGATCTGAACTCCACTGATTTAGCAACATAGCCCAGTATCCTGTTTGCCTTGTTCATTGTTTCCCCCTTGGCCTGTTCTCTCCAATCTAATGGACTTCGGTGTTTCCCGTGCTTTGATCCTATATGTGGCAGCTTGTCTTTATCTGTATTAATCTTCATTTGCCACTCATCAGATAACGTATATCCCCTGTCATGCTCTCTGTGTAGGCCTTTGCTACCTCCTCTTGTTTCGCTTAACTTTGTGTCACCTGTAAATTCCGTGTTCCCGTTCCCTGTATTCCCGTTCCCCGTGTTCCCATTCCCCATGTACCCGGCCTGTGTTCCCAGTCTCCGCGCTCCCAAACTGTGTTCCTATCCCACATTCCCATCCCATGTTCCCGGCCTCTATATTGAGTGGTGTATGGAACAAACCTGTGACGGTGAGTGTTCCGCTCATCTTCTTGTCAGCCACATGCAAGCTGTACACACCAGAGTCCTTCATGTTCACATTCTTCACGAACAGCTGGTACTTGGTCCCCACCTGCTTCAGATCAAACTTTCCCAGAGAGAACTGCGTCCGGATTGGCTCCGCGCCCTATGGAGAGAGCAGCCAAGCCCATCATCCCATCACTAACTAACTGATACCCCATCACCAACACCCCATCACTGACACCCCCTTCACTGATATCCCCTCACTGATCTCACTTACATTCATGCATTCATCACATCCAAGCTTGACAGGGCAACTCCCTGCCATCCAAAGCCTTCCCTCCACAAGGCTGCAGTTTACCCAGTGGAGCTCAAATCCTGTCCCACAACAGACCCTATCACCTCACTCTTGCCCGGCCCTCCTGGCTCCCCATCCTAGGCCACTTCCCACTCACCCACTTCCAGAAAGCAAACACAGCCTTTCCCTCATTTACAACCTTGCCCAACCCATGCCCCGCCCCCCCCCTACCCTACCCCCCCAGCTCAGCATTATGGTTCATCACTGCCAAGTGCTCTACCCTGTGTGGGGCTATATAAATGCAAGTTGTTGTTGAGTGGGAGAATATATGAAAGAGAGATGCCAGTGTGGCATGTGCTGGTGGCTGATGCTGTGATGGGGGCAGGTAAGGAGGCGGTTTTCAAGGTGAAGATCAAAGGCAATCCCAAGCCCAGCATTACCTTCCGTTACAGTTGCAGCTAGATAGGGCCCTGGTGAGACCACACCTGGAATACTGTGTGCAGTTTTGGTCTCCTTATTTACGAAAGGATGTACTTGCCTTGGAGGGAGTGCAGCGTAGGTTTACTAGGTTAGTACCTGGAATGAGGGGGATGAGTTAGGTTGATTAATTTGGGCCTATATTCTCTAGAATATAGAAGAATTAGAGGGGATCTTTTGGAAACCTATAAGATTATTAAGGGGCATGGTAGATAGTGGGAGATTGTTTGGAGAATCTAAAACCAGGGGTCACAGTCTTAAAGTTAGGGGTCAGCCCTTTCACACTGAGTTGAGAAAAAACTTCTTCACTCAGAGGGTGGTGAATGTATGGAATTCTTTACCCCCAAAGGGCTGCTGATGCTCAGTCCTTGAACATATTCAAGTTTGAGTTAGATCGATTTCTCATTTATAAAGGGATTAAGGGGTATGGGGATAAGGCAGGTAGCTGGAGTTACAGTAGAATATCAGCCATGATTGAATGGCGGGGCAGGCTCAATGGGACGAATGGCCTACTCCTGCTCCTATTTCTTATGTTCTTATGTCCTTATGTTTCATGGAAGCAAGCGAGTAACAAGCCACTCCGCGAGGGGGCCAAGATCAGCTTCGATAATGTCACGAAAGAGAATATCCTGAAGGTAAATTCCGCCCTCACTTGCCCACTCGATTCCTGAGCTGATCCCAACTCCCTGCTCGGATGAAAAGCCTTAACTACCTTGGGACTTCCTTCGACGTGAAAGGCCTGTATCAATGTAATATGTTGTTTTTTGGTGTGGGGGGTGGGGGTGAGCAATGGGGGGTGTGGAGGCCTCACCTTGAACCAAATCATCTTAGTGTTGGGGTCTTTCAACTCTATGATGGTATCAAAGATCACTATCGAGTCTATTTTTGCTTCCTGGTCTTCAAGAGGCTTCAGAATCTTCACCATCTGCCGAGAGAGAGAGAGAGAGAGAGAGAGAGAGAGCAGTGACGCTGAGACCACAGACAAAATGACACAGGGATGGAGACGGGGGCTGGGAGTCACCAAGCCATGGGGGACTGGGAGGGGGAAGGGGGACTGGGAGGGGATTAGCTGCGGCTGACCTCCGTGTCCACTTTCTTCTTCATTTCCTTCAAGCGCTTCAGCATTCCCCGGAAGTCAGTGAAGCCGTGCTCCACACAGATTCGCTCGTAATCCTTCTTTTCTGCCTTCAGCAGAATATCCCACATCTCCTTCTCATCCGGAACCTTCCGTTCCTCCCGAGGGGCAGGAGCACCCCTGGAGACAGAGTGAAATAGAGATAGTCACAGAGAGAGAGAGAGGGGGAGGGAGAGAAAAATAGATCAGAAACACAACCAGAGAGGCAGAGAGTGAGGCACAGTGACAGATTAAGAGAGAAGGAATAGAGATAGGTAGAAAGCAAGTTCAGAGAGACATAAAGACAAAGTGAGATGGAGAGAGAGATCACAGAGAGAGACACTGAGCAAGAGACAGAGAGAGCAATTCAGAGAGAGACAGAGAAAGAAATAGAGATAAAGAGAGATGGCAAGATAACGCAGGGTGATATCCAATACCTTTTCTTCAGCATTGTGCGGAAGTTGACCTGTTTGTCCTGACCTGTAGCTGAACAGACATGGTTCATTAAATGCTGCTTCTCTTCCAAGCTTGTGATGGGGGCGGTGGAAGCTGGATGAGTGGGGGCAGGTTAAGGTGGGATTGTGTGTGACCAGGTGAGGTACGGAGGGGAGCCCAGGTGAGGTTGGGTGGAGTCAGGTGGTGATGGGCAAGGTCAGGTGGGGTTAGGTGGTGATGGGCGAGGTCAGGTGGGGTTGGGTTGGGACCAAAGGACGTTGTACGAACCGTCGTGGCTGGGGTGTAGCTGGGGGAGTGAGAGAGTGTGTGACTGGGGCGTGGCTGGTGGCGTGAGAGGAGGCAGGGTTGGGGCGGGATAGGACAGGGGGAGATGAGGACAGGTGAGCAGGTTTGACTAGGTTGTGACCCAGCATGTGTGCAAGCTGGCTTGGCTGCTGGGGATGTTGATTGTGAGCTTCAAGGGCAGGTGAGAGCAGGCGGGACACTGGCTGGGGTGGGGCAGGGTGACTGAAAGGTGACCGGCCAGCAAGGTGTGTGAGGTTTATGTGGCTTACACTCCGTCAAAGACAGTGACACGGTGTAGGTGCAGTCGGCATGCACGTTAGAGGCAATGCACTTGTAGGCATCTTCATCTTCTGCTGTCACGTGCTCGATCTGTAATCATAGCAACAGATGTAGTACACACCTACACACTGTAACCACAGCAACTGCCAGGAACAGCATCCCTCTCTCCCCACCTCACAGACAGCCATTCACACTCCATGTAAACTCTGGGTTTAAGAGCATCCAAACCAAGTTGAGAATTCCATACATTCCACCTACACACAGAGAGAGTTGGAATAGAATACATAGTCTCTCGTTGGAGGGACACATCTTCCTCAGCCGATTCGGCAGAGTATAATGTACAGGTTAACAGGAGCCAAAGCTTAGGGACTTCAGAATGTGCATTGGGGTTTAACCACCTAAACCATATAGATCGGCATTGATAGCACTGTCTGACAAGGTGTTCCACTGCTCGTCCAGCTAGGACCTCCCTACCCATAGGGCTTTGGCTTGCAGGTTTAACAGGAGCTGATTCTCTGCCTCCAATAACTGGTCTGCCCTTCCAAGTCCTGCTATTGAGTCCTGTGCTGGCATCAGCAGTGCCCTGGAGTTCTGCGGACCAGGCTGGCTCAGGAATCGAGTGGGCAAGTGAGGACGGATTTTACCTTCAGGATGTTCTCTTTCGTGACATTGTCGAAGCTGATCTTGGCCCCCTCGCGGAGTGGCTTGTTACTCGCTCGCTTCCATGTAATGCTGGGCTTGGGATTACCTTTGATCTTCACCTTGAACACTACTTCCTTACCTGCCAACACACCCCCAGCACAGCATCAGCAACCAGCACACACCACACTGGCATCTCTCTTTCATATATTCTCTCACTCAACAACAACTTGCATTTATATAGGCCCACACAGGGTAGAGTCCCAGAGCACTTGACAGAGACGGACCACGATGCAGAGCCGGGGGGGTGGGGGGGGGGGGGATGGGGGTGGCGGTGGGGTGGGCAAGGTTGTAAGTGAAGGAAAGGCTGTGTTTGCTTTCCAGAAATGGGGGAGGCAGCTGCCTGGGGAAGAGCGGGCAATGAGGCAGTTGTGGTGGCTGCTTTGGGACAACGAGAGCTACAACGGGCCTGAGGGAGAACAGTCAAGCTGGAGAAAAGGGAGACAGTGACGAGGTCAAAGGGCGAGGAGGGTAGTGGGAGAGAAGAACTGAATGGGAGTAGCAGAGTGTGAGGAATAGAAGTGAGAGCAATTTCAGAGGGGGAGGGCATGGTTTGGAGCAGCAGCCAAAATGCACATATAAATATTGGGAGCTGAGCATTCAGCGAGATATGGTAAGGCTGCAGGGATAGCAGGGGCTACGGGAGATAGCTCAGCGGGGGAGAGAGAAGACGGCACTCAAGGCTTTCTTTGGATCAAAGCCAGTGAAAGAGAGAGATGGTGAAACAGGGGCCCAAGAAGGAGGGCGGTAAGAGGAGAGGATAATAATAACAACAGAAATAAAATGAAAACTAGACTTAACCTAGTGGATGTGAAATATGGCGCTTGCTTGTTTGCGTCACCCTCACACGCTCTTTCATTCTCATACACTCTCACACCACAATCTCAAGCACATGCACATACTCTCTCAAACTCTTTCACACACTCTCCCCCACACACTCTCACTTTACCTTCCTGAACTGTCACAGACACTGGCTTTTCATTAAACTGAGGGATGCTTTCTCCGGGTGGGATGGTGGCAGAATGGGTCTCGACACTCAGGCTCTGTAGGGTGATGGATGACTTCTTGCGAATGCACTCAATCTCTGAGAGAACAAACCTGGTGTCAGCAAAATCCCACACTGTGCCCAGCGAGTCACTGTCTATGTCAGTCGCTCGGTCTGTAGTTAACAATTGTGGCTATCATGAGAGACAGTATATATAGTGAGCACACTATGTCTATCATGAACCACTGTCTAGAGTGAGCGTCAGGCTGTAGAGTGAGCGTCAGGCTGTAGAGTGAGTAGCTGTGTGTAGAGTGAGTGACATTGTGTAGAGTGAGTGACATTGTGTAGAGTGAGTGACATTGTGTAGAGTGAGTAGCATTGTGTAGAGTGAGTAGCATTGTGTAGAGTGAGTGGCATTGTGTAGAGTGAGTGGCATTGTGTAGAGTGAGTGGCATTGTGTAGAGTGAGTAGCATTGTGTAGAGTGAGCATCAGGCTGTAGAGTGAGCGGCTGTGTGTAAAGTGAGAATCTGTGTCCTTATTGAGCGGCTGTGTCTAATGAAAACGTGTCTGTGCCAGTATTGGTGCCAGTGTTGGTGCTCAGCTCTGTGACGATCATGGTGTGCACGAGAGGGAGGACATTGTGTTGTGCCCAGGGGGAGGTGATGCAGGTATGGGGGTTACCTTCCCCGCCGGTGACCTTGGTGACATGAGTGACCTTGGAGACCCTGGTCATCCCCATATCTGACCTCTGCTCCGTGGTCACTGTACTTGTGGTCGTGCTGCTCATCACTCTGATCGACATGGTGACTGGACTTCAGCTCTCACTCCGCCTGTCACACACAGCACTATAGTCACTCCGCTTATCACACATGCCCCCACCCCTCCCTCTCTCCCCATTTTCTGCCTCTCCACCCTCTCTTCTCCCGCCAGCTTCCCTCCCTCTCCTCCTGTCTGAGTGTGTGCTGAGCTGGCTGTTAGAGCCTCTATTTTGGGCCGGAATCTCTGGAAACATTCTGTGTCTCCAGGGCTCCGTACATTCCAAGATCATGATCTTCTCATCCTGACCTTTAAATCCCTAGACTCTTTCCTCCCCCCCCCCCCCCCCCCCCCCCCCCCCCCCGCTGCCGGATCTTTAGATACTAAAGATCCGGGGCAGCGCTATTACTTAGGAGAACGAGAAGCTTCTCTCACCCAGTTCCTGGTCGATAATCCCCCAGATAAATAATCACCGCAAGGCTGCCTGTGGACTTTGCGGACATTGGCAATCCAGCCCCAACCCTAGTGTTGGCCCACAAATACTGTCACTACATTATCCAGGGAAGCACTTTCAGACAACCTCCCAAGGTATATGGTTTAATATCAAAGGCTGGAACCGCTCCACCTTCATCACGCACTCACCTTCATTACCTTCACACTACAGCCTTTCACTGTCCCCACTACAGCCTGTCACTGTCCTCACTACAGATCAGCAAACAGAGAGAAGCTCATCATGGAACACAAGTGGGACCTCAACCCCAGCCCTGAACTCAGCCCCAATCCCTATCCCAATCCCTATCCCAATCTCAATCCCAGCCCCAACGCCAGCCTGAACCCCACTGCCAACCCCAAACCCAGCTATGAACTCAGTCCCTGTCCTAAACACAACCCCAGACCCAAACCCAGCCTCAATCCCTGCCCCAATGCCAGCCTAAACCCCAGCGCCAACCCCCAAATCAGCCACAAAGTCAGCACCAACCCCAACCACAACCCCAACCCTAACCCCAACCCCCAACCCGAAACCCAACGCCAGCCCCAACCCCAGCA
This sequence comes from Hydrolagus colliei, assembly GCA_035084275.1. Classification (NCBI taxonomy): domain Eukaryota; kingdom Metazoa; phylum Chordata; class Chondrichthyes; order Chimaeriformes; family Chimaeridae; genus Hydrolagus; species Hydrolagus colliei. Next base: position 11,966,208 of record CM068757.1, on the reverse strand, counting down.
CCAACTCTAACCCCAGACCCAATCTCTAACCCCAGCCCCAACCCCAGCCTCAAACCCTAACCCCAGCACCAGCTCCAACCCCCAACCCCAGCACTAGCCCCAAACCCCAACTCCAGCCCCAATCTCTAACCCCAGCCTCAAACCCCAAGCCCAGCCCCCAACCCAGCCCTAACCTCCAACCACAGCCCCAAACCCAACCACAGCCCCAACCTCAACTGCAATCCCAGCACCAGTTCCAATCCCAGCTGCAACCCAAGCCCCAAGTTGAGCCGAGCAATGCTGATTTACTAAGCGTGTGAATAAACAACAGATGTTCTCCTGGTTACATGGTTATGCGGTTATTTGAACGTGAAAGGTGCTCTATAAATGTAATTTTGTTGTTGTTGTACTCAATTACCCATTTACACAGTTATTATCTGATTTTGTGATTACATAGGTGATCTGTTATCGGTTGATCTGTACATTGTGTCACGGTTGTGCGGTTACATGGTTACTTGGTTAAGTTGTGAGCCGGTTACGGAGTGAGCTGCTGACACCATAAGCTGGTCATGCCATATTACCTGGTTATATGATTACGTGTAGACCTGGCTTGGCAGTGCTCTGATTAGAGAGGGTCCTCACAGCAGCCTGACTCCAGCAATGTCAGGGCTCAGTCAGACGCTCGCTTGCTCGCTCACTCACTCTGGCTCAACTCACAATCACGACCTATTTGGCAAATGAGATCAATGGTAAAGCTGCCCAGTCCCCCAGAGACACTAAACAGCTGATCAGCCTGAGCCCATCACCGGAACCAGACAGGCATGCTTACGCACACGCACACGAACGCACAGCACCTGAATTGACACCACCTGAAAAAACTGAGAATCTGTCACTTCACACTATCTCTCACACTGTCTCTTACAACAAGTCTCTCACTGTCTTTCACTGTGTCACTATGTCTTTCACACTGTACTTCTGTCTCTCACTCACTGGAGCTGTTTGTTACACTAATTACATATTGTGTTGCACACAGTTGTATGCAATCAATCCACCTCGCTCCCTCCCTGCCTCCCTCCCTTTCCTTTTTCAAGTCCTATCTGAAAGCATTCCTTTTCGACCATGCTTCTAGTCACCTCTCTTCCCCCCAATCCACTGCCACCCCCCCACCCCCACCCACACTGATTCAGAGTTACTGCACCACTGTTAAGCGCTCTGAGACGCTACCCTCCATGGAGGGCGCTATATAAGTGCAAGTTGTTTTTGCTATCAGTGTCATCGTCTTTCAGAGGTTCCATCTGCATAGGTAGAATGGTACTAGAGCATGAAGCAATTTGAAAGTGAGAATGTTAAAATGGATCCATTCTGAACTGGGAACTGGTGGAGTCAGGCAGGTTCAGAGCCTGGTGAGGCAAAGTTTTGAATCATTTGGACCTTGTTAAAGTGGTGTCTCAATTCCAATTACCCACCTTTGTTCCATATCCTCATACCCTGACCTAAATATCTATCCACCTCAACTTTGAAAATTCAAATGGATCCAGTATCCAAAGCCTTTTTGGGAAGAGAGGTCCAGATTTCCACGACCCTTTGGGTGAAAATCTGCCTCCTGATTTCATTCCTAAATGGCCTAGCTCTGATTTTAAGATTATGCCCTTTTTGTTCTGGGACCTCTGAAACTCCCTCACTCTCTCCCACCGTCTTCCTCTCTCCCTTTTTGTTTGGTCAGCTGGATGTCTGACACATGCGGAAACCCATCACCATGTTGAAGAGTATCCGAACCAAGCTGAGAATTCCATGCATCACACTTGCACATGGAAATCCCAGATAGATTATTGGAATCAAATGCACATTCTCTCCCTAGAGAGATGTATATTACTTAGCTAATGCCTGAAATTATTAGGTGCAGGTTGGCAAGAGCCAAGGCTTGGGGATCCCAAAGTCTGTGTCGGGGTAACTGCTGGAGTCTAACCAGCTAAAACCACATAGCTTGCTATTGAGAGTACTATGACGCAGATATGACCATCTACCCTTCCCCATGGCTCAGAGAGAGAGATTGAACAGAAACAGAGAGGGACTGTGATTAGAAAGAGAGAGCAGAGTGTGATCAAGCGCTGAACATCTGGGGAGTTGTGATGTTTCTTTAAGACATAGAGAAACTTTCCATGTGTCAGCATGATTGGAAGTTGGCTACAGCTGTCTGAGCTCTGGAGGTGACGTGAGCCAGTATTAGCCATCCTCGGGGGGGAAACTGGAAATATGAACATGACCTAATAAGAGCAAATAGAGACTAGCACCTGTCAGTAAGAAACTGAGTGCTCCCAGCCCACTCCAGAATAACGCAATCCATCTCTATAGTGGTCCCAGGCCGCACACCATAGCCATAAACAGTGAGCGCACAGCACCTCGCATACACACACACTTTTCACCTTATTATTTCAAGGAGTTTACAATTATATATACAAGCCGCAATGAGACACTGTGATCAGCAATGCAGACACTGACCAGAGAGAGAGAGACAGTGCTGGTGAGGCAGAGTTCAGGCTGGACAACGTTCCCTCCAGCAGCACCCATCTTCACAGACCCGAAGATCCCGAGATTAACTCTCTAACCCTAGAGATAATATCAGCGCCAGTGGTTGTTGTTGTTGTTGTCGGAGTCATCGTCTTTCAGAGGCTCCGTCTACACAGTGGAAAGGTACTGGAGTATGAAGTGATTTGAAATTTCTAACATAAACAATAATGGAGCTTTCCCCAATGTCTATATAAAGAAGAATCATAATTGATTTATTATTTATTATTTTATTGAGTTTTAAAGAGAATGCTTCACAGTAGTTCCACTAAAGCCTCACCCGTTACAACGCACGCAAACACCTTCACTCAGTGAAATGCACTGAGACTCTCATCCACACACACCCTACCCGCCCCACACACTCCCCCTCATAAACACACATCCTTTACCACACACCCCGTCCCCATTGTCTGTCCACACTCCCGGTCAGTGTCAGAACAGGTTAGAAACAGAGGAAAACCTGTCCACATTCCCAGGTCAGGTAGCAGTAGTGTCCGGCGATATATTGATAATATTGGTATAATTTTTCATATCGATAAACCGATATTGGAAATTTGAATATATCGGTCTATCCAAAAATTTGATATGAAAAAAAATTGGTATATCCACAAAATTGCAAACCTCCTGGGCGTAGGGCACGCATATCTGAATGTGTGCGCATCCCCCTTCTTCCCTTCCTCCCACCACCAAACACAATCAGACTTGCGCACAACTCTCCCAAGCCATTCATACGTAAAGGTTTGGAACGTGAGTAAAAGAAACCTGGTAATATTGATATAACAGTATATATCGATATGCGCCCACCGATATAGGAAAAATTCCATATCGCCGGACATTAGGTAGCAGACAGATTTCCCCCAGTGTCTCACTGCAGTGGCTGAGGTGATGGCTGCTCTGTTATCATTCTGCTTGCTGTGGTTGCAGAGCGTAAAGGATGGTTTTCATGATGGCAGTGACAGCGGTGGCCCCGGGGTCAGCGTTTGTGAGCACAATGGACAGGACATAACTGGCTCGTCCGGCCTGCGCTGTCATGTCCTTTGTGGCCTCTACAGCTGCTTGAGCTTTCTACAGAGAAAGAGGGGAGTTGGGGTAGAAAAGGGTGGTGGGTGGGGGAATAGGAGGTAGGGAAGAAAAGTGGGGAAGAGAAGGGGTGGAAGTTATTTATTTTTTCTATTTATTTTTATTTACTTCATGCACTCGTTAGGTTTTATCCCTTCACTTTTTTTAGTTTAGTAATTTGACAGCCCCTTAAATAAACCGTTAAATATCTGAGTGTAAATCAGTAATTTAGCAGCTCTTGTTACTCGGATACAACAACAATAAAATTATATTTGTAATTTGTCTTTCACATTGGGAGGATGTCCCAAGGAGCCGGACAGTCAGTTTCAGACCCGAGCTGGTGTCGGGATCGGGGAGAGTGGAGAAAAGAGGCCAATCGGTACGGTCGAAGAGATCTTTAGACGGGACTTGCAGGAGGCTAGGGAGGGGGCGAGGTGGAGGGATTGTGCGATGGAATTCTGAGTAGATGATGGCTCACCCGCCGATGGCGGGGGATGTGAAGTAGCCCGGAATCTGCTGAGCGGAGGGAACGGACAGATTGGTCACAGAAGTGGTGGGGGGGGGAACATAAGAATTAGGAGCAGGAGTAAGCCATTTGGCCCCTCAAGCCTGCCCAGGAAAGGCCATGGCTTTGAAGGCTTTGAAGGTGAGGACCAGGATCTTGAATTGAATCCTCAGAGTGACGGGAAGCCAATGGAGTTGGGTGAGAATGGGATGATAGGTTTGTGGGGCCTGGTGCGTGAGAGGACATGGGCTGCAGAGCTCTGGATGATCTGCAGCCTATAGAGGGAGGAATTAGGGAGGCCGACAAGCAGGGCATTGGCATAGTCCAGCATGGATGTGATGAGGTACAAATGTGATTTTCAGCAGTCTGAGGGGTGAGGGAGTAGTGGAGTCCGGCGATGTTGTGGAGGCGAGGGAAGGTAGAGCAGGACAAGGCATGGATGTGGGGGAGAAAAGACAGTTGAGCATCGAACAAGACACTGAAGGACTGAATGGCTTGGTGAGATGAAGTGTGTATCCATGGAGGTTGATGCTGCCAGACCCGCAGTGTGGAGGCGCTGACACAAGCCAATTAAGATGGCCTTGGACTTGATAACAATCAACTGTAAAAAAACATTAGCTCATCCAGGACTTGATGTCCGTCAGGCAGACTGTCAGGACAGCATTGGTCCTGGAATCAAGGGTGGAGGCAGAGAGACTAGGTTACTAACTAGATCACTCTAGTTAGCACTTCCTTTGCCCAAGAATTTAGCTGTTGGTTTAGGCGGGAGATTTAAAAATAGAGCTGCCGGGTGTACCCACCAACACCTCCATCTCCTGGGCTGGACTTCATGTCTTCATGTTGGGGGGTGTATGCGGATGGGGAAGAGGGGAATGGAGGTGTATGAGGTTTTGGTGATGTATTTTTTTTGGGGAGGGGGTTAAATACCTGCACGGCGGCCTCCAGGACTGTGATGGGATTCTCAGTCTCAGCTGTCAGTGTCTGAAGCTCCTCGTAGGCAGCACACAGGGGGTCCAACTAGAGAGAAAAGTCTGTCACGCACATCCGTCCCTCCCCTCCTCATTCATTCCCTCCCTTGTTTCCCTCTTCTTTGCCCCCTCTCTTCCCACTCCCTCCTCTCTCCCCCTTCCATCTTTTCACCCCTCCCTCCTCACCCGCCTCCTTTCTCCCTCCACTCTCCAACCTCCTGCCTCTCACCCCTCCTCCTCTCGCCCTTTCCCTTCTCCTCTCTCCCCACCAACCCCTCCTCCCTCAATCCTTCCCTCCAATGCACTCAGATACTCAGTGTGTGGCCAATGCTGTGAGCTCCCCCTGGTGTCAGGGGGGCGTGAGAGCTGGGGGGGCAACCACTGTGTTTCTGCTGTTTAAGAGTGAAGCCAGCCACTGACACTCACACACCATCACACTCACCATGGTCCTGTCTCCCGGACTGGCTCCTCCATATCTGGGTTGGAGTTAGACAACAACAACAAAATTACATTGATAGTGGATAATTCCCACTGCAGTTACCCAGCAGGAAACCCATTCCCACCTCGCCAGTTGTCAGTGGGGGGGCAGGTCTGACAATGGGAGGGGGACGATGTGGGGGAGGAGCCTGGGGGGGCAGGGCTGTCAGTGGGGGCGGAGCCTGGGGGGGCTGGGCTATCAGTGGGGGGAGGAGCCTAGGGGGGCTGGGCTATCAGTGGGGGAGGAACCTAGGGGGGGCTGGGCTATCAGTGGGGGAGGAGCCTGGGGGGGGGGGCTAGCAGTGGGGGGGGAGGAGCCTGAGGGGGCTGGGCTGTCAGTGGGGGAGGAGCCTGGGGGGGGGGCTAGCAGTGGGGGGGGAGGAGCCTGGGGGGGGGGCTAGCAGTGGGGGGGGAGGAGCCTGGGGGGGGGGCTATCAGTGGCGGAGGAGCCTGGAGGGCAGGGCTAACAGCACCCAGCACCTTGGGACATCCTCCTAACATGAAAAGCGCTATATAAATGGATTGATTGATTGATTGTTTGATTGATTGATTGATAGTGAGGGCTGTGGGCCAGCCTGGTTTCATCATTCATAACCACAGCCTGGGTAGCATCCCAGCAGTGCCACTGCCTGGAGTACTGTGGTACTGCACGTTCATCCCACCAAGAGGATTCACCAGTTTTCGGAGTCAGCGGGGTGTCCGATACATGCGGAAACCCATCACATACTGAAAAGTCCACAAACCAAACTGAGAATTTCATGCTTCCCACCTACACAGGGCAATTCGAGGGATAGAGTATTAGCCACAGGTTAGTAAAAGTCAAAGCTTGACGACCCTAAAATATGAGTTAGGATAACTGCTGGTGTCGAACTAGCTAAAAAAAGGCACAAAGTTTGCCATTAAGAGAACTGTATGGCAAACTCTCCTGCTGCTTGTTCAGCTGGGACCACCCAACCTGTTAAGAGCTATGGTTCGCAGGGTTAACAGGAGCTGAGTGAGATGATTCTCTGCTCCCGGTGACTTAGTCTGCCCTTGGAATATTGCATAAGCGCCTGGCTTAGAGGTTCAGAGATCACGCCAGAGAATCGCACCCATCAACACACAAACCATATCAGGGATTTGGGTGAAATTAGGATCTCAGCCCTGCCTGCCCACTGGTACACCCACCTCTTCATCACCTCAATGCCGGCGCCCATTGCAGCCACCCAGCCAACTATCGTCTGGTCTCTCACAAGTTGTTGAGATGCTGCTGTCAGGAACAGACTGTACAGCTGCAACACAGAGTACATAGTTTAACACACAGCAGTAGCACATAGCGGTAATATATAGCACTCAGACATGGCACACAGCACCCAGTAGTAACACATTAAACAGCAGTAATGCAGCACACAGCAATAACACAATACACAGCAATAACACACAGCTAGAGTTGGAAGGCAGAGCATTGCCGCAGGCTGTGGAGACTGACCGCGCCTGATGTGCCGCCCATGCTGCGTTGGACCAGCCTGGACAGGTTGGTGAGCACCTCACTGGCATCCCCTGCCTGCGGCTCCGAGGATAGCCACTCCTGGATTGCTGTCAGAGAGGGAGAGTCAAAGTTTTGTCTTCTCTACTTCGAGCTCCCCCAGACTGTCTCCCAATTTCCCCCCTCCCCCACAAAACTCCCTTCCCCCCAATTTCCATATCTCCTCTCCCCCAATATCCACCATTTTCCCCAACCCCCCTCCCCCCAATATCTCCCCGGTGCTCCTGTCACTATGTGAGTGAGTGTATGTTGGTGGGGGGAGGGGGTTGCTTGGCTATATGTGTGTGGTGGAGGGGAGCTTGTCTGTGTGTGAGGAGGATGGCTTGCTGAGTGTGTGGATGAGGCTAGCTGTATATGTGTGTTGGGGCGCTGGCTGTATGTCTGTGGCTGGGGAGTGGGTGGGCTAGCTGTGTATGTGGGACGGGGGGTGTGGCTGGCTGTGTGTATGTGCGGGGACCACAAGTGTATGTGTGTGGGAGGGGGGCAAACATTGTTGTGTATGTGGGAGGGATGGCAGACAATGACTATATATGTGTGGTGGGGAGGAACAGGTTGTGTATTTATGGGGGTTGGGGTTATGTGGGGATACTGGCTGTGTGTGTGTGGGGGGGGGGCAACTGGCTATTTGTGTGTGTTAGGGTGGGGGGTGCGGATCATTGGCTATGTGTCTATGGGGAGGGGGAAAACTGTCTGACCTCGAGCTCCACGGCTGTGTGTGCTCCCACAGTCCCCATCACCGCCCTCCCTGTCCAGCTGGTTCAGCTCCTCCTCCATGGACAGCAGCAAGGTGCTGATCTCACCCAGGATCTCCCTCAGCTGCTTGGTAAAGTGCCCTGAGGAGAAGGCACAAAGCTTAAAAGAACAACAAATTACAATTAAACAATGCCTTTCACATCGGGAGGACGTCCCAAGTCAATCGACAGTCATAGATTTGGACCCAAGTACGGGATTGGGATCAAGAGAGGTGGAGGGCAGGGAGAAGGAAGGTGATCAAAGGTATGTTTGAAGAGGAAAGTCTAGAGTTGGACCTTGAAGGAGGTGAGGGAGTTGGGCGAAGGGATTGTGGGATGGAGTTCCAGAGGGTAGAATTAGAGAGGCTGAAGGCCCTGATCACTGAAGGTGGGGCGGATTGGGCAGTGGATGTGGAGCAGGCTGGAGATCTCCAAACAGAGGGAGCAGACAGGTTGGTAAAGATCTAATACATGGCAGAGGTAGGAAGCAGCACAACTGTGGAAGGCTTTCAAGGTGAGGATGAGATAAGGTATCCTGTGAGGGATGGGGAGACAGTGGAGCTGTACTTGGGTGGGAGTGATAGTGTCACAGAGCCTGGTGCGGGAGAGGACACAAGTCTTGGTCACAGATTTTGTGATTTGCAATTTTGACTAAGGCCGCCCGGAACAAACTCAGCCACAGAGCTCCAAAGATAGACTTCAGACTGCAATAATAACAACATTACACAGTACCCAACAGTAGCCGAGCTTGACACCAAGCCAGGCCTAGAGGCGGGTGGTCCATGCATCCCTGTGCTCTGTGTCCCTGCCATCTGTGAACCTGGCCCCAGTCTCCCCAGTCCTGTCTCTTTCCCGTGTCCTTGTCCCCTGGTTCTCTGTTCCCTGTTTCTCTACGTCCATATTTCCCTGTGCCCGCGGTGCCCATCTCTTACCCAGTGCGGCAGCAGGTTTCTCTGTGTTGTTGGGCTCCTCGGGCAGCTGTAGTACACTGCACTTGTGTGCCCGCGAGCAGGGTCCTGTGTGCCGCCAGCCAGGTGCACTAGTGTTCCAGTCTGCAATCACACAGCGGCATAGTGAGCCCCACCGTCAGTCAGAGTGTGACCAGCCCACAGTACCACAAACGCTCTCATACACACACACATGTACACAGTATCACACACACTCTCATACATATACATTCACACACAAACACACAGAGTCACAGACATTCACATATATGCATTCTCACATACACATGCCTTCACACACTCATATGCACACATAACCTCACACACCCTCACATAAAGTCAGACAGACACACATATTCACATACACATGCATTCACATGCACACTCACATACAGACAGTGAGTCACACACATTCATATAGACGTGCAATCACATACACACACTCACATTATCACATACGTATACAGTTATGGACACACACATTCAAATGCACTCACATACACACTTACACACATATACATAACCTCACACACACTCACATACACAGTCACAGACACACATGCTTCACACACTCACATACATACATAACCTCTCATACACACACACTCGCATTACAGTTACAGATACACACTCACCTATACACACTCACTCACCTAAGAGGTTGAGCAGTTCTTCATTCACGTGCAGCAGAGTGAGCGAGACCCCTGCCATGTTGAGCGATGTCATGTAGGATCCCACGTATGCCCTGGTAATCAGCACACCCTGACTTTCTGGAACACAGCAACAACAACAACAACAAAATTACACCTGTATACAGCACAGCTTATACGATAGCTTCAGGCTTGTGACTGGCATGAACAGCCAGCTCCCGCCCAGCGTCATGATGAGCATCAGCTTTAGCCAGAAACTGCCCTGAAGGAACGCGCCGATTGGGGAGCAAAGGGGCCCTCTGGTAGTTAAGTCCCCCTAACAGGACAGCAAGGTCCCAATGCAGGTCACATAAAAGGCTTGTGTCCATTTTACACACATCAAATCCCACTTGGAGCCAGTAAACATCCGTGGAACTCTCAGTCAAGTTTGGAGACACTTAAGCAAGACTTTTGTCTGGATGCTGCGCTGACCAGATCCACCCTATGGTACCTTGGAGCTGGTGTGAGCCACGTGCAGTTATTAACACTGTGAACCTCAAACTTACCTAAATAGGAGAAGGCAGATTTGGCCACAACGTTCATCTCCAGACAGGACAACCCTCCCAGGTTGTTCACCACCAGCACAACGTGGTCTCCTGCAGATTCACAACAGTTCACACAGGGTCCTGTCTCACTGAAGGCAACACAGCACCCACACTCTCATCCCCACTCTCCCCGCCCCTCCACCATCACCCCTGCATCCCATCTCCCACACTATCACTCCACCCAGCTCCCGCGCTCCCAGACCTGACCCCTGACCCTGTGCTTCTTACCAGCTTTCAGGCTGAGGTGGGATTCGCTGCTGGGGTCAGTCATGTGATCCATCATTTTGTGCACAGCTTCATCAGCTGACATCATCTGAGAGAGAACCCAGCATATCACATCACTTCACATTACCCCACACCCCAAAACCCATACCAACCCTCGCACCCCAGCCCTCGCACCCCAACTCCAAACCCCTCATCCGAACCCCTCAACCCAAAACCCACACCAACCCCTTTACCCCAACCCTCTCACCCCAACCCTCTCAACCCTCACACCCGAATCCTCGCACCCCAACACCAACTGCCTCACCCCAAAGCCCCTCAACCCAACTCTCTCACATCAACCACATTGTGTCTGAGCGCTCACCTTCATCCTCGCAATGCCAGCCTCACCGTGGATACCTGTAAACACACCACACTGTAACAGCGCTCAGTGGCTCTTTGCCGAACATAAGGGCTCTGTCCTCAGCAAAGAGCGAGGCTGAGATCAGTCACTCAGCCCTGACCAATCGCTTACCCAGTCCCAGTTCCAGCTCATCTGGTTCCAGGTGGAAGGTGGGATTTGTTCCAGGGACACTGCAGGAAGACAGGCTCACTCCAATCGTGCCTGTGAGAGACCAAGAGAGAATTGAGCCTCTGGCAGAGCTGGGTGTCTGTCCGCAAACATCTCTTTGCATTTCATGTCGCCATTTTCATTCCTCTCCAGTGTCCCCTCATCTCCTGAAGCGCAGACAGTTACCAGCATCAGTAACTCAGCAGAGACTGCCTACTGCAAAAAGCAACACTCTCACAAATTGGGACTCAGTCATAGTGAAGAGGGAGATTTACTGTGCCTCTTATCTCGTGCTTTCACTGACCAGGGAGTGTGGACGAAAGGAATGTGGTGGGCAAGTTGAGCTGCACTTACCCAGGTTAGGGAGAACACTTGTTAGTGTTTCTGCAATTTCATCCAGTGATTTCCCCATTTCAGACAGTGCCCCGGCTATCTGCCAAGAGAGAGTTCATGTATTTTTTTAAAACGTTTTTGGTAGCCTGAGTCTGAGCCATCCCTTTGCTTAAGAGTATTCAAACCAAAGTGAGATTTCCATGCATCCCACCTAAACATGGAAATCCCAGAGAAAGATTGTTGGAATAATATTAATAATAATAATCCTTGCATTTGATATAGCGCTTTTCACGTCTTCTAGACGTCTCAAAGCGCTTCACAGAATATACGGAATGGAATGTGCGCTCTCTCTCCCTGGACGGACACATCTGCTTACCTAATTAGGCACAGGTTGGCAAGAGCTACGGCTTGGGGACCCCAGATTGTGCATTGTGGTTACCTGCTGGAATCTAACCAAAGACCATAATATCGCACAGTGCAGCTTCAAAGAAACTCCGCTTAAGAGAAAGTTCAGTCCACGCAAGCACCTTGTGTATGAGCACTGTGCCACACAGTCCCCTCCGTCCTGTTTTCTTCAGTGTAGTGAAGGCGCAGTCTTCTCCGACAACCACCATCTTGACAGGCACACCCTTTGTCCTCATCTCCTCCAGCGCCAGCCCAAAGTTCAGCAAGTCGCCCGTGTAATTCTTCACAATCAATAATACACCAGCTGTGAGAGGACACGGGGGTGAGATAAATATAATAAAAATAATAATAACAATCCTTGCATTCGATATAGTGCTTTTCACGTCTTCTGGACGTCTCAAAGCATTTCACAGAATATCCTGTAAAGTGAATTGTCTGTATATTTGTGGGCGAAACACAGCAGCCAGTTGTGCACGGCAGTGTCCCACAAAACAATTGTGGATTGAAACGACCAATTTAGTATTGTTCTTTTTTCGGGGGATTATTATCAGGTGCGTGGAGTAAAGAAACTTGCCCAAGATTTCACCCTGCTTGGAATCAAACCCAGGTCTCTCACTTGCAAGGCAAGTGCTCTAACAATGCCACAATGACTCCACAATGTACAGTGACTCCACAATGCCCTGTACAGTAACCCTGGGCCTCAGCCAGCCTGACCCCAGTTCTCAGCCATACAGTGACCGCAGCATCTCAGCCAGCATAGTGCTGATTCTGACAAGACATGAGTGTTTGCTGCAATTACAAATATGGAAGTGAAAGATTAAGTTCAGCACATATGTTATAAAAAGCTCCAGTCTTTACTGCTGTCACACATCGTGGGCTATTTATAACTTGTTTCACTTGTATTTTCGAGTTATTGAGAAATACAGAGAGCAAAGTAAACTGGTAAGCGATGTCAAAGTAAATTATATTATCAAGACAATCCAATGGGAAGTACCTGGTGGGTAAAGGCCTAGAGAGGATTGAGGACATCAAGAGATTGGACAATTAAATAGATTGGATGTGCTGTTCAATCAATAGTAATAATCCTTGCATTTGATATAGTGCCTTATCACATCTTCTGAGACGTCTCAAAGCGCTTCACAGAATATACTGTAAGTAAATGGACTAGATTTTATGAGCAAAAGGCTCACTATCATAACCGAATTGGAATTCTAAAGAGAATAGGCAGTTAATTAACAGGAGAAAGGGGACGTGATCTGGGCTTGAGAGACAGCGGATTGTACGTAGTGCAGTAAATCCTACCCATTAGTAATACCCACACCAGGTGCCCTCCAGCCTTACCCGCCTCCGCGTTCACCATGACTTGGATCGCTGCTGTGATACTCTCGGGCGGCGGAGAGGCGAAAACCGCTCCTGCGATGGCACCCGTCAACATTCCCGAACCAACATATCCTGGGCAGAGAAAAGGCACGGATTCTACTGTTACACTTTTTGGGGTCATCTGGGTATCTGATATACTGTACATAGAAACCCATCACCATGATCAGTCAGTGTCTGACATACACAGAAATCCAGCACTGTGCTTAAGTGTGTTCAGGCCAAACCGAGTTCCCCATATATATGCTATCTACACACGGAAATACCCCTGTTTTGGAATGGAATGCACACTCTCACTCTACAACAACAAAATTACACTTGTATAGCATTTTTCTATTTTCCTAATTCCAGAGATGATTAAGATTAGGCTAAAGCAGGCGAGCGCCAAAGCTAGGTGACCTTGGCCAAGTGTGTTTTGAAGGGTAATTGCTGGAGGTTTACCAGCTAAACCGACAGCAAACTTTCTGCTGCTTGCCCTACCCATTATAACTTTGCTGGGTTAATAGGGGCCTAGGTTACTCACAGCCCTCAGGCCTGAGACCCAGGGTACACACAGCCCTTACCAGCATGGGCAGGTTCATGCCCTGACCCTCCGCCTGACAGCAATGCCACCTTGCCCTTTATGTGTGCTAAGTCTGCCCGCACCACCACACGGTGGCCCTTCACCAGCTGAAGCTTCCCGTTGCACGCCACCAATCCTTCCAACGCCTCGTCCACACAGCGCTCCACAGAGTTCAACAACTTCTTTGAAACCTGTGGAGAAATATTGGTGTGAGTGTAAGTGAGCATCGTTTGGCAGCAGAAATACAAGCAGAAAAGGTGGGTAGTGAGAGAAGCGATGGCAGCTTGTTACTAAAAGCAGGGCAAGAGGGCATTGAGGACAGAGGTTACACATTAACTAACTTCCTTCATGGGAATCATTAATAGACGGCAAGTGAAAAACATGCTGAAAGGGCGCATTAGACCGCAGTGAAGTGTAAACTGTTAACCAGCTCAAACACCGCTGACCCAGGGTCACCCCTACACAGGCTCGGTCTGTCTCACTCACTTACACTCTGATCTGCATCTCCTAATAATCCCTTTATTTAATCCAGCATCCTGTCACGTCTTTGACACGCTTTGAAACACATCACAGGCTTTCCTGTGGAGTGCCAGTGACTGTAGCGGCAGCGTTTGAGCATTCATCGTGTTGCTTTTCTATTACCTGCAGTCAGGGACTGAGCGAGTGGGGGGGCTGAGTGTGGTGGGGGCTTGGGAGAAGGGCTGAGGGAAGTGGAGGCTGAGGGGGGGAGCTGGGGGAATGGGGGGGCTGAGGCGCGGGGGGTGCTGAGGGGGTGGGGGGTCTGAGGGGAGGGGCCGGGATAGGAGGGTGCAGAGGCGGTGGAGGGCTGAGGGGAGGGGGGGGCTGATGGGTGTACTGAGGGGTGGGAGCTGAGGGGATTGAAGGGGCTGAGGACAGGGTGGGGGGGGGTGAGGGGTTGGATGGGCTGAGGTGGGAGGGGGTGAGGGCTGAGGTGGGGGGGAGGGGGTGAGGGCTGAGGGGGGGCTGAGGTGGGGGGAGGGGGGGCTGAGGTGGGGGGGAGGGGGGGCTGAGGTGGGGGGGGAGGGGGGGGCTGAGGTGGGAAGAGGGTGAGGGCTGAGGTGGGGGAGGGGGGGCTGAGGTGGGGGGAGTGGGGGCTGAGGTGGGGGGAGGGGGGGCTGAGGTGGGGGGGAGGGGGGCCTGAGGTGGGGGGGAGGGGGGCTGAGGTGGGGGGGAGGGGGGGCTGAGGTGGGGGGGAGGGGGGGCTGAGGTGGGGGGGAGGGGGGGGCTGAGATGGGGGGGAGGGGGGGCTGAGGTGGGGGGAGGGGGGGCTGAGGTGGGGGGGAGGGGGGGCTGAGGTGGGGGGGAGGGGGGGCTGAGGTGGGGGGAGGGGGGGCTGAGGTGGGGGGAGGGGGGGCTGAGGTGGGGGGGGAGGGGGGGCTGAGGTGGGGGGGGAGGGGGGGCTGAGGTGGGGGGGGGGGTGAGGGCTGAAGTGGGGGGAGGGGGGGCTGCTGACAGTGGCTGCTCCTGGTTTTCCTAACTTGAGCTGGATGTGACCACATTAAAAATAAACACACATTGTCAAGTCACTGACAATATCACACATCCGCCACACTCTATACACTGTAACCTGGTCAGTCTGCAAACAGCATCTCCAGATCTAATATATTCAGGATCGCTCTCCCACTCCATGTCTCTGCACTGTATATAGTACACACTGGGGGGGGTGTTACTGTGTGTGTGAGGGAAGGGGGGGGGTCAGTGTGTGGGGAGGGGATGTGTGGGGGAGGTGTGTGGGGGAGGTGTGTGGGGGGGGTGGGGGGGTGTGTGTGTGGGGGGGTGGGGGGGTTGTGTGGGGGGGTGGGGGGGTTGTGTGTGTGGGGGGGGGGGTGTCACTGTGGGTGGGGGGGGTGGGGGTGTGTGTGTGTGGGGGGGTTGTGTGGGGGGGGTGGGTTGTGTGTGGGGGGGGGGTGAGGGAGTGTGTGGGGGGGGGTGGGGGGTGTGTGTGTGGGGGTGGGGGGTGGGGGGGTTGTGTGGGGGGGGTGGGGGTGTGTGTGTGTGGGGGTGGGGGGGTTGTGTGGGGGGGTGGGGGGGTTGTGTGGGGGGGTGGGGGTGTGTGTGGGGGGGGGGGGTGAGGGAGTGTGTGGGGGTGGGTGGGGGGGGGGGGGGGTGTGTGGGGGGGGGGGGGGGTTGTGTGGGGGGGTTGTGTGTGTGGGGGGGGGGGGTGTCACTGTGGGTGGGGGGGGGTGGGGGTGTGTGTGTGGGGGTGGGGGGGGGGTGTATGTGGGGGGGGGGTGGGGGGGTTGTGTGTGTGGGGGGGGGGGGTGTCACTGTGGGTGGGGGGGGGTGGGGGGGGGGGGTGTGGGGGGGTTGTGTGGGGGGGTGTGGGGGGGTGTGTGGGGGGGGGGGGGGTTGTGTGGGGGGGGTTGTGTGTGTGTGTGTGGGGGGGGGTGGGGGGGGGTGTCACTGTGGGTGGGGGTGGGGGGGTTGTGTGGGGCGGGGGTGTCACTGTGTGTGGGGGGGGGGGGGGGGGGGTATATTTTACCTCCATTTTGTTCCTGGTGATTGATGGTCGAAGCTCCGCCCCGTCCTTTCGACAGGCTCCGCCCCAACCAGAGTTGTGAGTGACAGTGAAAGTGAATTAGTGTGTGAGTGACAGTGAGTGTGAGTTAGTGTGTGAGTGACAGTGAGTGTGAGTTAGTGTGTGAGTGACAGTGAGTGTGAGTTAGTGTGTGAGTGACAGTGAGTGTGAGTTAGTGTGTGAGTGACAGTGAGTGTGAGTTGGTGTGTGAGTGACAGTGAGTGTGAGTTAGTGTTGTGAGTGACAGTGAGTGTGAGTTAGTGTGTGAGTGACAGTGAGTGTGGTTAGTGTGTGAGTGACAGTGAGTGTGAGTTAGTGTATGAGTGGCAGTGAGTGTGAGTTAGTGTGTGAGTGACAGTGAGTGTGAGTTAGTGTGTGAGTGACAGTGAGTGTGAGTTAGTGTGTGAGTGACAGTGAGTGTGAGTTAGTGTGTGAGTGACAGTGAGTGTGAGTTAGTGTGAGTGTGAGTGACAGTGAGTGTGAGTTAGTGTGTGAGTGACAGTGAGTGTGAGTTAGTGTGTGAGTGACAGTGAGTGTGAGTTAGTGTGTGAGTGGCAGTGAGTGTGAGTTAGTGTGTGAGTGACAGTGAGTGTGAGTTAGTGTGTGAGTGACAGTGAGTGTGAGTTAGTGTGTGAGTGACAGTGAGTGTGAGTTAGTGTGTGAGTGACAGTGAGTGTGAGTTAGTGAGTGAGTGACAGTGAAAGTGAATTAGTGTGTGAGTGAGTGTGAGTCAGTGAGTGAGTGACAGTGAGTGTGAGTTAGTGTGTGAGTGACAGTGAGTGTGAGTTAGTGTGTGAGTGGCAGTGAGTGTGAGTCAGTGAGTGAGTGACAGTGAGTGTGAGTTAGTGTGTGAGTGACAGTGAGTGTGAGTTAGTGTGTGAGTGACAGTGAGTGTGAGTTAGTGTGTGTGGTGACAGTGAGTGTGAGTTAGTGTGTGAGTGACAGTGAGTGTGAGTTAGTGTGTGAGTGGCAGTGAGTGTGAGTTAGTGTGTGAGTGACAGTGAGTGTGAGTTAGTGTGTGAGTGACAGTGAAAGTGAATTAGTGTCGTGAGTGACAGTGAGTGTGAGTTAGTGTGTGTGAGTGACAGTGAGTGTGAGTTAGTGTGTGAGTGACAGTGAGTGTGAGTTAGTGTGTGAGTGACAGTGAGTGTGAGTCAGTGAGTGAGTGACAGTGAAAGTGAATTGGTGTGTGAGTGACAGTGAGTGTGAGTTAGTGTGTGAGTGACAGTGAGTGTGAGTTAGTGTGTGAGTGACAGTGAGTGTGAGTTAGTGTTGTGAGTGAGTGAGTGTGAGTTAGTGTGTGAGTGAGTGAGTGTGAGTAGTGTGTGAGTGACAGTGAGTGTGAGTCAGTGAGTGAGTGACAGTGAAAGTGAATTAGTGTGTGAGTGACTGAATGAGTTAGTGTGTGAGTGACTGAGTGAGTTAGTGTGGTGAGTGACAGTGAATGTGAGTTAGTGTGTGAGTGACAGTGAGTGTGAGTCAGTGAGTGAGTGACAGTGAAAGTGAATTAGTGTGTGAGTGACAATGAGTGTTAGTTAGTGTGTGAGTGACAGTGAGTGTGAGTTAGTGTGTGAGTGACAGTGAGTGTGAGTCAGTGAGTGAGTGACAGTGAAAGTGAATTATTGTGTGAGTGACAGTGAGTGTGAGTTATTGTGTGAGTGACTGAGTGTGAGTTAGTGTGTGAGTGACAGTGAGTGTGAGTTAGTGTGTGAGTGACAGTGAGTGTGAGTCAGTGAGTGAGTGACAGTGAGTGTGAGTCAGTGAGTGAGTGACAGTGAGTGTGAGTCAGTGACTGACAGTGAAAAGTGAATTATTGTGTGAGTGACAGTGAGTGTGAGTTAGTGTGTGAGTGACTGAGTGGTGAGTTAGTGTGTGAGTGACAGTGAATGTGAGTTAGTGTGTGAGTGACAGTGAGTGTGAGTCAGTGAGTGAGTGACAGTGAAAGTGAATTAGTGTGTGAGTGACAATGAGTGTTAGTTAGTGTGTGGAGTGACAGTGAGTGTGAGTTAGTGTGTGAGTGACAGTGAGTGTGAGTCAGTGAGTGAGTGACAGTGAAAGTGAATTATTGTGTGAGTGACAGTGAGTGTGAGTTAGTGTGTTGAGTGACTGAGTGTGAGTTAGTGTGTGAGTGACTGAGTGTGAGTTAGTGTGTGAGTGACAGTGAGTGTGAGTTAGTGTGTGAGTGACAGTGAGTGTGAGTCAGTGAGTGGGTGACAGTGAGTGTGAGTCAGTGAGTGAAGTGACAGTGAAAGTGAATTATTGTGTGAGTTGACAGTGAGTGTGAGTTAGTGTGTGAGTGACTGAGTGTGAGTTAGTGTGTGAGTAACAGTGAGTGTGAGTTAGTGTGTGAGTGACTGAGTGTGAGTTAGTGTTGTGAGTGACAGTGAGTGTGAGTTAGTGTGTGAGTGACAGTGAGTGTGAGTCAGTGAGTGAGTGACAGTGAAAGTGAGTTAGTGTGTGAGTGACAGTGAGTGTGAGTTAGTGTGTGAGTGACAGTGAGTGTGAGTCAGTGAGTGAGTGACAGTGAAAGTGAGTTAGTGTGTGAGTGACAGTGAGTGTGAGTTAGTGTGTGAGTGACAGCGAGTGTGAGTTAGTGTGTGAGTGACTGTGAGTGTGAGTTAGTGTGTGAGTGACAGTGAGTGTGAGTCAGTGAGTGAGTGACAGTGAAAGTGAATTAGTGTGTGAGTGACTGAGTGTGAGTTAGTGTGTGAGTGACTGAGTGTGAGTTAGTGTGTGAGTGACAGTGAGTGTGAGTTAGTGTGTGAGTGACAGTGAGTGTGAGTCAGTGAGTGAGTGACAGTGAAAGTGAATTAGTGTGTGAGTGACAGTGAGTGTGAGTTAGTGTGTGAGTGACTGAGTGTGAGTTAGTGTGTGAGTAACAGTGAGTGCGAGTTAGTGTGTGAGTGACTGAGTGTGAGTTAGTGTGTGAGTGACAGTGAGTGTGAGTGACAGTGAGTGTGAGTTAGTGTGTGAGTGACAGTGAGTGTGAGTTAGTGTGTGAGTGACAGCGAGTGTGAGTTAGTGTGTGTGACAGTGAGTGTGAGTTAGTGTGTGAGTGACAGTGAAAGTGAGTCAGTGAGTGACAGTGAGTGTGAGTTAGTGTGTGAGTGACAGTGTGAGTTACTGAGTGAGAGTGAGTTAGTGGGTTATTGACAGTGAGTTAGTGACAGTGAGTGAGTCAGTGTGTGAGTGTGAGTTAGTGAGTGATAGTGAGTGATTGTTAGTGACAGTGAGTGTGAGTTAGTGCGTGAATGACAGTGAGTGTGAGTTAATGGGTGAGTTAGTGACAGTGAGTGTGAGTGACAGTGAGTGCGAGTTGGTGAGTGAGTGTGAGTTAGTGTGTTATTAACAGTGAGTTAATGACAGTGAGTCTGTGCGTGAGTGTGAGTTAGTGAGTGACAGTGAGTGTGAGTTAGTGACCATGAGTGTGTTAGTGTATTATTGACAGTGAGTTAGTGACACTGAGTGAGTTAGTGCACTAGTGACAGTGAATGTGAGTTAGTGAGTGAGTGACGTGAAAGGAGCTCTATAAATGTAATTTTGTGGTTGTTGCTTGTTGTTGATGAATGTGAGTTAGTGAGTGAGTGATAATGAGTATGAGAAGGGAGGGAGGGAGGGGGAGGCTGAGCCACAGGCTGGGAGTAAGAATAAATTTGAGAATGGTGCAGGAATGGATGAGAATTGCAGAGAGCAATCATCTTAACACAATCAGAATTTTAACAGAGATTTATTGAGACGTACACACACACACACACACTCATATTGACACACATATACTCACACACTCGCTGACACACACTGACAACCACAATCATACACACTCACACACTGTAGATCCACACACATACACAACAGATACTCAGACACACACTGTCACACAAACACACTGACAGACTCACTCCCACACACACACACTAATAGACTCACTCCCACACACACATACACCACAACAGACTCACTGACACCTAGACACACAACCACAAAGATACATACTTTAGGCATAAAGGCATAAAGCCAGACATTGACAAACACACGCGGACACTCAGACTTAAAGAGAAAGACAGACAGACAAACTGGCACACAGTTTGGCACACAAACTGACACACACAGAAACACAGAGATACATGTTGACACACCCAGACACAATGACAGTTACACACACACACACACAAAGTGAGATAGGCTCTGTGTGCTGATGTGACCCAGAGTGCAGACTCCCAGTGGTAGAAGGTTTAACAGCCCATTAAACGGCCAGGCCGCTGGCTGGGGGCTCCCACTCACTCCTCCGCCTGCTCAGCAAAACGCCTCTCACACAGGCTGAGAGCGTGATGGACAAACTGATACTGTTCAACCGTCTGAATCATTCCCCCCCTGAGAGAGAGAGTGAGCGAGAGGGAGAAAGAGATGTAGCATCACACGCGCACACATTGCAACAACAACAACAACAACCAATGCCATTTACACAATGCCTTTTATGTCAGGGGGACATCCCAAGCCGTTGCAAAGTCAGAGATTTAGACACGAGCAGGGGCATGAGATCACAAGGAATGGAGGGCAGGGAGAGTGGGGGTAGGAAGTCGAGCGAAGGCACGATCGAAGGGGAGCACTCTGAAAGAGGCAAAGGAGGGAGCAAGGCAAAGGGCCTGTGTAATGGGAGTCCCAAAGGGTGGAGGTAGAGAGGCTGGAGGCTCAGCCACCAATGGTGGAGGAGGGATGGGCAGGGAACATGAAGCAGGACGTGAAGAGCCTCCTGAGCAGAGCAGAGGGAGCGGACAGGTCTTATATGGTGTTAGCAGATCACAGAGGTTAGGAGGAGCAAAGTCGTGGAGGGCTTTGAAGGTTGAGGACGAGGATTTTAAACTATCCTCTGGGAGATGGAGAGTCAGTGCGGCTAGGCAAGGGTGGGGTTGATAGGGTCACGGAGCCTGGTGCGAGAGAGCACATGAACCGCAGAGTTCTTGATGATCTGCAGCTTGTGGGGGGAAGAGTTGGGAAATCCGACAAGCAGGGAATTGGCGTAGTCAACCCGGGTGTGATGAATGCACGTATGGAGAAGCCTGAGAGGAGAGGCAGTGGTGGAGCCGGGCGATGTTGTGGATGAGGCGAAGGCAGAGCGGGTCACGGCACGGATGTGGGATAGAATATAGATATTAAAAAGGGGACGGGCAAGGCCAGAGCCCTGAGGAACCCCTCCTGTGACGCACTGTGACACAGCATCATACACACACACATTGTAACACAGCGTGACACACACATTGTAACACAGCGTCACACACACACACTGATGCAGTGTCACACACACACACACACTAATGGTGTCTCACCTGTCTATGCGGAGCTGACAGGCTGTTCTCAGGATATCCACCACTGCAGCATTCTTCAGCTCCACGTAACAGATGCTGGTGGCAATGAAGCAACCAGTCCGTCCAATACCAGCACTGTAACAGTGAGAGGCAGTCACTGACCTCTCCTCACACACCCCTCAAACATAAACTGTGTGACAGGCGGTGAGGGTGACAGGCGGTGAGGGTGACAGGCGGTGAGGGTGTCGGGAGGTGAGGGTGTCGGGCGGTGAGGGTGAAGGTACCTGCAGTGCACTATCAGGGGGCTGTGGTTGGCACTGGCTGCCCCCTCTCGCCCGCTGTCTGGCTGCCTCCACCTCCTGTACCAGCTGCAGGAGGGGCCGTGCATTGTCTGGGGTTTTCTGGTCTGGCCACGAGGTGTACCAGTAATGTCTCATACAGCGTTCCTCCCCGCCAGCCTACACACACACACACACACACAACGCATGTCATCACAGCCTGCACACAATACCACAACTTGCACTGATATAGCGACCTCCGCACAGAGTAGTGTCTCAGATCTCTTGACAAACGTCACCACAGCCTGAACACACAACATACATCAGTGCAGGGCATGTAGAGCAGCGTGTGGTGGTGTTGGCGGGGGGGGTGGGGGGGTGGGAGAAGGTGGAGGAACAGTGAAACTCACCCTGAGTGTGAGCAGACGTAGGTTGTAATCCTCCTCACACAACTCCTGGGTCACAGTCACCTCCACTTCCCCGTACAGACCCCGTCTGGCTGGCCAGTACACTGTGCACTTCTATAATTACACACGTACACACTCAGTCCTGAGCAAGACTCTGCAGTTACCTCACCCACTTGGGC
Organism: Hydrolagus colliei; assembly: GCA_035084275.1. Lineage (NCBI taxonomy): Eukaryota > Metazoa > Chordata > Chondrichthyes > Chimaeriformes > Chimaeridae > Hydrolagus > Hydrolagus colliei. Next base: position 11,944,063 of record CM068757.1, on the reverse strand, counting down.
TCTAACCCAGACACTGTCACTGACCTGGGAGTGTGGACTCTCAGAGTAGAGGGAGCTACCCTCTTAATCTTCATCATAGAGGGGCTGAGGAACCCTTCCCCACACCCCTGCTCCTTGCCTCCATGCCCACTCCACACTGCCCCACCCCCTGCCCTCTGCCCCTTGCCCCTGGAGGTGGCATTGCCAGGCCGGGCTGACCAGTGACACACTCCTCTCCTCCATTACCTCGTTCCTCTCCTCCAGGTTTGTGATCATCACCACGATGGAACAGCGTTCCTGCCACACCAGCCGCCAGAAATCACACACAGTGCTCATCGTGGGGCCCTGTGTGGCAATGTACACCTTCTCCTCCCCACCGTAACCCTGCAACATAACCACACAGCAACCACCACAGTCACTCCTCACTGTGAGTGTATGTCTCAGTGTCGGTGAGTGTGTGCACAGCACAGTGTGTGTTGTATTTGTGTACAGTGTTAATGTACAGTGCGGGTTTGAGGGGAGAGTGTAACATACCTGCAGGATCACACTTACCCGGATGTAGTTGGCATTGATGTAAGAACTGAGAGGGTCTTCACTCTCCGTAATCAGCTGCACTCTGCTGTGAGGATCTGAAAACACACACATACATATACACACGATACAGGTAGTGACTGATAATATGACACAGAGTGACGGGGGGGGGGGGGGCGTGGGCTCCGTGACGGGTGGGCGGTGACGGGGGGAGTGGGCTCAGTGACCGGGGGGAGTGGGCTCAGTGACCGGGGGGAGTGGGCGGTGGGGGGAGTGGGCTCAGTGACGGGGGGGGGGTGGTGGGCTCAGTGACAGGAGGAGTGGGTGGTGGGGGGGGTGTGACTCGCTAACACTTACTGGGGAGAATGGTCTTGTAACGGTTTTTCAGTCCAAAGCCAGGAATATCAAACTCTTTTGGATCAGTAAAATTCATGGGAATTTCCTGCGGATCAGATCAGTGAGAGGTCCGTTACTAGTAGTCAACCCTTCCCTCCCTCCATCCGTCCCCACCTCCCTCCATCCGTCCCCACCTCCCTCCATCCGTCCCCACCTCCCTCCCTCCCTCCCTCCCTCCCTCCCTCCCTCCCTCCCTCCCTCCCTCCCTCCCTCCCTCCCTCCCTCCCTCCCTCCCTCCCTCCCTCCCTCCCTCCCTCCCTCCCTCCCTCCCTCCCTCCCTCCCTCCCTCCCTGTGTAACCTCCACACCCACCAGGCCCCATCCCCATGCACCCCCCACCCCCTGCTCTATGAGTGATGGTGTGAATGGGTAGTGACCGCATCGTGTGTGGGAGCGGGTCTGGGGGGAGTGTAGAGAACATGGATACCGTGGGAAATGGGCTCGTGCCTCTTTGCCCCCCCAACCTCCTCCCCCATCCCCCCCCTCCCCACTCCCCATCGCCGCCTCTTGCCAGGTGTCTCCTCACCAGGAACTCGGCTTGCAGAGCCTCCGTGTCGAGGGCACGCTGGTGCAGCTCGTGTGGGGTCAGTAAGCGGCTGGCGCTCTGAAGGTATTGGTGGGCGTCCTGCTCCCTGGACGGCAAAGCCCCCGCCTCCCCGCACCCCAGAGGGCACATGTCCAGTGTCAGAGACACATTCGACCCTCTCCTGCGGAGAAACAGGGAGATTACAACAAAAAAACACACACACAACACAGACCCACCGCCCACCCCCCCAACACACAGACACACACACACACATAACAACACACACAGCATCCCCCACCACCAACACATACACAGCAATACACAGCTCCCTACCCCATCCACCCAGACACATACACAATTCCCCCCTCCCCCACACACCAAAACACAATTGTCCCTCCCCCACCATACACACACACAGTGGTCAGCTGATATCTGACACCCACAGAAACCCAATATGGTGGTTGAGTGTGCGAGGCATAATGAGAATGTTAGGGCAGTATGTGTGTGAGGCATGTGTGCAAAGCGTGTGAATTTGATTGTGAGTGGCTTGGTTTGCATGTATGTGAAGCTGTGTGCAAGGTGTGGTTTGAGAGGTGAGTGTGAAGTGTGTGTGCGAGGTGTGAGAGTTGTGTGCGAGGTGTGGTGAGTGTGAGGGTGAATGTGTGGGGTGTGTGTGAGGTGCAGTGAGTGTGAGGTGTGTGGGCGAGGTGTGGTGAGTGTGAGGGTGAGTGTGTGGGGTGTGTGTGAGGTGCAGTGAGTGTGATGTGTGTGCACGAGGTGTGGTGAGTGTGAGGTGCAAGGCGTGGGCTTCTGCGATATCCACCGCTCCTGAAGTCCGACAGGTTTGACAGCCAGAGTTGACTGATCGGCTGAGTCGAGTGAGTGTTCGGAACTGAGGTCTGGGCTGGGGTCCAGGCTGGGGTCTGGGGAGATGGGTTGGTGGCACTCCTCGCCCTCAGGCCACTGGCAGTAGATGACGGAGGGCTGGCGGCTGACTGCCACCCCACCCGGCTCTGAGCCGCAGCCAAACACCACCATCTTCACACAGTATAGGATCTAAGAGAGAGACTCTCATCAGAGATTAGCGATTCACTCACACTCACACGTATACATACATGCACTATATTCACTCACACACATACATACTCACTCACTCACACACAACCACTCACATGCACTGCATTCACATATATTTTCACTCTCACACACACACCATCACGCTGTGTGTGCGCTTATATGTGCTGTGTGTGCACTGTGTGTGTACTGTGTGTGTGGTGTGCTGTATATGCGATGTCCTCCCAACGTGAAAGATGCAATACAAATGTAATTTTGTTATTGTGTGTGTGCTTTGTGTGTTGTATCCTGTGTATGGTGTCCTGTGTATGTGGATGGTGTATGAGTATGTGTATGGTGACCTGTGTATGTGTATAGTATGCTATTTATGTGTATGTCTATGGTGTGCTGTGTATGTATATGGTGTGTTATGTATGTGCAGGGTGTGCTGTGTATGTATATGGTGTTTTGTATTGTGTGTGTGTGGTGTGCTGTGTATATGTATGTATATGGTGTGATGTGTATGTGTGTATGGTGTGCTGTGTGTTGATGACCTCACCCCAGAGCCGGTCAGCACAGTTGCCAGTATAGCGATGGCCAGCAGAGGGCAGCAGCAGTGAGTACCCCACAGCTCCAGCGGCAGATACTCCTGTGGGTACATTACACAGTGTGTTACACAATGTATCACATAGGGTTATATAATGTAATATAATGTATCACACAGTGTAATAATAATCCTTGCATTCGATATAGAGCTTTTCATGTCTTCTAGACGGCTCAAAGTGCTTCACAGAATATACTCTAAAGTGAATTGGAGTGTATATTTGTGGGCAAAACGCAGCAGTCAATTGCGCACAGCAGTGACCCACAAACAGTCTTGGATTGAAATGACCAATTTATTATTGTTTGTTTTTTTGAAAGATTGTTATTAGGCATGTAAGGAGAGTGCACTAACCACTGAGCTGCAGGATTCCAAATGTCCCATCATGAAAGGTAACAGGTCGAGCAGGTAACATGTGGGATGCGAAGTTAACTCTTTTGATGTTTGGCTTGATTTATCATATAGTGTTACACAGTATCATACAACAACAACAACTATATAGCACCCTCCACGCAGAGTAACATCTCCGAGTGCTTAACAGTGGCTGAGCTTGTTCCATCCTTAGGGTGTTAGGATCTAGTGACTGGAAACGCCACCTGCGATGATGGAGTGGAGGGTGCGAGGGACGAGCGGAGGAGCCAGGTGGGAGTGAGGTGTTAGGGACTGAGGAGGTCGGAGAGGGAGGGAGGTGCCAGGGAGTGAAGAGGTTTGAACACGAGTGTGACGATCTTGAAGTCCATCCATTTGGTGATGGGAAGCCAGTGGAGCCAGAACTGGTGAGATGTGGGTAAGGAGTTTGGTCTGGGTCAGTATGCAGGCAGCAGAGCTATGAATGAGCTGGATCTTTTGAATAGTGGAGCTGGGGAAACTGCCGAGGAGTGTGTTGGTTTAATCCAAGCGGGAGGTGACAAACACATGTATGAGGGTTTTGGCTGCATTTTGAGGGATTTACGGTCGGAAGAAGGCAATGTGGTGGTAGAGGAAGGTGGTCCTGGTCAGGGACCAGATGTGGGGGAGGAAAGTTCAGTGAGTCTGAGAGGTTGAGGAGTGAAGATGTTGATGGGAGCCAAGGAATATGGTTTCTGTCTTGTCCACATTCAGCTGCAGGAAGTTTGCACTCATCCCTCCCTGATGTCTGCCAGACAAGCTGATAGAACATTGGTAGACCTGGAGTTGGTACTGGAGGACGCAAAGTAGATTTGTGTGTCCTCTGCATACAGGAGCAAGTTTACCTTGTGTCTGTGGATGGTATCACCCAGAGGAAGCATATAGATAAGGAATAGAAGAGGCTCAAGGATGGAACCTTGGGGTACCCAACAGGTGACCAGGCAAGGGTGGAAGGAGAAACCATTTACCAAGATGAAATGGAAATGGTTGGTAAAGTATGACTTGAACCATACGAGTGAAATCCCACTAAGGGAGGAGAGACAGTGGAGGAGGATGGTGTGGTCGACTGCAGCGAACGCAGCAGTGAGTTCGGCGGAGAGTGATAAAACATTTTTTCTTTTAAGCAATTATTACACCCTGAAAAGCAATTCGGCAATTGACTTAACAACTGGGTTCCTTACTTACTGTTACATAGAGGTATATGGAGTAAAGAGACTTGCCCAACATTTCACCATGCCTGGAAATTGAAACCAGGTCCTCTCACTTGCGAGGTGAGTGCTCTAACCACTAAGCTACAGGACTCAACATATTTGTGCCTGCGTATATACACGTGTATGTGTGCCTGTCTCAGTCTCCCTCCATACAGTGTTAACTGCATGTATCGTACAATTATACAATGTGTCATAGGGGGATCAAGAGCAGGGGGTGGGGGGAAAGGAAGGAGACATGGTAAGATGCTACGCAAGGATAATTACAGTCAGTCAGACAGCCAGAGACGCAGGTGGAGTCATACGTACAGATGTACGGGATTATACAGAGAGACGGACGGATGGACAGATAGGCTGAAAAAGTATTGTGTTACTCACCAGGCTGTGAGACAGGACACAGGCCAGGGCGCTGAAGCTGAGAGTACGGTAGACAGTCCGCAGCCAAGCCCAGCGTCTTGAGGGAGGGCACGGCTCAGCACTCAGTGTGGCCATCCTCCCAGGGTTAAGCAGACCTGGGGATGAGAGCCTGGCACACACAGGGTTAAACAGGGCTGGGGTGAAAGCTTGGCACACATAGGGTTAAGCACACAAAGGGGGTAAGCGCCTGGATCACAAAAAGTTAAGCGGATCTGAGAGCTTGGCACACACAGGGTTAAGCAGAGCTGGAGGTGAGAGCTTGGCACACACAGGGTTAAGCAGAGAGGCACACATAGCGCTCAGCATCACTGCCACCATCACTGAGAAGAGAATAATTCAGGGATTTTTACCCAACAGCGGCCGCCGGCAGCTCCTGATGGCAACACTTCTCTCTCAGCCTGGGAGCCGGGGCCGCTGTGAGCCAGAGAGAGAGAGCCCCAGGCTCACCTCAACCGCTCAGCAAGCCTCAACTCCCCGTCTGACAGCCACCGCCTCCTGCTGCCTTTCTCTCTCTCTCTCTCTCCTCCCCCACCCAACCTTGCTCTATCTCCCCCTCCTCTCTCTCTGTAGCTTTGATTGACATCCACCCTACACACACACACACACAGATACACACAGACAAGGGCTGCCTGGAGAGGAACAAAGCTCGAAATTAATATCAGAGAGAGAGATATTGGAATACAGAGAGAAACTGGGAGAGAAAGAGACATCGGGAAACAGAAATGTTTTGTTTGATCTGACACACGCAAAAACCCATCCCCATGCTTAGAGTCTCCAAACCAAGCTGAGAATTCCCACCTGCACATAGAAATCCCAGGGATGCATTGTCGGAATGGAATGCTCACTCTCTCCCTGGAGGGACACATCCTGCTTACCCAATTCCCCTGAGTATTTGGTGCAGGTTGGCAAGAGCTAAGGCTTGGGGGGACCCCAGAATGTGTGTTGGAGGTAACTGCTTAAGTCTAACCAGCTAAAAACCACATAACTTGCCTGGCAAGCATCCCCGCTGCTTGTCCATGTTGTCGCCTCCCTTCCCATTAGGGATTTGGCTGGCAGGGTGTACAGGAACTGAGTGGAAGGAATTCCTACCTCTAGTGACTGGACTGCCCTTCCAGGTCCTGCCGATGAGCAAGGCTGTGCTATCATCAGCGATGGCCTGAATTACTACGGACTGCCCAGAGGGTTGAGAGACCATCACTGAGGGTGGACTCAATTCTGAAATTCCGTTGCCAAAGAAGGAAACCCTGGTTACCTGCCCCCCCCCACTCCCTCCACCCAACCAGGGGTTTCCATGTTATTCCTGTACAGTAGTGGTAGGTAAACTTGCCTCTTAAGGGAGAGGACCCTGGTTCGCTTTCTGAGCAGGGCAAAACCTTAGGTAAGTTTGCTTTACTCCACACGCCTGTTTACCTAATGGTAAGTAGGAACACAGTCGTTGATTGGCAGATAGCTTTCTGGGGGTAATGATCCCTGCAAAAATATGTAAATTAATTAAAAAAGAAGAATTTGTTCATCAAATCCACAACTGTTTGTGGGACGCTGCTGTGCGCAATTGCCCGACGGGCTTCAACCACAAAATATACAGTCCATTCACTTTACAGCATATTCTGTGAAGCGCTTTGAAATGTGCGAAGATGTGATAAAGCGCTAAATCAAATGCAAGGATTGTTATTATTTTTATTGTCAGGCACCCAGCTGATCATAGTGTCCATATGTGTCAGACACGGTCTGATCATGGTGACTGTTTGGGCATAGGAATTTGTAGAATCATAGAATCTCACAGCACAGAAGGAGGCCATTTGGTCCATCATGCCTGTGCTGGCTCTTTGAAAGATTCCCCCCTGTATTCACCTCATTGCCCTGTTTTTTTTCTTCCTTTTAAGTCCCTATCTAATTCTCTTTTGAATGCTATTATCAAATCTGCTTCCACCACCCTATCAGGCAGTGCATTCCAGAATGTAACAAACTCTCTGGGTAGAAAAGAATTCTCATCTCCCCCAATGGTTATGTTCCAATTATCTTAAATCTGTGCCTTAATTATTCAAAATTATGCAGGGAATCGATAGGGTGAACAAGGAGAAAATATTACCACCGGGATGGGTCAGTATCCTGAGGACATCGATTTAAAATAATTGTAAAGAGGAAGGTGAGGAGAAATGTTTCACACAGCAAGTTGTAATATATTGCCTGAAAGGTTTGGTGGAAGTCGATTCGATAACAACTTTTAAGCGAGAAGTAGATAATTATTTGGGGAGGACAAGTTTGCAGGACTATGGGGCGAGTGGGATTGATTTAGATAGTCCTTTTCAAAGTGCTGGCACAGACACGATGAGCCGAACAGCCTCCTTCTGTGCTGTATAATTTTATGATTCTATGTCCTCTTGTTACTGACCCACCCACCAATGGAAACAGTTTCTTGTATCTACTCTATCAACATCTCTCATGTTATTCATACTGAATAACTGAAGTCCCTTCACGCCTGGCATCAATCTGGTAAATCTTCTTTACACCCTCTCCAAGGTCCTGAAATCTTTATTAAAGTGCGATGCCCAGAATTGGACACAAACTCCAGCTAAGGCCTAACCAGCGATATGTAAAGGTTCAATATAACTCCCTTGCTCTTATACTCCATGCCTTAATGTTATTTATAAAGCCAGTGCTTCAATACACTTTTTGTAAAAAAAACAGCTTTGTCAACTTGTCCTGTCACCTTCAAAGATTTGTGTATGTGAACTGCCAGATCTCTGCCCCTTTACAATTGTACCGTTTACCTTATATTGCCTGTCCTCATCCTCCTCCCAAAATGCATTACATCACACTTCCATTTGCCCTTTGTCTGCCCATTTCACTACCCTGTCTGCCCTGCAGTCTGCTACTATCCTCCTCATGTTTACTACATTTCCAGGTTTTGTATCACCCGCAATTTTTTTAATTTTGCTCCCTCAACCAAGGTTATTAATATGTATTAAAAAGAGAAGTGGTCCTAATATCAACCCCTAGGGGACACCACTATATACCTCCTTCCAGTCTGAACAACAACTGTTCACCACTACCCTCCGCTTTTTGTCTCCCGGCCATTTTGATCCAGGCTGCCACTATTTCCTCTTTTGAAATGCCTTTGAAAGTGCATACACACCACATTAACTGCGATATCATCACCAACCCTATCGGTTATTTCATCGAAGAACTCAATCAAGTTAGTTTTATATGATTTGCATAAGCGTTGGCTGTCCTTATTAACCCATGTTTTGCAAGTGACAATTTTGTCCCGGATTATGGTTTCATCCCTCTCCCCTTTTGTGGACAAGCTAGATATATATCATTTACAACCCTTTGATAGTCCTCTGGCACCACTCCCATATTGAAGCAGGATTGAAAGATTCTGTTGTTTCCACCCTAACGTCCCTCAGCATGGGTCAGTCTTGTGACTTGAGATCAACAACAACAAGAACAACAATAAAATTACACTTGTATGGTACCTTTCACATCAGGAGGAATGTCCCAAGGTGCTGGACAGTCACTGATTCAGACCCGAGCTGAGGACGGAGGGGGAGGGAAGGGGGTGATTAGGAGTTGCCAATGGTTCCATCAAAAAGGAGAGTCTTGAGGAAAGACTTGAAGGAGGCGGGAGGGGACGAGGTGAAGGGACTGCGGGATGGAGTTCCAGTGGTTGGGGGCAGAGTGGCTCGCTGGCCAATGGTGGGGAGGGTGGGTCAGGGGACATGGAGCCTGCTGAGCAGAGGGGCGGGCAGGTTGGTAAGGGGATAGGAGGTCGCAGATGTAGGGTGAGGGTGAGGCGAGGTTGTAGAGGGTTTTAACTCGACTAGGATTATGAATTGGATCCTCTGGATGAAGGGGAGCCAAAGGAGTCGGGCGAGGATGGGGGAGATGGGTCACGGAGTTTGGAACGTTAGAGGACAGAGGCTGCAGAGTTCTGGATTATCTGCAGCCTGTGGAGGGAGAAATTGGGATGGTCGACCAGCAGGGCATTTGCATATTTGAGCCGGTACGTAATTAAGGCGTGAATGAGGGGTGCAGCAGCTTTGGGAGTGAGGTAGTGGCAGAGTCGGGCAATGTTGCTGAGATGGGGACAGGCAGAGCGAGTTATTGCTTGGATATGGGGGAGGAAAGACAGTTGAGGGTCAAACAAGACACACCTAGGTTCCTGACTGGCATGTTGAGGTTGAATGTGCAACCGTGGAGGTTGATGCTGCCAGAGCCTGATGCAAGAAAGCTCTGGCACGAGCCAATCAGTAGGGCCTCTGTCTTGTTGACATTCAACTGTAAAAAGTTAGTTCTCATCCAGGACTTGATGTCTGACAGACAATCTGTCAGGACAGTGGTAGTCCTAGAGTCAAGGGTAGAGGCAGAGTGATAGAGTTGGGTGTCATCCGCAAACATGTCAAAGTTAACCCCATGTCTGCGGATGGTGTCACCGTGGGAGCATGTAGATGTTGAAAAGTAAGGGGCCAAGGACAGACCCCTGGGGGATGCCACAGGTGACAATGTAATAACAACAGCAGATGTGGCCAAGTGTCAACAACTCAACAGCCCAATGCTGCAGCCCAACATCCACTCCACCAGGGGACAGCCAGGGGAGGGGGAGGGGTGGAGGGGGTGAGACCAGTTGGGATGTTAATGAGAAGCCAGGGACAAATATAACTCAACCTCAGACCTTCAATCTGTGTTTACCCTCAGTTTAATCAATATCTCATTATGTAACATTGCACTTCACCGGCTATGACCATCACACATCAGCTGTGAACACACTCTGTGAGGTGAACGCCCAGGTCAGGCCAATCACTTTCATCCAGCCCAAGAGCCAGCTAGACTAACCCCCACCACCCAAACCCCTCCAGGTGAGTGTAAAGATCTATGAAGCTGTGGCAAAGGCAGGCGGTTTTCCTGGCCAACACTCTCCTGATAATCAGATCTTCAACACACACCTACTGAGGAGTTTGCTGCTCAGTTTGCCTAAAAAAAATCACTCAATCATAACAATTATTATGTAATAATTATGTAATAATTATTAACAATTATTACATGGCAAAGCTCCCCACAGAGAATCACTCTCAGCCACACACACAGTTCACTACAGCAACATCCATACAGCACCTTTCAGGGGTGTCATTGCTAATATCAGCCTGTGGACGTCTTCCTGATGGGAAAGGCGCTATACAAGTGTTATTTTATTGCTGTACAGAGATGGCACTGCTAAAAGGGGTGTCATAGAATCGTAGAATTATACAGCACAGAAGGAGGCCATTCAGAACATTGTGTCCGTGCAGACTCTTTGAAAGAGCTATCCAAATTATTCCCACTCCCCTGCGCTCTCCCCATAGCCCTGTAAATGTGTCCTCCATAAATATCTACCTACTTCTCTCTTAAAAGTTGTTATCAAAATCAAAACCAGTGCCACTGCTAATATCAGATAATATAGAGATCACAAGGAAGGGACAGTCACAAGTTTGCACCCGAGCTGAGGGTGTATTCAGAAGGCGTGGGGCCAAATCGGGGTGGGTGGGGGCTGGGGGGGGTGACCAAAGGCCTTGATATAACAACAATAATCCTTGCATTTTGATACAGCACTTTTCAAGTCTTCTAGACATCTCAAAGCACGTCACAGAATACTCTGGAAAGTGAATTGACTGCATATTTGTGGGAGAAATGCAGCTGTGTCCCACAAACAGTCATGAAGTGAAGTGACCAATTTATTATTGTTGTTTTTTCCTTGAGGAATTATTATCAGGCATGTGGAGTAAGGAAACTTGTCCAAGGTCTTGCCTGTCAGAAATCAAACCCAGGTTTCTTGCTTGCGAGGTGAGTGTTCTCACTGAGCTACAGGACTGAGCTATATGGACCTTAAAGGAGGGGAGGCAAAGGGTGAAGCAAAGGGTGGTGTTCCAGAGGATGGGAGCAGAAAAGCTGAAGAGCTGACTGCTGATGATTGGACTGGCAGGGCAGGGGTCTTGGAGCTGTCACACAGGGAGGGAGATGCAATGCTTGGGTAGGATCTAAAAGTGAGGACAAAGTGATACAGAGAAGCTATTTCCCTTGGTGGGGGAATCCAAAGCAAAGGGATATAGGCTTAAAATTGGAACCAGGCCATTTAAGAGTGAAATCATGAAGCATTTTTTCCACTCAAAGGGTGGTAGAAATCTGGAATTCTCTCCTCCAGAAGGATCAATTCACACCTTTAACAGTGAGGATGATAGTTTTTTTGTAGATCAGGGTATTAATGTGGGGAGAAAGCAGGAAATTGGAATTGAAAGGAATAGTTGAGGTCCAGATCAGCCATGATCTAATTAAATGGCAGAACAGGCTCAAAGGGCTGAATGGCCTACTCCTGTTCCTATGTTCCTAGAAAGACGATCTTGAACTCTATCCTTTTAGTCTGGAAACAGATGTGGAGTTAGTATCCTCTGGGGGAAAGGCAGGCCAGTGGAGCTGGGCGAGGGGAGATGTGGTGATGGAGGCAGGAAATGTCATAAAGGTGGAGAGAGCTGAATTAGTCTGGAAACAGATGTGGAGTTAGTAGGTTAATTCAGGGTCAAACAAGAAGCCAAGGTTACGGACTGACTCATTGAGGTAGTGTGTGTATCCATGAATGATAATGCTGTCAGCACCTGAGGTGTGGAGGCAGAGGGATAGAGTTGGGTGTCATCTGCATAATTTTGGAAGTTAACTCCGTGCATCAGGATGACATCCCAGAGTCTGCCCCCTCCCCCCCCCACCTGAGCCCCTCCATCCCACAGTCCCTCTGCATAGTGACCTGGGAACCTTACCATCACTGCTTTGCAGTTTCATTGGACACAGTGTAAAGCACTATATTTTGTTTGTACAGTACGTACAGTACTTATGTGGAAGGTCTTTGTTTACGAAGCTGCAGTTCCAGCGGTGAATGTTATGCAAAGCAGTAGCTGAGGTTGTGGAAAGTATGTAAATGTGACTGTGGAGATACGATCAAATCCTAGGTCATACATTGCAGGACTATTTGACACCTCACGTCACTCTTTAATCTGATTTCACAAGGTACCTGTATTTGCTTCCATTGTCACCGGCAGATAGCTGAGGAGCTCAGTAATCACCTCATCAACCGTCATCACCTGCACTGCTTTCCTGGTTAGATATTTACAAACTTTTCAGTCATCTGACACCTGATATAACTGCTCAGTTAGCTGATCTCAGCCATAGACTCTGAGAGATTATACGCATAGGCTGTAAACACAGGCTGCGCACACTGAGCGACTGTACACACTGAGACGGTACACACTGAGCAACTGTAAACGCTAAGCGACTGTACACATTGACTGAGTGACTGTACACTGAGACGGTATATGCTGATAGACTACACACTGAGACTGTACACACTGAGAGATTGTAAACACCGAGAGTTTGTACACACTAAGACTGTGAATACTGTAGTTAACAAGAGACACGGGTTTGATTCTCAAGCAGGGCGAAACGTTAGGCAGCTTTCCTTACTCCACATGCTTCTGTTTACCCGGTAGTAAGTAGGAATCCAGTTGTTAGTCAATTGGTGGATCGCTTTTCTGGGGGGAATAATTCAGAAAACACAATGAATTGGTCACTCAATCCATAAATGTTTGTAGGAAATTGCTGTGTGCAATTGGCTGCAGCCTTTCACTCACAAAATATATAGTCAATTCACTTTGCGATATATTCTGTGAAGCGCTTTGAGATGTGATAAGGAGCTAAATCAAATGCAAGGATTACTCTAACAGCCAGCGACACATGCAAAGCTGGATTGGAGGCTTGACAAGGGAAAGGTGGTGTGTGTGGTGGAGGTGTAAGTGTGTGATCAGTGTGCAAAGCTGTTTGGTGAGTGTATTAGGATGCGTGAGTGAGTGTCAGGTTTGTGAATGAGTGTGTCAGGAGTACCATGTAGTGTGAGTGAGTGAGTGAGTGAGTGGGTGGGTGAGTGAGTGAGTGGGTGGGTGAGTGAGTGAGTGAGTGAGGGAGGGAGGGAGGGAGGGAGGGAGGGACAGGTGTTGTTAGTGAGCGTGTCAAGCTGTGTGTGTGTGAATGTTTCAGGATGTGTGAGCGAGTGCGTCAGGTAAGTATGTGACCACCCAGAGACTGTATGAATCGGACACAAGGAATGAGGAAGTCGGTGTGAATGAGCTGCACTGACCGGTTTGCCCACTTTGTGGTCTTGGGTTTCACCTTCTGTAAATGGAAACTGGTTTGCATCTTTTAGAGCAGAAAGTAGTGTTATTCAAAGCGAATCCGAGCCTTGCCTCAGAATAGCATCTCGTCAGACATGGCTGCCCAAGCGTCAAAAACAAACAGAACATGTTAACCTCTGGAGCACACACGTTAGGCAATCTCTCTGACTACTTCCTTCACTCCCCGCATCCCAGCTCTCTCCCCCCCCCCCCCCCCCCCCCCTCTCTCAGATTATGTAACAGTGTCACTGTTAATATCAGACTATATTGAAGGATCACTGGGAACACAACAACAGATTGGATTTACACATTGCTCACATTATCATGATAATCATACCTGAATTTCATATCTGTAGCACTTCACCACGAAGTCGGGGATGTCTCAAAGCGCTTCACAGAGTATACTGTAAAGTGGAGTCGCTGTGCATTTTGTAGGCAAAACGCAAAATATTTTGTGGTCGGAACATGAAAAGGGCCCTACACTTACTGCCCGCAAAACAGACTGGATCAATCAATCAATCAATCAAAACTTACATTTATATAGCGCCTTTCACGTTGAGAGGACGTCCCAAGGCGCTGTACAGTTAGGAAGGGACAAGAGCAGGGATGTTGAGCTGACACTGCAGTATAGTTAGTAATGGCGGAGCGCTGCGATGTCACAGTTGCCGTTTTCAGGTGAGAGGTTAAACTCAGGTTCTGTCGGTGCCTGTCCAGATCCCGTTAAAGATGTTAAAGATCCTGTCACTCTATTCAATAAGAAAAGCCGGATCCTGGCTGACAACCACCCACCCCCCACCACACACACACACACACAGATAAAACCCCTCAGTCACTCACATTCACCCATGACTGTTTGTGCAACACTGCTATGGACAAATGGCAATTAAATTGGCCAAACAAATACACAATGATTGTACTTTCCAGCAAATGCCATGAAACGCTGAGATATTTGTCGACTTGATAAGATACTGTATGAAATGTTAGCTTATTAAAGCCCAGGAATGTGGCAGGTAGTTTGCTATTTGTGGGTTGGGCTGACCTGCCGCCTGCTGTACTGTATTGTGCTGGGATAGGGGCTGTGTTGGGGTATGGGCTGGGGGCCGTGCTGTTCTAGGCTGTGTTGTGCTGGGGACTGTGCTGGGGTGGGTGGGGAGGGGTTTGGACTGGATTGTGTGGTGCTGGGCTGGGGTTGTGTTGGGATGTGTATTGTGCTGGGTGCTGTGCTGGGGGGTGTTGTGGTGTGTGCTGTGTTGGGGGCTGTGTTGTGTTGGGGGCTGTGTTGGGGTGTGTGTTGTGCTGGGTGGTGTGTTGGGGTGTGTGCTGTGTTGGGTGTGTCTTGTGTTGGGAGCTGTGTTGGGGTGTGTGGTGTGTTGGGGTCTGTGTTGGGGGGGGTGTGGTGTGCAGGGGGCTGTGTTGGGGTGTGTGGTGTGCAGGGGGCTGTGTTGGGGCGGGTGTGGTGTGCTGGGGGCTGTGTTGGGGTGTGTGGTGTGTGTGGTGTGCTGGGGGCTGTGTTGGGGGGGTGTGGTGTGTTGGGGGCTGTGTTGGGGGGTTGTGGTGTGTTGGGCTGTGTTGGGGGGGGTGTTGGGGTCTGTGTTGGGGTGTGTGTTGTGCTGGTGCTGTGATGTGCTGTGGGCTGTGTTGGGGTGTGTGGTGTGTTGGGGGGGGGGGGTGTGGTGTGCTGGGGATTGTGTTGGGGTGTGTGGTGTGTTGGGGGCTGTGTTGGGGGGGGTGTTGGCGGGTGTGTGGTGTGTTGGGGGCTGTGTTGGGGGGTGTGCTGGGGGCTGTGTTGGGGTGTGGGCTGTGTTGGGGTGTGGGCTGTGTTCGGGTGTGGGCTGTGCTGGGGGCTGTGTTGGGTGGTGTGTTGGGGGCTGTGTTGGGGTGTGTGGTGTGTTGGAGTGTGTGCTGTGCTGGGGGCTGTGTTGGGTGGTGTGCTGTGTTGGGTGGTGTGCTGTGTTGGGGTGTGTGGTGTGTTGGGGTGTGTGCTGTGCTGGGGGCTGTGTTGGGGTGTGTGCTGGGGGCTGTGTTGGGGTGTGTGCTGGGGGCTGTGTTGTGCTGTGTTGGGGTGTGTGCTGGGGGCTGTGTTGGGGTGTGTGCTGGGGGCTGTGCTGTGTTGGCGTGTGTGCTGGGGGCTGTGTTGGGGTGTGTGCTGGGGGCTGTGTTGGGGTGTGTGCTGGGGGCTGTGTTGTGAGCTGTGTGTGTGTGTGTGGGGGGTGGGGGGGGTTGTGCTGGTGCTGTGATGTGCTGGGTTGAGCCACTGACGTGCACACGCCCCACCCTTCAGTAACTTTCTTCCTCTTTCAAAGAGCCCAACACAGACAGTGAAGTAAGTTGGTGGACAGCCGGGCTGGGGAGCTGCCTGTGAGGCTGTGGCGGAGTGATGGCGTGTTAGTTAGTGCCTGAAGGAGCTGAGGATAGTTTGCTGGGAATGGAGCTGTGTGGCTGTAAGGCTGCTGTCTGGCTGTTGGCAACTTGGCTACTGCAGGTAAAGACAAGCCACCCACTCACTCACTTAACTTTCTGCCCCCCTCTCTCTGCCCCCCTCTCTCTCTCTCTGCCCCCCTCTCTCTCTCTGCCCCCCTCTCTCTCTGCCCCTCTCTCTCTCTCTCTGCCCCTCGCTCTCTCTCTCTGCCCCCCTCTCTCTGCCCCTCTCTCTCTCTCTGCCCCTTTCTCTCTCTCTGCCCCTCTCTCTCTCTCTGCCCCCCTCTCTCTGCCCTCTCTCTCTCTCTGCCCCTCTCTCTCTCTCTCTCTGCCCCTCGCTCTCTCTCTGTCTGACTCTCTGTCTGTCTCTCTCTCTGCCCCTCGCTCTCTCTCTGTCTGACTCTCTGTCTGTCTCTCTCTCTGCCCCTCACACTCCCCCTCTCTCTGAGCGCCGCTGGCACTGACTAACTGCACCTGACCTGAGTAGGAGCTGGACGTCAGGTGCAGCGACACATCAGGTGTGTGTCTGTGTGTGTGTTTGTCTCAGTCTGTTTCTGTCTGTCTATGTCGGTTTCTCTCTCTCTCTCTCTGTGTGTGTGCGTTTGTTTCTCTCTCTGTCTCTCTCTCTCCGTGTCTCGATAGTTGTCTCTGTGTATTCGAGTGTGTATCTGTGTGTGTGTATGTGTGTGTCTGCCTCCCTCTGTGTGTCTTTGTGGTTGTCTCAGTGGTTTGTCCGGGTGTGTGTCTGTCTCTGTGTGTGTGTGTGTGTCTCTATGGTTTTCCGAGACTCTGATTGTGTCAATGATTGTCTCTATCTCTGTAGGTGTCTCTGTGTGGGTATGTTTGTGTGACTCTCTCTGGGGCTGGATTTCCTCGCTCTGTGGCAGAGAGTAACACAAACACACACACACACACATCGCGCTGTGTTGCGGGGAGCTTGTGTGTTGATTTCAGGGTTTTTATTGTGTTTATTGAAGGAAGTGAAATTGCTGAGTGCTGCGCTGCGCTTAGCGTGCTGGGCAACAGGGGCGGGCAGTCACTAACACACTAATTGACACTCATTCGCACACAGATACACACTCATGCACACAAGTACACACTCACAGTCTCACACACACACACTCTCAAACACACACTCTCGTTCTCACAAGCGAGAGACCTGGGTTCAATTCCTGGCAGGGGAAAACCCTTGGGCAAGTTTCCTTTCCTGATAATAGCCTGATGATAATCCCTAAAAAAAAATTTGGTCACTCACTCCACGACTGTTTCTGTGTTTCACCCAAAAATATACAGTCAATTCACTTTACAGTATATTCTGTGAAGCGCTTTGAGACGTCGAGAAGATGTGAAAAGCGCTATATCAAATGCAAGGATTATTATCATTATTATTCATCATTAGCTAGAGCCCCCCCCCCCCTCCCTCCATTGATATACACACGACACACACCCATCCACAGCTATACACACACATCCATAATACAGGCCCGAGAGATACACATGTGAACCCAGAGATACACTCGGACACGAGCTCGCAGTGTGCATGCACACAGATGTGCTCTTGCACGCAGGTAAATGCTCTCACGCACATACCTGTATACTAGTACAGGATATGCACACAGAGACATACACACACTGTACCCAGACCAATATTGTGCTTTTAGTCTCTGTGCCAGGCTCTGGGAAGTGGTTAATGTGTTACCCTGTTATTGATTGTTTTGCTGACTGGCAGAAAATAGCCACGGTCAGAGGAATGGACTGTAGGAAATGATTAGACGAGTTCAGGCTCCTCAAGTTTGAGAGGAGACAGTTTAGAGAGAACCTTACATCAGATATAACATTTTAAATGGGATTGAAATAATAAAATATGATTACTTTAGTATCAAGAGGACACAGGTTGTGAGCTGTAAAGACTAACTCCACCAGGAAGTTTCTCTTCAGGCAGAGGGTAATCAGATCACCACGGAGGCTACAGAGGCCAGGAACACTGGATCTCATTTAAAATGTAGCTTGCTGAAGTGGGTGGTGTGGGTTGGGGATAGATGGGATGGATAATAAGTATGGTTGCTAACTGTGCAGGTTTAAGGGAATGTGTGCACTGCCATTGAGTTTCCATTTACAGTGTGGACACTTGGGAAGTTAAAATAGTTTACCCAATAATGTAGGATCAATTATGGTGCGTGAATGCAAGAAATTTTCTGTTACCTGTGCTCAACAGAAAAAGCCGTCTCTAACATTTAGGGTTTACTGCAGACTGCCAGGGCAAAGCAGGGAGAATAGTGGCACTGTGTGATATTCAGAGTATTTTTTTAAAAAAAACTTATATTTATACAGCGCACTTCATTTCGGGTGATATCTTGCAGCTTTTAAAAATGGCATAGTTTAAAACTGAGATTGGGGAAGAGAGAAGTGACCATAGGAATGGTCAAAAAGAAATGTCTTCAGATCTGAAAATGAGCAAAGAGTGGGTGAGACGAAAGGGTTGAAGTAGATGTTTGGGGTGTAGTGGTTGAAAGCGTAGCCATCAGTGATGCAGGGAGGGGATGAGGAGTGGGTGTGAGCAGGTCAGAGAGGTAAGGGAGGTGCCAAGGCACAAAGTGATTTGTACACAGAAGTGAGAGGATCTTGAAAATCCATTGATTCTGCGATGAGGACCAGAGTGATTTGGGGTTGTGGGGTAGTGGGGGGGAGGGTGGAGTTCGACAATGAGAAGTGCAGTTTGGTGATGAATTGCTGTTTGGTGATGTGGGGTTTGGTGCAGGAGCTGGTGGGACTGGTGTTGAGGAAGGGGCTGGAGAAATCAACGATGGGAGGTGACAGAAGGGTGGATAGGAAGGTTTCAGCTGCATTAGGTGTGAGGTACGGTTGGAGAAGGGCAATGTGGAGGAAAGCGGTCCTGGTCAGAGATAGGGGAAAGTTGGTGCTTATCCAAGGTGTCATGTTAGACTATCCGGAGAATGTTAGTAGGATTGAGTTGATGATTAAAGAAGGAAAAGTAGATTTGTGTGTCATCCACACTGTGTGTACACCCTCTCCCTTCTGTTCTTACTGAATTATCTTTATCGGTTTGCTTTGTGAAAACTGAGGCATTTGTTTAGTTTCACCACCACCTCCTTATCTCCCGTAAGCTTCTCCCCTCAATGGTCCTGTCCCGACTCTAACCACACAGTTACTGCTAACAGCCTTTACAACACCTGCTTCTTTTACTATTTTTGATGTCTTCTCCTCACCGCTCCTAATCAAACATCTATTTAACCTTCCCTGTGGTTACGTTCACTGCTGGTTACCTCCCCATTAGCTAATCTGTACTTTTCAAATGCTTGTTTGTCCAGTTGTAGCTTTTTCTTCAGCGTTCCATTGTTAATTATTTTTCCTGATTTCCTACTAGAATAGATTTCTCCTGCACCTTTTCTACCTTTTGCTGAAAAACCTTCCATTGTTGCTCAACTTCTGTTTCCAATTCATTTCCCCGCAGCCTAGTTCAGCTAGTTTGTTCCTCATACCATTATAATCAGCTTCATTTTTACACAATCTTGGTGTTCATCTGGTCTATCAACATTTCGATGATGATTTTGAATCTGATCATAATAAGGTCACTGCCTGAGGTGTTCCCCCACATTGACATGTTGATCTGCTCTAGCTCGTTGCCCATAACTAAGTCCAACATTTCTCCTCTTGTTGGAGTTTCTACAGACCGGCACAAAGAGTGCTGCACACATTACAAAAACTCTATCCCCTTCAGCTCCCCCACTCCCTCCCTCTGGCAGTCTATCTGGGGATAACTGAAGTTCCGGGGTTCAGAAAGTGTATGTCTCACCATATAAATGCAAGTTGTTTTTGTGAGTGGGTGATGGCCCAGGTTGATTATATGATGTATAATATCTAGACTTTGAAAAGGTGCCTGTCAAAGTGGCTTCATGGGAAACTCCTTCACAAACTGGGTATCAAGGGCAAGAAGTGCCACCTTGAAAGCTGTGCCAACAGCTGTGCCAAAAATGCCAACTTGGAAGAGATCAAAGGATGTGCCTCTTTACTGTGGGTTACAAACTCACAAGATGAGTGTGGTGTAGGGTGTGCATAATGGTTTTGCTGGGTAACTATGAGAAGGGTGGTGGCAGAGCGCTGACTTGCTGTCGCTGAATAGCTGGGGTGTGTGCATGGAACAAACCAGCCAAACAGGTGGTGGAACCAGGAACTATACGAGGTTTCAGAAAGGAACCAAACAAGTTCCTGTTTAGCTGAATGGATTTGGGTTATTCAACACTGAAATAAGATTGTCAAGAGCAATGCTGGGAAGCTAGATGAGTTACTGGATTTATAACTTAAACAGATAGAGAAATGGGGAGGGGGTGAAGGGAAGGAAGGGAAGGGAATGAGAGAAAAAGGGAACAGAGTCAGAGAGAAAAAGACTGAGAAAAGGGGAGAGGGGAAGAGGAGGAAAAGAGATCGAGAGAGGTAAAGAGAGTAATTGAGAGAGATAGGGAAAGAGAAGCGGGGAAAGAGAATGAGAAAAAGTGTGAGACAGAGCAAGACAGAGTGCAAGGGAGAAAGATAAAGATGCTAATCAAATGGAAGGATTATAAAGAGAATGAGAACCAAAGAGAGGGACAGAGAGAGCCTGGGAGAGTATGTGAGAGAGGGAAAGAGAGTGAAAGAGAACAGAGGCAGGGAAAGTTGGGGGAGAGAGAAAGGGAAAAGGGGTTGAAAGAGGGAAATAACCAAGTTTTGTTTGGGGTAACAGCTGAATCACATCTAACCAACTGAAACCACATAGCTCGCCATTGATATCACTGTCTAGCAAGCTTTTTCTCTGGTAGTCAGCCTGCAAACCAAAGTTAGGACTTTGGTTTGCAGGGTTAACAGGAGCTGAGTGGGAGGATTCTCTGCCCCAATAACTGGTCTGGATTTCCAAATCCTGCTAATGAGCCAGGTTGTGTTGTCATCAGCAACGCCCTGGAATTCTGAGGACCTGCCTGGCTGAAGAATTGACGAGAGCAGCGGTTCCCAACTTTTTTTTTGCTGCGACCCAAATTAGCCTCCCAACGGGTCCTCCCACCCCTAGGGGGCAATATCACGACTGAAGCAAAGCTCAGTCAAAACGTTAACTCCTTGTCGTTTATGGACTCAGCGCAATTCGTAAGTAAGTTCTTTATACAAATTGGTCGGCGGTGTCGCCTCAGGCGCTTTTTTTTTAGTGTTAAAAAAGTATTTTCAACGTTTTATAAAAAGCACAATTTGTTTTGCTGATGACCCTTTACTGAGGACCCCCGCGACCCTAATTTAAGGTCAGGACCCGAGGTTGGGAATTAGAGGATTGATTCTGACATTCAACTGTCAGACCTGTCACCTTTGGGGCCAGTTCAGCTCCAATGACACCCTGATTAACTCCCCCCACCCACCACCCACCAGGAGGAAAGTTGAGAGAGTGAGAGATAAAAAAGAGAGAGTAAAATAAGGAGACGTAGAAAATGAGTGCGAGAAAGTGGGAGAGAGACTGGAAAAGAGCTAGAGAGGGAAAGGACAGAATGCGAGAGTCAGAGATGGAAAGAGAGAGAAGGAAAGAATGCATGTGGAGCCCTGTATCTTCGTGGTCAGTCTTGCAAGCGAGGGATCTGCTATCGATTCCAGGCAGGGCAAAACTTTGGGCAAGTTTCCTTACTCTACACACCTGATAATAATTCCTCAAAAAAAATTGGTCATCTTAATCCATGACTGTTATGCACAATTGGGTGCTGTGTATTGCCAACAGAATGTACAGTCAATTCAGTTTTCAGTAAAGCACTTTGAAGTCCTGATAAGTGCTACATCAAATACAAGGATCATTATTAGTATTAAAATAGCAAAGATAAATGGGTAAATTAATAAAGTCAAATAAGGAAAAGAGAGAAAAGCAGGTGGTGTTGGGGTATGTGGGCTGTTACAGGAGCTGAAGATAACTAGGCAGACTTGGACACGCTCCTCTCGGGGTTACGGCATTCGGGGTTCAAACCCAGCATTAGGGAATCTTACAGCACAGAAGGAGACCATTTAGCCCATTATGTCTGTGCAGTGCTTTGAAACAGCTACCAACTAGCCCCGTTCTTAACCCTTAGCCCTGCAAATTGTTCCTTTTTAAGTACCTATCCAATTCTCTTATGAAAGCTACTATCGAATCTGCTTCCACCAGCTTTTAAGGCAGTCCATTCTGGTGTGGCTACTTTGTGCGAATTGCTGTCCTTTGAAGGTATTAAGAATCTATGACACAGCAATGATTAAAATAATTATTGTATTTTGAATACAGCGCTTGCAGAACCAAAGAACAGAGAGGGTAAAAGAGTGAGAGGGGACGTGAAATAGGAGGAACAAGAGAAGGAGAGAGATGAGTTAAGGGGAGAGGGAGAGAAAGAGAGACAGAAAGAAAGAGAAACTATAGTGAGTGACCAGTCAGTGAGTGGAGTGAGCAGTAATGTCAGGCCATTGCTCAGACGCACGATCATATCTGAGAAAAACCTCTTAATAATTTCCTGCAGCACTTCCTGCCAGGCTCAAAGCGCACGCCCTGTGCCCAGTTTCCCCCCCACCCTCCCCCTCCAAAAACTCTACTGAGATCACTGCAGAGGAATTTCTCGGCATGGCCCGTCCAGCCATATTCCCTGCAGTGCAACTTCCCTTTTTACCCTCGCCCCTTCGCACTGCCCTCAAGCCCGCACCCCCTCGTGCCCCCACACCCCCCTCATGCTCCCACAGCCCACACCTTCATCTTCCCCTGCCCCCATCCAGGGTCTGTGTGACCCTCAGAAATCAGACTAACATTGTACAGTAAATATTCCACACACATACTGTCCGTCCACACTCCCAAGTCAGAGATAAGGATACCACATTCTTGATTTTGGTATTGATTGTAACTGAATTATACGCAAGACGTGGCTGAGGTTTTAGATTGTGGTTTGGAATCTGTGTAATTATTATGTACTTATTATTAGGAAGTTATCTTGGGTGTCTAGTATGAATTGTTGGATGACTGAAAGGCGGTCTCTCTGAGTGACATAAAGGTCTTCTGTACAGTACTTTCAGCTTCCACTGACTGCTGGGCAGGGAATGGTCTGGCACCATGACTCAGAACTACTGGTGTCAGGTTTCAACTCAGAGCTTGGTGGTCTAGGCCCCAGGTCAGCACCTTCTCCTGCCTAGGCTCAGCTTGGGTGTGTCCATAGCAACCGGACCAGGAGACAGGAGTGTCCAGTACCAGAGGTAGAGAGGCGGACATTAACAACACTTAAATTACATTTGTAGAGCACCTTTCACGTCGGGAGGACATCCCAAAGCGCTGAACAATTAAGTCGGGACCTGAGCGGGGTGGGGAAGAGTCGGGGTAGGGGCAGACGGATGGAGAGTAGGAAAGGGGGGAAAGTTAGGAGGGCAGCAGAAGGCACGGTTAAAGAGAAACAACAACAACAAAATTACATTTGTATGTGCCTTCCACATCAGGAGGACATAACCCTCATCCATCTGCAGTACAGTATTCAACACTGGCCAGCGAGGGTCATCGTCTTTGTTAAAGGAGGATAGCAAAGGTCGTGTTTTGCTCTTCTACTCAGTGCCTTGTGTCAGACTGAATACAGTGAGAGTTTTTGTTGTATTGTGTGTGGGGTTACTGTGCTCTGATCAAAGCTCTACTCGCACTCACTCGTGCTATTCAGAGTTCAGCTTCAAACAAAATTCAAATTGTAAACATTGAAATGGAAAATAGCAGCAATTGATTCAGTGGGGACCGTGGGCGGTGGAGCCCTGGAACTCCCCTCCACTCAGCTCGTATCTGTGTGTCTCTCTTTCTCATTGTCACTCTCTATCTGATCTCGCACTCTCATTTTCTCTTTCACCTATCTCTCACTTTCGTTATTTTAGTCTCTCCAACCTCTCTAACTCAGTCT
Source organism: Hydrolagus colliei (assembly GCA_035084275.1). Classification (NCBI taxonomy): domain Eukaryota; kingdom Metazoa; phylum Chordata; class Chondrichthyes; order Chimaeriformes; family Chimaeridae; genus Hydrolagus; species Hydrolagus colliei. Next base: position 11,920,452 of record CM068757.1, on the reverse strand, counting down.
CTCTCTCACTCTTCATATTACTCTCTATCACACTCTGTCTTTCTCAGTCAATGTTCCTCTCTGTCTCTCATGGCCTTTCTCTCCTTTGTTCTGTTTCTCATTGTCTCTCTATCCCATTATCTCTGACTATCTCTCTTGCTCTCTGAGTATCTGTCTGTTTCTCTTAAGGCCTCTCTCAATCACTTTGACTATCAAGACGACTGTCTATCTCGCTGGTTCACTCTCTGATTGTGTGTGTGTCTCTCTCTCTCTCTACCTTCCCTGTTTATCCTGCTGATTCTGTCTCATTGTCTGTTCTATGTGATAGTTGTAAGGCAAATTCTGTTTCCTACAGGTGGCAGACAGAAAATACAATAACTAAACACAATAACTGTTGATGCTTATCAGGTTCTTCATTTAATTCCCACCACCACCTGCGACTCCCACTCCCCATACCCATAGTGTCCAATCTCCACCCCCCTTTCCCCAAACTCCCCCCCCCCACCACCCTTACCACAGTGACTCCACACCTACAGGCTCCACACACACCAGGTTCCATGCCACAGACCCACAACATACACATACAGCAAATCAGGTACCAGGAACCTGGGTTGGTGTCACAGTTTGTAATAATAATGATCCTTGCATTTGCTGAAGTGCCTTTTCACACCTTTGAGATGTCTCAAGGTGCTTCACAGAATATCCTGTAAAGTGAATTGACTGTATATTTTCTGGGTGAAACATGGCAGCCAATTGCACACAGCAGTGTCCCACAAATGGTCATGGCCTGAATTACCAAATTGATTGTTACTATTACTGTAATATCTAACTCTCTCTCTCTCTCTCTTCCACAGGGCCCGGTGTCTGCTCAGGGTAAGTTGGTCTGCTGAAAGTAAACATATTTTGCTCTCTCTCGGTTGCTCTCTCCTTCTCTCTGTCACCCTCCCCCTCTCTCCCTCTTTTACTCTCTGTCGCCCCCTTCTATCTCTTGTGCACTCTCCGCTGCTTTCCTGATACAGTATTATGAATTGTAGAGCTCCATTCCACTATTACCTTTACACAAAATTTGCTTTTAGTGCCACCTATTGGAGACAGGCAGATTGTCTCCAGCCCCTCACATTGCCTCTGTGCCTTTGGATGTTCTTCCGGTGAGAAAGGCTTGGTAAAAATGTAATTTTGTTATCATTGCACCAAAGATTGGTTTCACTGAGTTTCTATTCCACCTTGATTAGTTTGCATAGAGATAAGCAGCTGCTGCTCAAGCTCTTCATTTCCAACTCATGGACCCATCATTCCGTGGATGGCGATGTGTGATTGAGCTGTGCAAGAAGATGCTATGTTGCTCACAGGGAAGCTTTTAGAGAGTTACCTGCCACTCACCTAGTGAGGGCTCAAACTCCCACTAGTTGGATGACAATTGGCCAACTAGTGACTATCCTACTTGGGGGAGGTAAACAAGGTCTCCTTGGAGTTGAACTGGCTGCAAGATGACATGTTTTTGTCAGAATGGAGCCCACCCTCTGTGACGGTCTCCAGACCAGTTCCTGAGCCAGGCAGATCTATAGTATTCCAGGGCACTGTTGATTGCAGTACATCCAGCCTAGCTTATCAGCAGGACCTAAAAGGGCAGACCACTCAGCTTCTGTTAACCTTGCAAGACAAAGCCCTAATAGGTAGGGTGATTCTAGCTTGACAAACACCAGGAAAGAAAGCATATTTCATTCCAGACATAAAGATATTCCCATTTTGCATGTTAGACCTACATGGAACTCAGTTTGGTTTGGAGACTCTTAAGCATGGCGAGCTTGTGTGTCACAGTCACACAGCTGATGATGGGTTTCACCATGTGTCAGATACCTGGCTGATCACAATATATGGGTTTCCATAAGTATCAGACACCCAGCTGATCACAATGATGGGTCCCGTATGTGTCAGTCTCCAGCAGTTCACGTTGAATAGTTTCTGTGTGTGTCAGACATTTGGCTGATAAACAGACCATTTTGTTTACAATCATAGCTCTGCTGTTTGGCTGATGACTGCACCGACATTGATGTGTGGTAACGCATGGCCAAGGGAAGCAATCTTCACAGCGTCTTGTCACATCTTCCTCTGATGCCGCCAAACACTCCTGTATTCCAGCTCTGACCTCCTAGTTTCTCTTCAACTCACTTATCTTCAGCGTAACCTCAGCATATGATTCCATCCCCAGCTCTCCTTTCTCCCTCTCCAATAAGGCCGCTATCCTCATTTCCCCAAATCACACACCTCTGGCATACACAGGAAGTGTTTATTTACTCAGAGGCTACAACAAGTAATCCGCTCCTATTGTTAATTAGTAGGAAGCACAGTAGATCAGCAAGAAGAACGGTTGAGGACACGACACTGGACTCATTTAGACAACAAGTAAAATCCTGGAAGGATGTGATCACATGGGCCAAAGGGACTTGTTCCTCCCATCTTGTTGATCTGGTGCTTGTTTTCATGGCACTGCTTTATTCTGTGTTTCCCCCAGTTTCTCCTGGACCCAGCAACGTGACGGATGTCAATACTACCACCATCTCACTTACCTCGGGAGCAACTCCAAACATGGCTGATGCCAATTACAGTGAGTCACGCTTCCAAAACTCTGAATTTCTACATAAGCAGCAACTCCACCACGATTAAGAATCTAATTCCTGGCACCATCTTTGTGGCCACCATCGAAATTGACTCAATGCAGAGTCCAATCACATCATCCATATCAAAGATGATCAGGAAGACCCAGCGTATTACAGGAACTCCAGTGTGTCCCACACAATTACATCACACACATTTGATAGTCTACGGCCTGGCCGCAGCGACAACATTACCGTGCCAACCAATAGTGGGCTCCACAGCATCGTCTCCGATCCTGTATCAGGTGTCACCAATAAGTACAGACTCCGGGAGCTGGAGTTTAGATCCCATCTATCTGCCACTCAACTCACTGGTCTCTGGGAGGAGGGGCTGGTCTCTGTGGGGATGGGTGTGGCATTCCTGGTTATTGGGGGAATCTTTAGCTTCCACCTGGATAGGCACAGGCATGACCTTGGTTTAATGTCTCGTCCTAAGTCCCTTACCTCTGACAGTGCATGTCTACCCCAGCACAGCACTGGAGTGTCAGCCTTCACTGTGAGCTCAGAGTCCCCAACATAACACTTCAACCCACACCCTTTTTGTCTGAGAGGCAAAGGTGCGAGTGACTGGGCCAGTTTAACCTTGTGTTTGTCCAACAGAACCAGTGCAAATACCAGTTAGCAACATAACGGTGGACAACCAAGGGACCACAAACTCTCTGAAGGTGACCTGGAACAGTCCACCTGGCAATGTGGACAATTACACTGTCCATATTAAAGATGATCAGGAAGACCCAGCGTATTACAGGAATTCCACTGTGTCCCACACAAATACATCACACACATTTGATAATCTACGGCCTGGCCACAGCTACAACATTACCGTGGCAACCAATAGTGGGCTCCACAGCAACGTCTCAGATCCTGTATCAGGTGTCACCAGTAAGTACAGGCTCCGGGAGCTGGAGTTTGGATCCCATCTCTCTGCCTCTCAAACCACTGGACTCTGGGAGGAGGGGCTGGTCTCTGTGGGGATGTATGGCATTCGGGGAAGGGGCTGGTCTGTGGGGCGAGGGGCTGAGTACTGTTTTTTCAAGGGTTGGTTCCTGGTGAAGGGACTGTTTCAATGGTGGACAGTATGGTCACACATGTATGCCAGTTACTGTGGCACAGGTCTGGTTAACAGGAGGTCGGGGCTTGTTAACCAGGGGGAGGGGCCGATGAGGCCAGGACACTGGACTCACTGAGAGAACAGCTTAATTCTGTGATGAGAAGAGGCTGAGACACGGAGTCTGGAAGGATCAGATCACATGGTCCGAAGTGACTTCTTCCTCCAAACCCACCTTGTGATCCTGTGAATCTGATGCTAGTTTTCATGGACCTGCTTTATTCTGTGTTTCTCTCAGTTCCTACTCGTCCTGGATCCATCAACGTGATACAAGTCAATACCAGCACCATCTCCCTGACCTGGGGAGCACCTGCAAATATGACTGATGGCACGTATAGCTTCAGGGTCACCTACACGAGTCACGCTTCGAATACTGTGAATTTCAGCACAACAAACAACTACACCACGATTGGGAATCTAATTCCTGGCACAGAGTACACCATCTTTGTGGCCACCATCGGAGCTGCCTCAATACTGAGTACCAATATGTCAGTGACTGCGCACACCAGTAAGTATCATTCCACTGCCTACATGACGACCGTGTGCATACTGGGATCTGTTCCTTGGAGGGGCATGTGTGATCATCGGAGGGGGCTTCTGGTTAGCACGTGGAGGGTTGGGATACAGGAGGAAAGGCCCGGATGTTGGTTGGGCGGTCTGGTTACCGGAAGGTGGGGTCTGGTTACCGGAAGGTGCAGTCTGGTTACCAGTTGGGGAGGCTGTTTACCGGGAGGGAGGGTCTGGTAAGCAGAGAGTATCTTTATCGTCCGTGTGCACAGGCATGCTTGTAACTTTAGTTCAATGTCTCATCCTAAGCTCGTTACCTCTGACAGTGTATCACTCCCCTAGCACTGCGCTGGAGCATCACAGTCCCCGATGTTAGACCTCAACCCACACCCTTTTTGTCTGAGAGGCAAGAGTGCAAGTGACTGGGCCAGTTTAACCTTGTGTTTATCCAACAGAACCTGTGCAAATACCAGTCAGCAACATAACGGTGGACAACCAAGGGACCACAAACTCTCTGAAGGTGACCTGGCACAGTCCACCTGGCAATGTGGACAATTACACCGTCCGTATTAAAGATGATCAGGAAGACCCAGTGTATAATAGGAACTTCATTGTGTCCGACACAACTACATCACACACAATCAATGACCTACGGCCTGGCCGCAGCTACAACATTACCGTGGCAACAAATAGTGGGCCGCACAGCATCATTTCCAATCCTGCATCAGGTGTCACCAGTAAGTGCAGGCCCCGGGTGCTGGAGTTTGGCTCCCATCTCTCTGGTCTCTGGGGGGTAGGGGTTGGTCTTTGTCGGGATGGGTGTGGCATTCCTTTGGGGAAGGGGCTGGTCTGTGGGGCGAGTGGCTGGGTACTGTTTTTTTCAAGGGTTGGTTACTGGGTGAAGGATCTGGTTAAATGGTGGAGAGTCCAGTCACACATGTATGAAAGTTACCATGGCATGGGTCTGGTTAACCATTGGTTGGGGCTTGTTAACCGATGGGAGGGGTCAATGAGGCCAGGACACTGGACTCATTGAGAGAACAGCTTAATTCTGTGATGAGAAGAGCCTGAGACACGGAGTCTGGAAGGATCAGATCACATGGTCCGAAGTGACTTCTTACCCCAAACCCACCTTGTGATCCTGTGAAACTGATGCTAGTTTTCATGGACCTGCTTTATTCTGTGTTTCTCCTAGTTCCTACTCGTCCTGGATCCATCAACGTGATACAAGTCAATACCCGCAACATCTCCCTGACCTTGGGAGCACCTGCAAATATGACTGATGGCACGTATAGCTTCAGGGTCACCTACACGAGTCACGCTTCGAATACTGTGAATTTCAACACAACAAACAACTACACCACGATTGGGAATCTAGTTCCTGGCACAGAGTACACCATCTTTGTGGCCACCATCGGAGCTGCCTCAATACTGAGTACCAATGTGTCAGTGACTGCGCACACCAGTAAGTATCATTCCACTGCCTACATGACGACCGTGTGCATACTGGGATCTGTTCCTTGGAGGGGCATGTGTGATCATCGGAGGGGGCTTCTGGTTAGCACGTGGAGGGTTGGGATACAGGAGGGAAGGCCCGGATGTTGGTTGGGCGGCCTGGTTACCGGAAGGTGGGGTCTGGTTACCGGAAGGTGCGGTCTGGTTACCAGTTGGGGAGGCTGTTTACCGGGAGGGAGGGTCTGGTTAGCAGAGAGTATCTTTATCGTCCGTGTGCACAGGCATGCTTGTAACTTTAGTTCAATGTCTCATCCTAAGCTCGTTACCTCTGACAGTGTATCACTCCCCTAACACTGCGCTGGAGCATCACAGTCCCCGATGTTAGACCTCAACCCACACCCTTTTTGTCTGAGAGGCAAGAGTGCAAGTGACTGGGCCAGTTTAACCTTGTGTTTATCCAACAGAACCTGTGCAAATACCAGTCAGCAACATAACGGTGGACAACCAAGGGACCACAAACTCTCTGAAGGTGACCTGGCACAGTCCACCTGGCAATGTGGACAATTACACCGTCCGTATTAAAGATGATCAGGAAGACCCAGTGTATAATAGGAACTTCATTGTGTCCGACACAACTACATCACACACAATCAATGACCTACGGCCTGGCCGCAGCTACAACATTACCGTGGCAACAAATAGTGGGCCGCACAGCATCATTTCCAATCCTGCATCAGGTGTCACCAGTAAGTGCAGGCCCCGGGTGCTGGAGTTTGGCTCCCATCTCTCTGGTCTCTGGGGGGTAGGGGTTGGTCTTTGTCGGGATGGGTGTGGCATTCCTTTGGGGAAGGGGCTGGTCTGTGGGGCGAGTGGCTGGGTACTGTTTTTTTCAAGGGTTGGTTACTGGGTGAAGGATCTGGTTAAATGGTGGAGAGTCCAGTCACACATGTATGAAAGTTACCATGGCATGGGTCTGGTTAACCATTGGTTGGGGCTTGTTAACCGATGGGAGGGGTCAATGAGGCCAGGACACTGGACTCATTGAGAGAACAGCTTAATTCTGTGATGAGAAGAGGCTGAGACACGGAGTCTGGAAGGATCAGATCACATGGTCCGAAGTGACTTCTTACCCCAAACCCACCTTGTGATCCTGTGAAACTGATGCTAGTTTTCATGGACCTGCTTTATTCTGTGTTTCTCCTAGTTCCTACTCGTCCTGGATCCATCAACGTGATACAAGTCAATACCCGCAACATCTCCCTGACCTTGGGAGCACCTGCAAATATGACTGATGGCACGTATAGCTTCAGGGTCACCTACACGAGTCACGCTTCGAATTCTGTGAATTTCAGCACAACAAACAACTACACCACGATTGGGAATCTAATTCCTGGCACAGAGTACACCATCTTTGTGGCCACCATCGGAGCTGCCTCAATACTGAGTACCAATGTGTCAGTGACTGCGCACACCAGTAAGTATCATTCCACTGCCTACATGACGACCGTGTGCATACTGGGATCTGTTCCTTGGAGGGGCATGTGTGATCATCGGAGGGGGCTTCTGGTTAGCACGTGGAGGGTTGGGATACAGGAGGGAAGGCCCGGATGTTGGTTGGGCGGTCTGGTTATCGGAAGGTGGGGTCTGGTTACCGGAAGGTGCGGTCTGGTTACCAGTTGGGGAAGCTGTTTACCGGGAGGGAGGGTCTGGTAAGCAGAGGGTATCTTTATCGTCCGTGTACACAGGCATGCTTGTAACTTTAGTTCAATGTCTCATCCTAAGCTCGTTATCTCTGACAGTGTATCACTCCCCTAGCACTGCGCTGGAGCATCACAGTCCCCGATGTTAGACCTCAACCCACACCCTTTTTGTCTGAGAGGCAAGAGTGCAAGTGATTGGGCCAGTTTAACCTTGTGTTTGTCCAACAGAACCTGTGCAAATACCAGTCAGCAACATAACGGTGGACAACCAAGGGACCACAAACTCTCTGAAGGTGACCTGGCACAGTCCACCTGGCAATGTGGACAATTACACTGTCCACATTAATGATCAGAAAGACCCAGTGTATAATAGGAACTTCATTGTGTCCGACACAACTACATCACACACAATCAATGACCTACGGCCTGGCCGCAGCTACAACATTACCGTGGCAACAAATAGTGGGCCGCACAGCATCATTTCCAATCCTGCATCAGGTGTCACCAGTAAGTGCAGGCCCCGGGTGCTGGAGTTTGGCTCCCATCTCTCTGGTCTCTGGGGGGTAGGGGTTGGTCTTTGTCGGGATGGGTGTGGCATTCCTATGGGGAAGGGGCTGGTCTGTGGGGCGAGTGGCTGGGTACTGTTTTTTTCAAGGGTTGGTTACTGGGTGAAGGATCTGGTTAAATGGTGGAGAGTCCAGTCACACATGTATGAAAGTTACCATGGCACGGGTCTGGTTAACCATTGGTTGGGGCTTGTTACCCGATGGGAGGGGTCAATGAGGCCAGGACACTGGACTCATTGAGAGAACAGCTTAATTCTGTGATGAGAAGAGCCTGAGACACGGAGTCTGGAAGGATCAGATCACATGGTCCGAAGTGACTTCTTACCCCAAACCCACCTTGTGATCCTGTGAAACTGATGCTAGTTTTCATGGACCTGCTTTATTCTGTGTTTCTCCTAGTTCCTACTCGTCCTGGATCCATCAACGTGATACAAGTCAATACCCGCAACATCTCCCTGACCTTGGGAGCACCTGCAAATATGACTGATGGCACGTATAGCTTCAGGGTCACCTACACGAGTCACGCTTCGAATACTGTGAATTTCAACACAACAAACAACTACACCACGATTGGGAATCTAGTTCCTGGCACAGAGTACACCATCTTTGTGGCCACCATCGGAGCTGCCTCAATACTGAGTACCAATGTGTCAGTGACTGCGCACACCAGTAAGTATCATTCCACTGCCTACATGACGACCGTGTGCATACTGGGATCTGTTCCATGGAGGGGCATGTGTGATCATCGGAGGGGGCTTCTGGTTAGCACGTGGAGGGTTGGGATACAGGAGGGAAGGCCCGGATGTTGGTTGGGCGGCCTGGTTACCGGAAGGTGGGGTCTGGTTACCGGAAGGTGCGGTCTGGTTACCAGTTGGGGAGGCTGTTTACCGGGAGGGAGGGTCTGGTAAGCAGAGAGTATCTTTATCGTCCGTGTGCACAGGCATGCTTGTAACTTTAGTTCAATGTCTCATCCTAAGCTCGTTACCTCTGACAGTGTATCACTCCCCTAGCACTGCGCTGGAGCATCACAGTCCCCGATGTTAGACCTCAACCCACACCCTTTTTGTCTGAGAGGCAAGAGTGCAAGTGACTGGGCCAGTTTAACCTTGTGTTTATCCAACAGAACCTGTGCAAATACCAGTCAGCAACATAACGGTGGACAACCAAGGGACCACAAACTCTCTGAAGGTGACCTGGCACAGTCCACCTGGCAATGTGGACAATTACACCGTCCGTATTAAAGATGATCAGGAAGACCCAGTGTATAATAGGAACTTCATTGTGTCCGACACAACTACATCACACACATTCAATGACCTACGGCCTGGCCGCAGCTACAACATTACCGTGGCAACAAATAGTGGGCCGCACAGCATCATTTCCAATCCTGCATCAGGTGTCACCAGTAAGTGCAGGCCCCGGGTGCTGGAGTTTGGCTCCCATCTCTCTGGTCTCTGGGGGGTAGGGGTTGGTCTTTGTCGGGATGGGTGTGGCATTCCTTTGGGGAAGGGGCTGGTCTGTGGGGCGAGTGGCTGGGTACTGTTTTTTTCAAGGGTTGGTTACTGGGTGAAGGATCTGGTTAAATGGTGGAGAGTCCAGTCACACATGTATGAAAGTTACCATGGCATGGGTCTGGTTAACCATTGGTTGGGGCTTGTTAACCGATGGGAGGGGTCAATGAGGCCAGGACACTGGACTCATTGAGAGAACAGCTTAATTCTGTGATGAGAAGAGGCTGAGACACGGAGTCTGGAAGGATCAGATCACATGGTCCGAAGTGACTTCTTACCCCAAACCCACCTTGTGATCCTGTGAAACTGATGCTAGTTTTCATGGACCTGCTTTATTCTGTGTTTCTCCTAGTTCCTACTCGTCCTGGATCCATCAACGTGATACAAGTCAATACCCGCAACATCTCCCTGACCTTGGGAGCACCTGCAAATATGACTGATGGCACGTATAGCTTCAGGGTCACCTACACGAGTCACGCTTCGAATACTGTGAATTTCAACACAACAAACAACTACACCACGATTAGGAATCTAGTTCCTGGCACAGAGTACACCATCTTTGTGGCCACCATCGGAGCTGCCTCAATACTGAGTACCAATGTGTCAGTGACTGCGCACACCAGTAAGTATCATTCCACTGCCTACATGACGACCGTGTGCATACTGGGATCTGTTCCTTGGAGGGGCATGTGTGATCATCGGAGGGGGCTTCTGGTTAGCACGTGGAGGGTTGGGATACAGGAGGGAAGGCCCGGATGTTGGTTGGGCGGCCTGGTTACCGGAAGGTGGGGTCTGGTTACCGGAAGGTGCGGTCTGGTTACCAGTTGGGGAGGCTGTTTACCGGGAGGGAGGGTCTGGTAAGCAGAGAGTATCTTTATCGTCCGTGTGCACAGGCATGCTTGTAACTTTAGTTCAATGTCTCATCCTAAGCTCGTTACCTCTGACAGTGTATCACTCCCCTAGCACTGCGCTGGAGCATCACAGTCCCCGATGTTAGACCTCAACCCACACCCTTTTTGTCTGAGAGGCAAGAGTGCAAGTGACTGGGCCAGTTTAACCTTGTGTTTATCCAACAGAACCTGTGCAAATACCAGTCAGCAACATAACGGTGGACAACCAAGGGACCACAAACTCTCTGAAGGTGACCTGGCACAGTCCACCTGGCAATGTGGACAATTACACCGTCCGTATTAAAGATGATCAGGAAGACCCAGTGTATAATAGGAACTTCATTGTGTCCGACACAACTACATCACACACAATCAATGACCTACGGCCTGGCCGCAGCTACAACATTACCGTGGCAACAAATAGTGGGCCGCACAGCATCATTTCCAATCCTGCATCAGGTGTCACCAGTAAGTGCAGGCCCCGGGTGCTGGAGTTTGGCTCCCATCTCTCTGGTCTCTGGGGGGTAGGGGTTGGTCTTTGTCGGGATGGGTGTGGCATTCCTTTGGGGAAGGGGCTGGTCTGTGGGGCGAGTGGCTGGGTACTGTTTTTTTCAAGGGTTGGTTACTGGGTGAAGGATCTGGTTAAATGGTGGAGAGTCCAGTCACACATGTATGAAAGTTACCATGGCATGGGTCTGGTTAACCATTGGTTGGGGCTTGTTAACCGATGGGAGGGGTCAATGAGGCCAGGACACTGGACTCATTGAGAGAACAGCTTAATTCTGTGATGAGAAGAGGCTGAGACTCGGAGTCTGGAAGGATCAGATCACATGGTCCGAAGTGACTTCTTACCCCAAACCCACCTTGTGATCCTGTGAAACTGATGCTAGTTTTCATGGACCTGCTTTATTCTGTGTTTCTCCTAGTTCCTACTCGTCCTGGATCCATCAACGTGATACAAGTCAATACCAGCACCATCTCCCTGACCTGGGGAGCACCTGCAAATATGACTGATGGCACGTATAGCTTCAGGGTCACCTACACGAGTCACGCTTCGAATTCTGTGAATTTCAGCACAACAAACAACTACACCACGATTGGGAATCTAATTCCTGGCACAGAGTACACCATCTTTGTGGCCACCATCGGAGCTGCCTCAATACTGAGTACCAATGTGTCAGTGACTGCGCACACCAGTAAGTATCATTCCACTGCCTACATGACGACCGTGTGCATACTGGGATCTGTTCCTTGGAGGGGCATGTGTGATCATCGGAGGGGGCTTCTGGTTAGCACGTGGAGGGTTGGGATACAGGAGGGAAGGCCTGGATGTTGGTTGGGGGGTCTGGTTATCGGAAGGTGGGGTCTGGTTACCGGAAGGTGCGGTCTGGTTACCAGTTGGGGAGGCTGTTTACCGGGAGGGAGGGTCTGGTAAGCAGAGGGTATCTTTATCGTCCGTGTGCACAGGCATGCTTGTAACATTAGTTCAATGTCTCATCCTAAGCTCGTTATCTCTGACAGTGTATCACTCCCCTAGCACTGCGCTGGAGCATCACAGTCCCCGATGTTAGACCTCAACCCACACCCTTTTTGTCTGAGAGGCAAGAGTGCAAGTGATTGGGCCAGTTTAACCTTGTGTTTATCCAACAGAACCTGTGCAAATACCAGTCAGCAACATAACGGTGGACAACCAAGGGACCACAAACTCTCTGAAGGTGACCTGGCACAGTCCACCTGGCAATGTGGACAATTACACTGTCCACATTAATGATCAGAAAGACCCAGTGTATAATAGGAACTTCATTGTGTCCGACACAACTACATCACACACAATCAATGACCTACGGCCTGGCCGCAGCTACAACATTACCGTGGCAACAAATAGTGGGCCGCACAGCATCATTTCCAATCCTGCATCAGGTGTCACCAGTAAGTGCAGGCCCCGGGTGCTGGAGTTTGGCTCCCATCTCTCTGGTCTCTGGGGGGTAGGGGTTGGTCTTTGTCGGGATGGGTGTGGCATTCCTTTGGGGAAGGGGCTGGTCTGTGGGGCGAGTGGCTGGGTACTGTTTTTTTCAAGGGTTGTTTACTGGGTGAAGGATCTGGTTAAATGGTGGAGAGTCCAGTCACACATGTATGAAAGTTACCATGGCATGGGTCTGGTTAACCATTGGTTGGGGCTTGTTAACCGATGGGAGGGGTCAATGAGGCCAGGACACTGGACTCATTGAGAGAACAGCTTAATTCTGTGATGAGAAGAGGCTGAGACTCGGAGTCTGGAAGGATCAGATCACATGGTCCGAAGTGACTTCTTACCCCAAACCCACCTTGTGATCCTGTGAAACTGATGCTAGTTTTCATGGACCTGCTTTATTCTGTGTTTCTCCTAGTTCCTACTCGTCCTGGATCCATCAACGTGATACAAGTCAATACCAGCACCATCTCCCTGACCTGGGGAGCACCTGCAAATATGACTGATGGCACGTATAGCTTCAGGGTCACCTACACGAGTCACGCTTCGAATTCTGTGAATTTCAGCACAACAAACAACTACACCACGATTGGGAATCTAATTCCTGGCACAGAGTACACCATCTTTGTGGCCACCATCGGAGCTGCCTCAATACTGAGTACCAATGTGTCAGTGACTGCGCACACCAGTAAGTATCATTCCACTGCCTACATGACGACCGTGTGCATACTGGGATCTGTTCCTTGGAGGGGCATGTGTGATCATCGGAGGGGGCTTCTGGTTAGCACGTGGAGGGTTGGGATACAGGAGGGAAGGCCTGGATGTTGGTTGGGGGGTCTGGTTATCGGAAGGTGGGGTCTGGTTACCGGAAGGTGCGGTCTGGTTACCAGTTGGGGAGGCTGTTTACCGGGAGGGAGGGTCTGGTAAGCAGAGGGTATCTTTATCGTCCGTGTGCACAGGCATGCTTGTAACATTAGTTCAATGTCTCATCCTAAGCTCGTTATCTCTGACAGTGTATCACTCCCCTAGCACTGCGCTGGAGCATCACAGTCCCCGATGTTAGACCTCAACCCACACCCTTTTTGTCTGAGAGGCAAGAGTGCAAGTGATTGGGCCAGTTTAACCTTGTGTTTATCCAACAGAACCTGTGCAAATACCAGTCAGCAACATAACGGTGGACAACCAAGGGACCACAAACTCTCTGAAGGTGACCTGGCACAGTCCACCTGGCAATGTGGACAATTACACTGTCCACATTAATGATCAGAAAGACCCAGTGTATAATAGGAACTTCATTGTGTCCGACACAACTACATCACACACAATCAATGACCTACGGCCTGGCCGCAGCTACAACATTACCGTGGCAACAAATAGTGGGCCGCACAGCATCATTTCCAATCCTGCATCAGGTGTCACCAGTAAGTGCAGGCCCCGGGTGCTGGAGTTTGGCTCCCATCTCTCTGGTCTCTGGGGGGTAGGGGTTGGTCTTTGTCGGGATGGGTGTGGCATTCCTTTGGGGAAGGGGCTGGTCTGTGGGGCGAGTGGCTGGGTACTGTTTTTTTCAAGGGTTGTTTACTGGGTGAAGGATCTGGTTAAATGGTGGAGAGTCCAGTCACACATGTATGAAAGTTACCATGGCATGGGTCTGGTTAACCATTGGTTGGGGCTTGTTAACCGATGGGAGGGGTCAATGAGGCCAGGACACTGGACTCATTGAGAGAACAGCTTAATTCTGTGATGAGAAGAGGCTGAGACTCGGAGTCTGGAAGGATCAGATCACATGGTCCGAAGTGACTTCTTACCCCAAACCCACCTTGTGATCCTGTGAAACTGATGCTAGTTTTCATGGACCTGCTTTATTCTGTGTTTCTCCTAGTTCCTACTCGTCCTGGATCCATCAACGTGATACAAGTCAATACCAGCACCATCTCCCTGACCTGGGGAGCACCTGCAAATATGACTGATGGCACGTATAGCTTCAGGGTCACCTACACGAGTCACGCTTCGAATTCTGTGAATTTCAGCACAACAAACAACTACACCACGATTGGGAATCTAATTCCTGGCACAGAGTACACCATCTTTGTGGCCACCATCGGAGCTGCCTCAATACTGAGTACCAATGTGTCAGTGACTGCGCACACCAGTAAGTATCATTCCACTGCCTACATGACGACCGTGTGCATACTGGGATCTGTTCCTTGGAGGGGCATGTGTGATCATCGGAGGGGGCTTCTGGTTAGCACGTGGAGGGTTGGGATACAGGAGGGAAGGCCCGGATGTTGGTTGGGCGGTCTGGTTATCGGAAGGTGGGGTCTGGTTACCGGAAGGTGCGGTCTGGTTACCAGTTGGGGAGGCTGTTTACCGGGAGGGAGGGTCTTGTAAGCAGAGGGTATCTTTATCGTCCGTGTGCACAGGCATGCTTGTAACTTTAGTTCAATGTCTCATCCTCAGCTCGTTACCTCTGACAGTGTATCACTCCCCTAGCACTGCGCTGGAACATCACAGTCCCCGATGTTAGACCTCAACCCACACCCTTTTTGTCTGAGAGGCAAGAGTGCAAGTGACTGGGCCAGTTTAACCTCGTGTTTATCCAACAGAACCTGTGCAAATACCAGTCAGCAACATAACGGTGGACAACCAAGGGACCACAAACTCTCTGAAGGTGACCTGGCACAGTCCACCTGGCAATGTGGACAATTACACTGTCCACATTAATGATCAGAAAGACCCAGCATCTTTCAGCAACTCCACCGTGTTGCACACAAACACATCACACAATTTTGATAGCCTACGGTCTGGCCGCCGCTATACCATTACCGTGGCAACCAATAGTGGGCCCCACAGCATCATTTCCAATCCTGTTTCAGGCGTCACGAGTAAGTATAGGCCTGGGCGCTGGGGTTTGGCTTCCATCTCTCTGTCTCTCCACTTGGTGCTTGACTTCAAGTGCCCAGAGCATTATCTTCTCAATTGCTCTCCCCTCTCTTCTTCTACTCTTCTGAGTGCAATATCTCACAAGGCTCCGGAGAAAGGATGTAATAAAATGACGGGTTAGAGACAGAGTAAAGCTCCCTCTACACTGTTCATTCACAAGCCTTGCTGGTTGTGCTCACGACCTCCTGTCATGGGCCCACGCTGGAGTCAGGACAGCTCTTGTGCAGAGGATGCCTGAGGCTGAGCCAGCACTTGGAGGCGGCTGTGTAAACAAATTAAAATCTTGATCAGCAAGAGTAAAATCAAACCCATGTGAAGGAAAGGTCTTGTGTTGTTTGCAGAACCAAACTCAGTGAGGAATGTGCAAGCTATGGCTGTCAGCAGTACTTCAGTCAGACTATGGTGGGAGCTGCCCCTGGACGCAAACCCAATGTTCACATACCGTGTACAGACACAGGAGTACAGTCAAAATGTCACAGGACTAGATGTTACCGTGGCTCAGCTCACGCCAGGACACAACGTCACTTTCTCTGTCTTCAGCCAGATTGAAAGCACGGAAGGAAGTCCTGTTACTGTGGCCACGTGCACTGGTAAGGATCACCTCCCATTCTCTCCATTCCCTGTTCTCCAGGCTCTCTGTGAACTCTCGCTCTCTCTCCTTCCCACTCACTCAATCACTCTCTCACTCTCCTCCCCGCCCACTCACTCGCTCTCCTGCCACACACTCGCTCTCCTGCCCACTCACTCGCTCGCCCGCTCGCTCTCCTGCTGCCCGCTCGCTCGCTCTCCTGCCCATTCACTCACTCGCTCTCCTGCCCACTCACTCCTTCCCACTCACTCTCTCTTTCTCTGCGCTGATGTGCCCTTTGTATGTTAGATGCGGCAAGTGTGGAGAATTTTAATTGTAAGCCAGTGGATAAGCAGAAAAAGCTGGAGCTGACATGGAACTGTCCGAAGGGGGAGTTCAGCAGCTTTGCCGTACAAGCCTCTCCGCTTAACCCAACCACTGTGCCCAGTGTCAACAACAACTCGGCGGTCTGCCCTGTGAATAGCCCAGGATACCTGATCGACCTGCAGTATGGCATCCAATACAACCTCACCATCGTCAGCATATCCTGCGGCAGGGATAGCCAGCCCATCAGCAAGGTCTGTCACACAAGCGTCACAGGTGAGCACTGCTCTGTCTCTGTGTGTGGGTGTCACAGTCTCTCTGTGTGTGTGCCTGTGTTTCTATCTCCCTGTCTCTCTCTTTCGTTGACAAAACAACAACTTGCATTTGTATAGCACCCTCCACGTCAGGAAGCGTCTCAGTGCACTTCACAATGGTGAAGCCCGAGGCCGAGCCAGGGGGAGGGTGACGATCACCGTAAGGCATGGCCAAAGAGGAAGGTCTTCAGGCGCGAAAAAATTGGTTGGCAACAATGTGTTCCAGAGCTTTTACAAAGAAGGGCATGTTTAAGATAGGTCAGTACTGTTGGAGGGATCGAGGTTGGAGACCCCACTCCTTAAAAAAGAGATTTTTTAAGGAGTGGGGTGATGACAGAAGTTGTGATGGGAAGTGTGAATGATTCTGAGGAGTAGGACTGGTTAATGGTGTCTGCCAGCAGTGGGCAGAGGAGGGGAAGCTAGGTGATTAGCAGTTGGGAGGAGATAGGGTCGAGGTAGCAGGTGGTGGGTTTCATTGTTGTAAGGGGAATGAGAGGGAGGAAGGAGAGGTGGGGGCAAATGAATGTAGGATGGGGCTGTGGTAGGAGCTGTCTGTGTGTGTTTCTATCTATCTCCCTGTCTATGTGTGCCTGTCTCTCCCTCTCTGTGTCTGTTTCCAACTGTGTGTGAGTGTGCCTGTCTTCATCCCTTAGCCTTTCTGTGTGTGTGTGTCTCACACTGTCTCTCTCTGTCTTTCTCACACTCACTCTCTCATCGTCCCTGTCATTCTCTATGTCTCTTTCAGTCTCCCTTTCCCTGTCTTCCTCTCATCTACAAAGTGCCTTCTGCCTATTCAGGTGAACACTAAAAATCCCCCAAACAAAACACAAAATACTGCAGATGCTGGAAATCTGAAACAAAAACAGAAGTTGCTGGGAAAACTCAGCGGGTAACGCAATATCCATGGAGAAAGGAAAGTGAGTCAACGTTTTGGATCCATGACTCTTCGTCAGAACTGAGGGTCGTGGACCTGAAATGTTGACTCACTTTTCTTTCTCCATGGATGCTGCCTGACCTGCTGAGTTTTCCCAGCAACTTCTGTTTTGGACTAAAGATTCCAATGGCGCTTTGCGAAGAGAAGGGAAATTCTCTTTCCCAATGTCTGCCCAATAAAATGGATTACTGCATAGCTGTTCTTGAGACATTGCTGTGTACAAACTGCATTTTGCCCACAAAATACAGTAAATCCATTTTACTGTATATTCTTACAGTATATGATGCCTCAATGGCATCGTAAGGTGCTATATCAAATGCAAGGATTATTGCTAATTGTTACGGCTTTGGCTTGCAAGGTGAACAGTAGCTGAGTGGGAGAATTCCCTGCCCCCAGTGACTAGTCTGCCCTTCCTGCCAATGAGACAGGCTGGCTGAGCTGTCATCAGCAGTGCCCTGGATACTGTGGAAAAGCAGACTGATTTGGCAGGGATCAGACTGAGTATTGCTTGTTGTGTTACAGACCCGCCGCAGCCGCCGAAACAGCTGCCGGTTACAGGACTCACCGTGACACACAACACACTAACGTTCACCTTCTCAGAAGACAGCTTTGATTCCATTAATGGGCAGATCATAGCCTTCGCTGTGGTGGTGGGGACAGAAGACGATAGTGGCAGTGAGTGCTGGAAGCAGGACTGGGAGGTTGTACTGGGTGGGGGGGGGGCTGACGGGAGGCAGTGTTGGGAGGTGGGGGTATGCCTGAGGGGCAGGGGAGGAGTGGCTGTCCAATGACTCTACGTTTTCCTTGCCACCGTTGGTAATTCTGCTTGCAGCAAGTCACATACAGTGTGAACACCCTGCCCTGGCCCCACCACCTTCTTCCCTCTTCCCACTGCTCCCCACTCCCACTGCCCCCCGCCACTCCTGCCCCTCCTTCCTTGCCCACCTAGCCCCTCACTTGCTGAGTGTTTGTTTCTCACAGGTGAACCTAAAGCCAGTAACGTGGGGAAAGAGTACAGCGATGGCGCGGCCGCCTATACCACGTATCTCAACATCCTCACACAGACGGCACGGGCCACCAACACCTCCACTTCCTTCACCGTCACCGTGGGAAATGGAGATAACATGCTGGGCTACCACAATGGCAAGCTGAATCCCTTAAGCGAATACAGGCAAGTCTCTGCTCTCCTTCGTCTGGATTCTGAGCCCACTGTACACAGTATGTCCTGTGAAGCGCTGTGAGACATCTCAATGAAGTGATGAGATGTAATATCAAATGCAGGGGTTATTACTATTATTGTTCTTCCAAGCAGTGACATAGCTCACAGCTTGTCCCAGTCATATCCTCCATTGCTCAGCCACCCTCCTCACTCTCTCTCCCTTCTCGTACTCCCTCCCTCACCATCTCTCTTTCCCTCCTAATTCTCTACCCCGTTTTGACTTTTTCTCTCTTACTCTCCTCTCTCTATAGACTCAGTCTGGTTGGATTTACACGTTTGAAACTAACAAACACAAGCAGAATTAATACAACAGAATCCTTGTACACCTCATTCCTTTACTCCAGGCCGATCGAAACCCTGCAAGACCCAAGTAAGACCTCATGCCCTCCCACCCTTGGCCGATCACCTCCCCCCACCCTCCTCCCCCCTGCCCTATTTATAGTGTGTGGTTGTGTGTGTACACAGTACAAACAGTGTATGTGTTGCAGGTGTTATTGCTGGGGCCGTGGTTGGAACTCTCCTGGGTGTGGCCGTTGTTTCGCTCCTGGTCTTTGCTCTATTTCGCTTGAGGAGACGGTGAGTGATGTGTACAGCTCCCCTCAAAGCTCGCTCCTCCACCCTTCCCTCACTCCACTCTCCCCTGGCTCCCACATCCCTCCTGACTCCTCATTGCAGCACACTTCCCCGTCCCTCCCTGGCTCCCACATCCCTCCCCGGCTCCCTCACCCACTCGCGCCCACCTGGCCACACACCCCCCGCCCATAAAACGGCTCCCGTGGCCTCATGCCCTCACTCCCTATTCCCCTAACTTCCCACCCAATTCACCCCCACCACATGACATATACCTGCTCTCCACTCTCTCACCCCTCGCACCGTCACTTGTCTCTCCTCTTTGCAGGCAGAAACAGGAGGTTAAGAACGGGGATCTGGTTCCTATCAATGACATCAGGTAACAGCCACTTGCAGAACTCGCTCAACCGGACCTGGTGGGAGGAACAGAGGGAGTGGGTGGTGACACTGGGAGTGAGCAGTTTCTTTGGGGTTGGGTAGTGTTGGGCATTGGGAATACAAATCAGATATCGATTCTCTTTTGTTTCTGTTTTACAGAGAGCCAAGAAAGTGAGTATGAATCTTCTGATTATTCAAGAATGCATCTCATGCATGGACAATGTAGAGATGGCTTTACTCTGTTTCTTGCCCCTGCTGTGGCTGACCTGAGAATTTGGACGGATAGTGTAGAGTTGGCTTTGTGGTAATGCTGCTCTCCCTACAGAGCTATCCGAGTGGATCAATTTGAGAATTATTATAACAAGCAACACGCTGACTCGGACTGTGGATTCGCTGAGGAATTTGAGGTGAGTGATTGGTCGCTGTGTGTCCTGTGTGTGTGCTATGTATATAGTGTGTACCACACTGTGTGT
Organism: Hydrolagus colliei; assembly: GCA_035084275.1. Classification (NCBI taxonomy): domain Eukaryota; kingdom Metazoa; phylum Chordata; class Chondrichthyes; order Chimaeriformes; family Chimaeridae; genus Hydrolagus; species Hydrolagus colliei. The sequence goes on along the minus strand of CM068757.1, from coordinate 11,900,393 downwards.
GCCAAAGCAGTGAATTCTCTTTCCTTTGTTCAGGATCTGAAACCCCTGGGGACCAAACAATCCACCCACGCAGCACAGGAGCCCAACAATAAAGCCAAGAACCGCTACAATAATGTCCTGCCCTGTGAGTGGCCACCATCCCCACCCCAACTGTCTCTCTCTGTATCTCTGTCCCTTACGTTCTCTCTCTCTCTCTTGCTTCTCTGTCTTGCTATCTCTCTGTAACAATGACTTTGTTTCCTCAGATGATGTGAGTCGTGTGAAGCTCTCAGTCAGCGGTGACCCTGCAAGTGATTACATCAATGCCAACTTTGTGCCAGTGAGTGAGTCTATCCACTGGGTCACTGCCCAGCCCACTCTGTGACTGTCCCGCTCAATCTGTCACTGCCCCTACCATCTCTCGAGCCTTCACCCTCGCTGTGTGCCCATCCTCACTGTGAGCCTGCCATTGCTATGTGCCGTGAGCACCGCTCACTATGTATAAACTCCCTCGCCCTTATTCTCACCTGCTCCGAACTCCATACCCACATCACTCCCGCATCACAGCAGTCCTCACCAGGCTCCACTGAGTTCTGATCTCGGAACAGATCAACTTCAAGATCCTCTCATCTACAAATCTCTTCATGTCCTGACACCTCCCTACTTCTCCAACCTCTTTACTCCCCACCCCACCACCTACTGCCTTCATTCTTGCACTTCCCTCATCCTCTCTACCATTGGCAACCATGCATTTTAGTTTTGTAACTCTCTCTAGTTTTGGAACTCTCTTCCCCAATCCCTCCACCTTTCCCCTTCCTCCCTCTCATTCAGATCACAAACTAACCACGGTCACATCCTCCCTTCCCTTGGCTCGGCATCGGGTTCCACCCACGATAAGCATCCAGAGACACTGTCTCCTTGAATGAAAATGGTTAGTGTTATATCTACCTGTGCTGCCTCTTACACTGTGTGTCTGGACAGGGCTATAAAAGGCAGAGAGAGTACATAGCTGCACAGGGCCCGCTGCCTGGCACAGTGGCTGATTTCTGGCGGATGGTTTGGGAGATGCGGGTGCCGGCGATCGTCATGCTGACCAAGTGTGTGGAGCAAGGCCGGGTATGTAAGGACACTAACACAGCTCCTCACACACACTGCGCGTCACAAACACAGACAACAGCTACACAAACACACACACACACACACACACACACACACACACACAGGTATACGTGTGGACATGTGCAGCAGTTCCTTACACGCGCGCAGCACCTCTCACACACAGGCACAGTGCCTCGCGCGCACACAGCCACAGTGCCTCACACACTGTGAGGCACTGTGGCTGTAGTATAGAATGGCATGGGCTGTAGTAGCAGCTGAGTGACTGTTGATGTTTTCTGTTGTTCCCAGACCAAGTGTGAGCAGTACTGGCCCACAGACCAGCCTCTGAAAGTCGACAATGTAACCGTCTCCCTCACTTCTGAGATCCTTCTCACTGACTGGACTATCAGAGACTTCAAGCTGGAGAAGGTGAGGCACTTCGCCCACACACACACACAGACCCCCGACCCGTCCACACAGAGACCAACACACTAGCACATAGAGAGACCACCCCACTGAGTGTCCAGCACCCCCATGCACCCACACAGAGACCACCACCCCACACACACGCATACAAAAGCCCCGCCCACACATGCACAACATTTATAGAGTGCCTTTCATATTGGGAGGACATCCCAAGGCGCTGACCTACCCCACATAAAGAGAGATCTCACCCCACAGAGACCCCTCCGCCATAGCGAGACTATCCCCCCCCCCACCACACAGTGACCCCACCCCACACAGAGACCCCCACACACACACACACGCAGAGACCACCCACACAGAGACACTGCCACCCATCGCAAGCATAGAAAAGAGCTGAGGTCAGTGTTTGGGTCAGAATGGAGGCTGTGGTGTAACTTCTTCTCTCTGGCACAGGCCATATCCAAGGAGCGTCGCACTATCCGTCATTTCCACTTCATGGCCTGGCCTGACCACAACGTCCCCAGCACCTCCCAACTGCTGCTCGAATTCAGGGATCTGGTGCGGCAACATCTGGATCAGCACCCGGGGGGCCCTGCCGTGGTGCACTGCAGGTACCTACACCCCCAACACACATACTCAGACACCCACTCGCGTCTCCCCGCACTAACACACACATACTGAGATACCCTCTCCCCACACCCCTCCCCCCCGCCCCCTCTGTCAACACACACTGAGAAACCCACTCCCCTCTCCCCAACCCCTCCCCCCCGCCGCCAACACACACTGAGACACCCAACTCCCCTCTCCCCCTGCCAACACACACATACTGAGACAAGCACCACCTCTCTCCACCGCCAACATACACACTAGTCACCCACTCTCCCTCCTTTACCCCCCCCTCCCACAGATCACACATTACAGGCACACATTGCTCCTTCCCCACCTCTTCCACTCCCAATACACACACTACAGGCAACCAATCCCCATTCCTCTCCTCCCCCCACACACACACGTTCTCTCACTCTCTCCCTGCTCATTTCCCAGTGCCGGTGTGGGCCGAACAGGGACATTTATCTGTGTTGATCGACTGGTGTATCAGATTGACAATCATGATAAAGTGGATATCTTCGAGACAGTGTGTGACCTCCGCATGCACCGAACACTGATGGTACAAACCGAGGTGAGATCTGAGGCTACTTCCACAAACACTCTCTCTGTAACACTATTATACTATCGCACTGCATTTGTCATACTCTCACACTCTTGTTGTCACTCTGCCACTTTTTCTCACTTTCACACTTTCTCTCTCACTCACACACTCTCTCTCTACTCTCTCTATCTCACACTCTCTGCCCCTCACATCTCTTGTCTGTCTCTGTCTCACTTTTTCTCTATCTCACTCTTGCATTCCCTCCCCAGTCTCAGTATATCTTCCTGAATCGCTGTGCGAAAGATTACATCGAGTCACGGAGAGGCCAAGGCACAAACAGCATTTACGAGAATACACCCGATCTCATCTACCAGAACTACTCCGCCCGCCAGACCCACGGCACAGCCAACGGCTGTGCAACATAACCCACAAGCCAATCATACGGCCACACGCCAGTTACATGCCTGTCACACACCAGTCACACAAACACGCGCCAGGTGCGCGTGCATACACGCGCCAGGCGCGCGCACACATCCCAGTCACATATGGCAGTCACACAAACACACACATATGCCAATCACACACACACCAGTCACACAGATGTGCCTGAATCTATTTTTAATGTTTATATTCTTGAAACAGATGTTTGGTGAACAATTTGGAACCCAGGGAATCACCCAGCTCACCCCCATTCCCCCCGCCCCCCCCCAACAAGCTAGGATTTCCCCAGGAAGGGGAGGGGGAGCGTTAGTGTAGGAACCACTGTGTTCAAAGCACTGACACTGTATATGGAGAGGCTGGTGTGGAATCTGTGTCCCACAGAGCCTGAGCCTTGTTATACTTAGCACTTTACACACAAGGTTTAACTGAAGAATGCACTGATCCAACTTAGCCAGCCCTCACTGTGTGTATATGTGTGTGTGTGTGAGAGAGATATCATGTGTGTCTGACATAGTGAGATGGTAAGAAGTAGAGATTTTAAATCCTTGGGTCTTTGCTCAGATTGTATATTTTGAATCCACTCTGGCAATACAGTAATGTGAATGATTGTGTATGTATTCTGGTGACTGGTACTGTGAAATATTGCAGTGACTACCCAGTGACCCACTGCCAGCTCTGACCGGGAATACAGAGAATACAGTGGTGCCAGTGGCCAGACTGGCGGACCACAAATGCACTGTTCAGTACTAACATTGAGACAGGCTGATTTGAAATTGCAATAGTTTAGGCATGGGGCAAGGGTTTTATGGCACTGTTACGATCTGAGAAACTATTATTTTTCCTGATAAACAGATTCAGTGATTTAATGCAATTATTCCTAGTTCATACACTGGTCTGATTGCTGTCTTTGTTCTCATCAACAATCACATTCTTCCTGTTTTCTGACCTGTTACTTGCAGAGATGTATAAATCTTGTTTGTATTCAATGTACAGAAATTATTATTAAACAGAATCAGCTTTTTATCTTATAATTTATCATAATAATGAGCATTTCCAGTGTTGGGGAACCCATATCATCCTGGCTGACATTTCAATGCTGTTCCGGGACAGGGGAGGCTACGGTGCATTGTTAGAGGTACAAACTGAAGTCCCGTCTGTGCCTGTTTAGGTGGATGTTAAAAATGTCATTGCACCATTCAAAGAGGAGAGTTTCTCTTGGTACCCTGGCCAACAATATCTGGCGATGGGACATCCCAAGGCCCTGGAAGCATCAGCAATTGATACTGATGCCCCTGGTAACTCCCAATCTATTTCTCTCAATGTCTTCCCTTGAGTCATGCAGAACCATGATTCCCATTTAGGGGCGACAACATGTATGTCTCCCTGATTGGTCCAGTATTCAAAATGGTGGGTGCAACGCAGAAGGTCCCCAGGTGAGTCCACCAGTAACACAATATCGTCTGCAAACAGAAGCCCTGCAATCCTGTCAGAGAGGCCTGGAACAGATACACCAAAACCTTCCCGTCAATCCAACCCCCAACCCCCCACCCCCAATACACCTTGTTGATGAAAACATTGAATAGGGTGAATGACAATGGGCAGCCTTTCCAAAGAGATGGGCTCAGTGAGTCCACTGCCGACCCTTACACAGAGCTCGAAGCTCGAATACACATTCCAGAAAAAATCCCAGATTTAGTCTGTACTCCCATGGTTTCCCTTTCACTATGTGTCACACCTCACACAGAATTGGTCTCAGGCTTCACGGTCAGCAATGCTCTTCATGGGGTGGAAGGCTCCGGCGCGACCATTCACAGTACACCAGGTGCCAAGCTGACAGTCACCCCATGTCACAGGATCAGCAGCAGCACTCGGGAGACCAAGGGCTTGTCGCCTTGACACAGGTGGTGATTGGCCAGTGCTCAGAGGTTTTCCAGTGACGTCATATCAAACAATGCATGAGAAATGGGAATAGGCTATTCAGCTGCTCAAGCCTGTTCTGCCATTTTATCAGATCATGGTTGAGTTGTACCCCAGGTACCCACCCTCGCCCTATCATTGGAAAGCGTAGGATGTGAACCATTGCTGTTCCATTCTGCACTCCGCACCAAGGCCATGTGATTGGTGAGCCAAGGACTGGAAGAGACAGCGCTGCTGTTGAAGGGCCTTGCCCCACCTTTGTCCTGGTTTTGAGATGTTCTGGACTCCCAATGAGGAGCAACAGACAGTTAGAGAGCTGTTGAGCAAGGGCGTCCAGTGAGGGGCCCACAGACTGGCCAGAGACCACATGGGGCACACTGATCACACGACCATGGGGCGGCGCGCGGTGATGACGTCAATTGTAGGCGCCGCCACTTTCTGTTGTTGCATCAGACGCCATGATGGCCGGTGAGTTCTGGAGCCGGCAGCGGTCTCCTCACTGCCATGTCACACACTCCACTGTAGTGTCATACACACACTCACTGATAATACACACACTGCAATTCACACAGTCACTGCGATAGCACACACTCACTGATTTTACACACTCGCTGTGATATACTCACTGAGATATCACACACTCACTGAGATATCACACTCACATACTGCAACACTCATTGATACTACACATACTGTAATATTACACACACTGATGTTACAAACTGATGTTACATGCTCACCTACTGTGATATTAAACATGTATTGTATTACACACTATGATATTGCACACTCACTGATATTACACACTTGCTGGAGTGTATCGATCCGTTTACACATTTCGCACAACACAGCGGCTTACATACAGAACACATTGTGGTATGTGCCTGCCTGGCAGTCACAGATGTTCTGAGATATGACTTAAATATAGTATATGTTAAATATATATGTATAAAAGCTGATATATGGATCTGGGGATTACATGTGGAGAAATGTGGACATATGTCAGTTAACCCATGCAATGGGGCCGCGGTGGGGCAGGGTGTGGGGTACGAGCCTCGGGGCGGTGGGGGGGAGTGGGGGGGGGGGGGGGGCGGGGGTCGGGGCAGGGGTCAGCCTGGGACCTGAGGCTGACTTGCTGTGCTCGCTTTGTATTTTGCAGTCTCCCTCAACAGCCAGCTGCTCAGTGCTGGCGATGTGGAGAGCAGGGCGCAGGTTCTGAACCAATACCTTGCCACTCGCAGTTACATCAGCGGATTCACCTTCTCCCGCGCTGACGTGGAGGTGTTCCGGTGCATTGCAATCCCACCCCCCGATCACTGCTACCATTTGCTGCGCTGGTACAGGCACATCACAGCTATTTGGGATAGCGACCAGGATAATGCCAAGACCTGTACGCTGCACCCATGTGAGTAGTGACTGATCGCATGAAGTGTCACTGCACATTTTACAGTCCCAGGTGTTGCATGCCCATATATTGTGCTCTAGGTACTCAGTTCACTACTTGATCTGCATCTTCACTTTACCCTTTAATCCCTGACCTGTACCCATTCACACTAAATAATCCGGATTGATCCTGGTTTTGCAGTGAAAGTTTTATTGGCAATTCAACATAAATCTAGGGTGATGCTCCGGTGCAGTGCTTGGGGAGCACTGCGTTGCTGGAGTTTCCGTCTTTTGGTTGAGATTTTAAACAGGTCCTGCCTGTGAAGGGCGCCCTACAAATGTAAGAGCGGCAATGGTGCAGGCTCTGGCCACAATCTTTCATTCTTCTTTGGATATGGGAGTGGTGCCAGAGGACTGGACTTGGGTGTAAACAACCAAATTTTGAAGTTGGCTTATGACACAAAACATGGAAATATAATAAACAGTGAGGAAGATGGTGGCAGACTGCAGGAGGACAGACACGTAGCAGATGAAATTGAATATAGAAAACTGAAATGATGCAAATGGGAGGAGGAATGAGGAAATGCACTACAACTTAGATGGTTTCAATTTTAAAGGGGGTTTAGGAACAGAGAGATTCACGTACACAAATCTTTAAAGGTGTCAGGGCAAGTTGGTAAAACTATAAAAAAGTGTGTGGGATTGTTGACTTTACAAATGCATAGAATACAAAAACAAAGAAGTTATGTTGAACATTTACAAATTGCTGGTTAGGCTTCAATTCTGGGCACCACACTTGATAAAGGATGTCAGGGCGCTGGAGAGGGTACAAAGGAGATCTAACTGTGAATTGACTATATTTTGTGGGTGAAAGGCTCTTTCAATGAGCCAGCACAAGCATAATGGGCCGAATGGCCTTCTTATGTGCTGTAAAATTCTATAATTCTACTTTACTGTTTTCATTTCAGCCAAAGGCAAGAGAATTCAACCACCGTGGGCCCCACCAGCGGCAACAGACCAACCCACCTTACGTCTGTACAATAGTCTGACTCGCAGCAAGGTCAGTCTGACATGGACTGGGCAAAAGGGGAGCTCTGGGGTCAGGGATTTGTGGGGGGGGGGAGGGGGCTGGTGGGGTGGGGGTGGGAATCTAGTTCTGAAGCCGACTGTTGGTGTTGCTGTCTCTGGTTCAGGAAATCTTTCAGCCTCAGAATGGGAAACAGGTGCTATGGTACTGCTGCGGGCCCACCGTATATGATGCATCTCACATGGGACACGCCAGGTACCGGCTTCCCGCCGTTACCTCAAGCACGGCTTGCTGCTGCTCCATCCTTGCCTGTGCGCCTACTTGCCTGCTTCCTTCCCCTTGCTCTTGCCCCTGCCTCTTCAACTGCGTCCTCCCCCTCGATCTTCCTTGCCCCCTTGTTTGCGCATTCGCTCCCCTCCTCTTGCATCCTTGCCCGCCTCCCCCTCCCTCTCGTCCCCCCTCGCTCTGGCCTCCCCCTTCGCTCGTGCACCACCTTCGCTCGCACCCTTATCACCCACCACACCTTCGTCCTTACCCTGCAGCCCCTCCTAACTCTGCCTGCTGTTGCAGGTCTTACATGTCCTTTGACATTCTGAGGCGGATCCTAATGAACTACTTCAATTATGACGTATTTTACTGCATGAACATCACCGACGTAGATGACAAGGTAAAGCGTGCTCACTGTGTCAGCCAACAGCCCCCCTCACTGTGTCAGCCAACAGCCCCTCTCACTCTGTCAGCCCACAGTCCCCTTCACTGCAGCTGATTCAGTTGCGTACACCTATTTTCTTGGCCTCTCAGGATGCTGTGTTCGCTTATGCTCTTCTCACTCTGCAGATCATCAAGCGAGCCCGACACAACCACCTGTTTGAGGAATACAAGGGTCGGAGCCCAGCTACAACCCAGCTGCTACAGGATGTCACCACCGCCTTGAAGGTAAGAATCCCTATCAATCACAGCTACGCCCCTACAGCCCCAGCCCTGCCCCCACAGCCCCACCCCCCCAGCCACAGCACCACCCCACCCTTCCCACACAGCACAGCCCTTGACGTTTCTGTTCCATTGCAGCCTTTCTCTGAGAAGCTTTCTGAAACCACTGACCCGGACAAGAAGCAGATGATGGAACGGATTCACACCGAGGTGCTCTCCTCGCTCGCATCCCTGCAGCAGTCGCTTCCCGGAGAGGAGATCAACAGGCAGGCCAAGGTGGGATAGTGGGTCACGGGTGGGATGGAGGTTGGATGAGGGATCTGGGTCGGCCTGGTAGGGGAGCAGGGTGGGGTTGGGACAGAAGCCAGTCTCTGCAGTTTGGTTGGGGGTCTGTCACTCTGCCCTCATGGGAACACAGTAATGTCTCACAAACGGCCACGAAGGGAGTGACCATTTCTATCAGTGGAGTGCCCCCGTGAGCCCATCAATCTTATTGGCTGTTGCAGGTGTTGCTGGACCAGGCAAAGGACGTGCTGTGTGATTGGCTGGATGACCAGTATGGGAGTCAGTTAACTGAGAACTCCATCTTCTCCACACTGCCCCAGCACTGGGAGGCTGATTACCATCAGGACATGGACGCTCTGAATGTAAGTGTCTGTGGGTAGCCCTGAGAACCCCGCTCGGCACCTCTTGTGTTGCTTGTGACAGCTGGAGGGGATCGGTCACCATGTACGTCCTCGCAAGCTCAATTCCACTTTTGGTTGACCGTTGGTCAGGCAGCCAGTTGCGCTCAGCAATGTCCCACAAACAGCCGTGGACCAATTTTATTTGGGGGAATGTTGGCCTGGATACCAGGAGAAATTCCTTTCTCTTTTTGCATAGTGCCATGAGATCTTTAACACTGGCTTTACATTGGCTGCACGGAAGGTTAGGTTGAATCCCCCACTCTGTGCTGTGACCAGCGGCCTTGATGCTGTGGTTAAGGGAGTGCGCAGTTAGCTCTGAATTGCCATCCTCTAGAATAAGTTCAGAAGTGGCTGGAGATGCACAAAATGACAGAGGGCTTGTGTTTGGGTGATGGTCCTCAGTGCGCTCACTCTTGTTTGCTACAGGTTTTGCCTCCGGACGTTTTGACCCGAGTTAGTGAGTACATGCCCGAGATTGTGCAGTTTGTTGCCAAGGTGATGGACAACGGTTATGGGTGAGTTTTTCAAGCTGTTGTTTACACTAGCTTTCCCGTGTGTCTCCTTCACGTTACCTGATCATTCCCTGCGTGGCAAGCCTGCAACTAGCAATCCCTCCCAAAAAAACCACTACAATAAAATTGGTAATTTCAACCCAAGACTGTTTGTGGGACACTGCTGTGCGCAATTAGCTGCCATGTTTCACCCACAAATATACAGTCAATTCACTTTACAGTATACTCTGTGAAGCGCTTTGACACCTCAATAACATGTGAAAAGCCCTATATCAAAATGCAAGGATTATTATTAACTAATCTGGCAAATTGCTATTTTTTATGGGTTGGGCTGAATGCACAACACTGTGCTAGGTGAGTGGCCCTTGCCAGTGAGCACCCACCACCTCATAGCCTTTGAGCAATGGCCTTGCTAACTTGGGGTTCGAGACACGTATTGCCAGGTGGCATTTGGCACGATTAATTCTGCTGTCATCTCGCCCCCTCCCTTATCAACGTCGAGGTCCACCACATTACCTTTCTCTTTGATCATGCTTTCGGACACTCTCCTACCCACCTCTCTTGATTTATACTGTATCTAACCTCCAGACTCACGTGCAAGCACTCAATTGTCCAGCGCCCTAGGACATCATCCCAACATGAAAAGGCGCTGTACAAATGCAATTTGTTGTTGTTATTGCCCTGAGCAATCATGGTGTGTCTCTGCAGGTACGTCTCCAACGGTTCTGTTTACTTTGATACAGTCAAATTTAGTAACAGTGAGAAACATTCATACGCCAAACTGGTACCTGAGGCTGTGGGAGACCAGAAGGCCCTGCACGAAGGAGAAGGTGAGAGAACCTGAAGTACATTTACCATTTACAATTTGGAGGAGGGTTGACACTGAATATCATCTTACATTTGGTCCAGATGTCAGGAGGACTTCTCAAAGGGTTTGACAGGATACTGTAAAGTGCGGTAAAGTGTTTTTTGGCTGGATTTGACCTGGTCGGGCTCGGTGGGGTGGTGGGAAAGGTCTCACTCTCACTGACTTACATGGCAACTTTCTGTTATCAGGGGATTTGAGCATTTCTGCTGATCGACTGAGTGAGAAGAAATCGTCAAATGACTTTGCACTCTGGAAGGCCTCGAAGCCTGGAGAACCGTCCTGGGACTCGCCGTGGGGCAAGGTTAGAGGACGGGGCATTGGGAACCCTGGAGGTGGGAAACCAGGGGGTAGGACAGATGTGGCACACACCAGTGGGTTGATGTGGGGAAACCTGGGGTACGGGAGGCAGCCTGGGATGGGGGCAGGGTATTCTAGTGGAGGGATGGGGATGGTTTGATGTGCAATCGTGGGAGTGTTTGATGTGCCGCTAATGAATGCCTCCTGTCCTGGTAGGGTCGCCCTGGTTGGCACATCGAATGCTCGGCAATGGCTAGTGCCATCCTGGGGGAATCCATGGACATCCATGGGGGAGGCTTTGACCTGCGCTTCCCCCATCATGACAATGAGTTGGCACAGTCTGAGGTGGGATATTGACGTCTTACCACAAGTCTCCCTGCTGTGGTGACCAGGGGCAATGTGTCAGGGGGATGGCCTTTGTATAGTGGTAGTGGGGCAACTTTTGACGGCTGGGGCTTGTGGCCAGTTGGGTGGGGGATGTGCAGAGATTGTGGGTGAGTGAGGACTGTGTGTGAGTGAGGGTTAGGGCGGTGACTGAGTGAGGGTGGATGCAGAGCTGTGGGGGAACTGTGTACGGTGAGGGGCTATGTGTGGGGGTGCTGCGGGGTGCTCCTTGTGTGCAGGGGTGCTATGTGTGGTGGGCCAGCTCTTTGTGGTGGGGCGGCTGTGTGCAGGGTGGGCTGTGTGTGGTTGCTGGTTTGGGGGGTGTGCTGTGTGGGGTGGGATGTGTTTGGGGGAGGTGCTGTGAGTGGGGTGGGCTGTGTTTGGGGAAGGTGCTGTGAGTGGGGTGGGCTGTGTTTGTGGGTGGGGGGGTGTGGCTGTGTGTGGGGTGGGTTATATTTTGGGGGGGGGGGCGCTATGTGAGGGGGCCGCTGTGTTTGGGGAAGTGCTGTGTGTGGGGTTGTGCGGGTGTGGGGTGGGCTGTGTTTGAGGGAGTGCTATGTGTGGGGGGTGCAAGTGTGGGGTGGGCTGTGTTTGGGGGGATGCTGTATGGGGGGGTGCGGGTGTAGGGTGGGCTATGTTTGAGGGAGTGTTATGTGTGGGGGCTGCGGGTGTGGGTGGGCTGTGTTTGGGGGATGCTGTGTGTGGGGGAGTGCGGGTATGGGGTGGGCTGTGTTTGGGGGGGTGCTGTGTTTGGTGGGAGTGCTGTGTATGGGGGGTGTGGGTGTGAGGTGGGCTGTGTTTGGGGGGGTGCTGTGTGTGTGGGGTGTGGGGTGGGCTGTGTTTGGGTGGGTGCTGTGTATGGGGGAGCTGCTGACCTGCGGATCTTACACACAGGCATACTTTGACAACGACCACTGGGTGCGGTACTTCCTGCACACCGGTCACCTGACCATCGCGGGCTGCAAGATGTCCAAATCCTTAAAAAACTTCATCACCATTAAGGATGCCCTGAGCAAGCACACAGGTACCAGCCGCCTACACCACAGCCTCCCAACACCGTGCCACCTCCATCCCCCTACCCCTCTCCCTCCCCCTCTCCCTCCCCCCCCTTTTCACTCCTCTCCCCATCTCTCCAGCTACGGGTTACGGGCTCTGGCTGAGGGAGGACTTGGGTGGGAGGGGGACTGCGGGGGAGGAGATTGTCTCCAGCGTTGGAAGGTCTCTTGATGGTGTCTGTGTTTCTAGCCCGTCAGCTTCGTTTGGCATTCCTCATGCACTCCTGGAAGGACACACTGGACTATTCCAGCAACACTATGGAGTCAGCCATTCAATATGAGAGGTTCTTAAATGTAAGTGCATTTACATCCCGTGTTTGTGTGGCAATGCAGGGTGGTTTGTGCTGGAGGGTGGGATGACTTGTGCGTTGCTGGGTGTCTAATCTCTGGCTATGTGCACCATGTTTGACAGGAGTTCTTCCTGACTGTGAAAGATATCCTCCGGACACCAACCAGCATCACCGGCCAATTTGAGAAGTGGCAGCAACACGAGGTGGCCATCAACAACGGGTCAGTGTCTGTGGGGTGGGGAACGGGATGGGTGTCTGCCCTGAGCTAGCTGGGGTGAGGGGCATGTCTGCCCTGGGCTAGGCTGCAGTGAGATCCTGGGCTGGGGTCTGGGCAAGGCTGGTGGTGGATTGGGAGGGGAAGTGTCTGTCCAGGATGAGGAGGTGGGGTGTAAGACCAGGATTCTCTTGCTATCGGAGCCTGACTGTGAGGGGCTCACTGAGAGGGCAGACAGGGCAGTGTGATACCATGGTGTGTGTGTGTTGCAGATTTGGGGAAAGGAAGCGAGCAGTGCATGCTGCGCTGTGTGACAATATTGACACTCGCACAGTGCTGGAGGAGCTCCGGGGCCTCGTCACTCAGTGCAACACGTACATCGGACTGGAGAAGAGCAAAAAACGTCTGCCCAACCGCCTGCTGCTCAACCGCATCGCAACCTACATCACACACATGTTTAAAGTGAGGAGCTAGGACACTGCCATTGCCCGCAGCTCTCTTTAACTCTTGGACTCTCGCTCTCTCCTTCCCCCTTGCCCCAAGCTCTCTCTCCCCTCCCCCAAGACCACCCTTCCCCCAAGACCACCCCCCCTATCCCAACCATCCCCACCTGCCCTGTACTCTTGTGCCTATGATTGCTTACAGCTGTGATCGTTGACTGCCTCTGTCCTGTTTACACCAACAGATCTTTGGAGCAATAGAGGGTGAGGAGCCCATTGGATTCCCAGTTGGAGGTGCCAGCCACAGTGTGAACGTAAGTCAACAATAAATTACAATAAATTGTAGGGCGGCTTTCACATCGGAAAGTTGCTGGCAATTTAGAGGTCAGATTTGAACCAGTGTCCCCACAGTAACCGTCTACCCAACCGTGGGAGTGGGGAGATCAGCGAGGTCTCCTTGGAGCTCAACTGGCTCCAACGTGATATATTTTGCAACAAAATGTCGGTATGGAGCCAGCCCTGTGTGATGTTTTCTTGTCTGGTTGCTGAGCCAGGCGGGTCAGACTATTCCAGGGCACGACTGATAAAAGTGGCTCTTTGTCTTCTTCTGCAGCTTGAAACCACAGTCATGCCTTACTTGAAGGCCATGTCAGATTTCCGAGAGAGCATCCGCCACATCGCCCGTGAGAGGAGAGGTGTGGACTGAGGGTCTGCTGGGGGAGGGGAGCGGGCCTTGGGGGGGGGGAGATCATTATGGAGTGGGAGGTGCGATTTGGGGGCATTGCGGGTGGAGCAGATTGGGCGTGGAGTGTGTTGGGCAGGAGCGGATTCGAGGGGGGATTGTGTTTGAGTGGGGAGTGTGTGTGAGGATGGAGAGTGTTTGGGCGTGTGTATTTTAGGGTGGTTAAGCTGTGTATAGCAGGTTGAAGGTCGGGGTAAGATGCCTTCTTGGTGATGCCCGGCTCTGTTTGCTGCTGTTACAGTTAGTGAGGTGCTGCAGGTGTGTGATTCTTTCCGAGATGACGTGCTCCCAGAGCTCGGTGTGAGACTTGAGGATCACGAAGGTAATGTCTTTCTCTCTCTGTCACAGAGAGTCTGGCTCCTGTCCTCTGCCCCAGCAGAGCTTTCAGCCATACCGCTCTCTGAAACTGCCGTGCTCCCTTATCTTCATTACCCCATTTCTGCTTTCAGTCACCTCCTCCCTCACTCCCTCCCTCGCTTCCGCACCTCTCCCAGCGTTTGCTGTGAAGCTGAGTGTAATTGTCAGGTTACTAACAGTGGTGTGTGTGCAGGGCTGCCCACGGTGGTGAAGTTGGTTGATAGAGAGATGCTGCTTAAGGAACGAGAGGAGAAAAAACAGGTAACAATGACGAGTGTGACACAGTGGCGAGGGAGAGGGTGGGACTGTGGGAGAGGGGACTTGTGTGGAACCGGGTGTCACCATACCCAGGTATCGTGCAGAGCAACCTGTTTGTGTTTATGGGAGTGGTGAGTATGTGTGGATGTGGGTGCATGTATGTGCATGCATGTAATCCCCAGCACACACAAAGATAATAACTTGAGTTTTGTTTCCAGCTTGAAGAGGAGAAGAGGAGGAAAAAGGAGGGGGCATTGCAGAAAAAACAACAGCAGGAGGTGAGAGACGAAGAGAAAGGCTCACAGACAGAGGGGCTCACAGACAGAGGGGCTCACAGACAGAGAGTGAGAAGAAGAGAGAGGCTCACAGACAGATGGGCAACAACAACTTGCATTTATGTAGCGCCCTTCATGCGGAATATCATCCCAGAGTGCTTCACGTAGGTGGGGTCTAACCCTGCACCAGGGGGAGAGGGTAGGTGGAGGTGACCTAAGCACGATCAAAGTCTTTCCCCGAGATTTGAAGGTGGGGAGGGAGAGTGTTCCAGAGATTCGGACTGTAATAGCTGAAGGCTTGTTCATCGATGCTGGAGAGGAGGGCATGAGAGGGAAATAAGAGACCAGAACCAACTGAGTGGAGGCAAAGAGTGAATAGCAATTCTGTCAGGGAGTGACGCATTCTGTCCCCTCCTAATAGGAAGCAAAACTTGCCAGGATGAAAATCCCCCCCAGTGAGATGTTCCGAATGGAGAAGGACAAATATTCCAAGTTTGATGAGAATGTAAGTATCTGGCAGGGTAGTGCTTGGGGGGTCTAGTCAGGAGGATTCCTGCTGCTTCCTGTGGTGCAGTGCTGATGCTCCAGCCATTACAGTATGTTAGCCACGAGCCAATAGTCTCACCCCTATGTGGTGGGGATAAACCAAATCTTTGAGCGACAGCCAGTGGAGCCACTGATTCAGCTCTACACCTTCAACTGGTGGAACCATCGCTCAATGGGAAGGGATGTGTGTCGAAGATGGTAGCACAAATTTTATGCTGGAAGCTCGCAGGAAGTTCCTGGTACCTGACGTCCGCCCAGTGAGGGCTCAAATCTGCCCTTGTCAGATGTCAATTGATATACTGGTGACTACCTGCCATGGGGATTTCAGTAAGGTCTCCTTGGAGCTGAAAAGACTCCAATGGGAAATATCTGCCAATGTGATGAGCCAGGCGAGTCACAGTTCTCCACGGCAATGCTGATTATCAGGCAGTTGAATCAGTTGGGGCAGGGAGGCATCCCATCCCAGCTCCTGTTAGCCCAGAAGCAACATCAACAACAAGCCCTAACAAGTAGAGTGGTCCTAGTTTGACATGCAGTGGGAAAGCTTGTCAGACAACTCTCAATGCCAAGCTAAGCAGTTTTAGCTGGTTAGATTCCAGCAGTTATCCCAACGCACACTCTGGGTCCTCAAGTTTGGCTCTCATCAACCTGCACCTAAATGTCTCTGCGATTAGTTAAGCAGAGTGAGGGAGTGTGAGAACGTGTCTGACTTCCGCACCCTTGCTTCTTTCTCAGGGGTTCCCCACTCACGACGTTGAGGGAAAAGAGCTGAGTAGGGGACAGAACAAGAAGCTGAAGAAAGCGTATGAGGTGCAGGAGAAGCTGTACAGCGATTATGTCCACACGCTGCAGAGTGAGAGCTGAACTCAGGCAGCGCTCGCCAGCCGTCTGACCGGAGACTGGGGGGCAGTAAAGGGAGTGTGTGAGTGAATGAGTGAGTGTGAATATACCAATTAGTGTAAATGTGAGAGTGAGTGAGTAAATCCATTGACCATTGACTGTAACCTCTTGACTGGGAGGCAAACCATGAATGAAAATTCCAATGGGGGTGGTGGGGCTTTCCCCACCCCTGGTGTCCGTCTGAGGGCCTTGGGTGGGGCCTCGTCACCAGCTCACATGCAGACATTTGACTTTTGATTTAATCTGATTGTCCATCTGATTGTGACAAACATTGCAGTAATTAATAAATGAAGCTTTGAGACTTGGTGAACAGCAATGCTATTACGAGCCACAGCTGTGTTTATTATACATCACACGTTGCCCTGATGGGGAAAGCTTGAAGGTCGCACCTTAGCTTCCAGCTTGGGTTAGTGAGCAGAAATCTGCCAATGTTCCCTGCTCCTGATTGCTGTCAGAGCCCCTGCTGGAAGGTGGGTATGGAGCCTCGAGGGGTGGAGGGGGGGCGGGATCAGAAACTGCGCTGCTCTGAGATTTTGCTGATGCACAGCTGGGTTGTGGAATAGCTGTGGGTCAATTCCTGAGAATGCTTCCTCAGTGGACATCCCCAACTCTGCTTCAAACCCATCACCAAGATGAAGCTTCCTTCCATCACCCACTTGTGTCCCTCATCTTCTCGACAGTGAATCCATCATCAATGCCTTGGCCACCTCAAGATAAGACTGCTCCAACTCTCTTCCTTACGTTAACCCTCTACAGGCATTAAATTAGCACAACTGCCCTGAAATGATCTCAACACATCCAATATTCCCACTGCTTATCAGTATTCATAATAATAATCCTTGTATTTGATATTGCGCTTTTCACATCTTATCGACGTCTCAAAGCGCTTCACAGATTATACTGTAAAGTGAATTGACTGCATATTTGTGGATGAAACACGGCAGCCAATTGCGCACGACAGTATCCCACAAACAATCATGGATTGAAAATGACCAATTTTCATGGGCCACTGCTGCTTGTGCGAGTGTGGAGCTGAGGTTAAATTCCCCAGGACACTGCCCCACCTGAAGGGCGCTATATACAATGTAAATCCAAATTATTGTAGGCCAGATCTGGAGTTGGGTGAGATAAATGTTCATCGCATGCATGCTCGCGCCATACCTATAATGATCGGGGTGATAATTATTCATATAAAATTTTTGAAGCCACAAAATGTTTAAAAATATTCAACAAGTCAGAGAAATCAACAGCAATGGCTCCATGACCTCTCCTAATAATAATAATCTTGCATTATATGATACAGTGCCTTATTGCATCTTCGAAACGTCTCAAAACTTCCTCACTAAATATAATAATCCTTGCATTTGATATTGCGATTTTCACATCTTCTAGATGTCTCAAAGTGCTTCACAGAATGTAATGTAAAGTGAATTGACTGGCAACTGCACGCAGGAATGTCCCACAAACAGTCCTGGATTGAAGTGATCAATTTATTATTTTTCTGAGGGATTACTATTAGGCGTGTGGAGTACGGAAACTTGGCCAAGGTTTCGCCCTGCCTGGAACTGAACCAAGGTCTCTCGCTTGTCAGGTGAGTATTCTAACCACTGAGCTACAGGACTCCCAATATACTGTAAAGCGTAGTGACTGTGTTATGTGGGTGGAACATGGCAGCCAATTGTGCACAGCAGTATCCCGCAAACAGTGGTGGATTGACTGACCAAATAATTGTGTGTATATATATATGTATTATATAGCCATCACTGACTATACAGTCTAGCTTGGACACTCTGAAGCATGGGGGTGGTTTGGGGCACGTGTCAGACACCTGACTGACCACGTTGTTGTATTTCAGGCAATAGACTGAAATTGACACCTTTAAGAATCCACGCCAACTCTTCTGCAAGGTGCCTGCTCATTGGTCGGCGACTCGCAGACCAATCGCTGAGTGCCTCAGCGCTGCCCCCGCTGGCGGCGTGGGAGCTACAGGGAGCGCCAGCCCGCGTGAGGGAGAGGGACAGCCGCCGCCCGTCATCCTGTTAGCCAGGCCCCAAACTGAACCTCAGCCCGGCAGCCAGGTAACACACACACACACACACACAGACTGGCCTCATACTGAACCTCGGCCCGGCAGCCAGGTAACACACACACACACACACAGACTGGCCTCATACTGAACCTCAGCCCGGCAGCCAGGTAACACACACACACACACACACACAGAGACTGGCCTCACACTGAACCTCAGCCCGGCAGCCAGGTAACACACACACACACACACAGAGACTGGCCTCACACTGACGAGACAGAGAGAGAGAGAGACAGACAGAGAGACAGGCCTCACACTGACCAGGCAGAGAGAGAGGGAGACGAGCCTCACACTGACTAGACAGAGAGAGATAGTTCTAGGCCTCATACTGAGACTCAACATGGAAATGGGGAACGTGGGCTAATACAGTGTACACGTTTGTACATTTTTGTAATATGCGTTACAGTTATTAAAATATAAATCATTTTCGTTGCCCAGAGAGTTGTTATGAACTGGAATGCACTGCCTGAAAGGGTGCTGGTTACAGATTCGATAATAGCTTTCAAAGTGGAATTAGATAAGTACTTAAAAAAAATTGCCAAGCTTTGGGATAAGAGTAGGGGAGGGGGATTAATTGGTAGCTCTTTCAAAGAACTGCACAAGCACGATGGGCTGAATGACCTCCTGTGCTGTATGATTCTATGAAATGCTTTTAAATGATCAGTGAGCACCAAGGGGCAGGATGGGAGGGAAATTTAGGTTTAAAAGGAGAGGAATGTAAACCGGGTTTTGGAGCCAGGATTGGAGGTGAAAGGATTTGGGGAGAAATCAATCAAATAATCGGATCATATCAATGCTCCGAGATGCAACCCTATGTGAAGGGCGTTATCTACATACAATTTGTTGTTGTCGTGGCTGAACTCTTGAGTAATAATAAGTAATTGAGCCCAGTCAGAAAAATGCTGGGGGGGTAGCATAGGAGCACATTGGGTTTAGACCACGAGGGGATCTGAAGGTCAAGAAGGGGATGTTGAAGTTTATCTCCTGGGTTGGGTACCTGGTGTTGGTAGAGGATAGGAGTACAACAATTTTACTTTTGTAAGATGGTATTTGGAGCCTGGTATAGGATAGGGATTGAATAATGGGTGTGTGGAACCAGGTATGGGGTGGAGAGACTGGAGAAGTCTAGCCTTGAGGTGACCGGAGGGATGAGACCGTGTACACCAAATTTCATAGCTTGACCAGTATAGTTTTGAATATAAGTGTTAATTTTCCGTTCAGTAACAGTGTAGTGAAAGACTCAGGAATGCTGCCTCCCTATCGTATAGTTTTCCCTGGGATATCATCTCTCATGTGTGATATGCAGACCAAGCCTAATGGTTTATTCGATCTATACATTTCTGCGTTCAGACCCTGTAGACACTGCACATATATACATGTATCCCTGAGCCGAGATTCATCTGGTGTGTGATAATACTGGTTGGAAGGACTTATTTCTTTCCATATTGGGATGCAGATTAACTGATAATGTCTGCATTTCTGGCCAGTGTGGCACATAGAGGATGGAGAGAGAATTACAGCACTCTTTTGCTGTATTGCATAGGTGAAATTAGCAGCTGTTCACACAGATACTGATATTCTGCTCAGCTCACTACCCTGTAACTTGACCTGATCAGAAAGGTCTTGTTTTGGAGCTCATGGACATGAGCCACTTAGTGAAGTCAGCGTGATATACATTTCATATATGGTGATGGCTGGTGCATTGATTGTTTTGTTCCATCTCTATCTTGGGTTATGGCAGACAACTCCACTATTAAAGTTTGATCCGATACCCAATCAGTGCAATTGATTTTTTTTGCGGGTCATCTGGGCGACTGACACACACAGAAACCCATCACCATGCTATAAGAGTATCCAAAACAACCACATCACCTTGCATTGGTATAGTACCCTTCACGCAGAATAATATCTTGGAGACCTTTACAACAACAGGGTGGACATCAAGCGGGCGGTGGTGGGGGAGAAGAGATGACCGTAATGATGGTCAAAGAGGTTGGTTGCACGGCAGAATCTGGAGATGGACAGAGGAGGTGGGGGGAGGGAGTTACAGGTATTGGGCTGCAGATTTGGAAAGCTTGGTAACCAATGGTGGCAGAGATGCACAGCTGGCCTGAGTTAACTAACAGGAGGGTGAGCAGATGAGTTGGTAGGAGTGGCTCTTAGGGGATTTGAAATGGAACCACTGAGACCCAGGGAGGAAATGCAGCCTGACAAGGACTGGGTGATGGATTTGCAGAGTTTGGTGTGATTGTAGGTGTAATACAGATTGAGTTCCGCATATGTATATGCTCTACACAGCGGATTTGCCCTATAACTGAATGTAGGTCATGTGCTAAATGCTCTTTATTGTGTCATCAGCTTTACAATGTCTTGTTTGGTTATCTGAGGGTATTGGATGATATGTCAGTTTAAAGCAGTTTTGTTTAAGTTTTGTGTACTTCATTACAAAATATAATTGAATTAAAAGTATTAATTTTTCCAATTTAGGACTGGTCTTCCAACAAGGAATGCAGCTTACTAGTCAAATATAATGACTGTAGTAAGCTTATTGCAATGATGTACTTGTTTAACGCATTTCACGCCTGAGATATGCAGTGAGAGCCTAAACTGGGAACCATGTGACAGGCAGAGTTTTGAATGCAGTAAGCAAGTGTGCAAGGCAGAGGGATTTACGGAGAGTGGAAGTCAGAATAAAGGGCTTTACTCAAGTTGGGTAGGCAAGAGTGTGGAGGCACTTGAAAGTTAGTGTAAGTTATTCTGCTGGGAAATAGGAAACCACTGGTGCCTGGCAAGGATGGGGTCGATAGGTCATGGAATGTGGTGTGGGAAAGGGTATGAGTTGTGGAGTTTGGGATATTTAGCTTGTGGAGCATTAAATTAGGAAGACTATTGAGGAGAGAATTGAAGAATGACGTTTGGAGGTGACTTGTGTTGAGGGTTTTGTCTACGTTGGTGAGTGAGCTACAGGTAGAGGATGGTACATTAGAGGAAAGCAGACTGTACCATGATCAGATGAAAGGCTGATAGGAGGGCTGAGGGTTAAACAAAGTACAGTACTGAGATTGTGAGCAGCTAAACACTATATGCTGCTTGTCCAAATATGATACTTCTCCTGATGGTGAATGTCTGGCTGGCAGCCCAACAGGCTGGTTAACTGTTCAAAATGTCCTGGATTCCTGCAGATCTGCCTGACTTTTACCAGGTGCCTCCTCACCCTGTGTATCTACTCTTTTCCTACATGTGAAGCCTGGTATTATATAAAATGCTTGTTTTGGCAACATTGATTTGAACCTACCTTTCTTGTCCCAGGTTTTAAGTGACTCAGCTACCTGACTGCTAGCAACAAACTCATTATCCTGTGATTCATAATGATCTCCCAATTAGATTGGCCCCAAATCCTAACAGCCTAAACATGTGCGGTGCTGAAGGTGCTTTTTTGTGTTTGGGGTATGTAAAACGCATTAAATGTTTGGAGCAAACGGTCTTCAGTGGTTTATAAACCCAAGTTCATATTGTGCTCAATTATTCATATTGTGAATAATGCCACATTGTTCTGTAAGGATTACAGGCAAATGTGCTTCAGCCACTGAGAACATACAATAACCATAATCTCTGAATTTAGTCCCATTGAGAGGGAGCAAGCGAGGGCCCAGAGTGTATAGTGAAAAGACTTCTTATAATGTTAGATTACACTAAATTTAGTGCTAATTGACTGCTGAGCATATAATAATTGCATCATTAAATGCAAGTATTATTATACTGCAAAGATGTGCCAACATTAGAATGTCCATGTAACTCAAGCTGTATCATGCCCATACTGTATCACAACAACAACATTTATTTGTCTAGCGTCTTTCACATCGTGAGGACATCCCAAGGTGCTGCACTTGCACTTATATAGTACCCTCCATGAACGGTGACCGACCTGCTGGGTATATAGGATTGTAACCTGTGTTCATGTAACAGCTGTATTGGAACATTTTCCCTTCAAACTCTGGATATTGATGCTGACATGGGCTGGCTGGGGAGGGACGTTGTATCCTGTAACGTTTTCTCCCAAGCACCAGCAAACCCCAGCTCTCCACAGATTGACACATTGAAAATCCTGGGTTTTGTTTTAATTATTTCCTATTTGTTAACACAAAGTTTTCCCTTCCAAAAGTTTGAGTTTTGTTTTTCTGTCAATCATTTTAGAAGTGGGTAGTGAATGGTTTTCTCTCTGAAGTTGCTTGATTTTCCACCCGTGAGAAACGAAGCTGAAGGTTAACCAACTAAATCCTACAGGAAGCGTGTCAGTCATCAACTTTACTACAGTCCCCGCCTGCCCAAACCCCTGCCTACCCAGGAAAAAAGGATAATAAAGGAAATGGTGGCAAAATGAATAAGTAAAAATTAAAGTGAAACAGTTGAGTGAGCTGATTTACGTTGGTGTATGGGTGTACTTGTTTCTGCTGAGCTGTGCTTGGCCAGCGCGTGCTTCAATTTCACGTGAGCCACAGGCCAACAATACCTTCTCAGCAGTTTAATGTGGCAATCTCAGTTTAGTGGTGCTGTCCTTTCAATGAGATGTTAAGCTGTCTGTTTGAATGACTGAATTAATCGTGTAGCACTGTGAAAGACATTTGCTTAATTATTTAGCTGATTGTTAAAATAACACTTGAGTCTGGGTCAGGAAACTGCCGATAAGTGAAGCAGAGGAATGTTAGTACACTAACGTAAATCAGCTCTCTCAACCATTTCACTTTTAATTTTTACTTATTCATTTTGCCACCATTTCCTTTATTATCCTTTTTTTCAGCAAGAGGTTATCAAGACAGTTTTTTGTTTCTGTTAAATATATATTATAACAACAACAAAAACAACAAATTACATTATTTCTCCCTTCACGTCGGAAAAATGTCCCAGGGCGCAGAAGTAATAATAAAGGTGGCTTTACACTGCTCTCCTATAATGTTGGATTCCTCTCCTCTATTTTCCCCGCCCTCCCCCATATATTTTTCTGTTTCTATCTCTCTATCTCTCTCTGCCTGAGGGTGCTGACTCACGCTGGGTTATGGTTGCACAGGGCCTGAGCCAGGCACTACATCAAGTGCGATAGTGACAACTCTCATTAGCTGCTTGGCTTCTTGCCTGAAACAATCCACTCCCCCTCACGCCGTAGGTGACCTTTCTTGCCAGGCCCTGACCACCATTTCTGTTTTGCTTCCCGCCTAACCCCAGTTTATGTGGAATCATAGAAACGTTAAGCATAGGAGACCATTCAATTTGACTTCCCTGTCTTAACCTCATTCCCTTTCGAACCTCTATGTTAAGGTCAATTGTAGCTGCCCTATCTGAGATGAGCTAACTCAATATAGAACTATGAATCTGTAACCTCATCTCTGTGGTTAGAGTCTTGCATGCCTACACAGTCATTTTGATTGTGACTTGTTCCCGGGTTTTCCCCATTTCTCGGGGATGCAAACACTAGTTTTTTTATTCCCCTTCCGCCACTAACACTCTGGGATACAATTGCCTATTGATACTATGAGGGTGTCAGCATGCTCGAGATGGAAGGTGACGGTCAGAAGATTGTGTGTTCCAATTCTAGGGTGGAGGGTTTTTTTAGGCTGATGTTTCAGTACAGTACTGGGGAAGCGCTGTTTTGTTAGTGGTGCTGTTCTTTGAATAAGATGTGAATCTCCCCATCAGTGGGAGTTTAAGTTCCTGTGGCGACTGTAAGAGCAAATTTGTCCTGTGTCCTGGCCAGCATAGGCATTCATTTCATGGCTCAGTGGTTGACCTTGTTGACCTCTATGCAAAATGGCTGCTACAAAATAAGTCACTAGATCTAACAACAATTGCTATAAAGTGTTTGTGAAACGTTCTACATGATGAATATAATAATTATAAGTCTTTTCCTCATCAGGCCCTGGTGAATATTATGTGAGCTTGGAACAATGGAAGCTGCACACGTGGGCCAGGGTCACTTGGTACTGTACATTGAAGGTGGTGTGTGTGGCCATTAAAGCATTTCTTCCCTGGGTAATGAGGTTAATTGTAGTGCTTCCTTTCACTATCTGGTTCAGCCATTATCAGAGCTAGGCATAGTTTCACTTGGGCCTTCCTACCCTAAAACACTCAACATCATTTACCTCTCAGCCACCAGGAGATTGCAGTTCAGAATGTGATGTTTTATTGGACCATTGTGCAAGACAAATGATAACTTTCAGAATAATCATTGGTGAGAATGAGGTTCCAGGCATCAGATTGATG
This sequence comes from Hydrolagus colliei, assembly GCA_035084275.1. Classification (NCBI taxonomy): domain Eukaryota; kingdom Metazoa; phylum Chordata; class Chondrichthyes; order Chimaeriformes; family Chimaeridae; genus Hydrolagus; species Hydrolagus colliei. The sequence continues at coordinate 11,875,874 of CM068757.1, read as the reverse complement.
AGTGATGGGTTTATAAGACTTGAGGAATGTGTTGGTTTTCAGAAAGGTAGGAAAAACACATTTAACAGAACACTTTGGGATTAGTTGCCTCTGCTATAATATTTGTGTCTGGAACCAAGGGCCTGTTGAGCATATTTCTTTTCAGAAAAATAAGTTGGTGACATTTATGTGGATTATAAATATGTGATTTTCTAAAGCTAGCTAATGTGCACTTGTACTGACATCTTCCTCACTTTCCAGGTGGATCAAGGTGAAAGATGGCTGACAAGAACAGGTAAGCCAGTTAGGTGAAAATATATAAAATATATTCGCAACACCTTGCATTTATATTGCACATTTCACACAGGATAACGTCTCAGAGCACCGACAGCAGTAAAGGGCCAAGCTGTCCCCTGCGCTACCACCATCCGTCATTCTGACCTGCTCTCTGGAACTCGATCTCAGAATTCCTCCAAATCGCTCCCTCCCTCCACTCTTTCAGGGCCTATTTCAAATCTATTTATTAGACTGTGCTTTTAGTCATCTTTTTTTCCCCCCTGCCCTCCTTGTGTCCCCTCCCCTCCCCAGCTTAGGTGCCCAGCCAGCACTGTGAGTGCACTTTGCGATGTTGTCCATATGTGAAAGGCGCTATGTATAACTGTCTAATTGAATTACAGTGGGCATTGAGATGAGGTTTATATTACCATAAGAGTAATCATAGTATTAAATAACAGTACTGAATGCTAGAGTCATTGGGATGAAAATAGTAAACAAAAATGCAAAATACTGCAGATGCTGGAAGTCTGAATATAATACAGTAATAGTGATATAATAATACAATAATAATATCTTGATTTCCTATAGCTGAGTGAAATGAGCTTGATGAACCATTGATCTCTGTTCAGACTTGATGTGGACAAGCAGTGACCAGCTAGACAGTTCATGCCCTGAATACATGATTTTCACCATGCATCAGTCACAATGGGTCATTAGAAGCAGAAACAAACAGCTCATTTTGTTAAAATCATGGTGCTGTGATGAACAGCAACAAAATTACATTTGTAAAGCGCCTTTCAGGTCCGGAGGACGTCCCAAGGCGCTGAACTCACTATGTTTTTCTTCTATCTTCTGAGGACACTAAAATGCCAGCGATGCTGGCAGCCCTTTGATTCATTATCAGTGTGGTCCATCTCGGTGTGAAGCAAATAGTAGCAGGTGATTCTGTCACTGTGCATCATGCGAGCGCCATCTTGTCCTGATTGGTAAGAGGTTACTGAGTAATAGTCTGCTTTGCCTGATGGTCTCCCTTTCCTAGACCAGAGCTCAATCACAGCCTTGGTCTGCTAACTCACCTGAAGTGGGGAACATTGCTGGTACACCAATTGTCTCCAGAGACATCCAGTAATGTAGAAGGGATATTACTGTCTTCTGATCCGTGAAGACCTGACTTGAGTGGATTAGCCACAGCTGAACAGTGGCGGCCCTATTTTCCAAGAAATGTCTTGCCACAGAAGGTAAAAATCTCAGAGCTAAAATGTGTGGTATTAACTACCACTTTTGGTGATATTATACGGTTATTTTATAACAGTGCATACCAGGGATCAGGCTTCGGATGTCTCTATATGTCTATCTTAATATAGCCTTTCAACCTGCTCTACAACAACTTACATTTTATATATCTTAAGTTTTTACAAAATCTCTTTTGTTTCTTGTGCCATTCGTTCATGACAAGAATATATTTGTGACTAGAATTGTTTTTCTAGTAATTTCTTCATGGAATTGATACAAATGAAGATTTATCTGATTTTAGTTTTGAAGATCAAAATTGTATAGGGTTAATCAGGACTCCAGTCAGCCACCATTTTAATATTCAGTATTTTTAATATTCCAATTTGAATTTCAAGGAATTCAAATGGTGAATAGGTGAAATTGTTCAGTTCAGGGTAAGGAATGTAGAAGTACCTGATTGTACCAGTCCTTCCCAATCCTTCATTTGTGAGGTTTTGATGGGCAGCCAGGCTCATAAACAGCTGTGAGGTTCATAACAACTTTGTGCTTTATATAGCGCTTTCATAAAGGGGACAGTCTGTGAGCGCTTCACAGAAATTGTGGAGGTGAGTTTACTTTTTGAGCCATGATGACAAGCTTCAACTTGTCTGGTTTGCCCTGAGGGATCAGTTTAGCTCTGAGAGTTGAAAGCTCTTTATTGATGGCACACCTAGTTGTTAATTCTGCAAGTTGCACACTGCACGTCAGTACTTCAGAATGTTTCATTGACTGTATGGAGGGCTCCAGTTCAACTGTGGAGCTGGAAAAACAAATGGAAGTGCAAGAGATTGTCAGCCCTAATGCCTAATAGCTGTCCTGTCAAATGCTTCACTCATGATTCATTTTCCCTTCCTGCTCCCATATCTCAATGTTCCTCTTTAGATTCCACTAGTTTCAACATTTTAGCTGCTGAGGACTAGGTGCCAGATTTGGTAAATGTCCGTTGGTTACATAAAGCAAAACTTTTGTTTCCCTTCCAGAAACATAACCCATAATAATCATATAGAAGTTCTCTATTTTCAATTGTATAACTATTATTTAATTTCAGTGTAATTTAGTGACAATGCAAACTTCAAAAAGGTAATGTAAAAAGATACAAATGTAAAACATATGGTCAATCAAGCAAAACTTACATTTATATTGTGCCTTTCACGTCGAGAGGACATTCCAAGGCGCTGTACAGTTAGGTAGGGGCAAGAGCAGAGGGGATTGGGTCGGAGCAGGATGAAGAAGAGTAAGAATATTGACTGTATATCTGTGGGCGAAACGCGGCAGCCAAATTGTGCACAGCAGTGTCCCACAAACAGTCATGGAAGTGGGATTAGGGGAAAAGGGGGGGAAAGATGGCATGCGGAGGGGTCAGGGTAGTACATATATGCAAGAATAGTCATTAAATCCAGAATATACAGTGAAAGAGTTAATTAAGTGAATTTAAATGCACCTAACTTAATAGCCTAACAATAACTAAACTAATGATAACACTGTGAAAAATGTTTTTCTTGTACTGGAGCTCCAATGCCACATTTTCCACAACTACCTGGCAATTGTTACTGAGACTTGTGCTTGAATAGTTTTAGAATTGCAAAATATGCAACAATACCTTTTTTAAAATACTGCTGCTGTATCTCTCTTCCTGTAGGTTGTACAGGGCAGCGCATAAAGTGACGGGAAGACAGCGGAGTGGGAGCTGTGACTCATTCCTCCCCCTCCCGCATGTCTTCCCGTCACTTTCCGCTAACTCACCTGAAGAGATCCAGCAGATCAGAGGAATGGTCGGAATTGGTTCACGATCAACATTGAATCATTTTCCAAGCTGGCCCGCGGGTCGCCGATGGGTTCACCCTGGATTAGTATGTTTTCGTGCGGACACGGCATGTAAAATATGCCAGGATTATCATCAGTGATGTTGGGCTAAATCTGATGTTTGTTGTAATCTGCTGATCTCCATCCGCTGTGACCATTCTTTCTGTGTTTCAGTAAAGGAGATGATGGTAATGTAGAGCCGCTGGACAAGCACACGGCTGAAGGCAAAGGGAAAGGTACTATCCTCCTGAATGAAATTTGATACGTGTAAATAGGGAACGTGGGGCTGTACTTGACTCTCATGCCTTTATATGAAAGAAGGGGGGGGAGAAAATGGAAATCGGAAGTGCAGGATTTCTTCCCTCTGGTGTACCTAGCTGATGTAGAGGCTGCTATCATTGAAGATCTGTTGTGATGGAGAATACTTTTACTTTATCCTGGAAACTTAAACCGTCTGATTATAGACTATATGGGAAGTCCTGACGTGAAAGGTGCTATACAAGTGTAATTTTGTTGTGTGTGTGCTGATGAGGAGCTGGCAGACAAATTCCAGGGCCACACCACAAGAGGAAACTAAACTAACAGTACTGTGGTTCGCACGTTAATGACTCATTCTCGTGCTGACTGTTTAACACCCGCAATTGTTGGGTTCAGCAGCTGTTCTCGGGCAGGCTGTATTGTCTCACTCCCCTTCCTGCAGCCAAAAGCGGTTCTAGGAACTCACACCATTTACAGGATATTTAAAAAATTAATGGTAAAAACATAATTTGTTGAGTTTATTTTGTGTAATGTACAGAGTGACTCTTAAAGTGCCATTAACTCACTCAGTGGAGCTGTCAAAGTGTTTGAGTACTCTGAAGATTGCAGTGTTTTGCTGAAACAATACCTGAATCTGAGGCTCAGAACACTTACAGTGGCCAATACAAGAGGGTGCTCTCATCAAACCCAGGTTGCTGTGATCTCTCCTCCTGGCACACATGAAGTGTACATCACTGTACACAGGCCTTCCTGTTGAACCTTAGACCTGGGGTTCCATTTCCCCAGCCACATGAAACCCTGGCTTGATCTCTTCTATTTCTGACCTGCGTTAGACCGTGGAAATCAATTACTATTTACCAATAATAGTCTTGAAAACTCATCGGTTACTTCTTACTTTCTCTGAAAAATAATCCAGTGCAATGTGTGATAGAGCCTCGACACTGGTCAGTGTTGATGCCTTTGAGGCAAGCTTGCTGATATTTAGCCAGGGTGCAAATAACTGTAGAATTGTATAAATTGAAGGCACGGATCACAGCGACGGTGAGAAGCTATATAGATCAGTTGTGTTCTTATATTTAGCCTGCTGTACATTGCTTTTAGAGATGTGGCAGGCTGTAAGGGGAAAGCTGGACTGAGGTGGATGGTGGTGGTGCCTATAGCTGTTTGATCCTCTAATTGGGGGAGAAGTGGCTGATTGACGACAGAAGAGAAGAGTAGTTGGATTATTAGGTAGGAAGAGAGATGGGGTTGTTCTCCCAGGAGTGGTCTCAATGGGCTCTGGGTGTTGCTGTTCTCAGTATGAGACTGGGGACTCCTTTCGTGCAGTTATTCTGACACTTTCTTTGAGTTTTGTTGTTGTTGCGTTACAGGAAAACTGACAGCCCAGATGATGCAAAATCCACAGCTGCTGGCAGACCTACAGGAACGACTTGACAATGTGGAGCACACTCCTTCCAGCTACATTGAAACGTAAGTGGGTGAATGATCGACTGAGAGACAAAACAAACTCCACAGCAAGAATTATGATTACAATACAATGCTCATTTACATTTCTATAGCGACTTTCACTAGAGCAGTGGTTCCCAACCTCAGGTCCCGACCCAAATCAGGGTCGCGGGGGTCCTCAGTTGGGTTGCGAAGAGTCATCAGAATTATTTTTTTAAAATGTTCAAAATGCTTTTTTAACGCTTAAATTTTTTTTTTGAAAAAGGGCCCGAGGGGACACCGCCAACCAATTGGTATGAAAGAGCGTACTTACGAGTTGCACTGAGTCCAAAAAGAGACGGAGATAATGTTTTGGCTGAGCTGAGCTTCAGTCACGGTGTCACCCCGTAGTGGTGGGAGGACCGGTTGGAGGCTAATTTGGGTTGCAGCAAACAAAAATTGGGTTGTGAGAACTTGTTGGTGGTTAATTTGGGTCAAAGCAAAAAAAAGGTTGGGAACCACTCCGCTAGAGGATGTCACAGAAGTTCAGCAGCAAAACTTGCAGAGTGTTTGTGGTTTTGCAGTGGCTTGTTTGCAGGCTGCAGATACATTTATTAATTTATGAAATTATTAAAATTTCCAATTAGGAAAATGAAGAGCCTATAGTAGGTGTCTGCCCACTGCAGACAGAGGAACATTCTGCATGCGCTTTGGTAGGTGAGAAAGGTAATTGGGCAAAGAGAGCTGTAGACAGGGTGTGAGTAACTTCAGCTGCACAGAAGCAATAGAAGTAAACTGCTCCAGAGAAAGTAGTGTCTCATCTCCATTCTCATTGTGTATTGTGAGGAGCTGTTACTACTCTGTAATGTACTGTCAATGCCTTTTCACAGGAGCACAGTTACATGTCCCTAAAATCTACTGACACTCCTGTGGATGTCTCTGAGATGACTCTTCTTGGTATCTCTTTGCATGTGTGTGGGTTCATTTTCTGACTGAAAATCTACTTGCTCTGAGGTATGACTCCACAATACCTTCAGGAGTGAACACAACACAAAATACTGCAGATAACACACAAAATACTGAAATAAAAACAGAAATGATATAATAAATAATAATTCTTGCATTTGATGCAGCGCCTTATTACATCTACAAGATGTCTCAAAGTACTTCGTAGAATATACTGTAAAATGAATTGACATTGAATAAGTTTCTGGAAACATTCAGCAGGTTTGGCAGCGTTTATGGAAAGTGGGGTAATGTTTCAGATCGACGATGAAAGAAGCCTGACCTGTTGACTGTTCCCAGAGACTTCTGATGAGAGATTGGTGGCCCCACATTGGGATTCGAGCTCACAGTCAAAGTGCAGGTGTCCAGGACTGTACAGTCTAATGTGTGCTTGCAGATTAGATGTCCCATCTGTCTGCTCAGGTGGACATTAAGGATCCTCTGAAACTATTCAAAAGAAGTAGGTAGTTTCCCTGGTGTCCCAGCTAAGAATGCTCTAGTTTCAATGTTTCTCATTTTATAGCTGTTTGTGAGACACTGCTATGTGAAAATTGGTTGCTTCATTTGCTAATCAAGTTACTTGGTACTGTTTCACCACAACTGTAGTGTGAATTACGTAGGATCAGAGAGAGTGGTTAAAAGTTGATGTATCCTTAGTGCTTCTTTTTCATTGGTCACATAAACCGTCATTATGTGGAATTAAGTTCTACAATATTAAGTTCTACAATATTTTTAAAAATAGCTTTGCAGTTTTCTAATTCATTTAACATCGTTGTATAAGACCTTAATTTTTTAATATTTAAAATATATATTTATTAGTTTGCAACATATTTTCATCCCTGTGACGACACACTCCCCAAAATTATACAATCCCCACTGTGACAAGTGCTCAACTACTCTCCATTCGTCTTTCTACTATCGCAAAAACTCTCCAAAACAAAACTTCCACCTGCTTTGTGGAAACAAAATTCTGTTCGCATAACAAACATAAGACGCCTATTACTCAATTTCCAACCGTCATGCCCATTGGAAATTGGTTCTGGACGTTACCTTACCCCCCCATTCCCCTTATAGGACCAGGACCTCCTTGCTTCTCTACTATGCTGCTGCCTATATTTACAGGGAGCAGTTACAATTGGGCTAATCCCAGCTCTGCCATCCTTCACATACCGGATGGCAGGCCAAATAAACCCCTACTCCGATGTTCCCCCCTTTATGGGGAGAGACTTTTCCCCAACAAACAAAACCATAAAGCATTTTGGGACACTCTGGTTACAGGTCCAGCGACCCTTAACAAATGCTGAGCATAGGTACCCTGTTGGTGGCATTACCCTACTCACACATCAAGGGGTTGCTCTGGCCAGGATCATTCCCCATCTGGCCTTGGCCGAGCCCAACTCTAGCGCATCTCTGGTGATGTACTCCCTGACTCTTGCCATCACCAGTCTGTAGCAGGCCTTCATCGACCTATCTCCACACCTGAAAACCTCCCAGTTCTGGAAGACCCAAAGGCCTTCTTTTACCGCGTTGATGACCCTCCAGTTGCATTGGATGTCAGTCTCCTCGTGCGTCCCCGGGAAGAGGCCGTACAGCACAGGGTGCTTAGACAACGGGACTCCCGGGATGAAGCGTGAGAGTAGCCACTCTGTCCTTTTCCACACCTCCTTAGCATAGGGACAATTAGGAACATGTGTTCCTCATTCTTACTGCCTCCGCAACCCTCCCGAGGGCAGCATTCAAACGGCCTTAAGCCTCTATAATGCTTAAAGGCCTGGAGAGGCAAAACTTGTTTAACTGCCATACAAGCCACATCCTGGTGTTTGTTAGTTTAAAACCATAATCTTTTGCCACAAACCCTCATTGTGCTACAGAACATGCCTTAGCACAGGATAAGGTTGTGGGTTGACCTGTGGTTACTGCCGCCTTTATCTTTGGGGTGCATTCAGTTCATTATAACAGTAAAATTAGTAAAGTACCAAAGTTGATGGATGTTGCATAGAGCGATGCAGAGCTGATGTGCGCTGTGGTGCACAGTGGGGCTCAGTGTCTTTGAGCCAGATTGCTCCTACTGGTGACCCCTTAAACTACCTTGTCAAATGAATAAGAAAGAAATACCTTGTATTTTACAGCAGCTTGTGTGTTGAAATGTCTCAAAGTGCTTTATGGTAATGACTGACAAGTATCATGACTGGTTCATAGTCAGCCTTGAAGTGAACAACTGATTTTTAATCTGAGGATTGTCAGCCAGAATACTTTTTTTGGTGGGGGTTTGGTCAGCTTGGTGCATGACATATGTGGAAACCCATCACCATGCTTAAAGAGTCAAAAAGAAGCTGAGAATTCCATGCATCCCACCTACATGTGGAAATTCCATAGATAGATTGTTGGAGTGTGGTGTGCACACTCCCAGGAGGAATCCATGCTGCTTACCTAATTTCGGAACACATTAGGCTAAGGTTAGCAAGAGCCAAAACCTGGGAACCCCAGTGTGTGCATTGAGGTAACTGCTGGAATCTGACCAGTTAAAATTACATAACTTTACATTGATATTGCTGTTTGGCGTTGCTCCCCCAGCACTGTACTGCCATGTCAATCTAGTTGGTGAACCTGACATGGGGCTTGAAACTATAGTTTTTTGAGCTGGACACAAGTGTGACTGACTGACTGACTGACTAAAGCTGAAAGGGAAAGATATAAACGAGGGTTGGAGTGAGGTTTGTTGACATTGGTGTACCATGAATTAAAGTGTTGAGTTTGCCGTGTTATTAATTGTTTTTTCTGTGTGTGCATTTCCTCCAGTTTGCCTAAAGTTGTAAAGAGAAGAATAAATGCTTTGAAGCATCTTCAGGTCACGTGTGCACACATAGAAGCCAAGTTTTATGAGGAAGTTCATGAATTGGAGCGGAAATATGCAGCCCTTTACCAGCCATACTTTGAAAAGGTACCCACAACAGCAACAAAAATTACATTTATAAAAATTACCTACCTTTAAGCTTGTGCTGTCGCCAGGCTAAACCTGTCTGTTTAGATCACACTCTCTGGAGTAACAATTGTTACCTTTGTCAGTGCATATTCAATTGTCTGATCTGACTGTACCACGTAGACACTTACTTTGGCTTCAGGGTGTAAAGCAACAAAGGGGTTTACAGAAGATATCATTTTCACTGGTCAACAGCTGAGCGCAGAAGATTAAGATGGTGGTAATAATAGTAACCTTATATTTGATATAGGGCTTTTCACATCATCTGTAAGTCTCATATCTCTTCACGGAATGTACTGTAATGTGAATTGTTTGTATTTGTGAGCGAAACGGAGCCAAGAGAGAGATAAGTGCCTAGGACAGGGTCGGGTTGCTCGATTCCATTGACAACGATGATCCCATTGTTTTCTGTCTTTCTCCTTTTATAGAGACGAGAAGTAATAACAGGGAGCGTAGAACCTGCAGACTCTGAGTGTGAGTGGCACAGTGACAAGGAGGAGGAGGAGGAGCTGGCAGTGAGTCCCGATGTCCTACCCATAAAATTTGAACACTTATGAGGCTTCAGAAACACAGTGACCCATTCGCAGATAGTACAGTGTCTGCCCCCGCCTGCCCCCACCCCCTCGAGCTGAATGTTCTATTGAGAACATTGGAGATCTGACACTCTTGGGAGACATTTGCTGGTGATGAGGTTGCCATGGTTTCAATGGTGCTGGATACTAATAGTGAGGCTGCCGAGCTGTGCTGGTTTTACTGGCTGGTCGCTGCCTCCTGTTGGTTTACTTGTCCCTGGTTAGCCTTGACTGTCATTAATTCTATAATAATACTTGCATTTGATAGAGCACTTTATCACATTGTTGAATCATCTCAAAACACTTCACAGGATATACTGTAAAGCGGATTTGCTATGTTTTGTGGGCGAAACGTGGCAGCCAGTTACTCACAGCAGTGTCTCACAAACAGATAAATATGTGAAATGCAAATTGAATTCTAATTAGAAATCAAATAAGTGTATGAAATTACACTATTATGAGGACAGAGACAAATTTACAACATTTGTTGAATGCAGCAATGCACTTGCTACATGTAATATCCCAAGCCTTTGCTTATTTATTAATTATCCTAGAAATCCAGCAGGTCAGCCCCCGCCTGACACACTTGATCTATGTATCCTGTGAGTGAGGGGCCTTTTGTAGCTCTGATGCTGGTTGAATGTCATTGTAGAAAATATGAATTCAATCCCGCTGCTCATGTAATCATTGTATTGCAACAGCATGGAACTAAAATAACCATCAGCCCAGCGTGTCTTCTCCTCACCATAATTCTTCTCTTGTTCATTTTACCCTTTAATAATAATCTATTTCAAGTTGCTCTAACTCACCAAGAGTGGATGCACTGTGGTTTATAGTAGAGCATTGCATGTTAAGATCCCCCTTTTTTTGGCTAATGGACTGCAGAGTGGGGTTGTAATCTCCCTGACAGCTAGGAAATGTGTATGATTGATCACTGTCACACTGTTTGGGAAATCTTGAAATCCGTGAGCTTATTCTCCCAGACGTCTTGCTCCATGTAATGGAGGTTACCCAGCCCTGCTGTTCTGCCACCAGCACTGGGCGCGTGTGAGCAATCCTGTCCCCTGGTCAGGGCTGCAGCTCGGGAACCAGCTAGAGACGCTGCGCCAGAGTGCTGAGCTCCAGCGGCCACGCAATGAGCTTTCAGTCCAGCTGCAGGCTAACCACTCTTCCAATTGTTTTCTATGGACAGGAAGAGATGAAAAAGAAAGCAACAGTAGAGGAAAATAAAGAGGGATCGGAGCAGGAGGAGAGTCCCAAAGGAATTCCTGACTTCTGGGTCACGATCTTCAGGAATGTAGACATGCTGAGTGAGCTGGTTGAGGTGAGGCCTTCGCTACCATGAATGTGTGTGTGTATAGTGATGTGTGTATAAAATCTTGAGTGTGTGTTTGTAAGAATGGGTGGGTGGGAGTGTGTTTTTGTAGGAATGGGCAGGCGAGCGGGAGTGTGTAGGAATGGGTGGGTGTGTGTATAGGAGTAGGTGGGTGTGTGCATGTGTGTGGGTTCACGCACATGTGTACAGCTGTGTGTAAAAGGTGGCTGAATCCTGATTGAAGTTGTCATCATTTTGCTGTTCTCTGCAGGAACACGACGAGCCTATCTTGAAGCACTTGCAGGATGTTCGTGTGAAGTTTTCTGAGCCCAATGAGCCGATGGTGAGTACCTGTTGCAGGTGATGTGAGCTGATGGTTATTTTACATTACAGTCTCTCTGATGAGCAGCAACTGTGCTCATAGCATTTACTATAAAGAGTGATTGTATTTGTAAGTGAACGCAACATCTGATTTGGGCAGGAATATCCCACAAACCACCACTTTATAGCCAGTGTCAGTTTGGCTCAATGGTAGCATTGCCCTGCGGCATTGCAGTGCCAGCCTGGGTATGAGCAGTGCTGAGCCAGACTGATACCTGGCTGACTTAAGTGGTCTGAATCCTGAAAGTAATGCTCTGTTTGTCCACCCACCGTGATGATCGTGAGGCTGCCTGATCCATGGATGCCCTTCATCTGAATTAAATGATGGGATTCAATGAAAATTATTCCTGTCCAATGAGTGTAGCTGCTATTAGCAATTATGCAGCTCTTTAGCACCATCTGTTGGGACCCGAAAAAATTGAAATTGCACTGTTCGTAACCTGTTGCCTGTGATCTCCAGGCCTTGGGTTCCATTCCAGTGCCACAGTAAACCCCACTGGAACAAAGGGTAGGTGGTGCACACTGTAACCTAACCTTTTCCAGAGCTGGGAACATATGATCAGGGAAAGCTGTAAATGTATAACATCTCAAAATGTGGGTAGAGATCTGACGGTAGCAAACTTTTATACAGGAGTTAAGAGGGTGGGCAGGGAGCCAAAGTTAATGTACTCACATCAGCTCCCATTGATCTGATTCCAATGAAAGCTGATGCTTTGTACTGATCCACTATCATAGTTGGAGGGGAGGGAAAGCAGAGTCTGCTTGGAGCTGTGCTGGCTTCCAAGGTGACGTGCTTCATAACAGAACATCAGAATTAAGTCCGCCCTCTGTGACGGTTTCTAGTTTAGTTCCTAAGCCAATTGGCTGTGCAGTATTGCAGGACCATTGCTGATGACGGCACAGCTAGCCTGGTTCATTGGCAGGGCTTGGAAGGACAAACCAGTCACTGGAGCAGGAATTATTTGCACTCAGTTCCTGTTTTAAACGTGTCAGCCAAAGCTCTAACTGCTAGGTTGATTCCAACTGGACAAGTAGCGGGAAAGGGTTAATTGTGTTCATCCAGTTTCGCCTGAACAAGATTAGAAAGACTTGTTTGTTAACTGTAACCAAGAATCTAAAGGGGCAACATTTGAAGCTTTCGGTGGACATGAGGCTCTCAGGGTGATTACACACTCATCAGCCTTATTCTTTAAATACAGAACAAACTTTGTTGATCTTTTATCTGATCACCACTAGGTGACACCACAGGCTGGAGTGGGCCTGTCACATCACATGTGATATGGAAACAAAAGGAAAAACTCAGTAAAGAGGATGTTAGGACTACCCAAACAAAAGTTCTTAAACCTTTGCTTCCCTTCTCCATTTGCCATCTCATAGCGGGAGTCACACTGGTTGTGAAACCCTTTTCCTTTTGTGATTGGCCGGTCTGTGATATCATGAAGTAGTGAATCTCAAATCTAAATGAGCTTAATCTGTCCTGAAGGCATTGCCTCTCCGGCCTCTTCTTCAGCTACGACGTTCCAGACAAACTGTGGCAAAATACTTTTACAAGTGGCAAATTACTTGGACAGTGAGAGGAGAAACAGGGTGAGATGGAAGTGAAGCCTGGGTTCTCAGCTCCGTAAAGCAAGTGCCTGCAAAAGGACAATGTTCCTTGAATCTAAGGGACAGGGTTTTTTTTAATTCGAAATTATCTCCATAATCGGGGGGTGCTTTGACAGTCGATGGAAGTGAAGTTCATTTTTCTTTCCCAAACTCTAAATCTGCCTGTTTTAGATCAAGTGTATTCATTATACAGTTACTAGACTCCACTGTGATCCTTTGAGACGTTTTGATGACATGCTACGGTCTTGTATCAAATTCAAGGATTATTATTGTGACAGACCAGCCAGCCTGGCTCAGCAGAGTATGCAGGGATGTACTGACTAGGGCAGAGAATCTTCACGCTCATCTGTTAACCCTGTTTACACAAGCTTAACGGATAATGTGGTTCCATATGGAAAATCAGGGGGAAAGCTTGCTGGATGGACAATACTCTCAGTGGCAAGTTTCTCCCGATATCCTGATCAACAATTTGGGGGAGAAAAAAGCACTGCATGGCTTTTTGCTAGGCAAAAATTGGCTGCCGCGTTCAACTACAAGATACATAGTCGTACCACTTCACAGCAAAATCTTATGAAGCATTTTGAAACGTCTCAATAATGCGATGATGGTGTATCAAATGCATGGATTATTATAAGGGAGAAAGACATTTGGTGGATGGTTTGGGTTGAGTCACAGCACCACTTGTGGCTATAATTCACCTGTCCCGGCTCTTGAGTCATTAGCAATTAGCCATGGAGGTGGGAGTTCTTGGCTAATGTAGTGACTCACCTTTGAAATGAACGTGAAAGGTTTTGCTTCAGCTTTTTATGAGCCAAGAATGGAGACATTAGCAGCCCTGCCTGTCAACTCAGGCAGTGGGCGGAGATGGCTGAATGTATTCAGGACCTGTTTTAATATTATTGTTTTAATACTTTTGTTCCCACAGAATTTTACATTAGAGTTTCACTTTGAGCCAAATGAATATTTCACAAACTCTATATTAATCAAAACCTACAAGATGAAGTCTGAACCAGATCAGTTGGACCCGTTCTCCTTCGAAGGGCCAGAGATAGTTGACTTTGTGGGGTAAGTGGATCTTGGGACCACGTTGCTGTCCTGTTGGGGTTAACATTCACAGTAAGCAAGCGGGGAGCCTGCTGCTGGTGTACACACCATCTTGTGGACGCCCACATCACCTTCTGGTGCAGGTGGGCTGATGTGAACCTTCTATTCTACCTCAGTCTCTGTTTCTCGTGCTGTGCAGGACTGCCTGAACCTTGAATTCTCTTAAGTTTGTGGCTGAAATGCTGATGTCCATCAGCCTGGATGTTAATTGTCTTTGACACCATAGTTCACACAAGTGTGGATTTTTGATATCACATCTTTCTTCCCTCCTTTACCAACCACATGCAGCCAGCCGGTTGCCAACATGGGAGGGGGTGACATCGGTTCCTATTTTCTGCACTGTTCGTAACCTGTTGCTTGTGTATTTCTGGCATCGGGTTCCATTCCAGTGCTACACTAAAACCTAACTAAGACCTAATCATAGGCTGTAGGCTGCCCCATAGCCTGGTCTCGTCACAGTTAGGAACATGATGTATCCTGATGGATCTTATACCTGGGTGTGGCTTGTTATATTGTTTCCTTCACAGTCTGAGAGGATTGCTAAGTACAGTAAAAGCCTGTTTATCCGGCACCCTCAGGACACTGGCCAATGCCGAAAATGCTCCAAAATATAATTTGTTATAAAATGCATTTTTGCAGATAAATTCTGGTTAATCGAATGCAGACCTTTTTTTGCGGTGCTAGTTATACGTAAGTTACGGTTGATCGGGTCACGGATAAACAGACTTTTACTGTACTTTTCATTAGTTGTATATATGGAGACTCAGGGTAAATACCACATGTTTATAATGTGAGGCGGATTGATGGCAGCACCTCAGAACCTGTGTGAGATTATCTGTGTGTGTGCAGGTCAGGGCAGATATGGGGCTACGTTTATCTCAGTCCCTGGTGTCTGCACCTCTCTCACACTGGGTGAGCCCCCGCACAGGGACTTCACTCAGTATTGATCACTGTTTGGGATGTGTATAGTGCAGGATAGTGGAAGTATTTTGTAGAAGTGAAGGAGATTGTCTGGGCTGTTGATTTGACTGTCCACCCCGATGCTATGGGAAGGTGTGAGCAGAGGTGAGCTGCCACTCTGTGTTGCTTGTGATGGAACCACTGACATGCCTATTGATCTGTGGCTGGGAGCAGCGGTGACCAGGAAGCCGTTAGTAGAGGGAGACGGTGTGAGAATGCGGGCTGCAACTTGAAGGGAAGGAATTTTTGGTGTCATGATACAACCTTGTGCTCACTACAGTGCTTTATTCAGTGATGTAGCACCCGGATACCACACTCTGTTCCCTCACTGCTGTGCACACAGGGATTGTTTGGGCAATTTTACCACAAGATAAATTGTGTTGGCATAAATTCTGCACTTGTGGTAACTCCAGACATTTTTACTGAATTGGAGAACTGTTCATTTAAAAAAAAAAAAGAAACAGCAGCTGGCATCCCTGGCAGAGGGGCTTCACCACAACACCCCTCCTTAGCCAGGATCTGCTGCTTCCCCAGCTGGGGGCAAGGATCAGCACAGCCAGAAGGCATGTGGTGGGGACGGGGTGTGGTGGGGATGGATGTGAGGGTTTGGGGGCAGGGCGTGGTGTGGTGGAATGTGGGGGGGAGCAGCGGACGTCCTGTGCTTTATTTAATTAAAGGGAGAATGTGTAGTGTGGTTGAAACTTGAGATTCACCATAACTCAGGCCCTGGCGGGCTTATCGAGCCATTTGTTACAGGGTCACTAGGCGGCTGATCTCTCCTGTATCCACCAGGTGCACCATCGATTGGAAGAAAGGAAAGAATGTGACGATGAAAAACATCAAAAAGAAACAGAAGCACAAGGGCCGGGGCACTGTACGAACCATCACCAAACAAGTTCCCAATGATTCCTTCTTCAACTTCTTTAACCCAGTCAGAGGTGAGCAGACATCCAGGGATCAACCTCCATTGTAAACCCAGGAGTGTGTTTAACATGAGCTGGGCTTTGTGGCAGCAATCACTTGCACTCCAACACTGACCTGTGATGACCTGCTGGGGCCTGTCAGCTAAAGATTCTAACAACAATAACAACTTGCCATTACATGGCACTGTTCATGTGAGGTAGCATGACGGGGCGTTTAACAGTGATGGGTGGGGAACGCAGGGTCGTAGGCACAGTTGAAGAGGAAGCTATGATCTGAAGACTGGCAAGGAGAGAGCAAGAGGGTTAGTACTGAGTTATCAGATGGCAATGATATCTCAATGTGATGCTATAGTCCTGTGGGCTTCTGCTTTTCTCTGTGTGTGTGTCTTGGGGGTGGGGGAGGTGTCAAGTCACTGTGCGCTGCTTGCTGCCGCACTGCCCCTTCCTGTCTCACATGTCTTCTCGTACTGCAGTAATGAATGTGAAGATTTGCACACTCCCAGTGGCCTTTGCCAGTTGTTGAGTGAAGCCAGTTAAACATTGACTGATCATTTCCTGTTTCATGTTATCTATCGATAGTCAGCACCATAAAACTGTTAGATAATGACTAACTACAGTAAAAGCATGTTTATCCGGCACCCGCGGGACTTGGCCAATGCTGGTTAAAGCGCCTGCCAGATATTCAGGCAGCCCGTGGCCGAAAACCCACCACCCAAAAAATTAAAGTTCTTTTAACACACACCATACACACCAGACTAAATAACAACACATAATAACAGAATATTGTATTGGTACTTATTGTTAAAACTACTCTCTTGCGCTTCTCACCTTTACTGATTGAGGTTTACAGTTCAGTGATTTTTTAAATGGAGGATGCCAAGCGGATGAAAAAAACGCAACGCGATTTTAAAGTCTCGCGACTACTAGCGGCAAGCCGATAGCCCTAGACTACTAGCGGCAAACCGAAATACTGCACCTGCGCGACAATGTGGGTTATCGGCTAGCATTATCGGCTTGCTGCTACTATGGCTCTAAAGTCACGCTCCGTTTTTTCACCCGCTTGGCATGCTGCATTTTAAAAAGAATCGCTGGACTATAAACCTGAACCGCAGCATCATGGCTTGAAGCACAGCACCTACTAGTAAAGGTGAGAAGCGCAAGAGAGTAGTTTTAACAATAAGTACTAATACAAAATTCTGTTATTATTTATGCATTTACAAATGGTCCACTGCTATTGTTCCAGATAAGTTCCGATTTATCGAATGGGGGCTGTTTTTTTGGCATGCCGGTTCGTCGATTCACGGATAAATGGGCTTCTACTGTAGATAGGTAGTTGAACTTCATATTCAACTCCATGACCCAGAGAGTTACATTTTGGGACTAGAGTTACATCTGGCGCAGCACTTGGTGTACAGCTCACAAAGTGTATTAGTAATAATAATAATCCTTGCATTTGATACAGTGCCTTATCACATCTTTGAGATGTCTCAAAGTGTTTCACAGGTTATATTGTAAAATGAATTCACAGGATATTTTGGGGGCAAAATGCAACAGCGAATTATGCACAGCCACAAACGGTCATGGATTGAAATGACTGATTTCTTTTCCTATGTTACAACAGGAGGAGGCCACTTAGCCCCTCAAGCCGGTTTTGCCATTTTCTTAGATCATGGTGATCTGTATCTCAACTCCAATAAACCACCTTTATTCCATACCCTTACCTAAATCAAATCTATCTATCTCGGTCTTGGAAAATGGGAAAGGATCCAGCATCCACAGCCTTTTGGGGCGGGAGTTCAAGATTTCCACTGGTCAATGGGTGACAAAATGCTTTGTGATTTCACTCCTAAATGGCCTGGTTCTAATTTTAAGATTATATTCCTTGTTCAAGATTTTCCCCCACCAAAGGAAGTAGTATCTCCATAGCTACCTATTGAGTCCCTTTATCATTATTAAACACTTCAACCTTCAGTTATCAGACATCCAGCGAGCAGCCCACTCTCCATACTTTAGGCACCCAGGCTGCACAGCTACTTTGCTTGGATTAAATGACTTGAGGAGGCGTTCCGAGGTCCAGCCAGTGGCTGTTTCCCTTCTTCATGTTCATTAAACCCTGGTAGTTGGTGAGCCCAGGCTGGCAATGGGGTGTTGGCAAGGTTTGGGGAGGAGAATCTTTTGTGGGGAGGAAATACATTTAAATACAAGGAAATTAATAGCTGATTACTTTCCTATTTGGGGTTGTGGAGTCTTGTGTGATTTAGTGATGCGGTAAAACAACCTCACCATTTCCTCTGGACGTAAACTGGGTGTTGTCTGTCTGCATATTCCTTTGCTATCCCCCCTTCCCAAAGCCCACATGATCCCATACCTTAAACTGGATGGAATTCCCACAAGTGATTGTGGAATTGGGTGTGAAGTTTGACAGTGGTCTTGACATTACTGCTATAGGGAGTGCTGAGTGCTGGTGAGGCAGAATAAAGGCAGCTTGTCCTTGCTGGAGCTGATTTAGAGAGTGAGTGGTCAGTGGTCTCACTGATAATTTCTCTCACCCAACCCTGCCTTGGGGTTATGCTACAAGCTATATGTGTATTGGATAAAATTATGCTCTCTCCATGGTCAATGGAGTTTTGAGGTTAATTAATTAAGGAATTAGTGTTGTGTGCGAATGTGCAATTACTGGAAATAGGTGCTGTCCAATGAGTCATTGATAAAAGGCAGCTTGCTCATCGAACATGCCTTAGTGCTTGGGCATGTTTCACTCTCTGAGCTGCAACAACCTGGAAATTTACCTTTGAATTGTGACTTAAGGCTCCAGAGCCCCACCTATACTCATTGAATGTAAATTTGCAAGTGATTCAATCCACTGTGAAATCAGGTGCTTTCTGAGTCTGTAGCCATTTCTAAGCACTGAGACCCTTTCACTGTACGGCTCCAGTGAGCTGTGGAGAGCAGAGTTCAGATTGTTCTGTTAAAGTCATGGTCATGAGGTAGAGTGTTACTGACCCGTCAGGAACTGTTGAATTGAGCAATCGGAATTTGTCAATGGTAGGGCGAGTCCTAAGGATATAAATGATCTAAGGTAGGGCAGCATGGTATGAGGCAGAAAGGCTTGTGAGGTATTGCCACACAATAGCCTGGAATTGTAAGCAGCGTGTTGATTATTCGTGTGATTTGACATGGATTATGCGCTATGAGACGCTGTCCGGCATGGAGGGCGCTATATAAATCAAAGTTGTTGTTGAATCTCCACATAGAACATAAAGAATACATCCCAGTCTTCTCTGTACATAGCACTGAGCTAGGACCCACACTTGCCACTGTGATAGGGAAGCTATATTTTGTGGAGTGTAGATTTTTGGCTGTGTTTGATTAGTGGTTATTTAGACAAGTTTAAAAGCGCTTTCAGGTCTGATGTAGAGGAGAGCATGATCCTGGAATGCTCTGAAGTGCTTCAGGTTTTAAGGTGTATGTCAACTGTTGTAATTAAACTGTTAAAGAAAATTTCCCGAAGAACAGGAAAGTGAAATATTTTGTACGTAGGTCTCCATGCTATGCCTGAGCTGCTAACAGCACTCTGTATGTGAAGTCAGCAGGTATGTGCAGAACACCCCTCCCAGCACCTTTTATTCATACTTTGCATTGTTCAGATAGTACTCTTGTTACATTGGTTCCTATTTCATTCATCTCCTCTTCCTGTTACATACCTACAGATCAGCAGCTCTCATTGTATAAAAAAAATATTTTTATTTGAAGTTAGGCCTGCAGACAAACCCCAATCCCCCACAAACTCCTTTAGGTCCCAAATTGTCAAAGCACACCTCAGACCTGATGCACATCTTCACAACCACCTCATTGTTCATTTTACTGGAGTGGAGCGAGCTGTGTGAGGCGAACTTTGCATTGAGATGCTGATGGCCTCTGGCTTCAGTAGTCTGTTCCCTATCCATGTATGACAGACCACAAATGAACACAAATACCCAGGTTTCAGATTAACATGGTGCGACTTCAGTTATCCATACTGTGTGCTCTCTCTCTCTCTCTCACTGAGCCAGGCAAGTACCTCCAGGCACTCGGAGTGGAGTATTCATTACTTGGTAGGTACAGAGAATGGGTTACTTTTCAAAGATCTGATTAGTTTGAAGTGAATGAATACTCAGATAGATTGCAGCCTAATCCCCCCAAAGACCAGTGATTGTTATTGATGAAGGAGTTGGATGTATGTGCTTAAAGAGCCTGGAGTTTGCCTTCCCATCCACCCACTCACTCAAACAACATATGCAGCATATGGAGCCTGGGATCTGTGTTAACAATGCTTCCTGACTTGAAAAGTCTAATCCGGTGGTAATGGCAGCCTGGTGGGTGAGAGTTCAAATTCATTTGGATTCTGAGCTTCTGTTCCATTTACTGCAAGTTTATACCAAATGTCCCATTTCAGCCCGCTAGGTAATCTTGTCCTTTTATTTATATAGGCTCAATTAACACCCGGGATATAACTTTCTTGGTCTGGTCTGTTTGTGGTTCACACCCACTGAGAAACGGTATAGCTGTCTTTAAGAATTTAATATGATGTTCTGATCTCTGCCCTAGCAACGTGGAGTTGAATGAGATGCAAGTGGAATTTGAGCAGTCAAAACGCTCCCATTTGTTATAATAGAAAGGAATGCAGTCAACCCACTAATTATCAAAGAACATTTGGGAAATGAAATGAATACTTTGAACTGGGCGTGAATGTTTAACATGCCTATAATAAGCCATAAATCCCCCAGTAGCTGCCAACAGGAAGCAACAGTGTTTCTGTCTTTCGCTGTGTGTTCACGAGTACATGCGGTCACATTTGCAGCCGTTGCTGGCCTCTGAGGCCTCAGGTGACAAGTGTGGCTCTGCATTAAGATTTGAACTGATTGAGATTAAAGTAGTCAGTAAAAACTGGGGCACCTCTGGGTATTAGTCAGCTAAGTCATGAGAGGCTGTGTCCACACTGGCGAGAGGGGCCACAGTGAAATTCTAAGTGGATTTGTGTTATAGTGAAGCATCTTCTAACAGGACTGCACTATATAACACCATCACCAACTGTACAATGAGGGGCATGGACTCAGTGTATTAGGGAAACAGGCAGATATGATATTACCCAGAGAGTGATGAACACTACAGATGGAACCCAAAATTTGATGAAGGTGTGAATTGAGGTTGTGGTTTTCTTATGGTAGAGCTACTTGTAGCACAAGAGATGTTAAACTGATGTGATGTTGAGCACATTGAGCAGTCTGCTAATTTGGTATAAGCTCCAGATTCTAGAACGTTTAGGAGCAGAGTGTCTGCAGGCAGTGATGGTCCTTTCCCTCCAACTTTCCTCATTTCATGGTAAACTTGTTCCCTTTCCCTGTTACCATGACATTTACATTTCTGTTTAGTTGTTTTCACTGTATTGTTCCCATCAAATTGTTTTTCAGGCGAAGTGCATTCTTTGCCATTTGTATCTTCATTTGAACCCAGCTACAAAAACAACTTTGATTTATATAGTGCCCTCCACGCCAAACAGCATCTCAGAGCGCTTCACAATAGCAGATCCCGGGACCAAGGCAGGGGTAGAAAGGTGACCAAAGGCGCGGTCAAAAAGAAAGGTCTTCAGCTGGGACCTGAAACTGAGAAAAGAGACGGCAAGACGAAGGTAGTGAGGAAGGGAATTCCAGAGCCTCGGGGCATAGTGGGAAGACCCGGCCACTGAGGGTGGAGAGGAGGATTCGGGGGACATGGAGGAGGCCAGACCCAGTGGAGCAAAGGCAACGGGAGCTGCTTTGAGGACAGAGGAGATCAGAGAAGTAGAGGGATTTGAAAACAAGGGTGAGAATTTTGGAAGCTGATCCTCTCGGGGATAGGGAGCCAGTGAAGTCTGGCAAGGACTGGGGTAATGGGGGAGCGAAGTTTCATGCGGGTGAGTATGCGGGCAGTTTTGGATGAGTTGGATTTTATGGATTGTGGTGGAGGGGAGACCGGCGAGGAGGGCATTTGAATAGTCCAGCTGTGAGGTGACGAAGGCGTGGAATAGGGTCTCAGCGGCTTTTGGGGTGAGGTATTGCCGGTATTGTAGCTACTAATTGAATTTGCTCCTGTGTATTGCCCATGACCACTTTGAGTGAAAAATGCCATCCCAAACTCTTG
Source organism: Hydrolagus colliei (assembly GCA_035084275.1). NCBI lineage: Eukaryota > Metazoa > Chordata > Chondrichthyes > Chimaeriformes > Chimaeridae > Hydrolagus > Hydrolagus colliei. The sequence goes on along the minus strand of CM068757.1, from coordinate 11,853,857 downwards.
TGTATCAGCGTGGCTCAATGGCAGTGCTCACACCTCTCAATCAAAACGCTGTGGGACTTGCAATCGCATAGTCTAAGATGGCACTCCAACACAGTGGCTTCAACCTTCATATGAGACTATAAACCAAGGTGTACTGTTTGCTTGGTCATATGGATGTTAGAGATCCCATTGTCTATTGGAAAAGGGAAGGGAGTTTCTCCTGGCCCACCCAAATAAAATTGATCACTTCAGGCTGTTTGTGGAACATTGTTGTTTGCAAACTGGCTGCTGCTTTTCGACTGCAAAATTATACAGCCGATCCACTTTACAGTGTATCCTGTGAAGCGTTTTGAGACGTCTCTACAACATAAGACATTATATCAAATGCAAGGATTATTATCATATTATCATTTTCCCACAGCTTATTTGTTTGCTGGTGAAGTTTGGAATGAAAACTCCATTAGTGTCTGATTTTACACCAGCGCTGCTCACCCCAGCCAGCGCCAGGGAACACACAGGTGGAAAACTATGCTCAACATGTTTGTAATGCAGACCAAGAAAATAACAGCTGCTTTTCAAAAAATTAAAAGCATAAAACCCTGAGTCTAAACGTGACCGCTATTGCTACGACACAATTTCACTAGCACCTAACTCCCGTATACTCTGGCTCCACACCTTTCCTCTTGTTACCTGTCACTGACCTGTACAGCTATTTTAATTTCAATTTCCACCTCCTATAGGTTGTCTTTTTCATCTCCTACAGAAAGAATTGACGTTCTCTTATCTTTTCTTCTTTAGTTTACGGAGATGGTGAGGCAGAAATGGTGAGTTACACTAATGGGTACATGCGGGAGGGAGGATTATCCTAGCAATTTGCTTTAGATGCCTGTCGGTGTTTTATTTTGGTGACCGAGTAAATATCTTGGGAAATTAAGTTGAGGAACTTCCCCTGAACGTCTTTCTGGCTGTCCTTAGGAAGTGCGTCCTGTTCTCAGACCACCCTGGTTACTGGCTGTGAAGAGGTGTGAGTGGTGCAGAGCAGAGCACCCCGTTACAGGAGCTGAACAGCTGATCTCAGTGACTGTTTCCCACCAGTTAGTGCCTGACCACATTTGTGGCACTGGATAATATTGGGTATCAGGTCACTTCTGGATAAATGTGTTGAGTGACGCTGTTGAGTTTTCCAAAGCAGGTGTAAACAGCGACTGAGGCACCATCCAGCCCGTATCCAGAGTAAGGATATCCCACAATGACTGATCGGTACCTTGCTATTCTTTGGGTTCAGGTAGTTAACATTGTGACCCGCCAGCAGTGTGTAGTCTGTAGGATTGAATTTTAAATACCTCCTTGTTGAGTAAAAGTATGTTCATGCCTTATGTTATCGTCACAGTAGCATTTGATGTGCCACATTTTGCTATGCAGCATAGCAAGTTTATTCCAATGAATTAGAGCTCTTGTGTAGACTGTGCATCAGCCTATGGTAAAGCTGGATGGAAAAGCAGTGAATGCCAGTGATGGTTTTAATTCCACAGTACATCATAAAAATATTTAGTGAATTTATGTAAATATTTTGAGACAGATATTGGTTGACAAGAATAAATAAAAGTGTGGGAACAAAATGTTGCTGAATCTGATAAGGAGCCAAGCCCAGCGACTTTGAGTGTTTCACTGTGTCTGAGCTCCCAGTAGAGATGCAGGCCTGGCTATCAGGAACTGGGTGACGTGTACAGATAGCCTTTCAATGTGTACCCTATCCCCTCACTGTTAGTGTGTATGGTATTCCATCATGACCCTGTGTGAAAGGTGCTAAATAAATGCAAGTTGCTGTTAGTATGTACACTTTCCCCTCGCTGTTTACAGACTCAACATGCATCCTAAAGTTATTTATAACAATAGAAAGACTAACTATGCTGTTGGCATACATCACAGTAACCAAGCACAAGTCCCTAATAAGGATTTGATGTTTTAAAGTGCTTCGTGTTTTCTCTATCCATAACTTTTGACCAAACTTAGTGTTTGGGGTTCACATTTTGATGGTTGCTAAGAATTCTTTCATTGCACATTTCCCTAACAATTACAGCACAGTAGTTTGTGCTTTGCCTGTTTTTTGTCAGATTATAATCTGCTTATGTCTGAGTATAATCAGTGTCGTGTCTGTTATTCATTGTTATCCACTCCCATAAGTAAATTGACTTCTAGCACTCTCCGATTTTAAACAAAGAAACTAAATCCATCAGCCTGCTCATTTGCTGCATTGACCAAGCCTCGTTCACACAACACAGACTGGGATACTGGGATAGTCGAGCTCCTGCTGCCCTTCATTTGCAGATGTCTCATTCCGGGAGTGGATTGTCTGACCATTTCGGGGGTGGGGGGGGGGGGTCTCTGGTGGTTGATCAAACCATCACAGAGAGAGAGTAACTTCAGTGATTAATCTTAACAGCGAGCACCTTGAGACATCCTCCCAACATGAAAGGCGCTATATAAATGCAATTTATGGTTGAGAGAGAGAATTGGTAGGTCTTAAGATGAAGGCTATTAATGTCGTCGTGTCTTTTGTGAGTCCCACTATTTGTCTACTCAGTCTCCCTGGCGACCTGAAGGCAGTAATACTTTTGTAATTGCTGCTGACTATGAGCATAAAAGGAAAGTTGCTTAATATTTCATCAGACTCTGACTCAAAATAGCCGTAGAGGCTCTCATGGTTCACATACTGATGCCATAAATTACAATGATGGTTTCTGGTACAGTATTTAACTTCTAAAGTTTTATAAAATAGCCTGAAACACATTTAGAACTCCCCACATTTGCTGAATAATCTTGCGTTTACTTTATTCCACTACAGTCTAACATGCTGAATGGAAACTGATTGTTCTGTCCACAGTTGCTATTCAACCCTCAATGTTAGCTTCATTGGTTTAAATCAGTAACTTCTGAGTGTAGAAGGAATGTGTAATGTTAAGCTGGGGAACTTTGGACCCTGACTGAGTTTATCTGAACACTGAGATTTGTAAGAGCTGCACCATCGGATCTTGGATCACTTTCCAGTCATTTCCTTTCTGACAATGTTTATTGACCTTCCTCAATTGATTTTTAGTCAATTATAATCTCCAGATTGGTTTCCTCAAATTAGCAACATGGTTAGTGCTGGTCCAATCTGAACATTTCCAGTTGTTAACAATGGCATGTGAGTGTTGTGTAACAGTTCCTGTACAGCTAGCTGTTTTTTTTAATGAAACTACAACAAATTACACGTGTGTAGTGTCTTTCACATCAGGAGGACGTTTCCAAAATACTTTCAAAGATCCCTCCTCAGTTCATCCTTGTAAATCCGTCTTGGTGAGCACTGTGACAAAAGCTTGACTGAAATTGAATATATAACATTCACTAAGTTCCCTTAGAGTTTTATTTGCTAAACCATCTACAAGTAAGACTTGACGTTCTCCCTCCCGGTGTAGCACTTTGAATCCCTCCTGATCCTGTACATTCTTCCATAATTAAAGTTATGGAAAACATTCAGAACTGACCATTTACTAGCAAATATGGAACCCAGGCTGTGGGGTCTGACGTTTAAGTTTAATTTAAGCTTAAATCGCTCGAGTACAGAATAGGAATTATGTATATAGTCCGACAACTCACCTCTTACGAGGACTAATGGTGAAATCTATCATGAATTTGCCTCTGCACTGTTCGTAACCTGTTGCTTGTTCATCTCCAGACATCGGGTTCCATTCCAGTGCTACAGTAATCCCAATTGAGCTATGCGCTGGAAGCTGCCTCGTAGCCTGACCGGCTTAGCCTTGGGAACATGTTTCTGTTACTGCAGAAGATCATTGTTCAACAATCTGATACACATCTTCCTGGTGCAGGGTGAGGTAGAATGAGTGGGAGAGGAGTGAGCCTGAGCTTGCTGAATAGTGATGTATTGCTAATGGGAATTGTGCAAGGCAAAAGTTGATTTTCTAATTGTCCCTTTACCTGAAGATGGTCTGGGAGAGTATGACAGCAATGGTCTCGCTTCATTAAGAGCGTTGAGTGTATTGTATTTTAGGGTTTAAGGTGAAGGGACTGCCTTGAACTCACTTTCCACTGATGGTGCAGATTGCTGCCCTCCAATGTTGGCATAGATTCAAACAGTTACGCCTTCTTGTCCAAATTCACATCCCAGACTCCCAATCCATTGCACTGTGGAGAGATGTCCTTCACTGACTGAAAACGATTGCCTTGTGACTGGATCAGCCCCTCGGCTGAAACAAAGCTAAACAGAGTAAATACAGTAAAAGGTCACTTTGTCAGAATATAACTGTTAACTGTTTATATACACCCTCCTACTCCTACCTCCCCACCCTCCAACCCCTCCTGATCCCAACCACCAGCTCGGGTGTGGATCTCTTAACTGTCCAGTATCTTGGGTCGTCCTCCTGAAGTGAAACATGCTATACAAATGAAAGTTGTATGTTTTTCACTTGAACTAGGTTATAAACAATCTTGAGTGTACTTTCTCTGATGTGTCACGGATGACACCTGTGAAAAGCATTCAACCATGTACCGGGGAACTGGAAACGTGCTTGCCCTAAAGATACTGGACCCTGTGCTCAAGGTTTCATAAACTAGCTCCTCCGTTCCCTAATGAATCCTCTCACTCATGATGGTTTTAGTCTCGTGTACGCACATTTCAAACAAAGTTTACATTTGCAGTCTTTATGCATGTATCTGTGCGGAGGGAGTGGCATCATGTCCACTCAGCTTGCCTTCAGTTGAGGAGCCTGACAATGCAGGCTTGTCAGCTTGTTTGTGAAACAGATACAAATGCCAGCCTTGTTCTAATGATCTCCTCCTCCTCCTCCAGGATGAAGACTCTGAGTTTAATTTAGCTACAGATTTTGAAATTGGGCACTTTTTCCGTGAGCGGATAGTCCCTCGAGCGGTGTTGTACTTCACCGGAGAAGCTATTGATGATGACGAGGAAGTGAGTATCTTATCTCTCATTTGACCTGTTACACGGCCTTTTGATGTTGCACTTCATCGGGCCTGGTGACCCAGGCCGGTGACAGCAACATGTCTCTGTGTGTTTCTCTAGCCTGTGTGTGGGCCTGCACTCCGTGGTGCTGTGAATCATACAGAACATCGCAACCCCACAAACAGAGAGGTGACAATACATTGCCCACATAAACAATCTGCTCTGGGAAATGGGGAAGGCAATCGGAATTGGGGACATTTCCAGTGTGTTTCCAGTGTTTCTACCTGTTTTTATATTTGTGGGGGTGGGGTATGAATGTGGACACACTGCTCCTGGATCTATTACAAAGCATGGCTTTCTTTCTCCAACACACAGTAAAAGCCTGTTTATCTGGCACACTCGGGACCTGGCCAATGCCGGTTAAAGCGCGTGCCGGATGTTCGGCCGAAAACACCAAACAAATAAGTTTTAATAATAATAATGCATTGTGCCGGATAAATTCCCGTAATCGAATTCGGACCTTTTTTTGAGGTGCCGGTTGATCGGATCACGGATAAACAGGCTTTTTGTACTCTGGGCAAATGAGCTTATACTTATATGGTAAGGTCTGACTTTATAATAGTCAAAATGGGGAACGGGGGTTACTGCAGCCATTTTGTACATAGCTAGGCTGAGCCTACAATATTCTGAGTGACCTCAATGTCTATTACTGGTGTGATTTCATCCTGATCAATCCAAATTTTGCCCTGGGAGGCAGACTACTGGTGCCAGGTAATTGGGGATCTGCACTGTTCGAAGCCTGGTTCATGTCTCTTCTTGCTCAGGTTTTTTCTAGTGCTATAATCACACTCAGCAAGACTGTGGGTTGCTGCTGACTCACAGCTCAACCCTTGTCAGAGCTGAAACATTTTTGTTTGCTTTATGTCATAGCAGAGTACAGAAAGCCAGCAATGAGGGTAAGTGTCTCACTGAGTTGGGAGTGAGGATCGTGTTCATTGTGTCCATTCCTACTAAACTCTGAACCACCAGACAGGACTGTCTGCCTGTCCAAGGAGGGGAGTGTCATCAAGTCATCTTTGTATTTGATACAGCAGTTTATCGCATCTGAAAGTGTTTCATGGAGTATAGTGTGAAATGTTTTCGTCCACAAAATACAGTCAATTCACATCACAGTATATTCTGTGAAGCGCTTTGAGGTGTTTCAACGACACGATTAGGCACTATATCAAGTGCAAGGATTATATATCATTAAGTGTTTGTACTGTGTATTTATAGATGATAGTGGCAGCCAATTTGTATTTTCACAAAGGCCATGGAGTGAATGACTTAATTTATCTGGAGGATTGTTTCTCGGATGTACTTTGTGTGTCTGTCTGTTTAGACCCCTCAAACACTAGACTTGTGTAGATTATTTTAGGGAAATACCCGTATGTACTCCCGGTGCTGCTCTTTACTTTAATGTGACTAAATGGAGGCTACAGGACTTAGAACTGCAAAATCAACTTCATTCCGATCTCCCGTTGACGGGCATAGCACCTTGGAGCCAACTGAGATCCTGCTTATGTTATTTTCTCTTTACTTCCATCCACCTTTGCCCCTAAGGAGGAGAATTAGTTGTCAGATGTCTGAGATGCACTGCTTTAAGCCTGCAGTTGGTTATCAGACACCAGGAATTCTTCGTGAGCCTTGAACTATAGTAACTTGATCGGCATTCTCTGAATTGCATTTGGCTTTACACTTGAAGTTCTTAATTGTGCATTGAGCTTAATTGTACATCCAGTTGCAGGTAATTACTCGTGCTCTGTCCTTTCATCACATCACTTCCAGATGGTGTTATGTTTTCAGAGTCAGGCTCTAATCAGTGGTGGTGCTGTGTTACCTGGACGGCTCATGTGTAACACTGAGAATCCGAGGCAGAGGACAGTTGGACATTCCCCATGTAGGTGGCTTAGAACCAGAGTGTGCAGCAGCCATAGAGACACACAAACCTTTCTGGGAGCTGCTCAAATGCTGTTTCTACCCAGCGGTTTCTAAGAGCTGAATTCCACAACAAGAATAACAAAATCACACTCCGAGCTCTGCTTCTACATCACTTTCAGCTCTGTGGCGGGTACCAGCGTTCTCTCCACACCAACAGCTTCACATTCTCGAGATATTCTTGGACTTTCTTTCATGCTCATTGTTATTCAAAATGTTATGTGATATCTGCTCAAATAGCAGCAGAAGATGTGTCGCTGGCTCCGAGCCCTTTTCACAGTTCAGCTGCTGCTATTTGGACAGTGAAGACACCACAGTGAAGTAGTAATTAATGCCAGAGCTTGAAACCATCTCTGGTTTTGCCAGCACAGACTCGAGAATCTATAGAGATTCTCCCCGACCCCAATTCCAACAACATATAGTCACAGTGCCGGCCGGAGCAGTGACATTGTTAGAACTGAGCAGGGCTGCTGAAGCTCTGTCCTGGACAGCTGGTCATTTTACACTGAGCTAACTTCAAGGAGGGCTTCCTCAGAGACAAATACCTAACCTAAGGCAGAGTTAAAGGTTCTCTTTGACTAACTGCCATAAATACCTCAGAGGCTGCTGTAAATCCTGGGACTTTGAAGTAAGCTTGGGTGTTACTGTTTAAGGAATGAAAGGTCCCAATGCCGTGTGATATACATGTCATTGCCCTGCCCTTTACACATAAGTTGCTCAATCAGATTCTTATCAACGCCACAGATCTGCTCATAGTATTACTCAAAGCTAATACATACTTTAGTTACTGGAACTCGTTTGATATATAGAACTATGGTGGTTCAAGCCCCATTTCAGGGACTTTGAGCTCACATCTAGGCTGACACTCCAATGCAGTACTGAGGGTGCTAGATTGTCAGAAGTGCACTTCTTCAGGTCAGACATTAAACTGAGGTCCCGTCTGCCCTGTTCAGGTGGATATTAAAGATCCTACACCACTGTTGGAAAAGAGAAAGGAGTTTCTCCCAGTATCCTGGACAACATTCTCCAGATCCAGTGCCTTGGGACATCCTCCTAACGTGAAAGGCGCTGTACAAGCGTAATTTTGTTGTTGATCATTCATTTCATAGTTGTTTGAGATGTTGATGTACACAAATTGGCTGCCATTGTATTCAATGCTGGATATCGGTAGGCCACAGTTAGTCTAATACCTAGTTTTTTGTGCCCTCTTTCAGGAAGAATATAATAGAAAATAGAGTCACTTGGAAATTACCAGGAATAAAAGCTTTCAGTTATACAGAAGATTTAGAGCTGTTTTCACTGGAGCAAAGAGGGTTATGGGGAGAGCTTTTTGAGGTCCTTGAGATTATGAAGTTCTGACGGGGGGGTTATTTGTTTTAAGTTTAAAGCTCAGTACGGTTAGAAACGGGCTGTTTAAAATTTGGACTCCAGCCATCTGTAATAGCCGAGGGAATCAAGAGACGATCCAACTTATTCAACAAGTTTTCGATCTTGACAGATCCCAATTCCTCACCCTTTCCCAATGACCTTTAATACAGTACCAGTAATCTTTTATCTACCCATTTTCATGTTGGAAGGCTCTTAATATCTCCACCACTCAAATATCTATCAAATTAAATAAACATCACGATTGGTTTCACCTTTACTACTCCCTGGGGCAGAGCCGTCTGTGAGGGTTTGCTTCTGACCAAAGTAACTGTCTTGACTCTGATTTTCAAACCTCTGCCCTTGTATTGGTTCTCTGTGCCAGAGGGACAAGTGGTCCACTATTTAATCATTCTTCAAATCAAGGTTGTGTCTGCTGGAGTTATTCCTGGTGTCCAATCCTCATATAAAGTTGATTATTTACTTAATGGCAGGAAGTCATTTACTTAGTTGGTGGGACTTTCCTATGTCTCTCATGTCGGCCTTAAAAAATGTAGTTACTCCACTTTTCAGTAAATCTTGTGAAGAGCTTTTTAGATGTTTCGACATGATAAATTGAAGCAGCAAATACAAGGATTATTATTATAATCTGTCAATTGTTTTTGTAATTTTAATTACCTCAATCAAATCACGCATTAACAACCGCAGCAGCAAGAAATATAATCTGAGGCTACTTGACTTCTGATCATAACTAGTCCTCCTCAGCCCTGAATTATAGAATAATACTGAATGGAAACTTGCCATTCAGCCCAACTAGTCCATGCCTAACCTAGTGAACGTCTGTGTAGCTTCTCTGAGAAATTCCACATGCCCAGATCCCTGTGGCAATCTAACGGAAGCTCAGTGTCTGTGTTGACCTGTTAATCTTGTCTACTGTATATGTAAACTCTGAATGTCCTGCCACTTCACAATCGACTTTCATTGTGTGACAATACCCTGGTATTTCATGGGAATATCCTCACCATTTCCATCTCTCTTCCAGTATGAGGCTGACGAGGATGAGGAAGGTGAAGACGAGGTAAGAAAGTATTTGTTGAGTCGCACTGTTTTCTCTGGTGTTGTAGCTGCAGCTTTCTCTTCACAGGTTTGCACAGAAACATTTGTTGCCAAGACTTGATGTACTAAGTAAGCTGTGCCTTTTTCCCAATGGGTTCTCACAGTTCTCATGTACTGATGATCAGTTCAAAGCTTCTATTCACCCTGGTCCTATTACCTCACTATGTGAAGCATCCCTTCCAGTGGTTCCAATCTTCCCTGTCTCACACCGCCACTTAATAACTAAATAATTTGTTAGGTGAAAGAAGATCAAGGTTGATCCTGTTTCCCTTCCTGGCAGTCGCATGTACATGTCATGTTCCAAACTATACAATGTATCCTGAGATATTGTTTCCTAACAGAAATCTTATTTCATTTGTTCTTGCAAGGAATCAACAATTCCACTCTCACTGTTTCCTGATGGAGCCTGCTACTCACTCACTGAATTAGTGTTTCCACAGATTTGTTGTGAAATTACCCTCATTCAATACACAAGTTGTGACCTCTGGCTCAACTGTTCACTACAAGATAAAACAGTTTATCCTGGTCTACATGATCCAGTCTCTTTAGAATCTTAAAGACCATAATCAGATCATCTCCCAAACTTCTCTTCTCCAGTGTGAACATGCCCACTTGACCTAATCACTCCTTGTAGTCCAGTCCTACCAGCCCCTCAATCATTCTAGTTGCCCTCCTCTGTATCCTCTCAATCTCACTGGGAGATACTATTCTAGGCTTTTGTTCTAGCAATGGTGACAGTGCAGTAACTTGGAACAGTGATAAACAGAATGGTCTGCCATGGAGCACCAGTAAACTGGCTCCAGTAAAGACCTGATCTGGCTCTTTTTCTGCCTCCGCTGCTGTATCTTGAGAGGCAAGGAATGTTTCTCAGTGCGGTGGCCAGCTCAACTGTCTATCCGACTCAAGTAGATAGTGAGAAATATGTTGATCTGTGACATTCTGTTAACAGGATGATGGTGAAGACGAGGGGGATGAAGAGGATGAAGCTGACAAGGATCCCAAAGTGAGTTTCTATTGAAGAGGCGAATGGGTTTACTAAACAGGTGTACTTGTGGTCCAAACGTTTATTTTCTGTGCTTGTGCCCATATCCCAATGCTCCAGAGTTTACCCCAATCGCTGCCGTTTATCATACCAGTTTGTTTGGCAAATTGTGGGTGGAAAATGTAAAATACAAAATGGATTTTCAGCATTGGTCACTCTTCTAAAATGTTATATTTTCATTTAATAAGTATCATATTTCAAAGTTAGTGAGGTTGGCTTCCTAGATAGTTTCCTGGTTGTTGGTCACATTATTTCAGGTATCCAGGCTCTGGACAGATCCAGTTCTATTGTTGGATTATGACAAGTACCTGAAGACCTGGCAGATTAGCTTTCTTTTAAATGGAATGAAAGGAAACATTCAAAAAGCTTTCAATTTATTTACCTATGTAAAGCTTTATTGATAGTTTTTAAACAGTTACCCCAGGGTCAGGGTCACAAGGCTGTCTAATTATGACGGGCGTTGTGTCAGGACAGATAGTTAACATTGAAACGCAAGGCTGTAAAAGCAGAGCCACTGTTATACTGACCTCACTTCACTGCTACAACTCACATGCACCGACAATGGAAGTAAAAGAGAAAAATACCTCATCGGGGATCTCAGTTGGTACAGCAGACAGGTACACTCATTCACTTAGAGTGATGCTGTAAAATATCAGAATAACACTGCTTTGTTATTAACTTAACCCACTGAAATAGCACACAGAAGTCGCTGGGAACACTCATCAGGTCAGGCAGCATCTATGGAGAAAGGAAAAGCGAGTCAATGTTTCGGTTTTTATTTCAGATTTACAGGATCTGCAGTATTTTGCGTTTTTGAAATAACACACAGCCTGGGCTTGCTGCCGTTACTTGACCAGTCGTATTTTGTTTAACTTTTTTTTACTTTTATCTGTTCCACATTTGAAACCATCCCTTATATCAAACAGCAGAATCATCCCATTTATTTTGGCACCAGTTCTCCTCTGATGCGGTTTTCCCCTTCACCTCCAGGTGTCTGTTGTTTATATATGAGCCACGGCAGGCGAGTGTCCCAGGCTGATCAGTTTGAGATTGTGATCATTTCAGTTCAAGTTCCTTAGTTCCTGACTGAAGGATCAGTCAGCCATCTTTTGCTACCTTCCTTAAAGTGGTTTGAGTTATCCGAGGGAACGCTAGGCTCTAGAAATTTCAGCACCTTGTGCATAAACGTGTGAAGCCCACGCCTCAGCTTTCCATTGTAATGTCATTGCATGCCCTAAATTCTTTCTACTTTTAATTTTTATCCAAGTCTCTTGATTCAAGTCTCCCAATTGTTCTAGTTTGTCCATAAATGATTCCTACATAAAATATCTGTACTGAGGAGCTCCGAGGTATCGATCAGGCTATTCTCACCATTACTGAAGCAGTCGTTATGTTGCGTAAAGGGGTTAATGTAGGAGCCAGGATCACGCCAGCTCGCTCCAGTATGTTGGGCGGCTGAGCCTAATGGTTCGACACAGCTTACTTTCCCTGCTGAGTCCCTGTGCACCAGCAATGCTCCCAAGGGTTCGAATTAGACTTTCACAAGGGGAGCAATCTGCCCTGGGCGCCATTTGCAGTAGTTTCCTTTGCAGCATCTGTCCAGGTACCCGAGTGGTGCTGCTGCTGTCTGTGCTGTTCCTCACAATAAAACATCCCGTGCAGCCATGAGTCTCATCACTTAGACCACATCATTATCTGTAGAAACCTTGTTAATTTTTCTACAAGGTTGTGCTGCCGGCATTCAACTCATCCCTGTATAGAGACTTTAGTTGGAACAATCGAGAAAATAAGGGCTTTTGTCGTCCACCATGCCATTATCTCAAAGCGCTTTGCATTAATTGCTGTTCTATGTAGTGACTGTTTTTGTTGACTGATGTTACGCATAGCACAATCTCACTACCAGCCCATGAAGTGAACGACTAATTATTTTAGAGGATTGTTGGCCATGTCACCAGGAGAAACTCCCTTCTCTATTTTTCATTAATCACCCGCAAATGGGTGACAATATCTACTGCATCATACCCTATTCTGCACTGGAGCATCAGATAAGACTTGAGTTCAAGTCCCACCATGGGGCTTAAACCCAAACTTCCTGACCCAGAAACCAGAGTGCTACCACCTGAGCCAAGCTGCCAATTCCTGTGGGAGACTTTTCTCAGCACAGGGCTCATTAGTGCTCGATTGCATAACTTGTTAGCCTAGTCCTGGTTCTCTTATTTCATTGTCATTAATGTTGACTTTTTTGTTTCTGAATTTTCCCTGCTTAGGTGTAATTCATAAACAATTGTACGTTTCTAGGTAAGGGAATTTCTCATGTTCTTGCTGCCATCTTGCTTTAATCTTGCACTTTCTCTGCCTTTGTTCCCTCACAACCAAATTCAAGGCTCAACCAATTTGATTTTTCATCTGATTTAGAATTCCAAGGTGTCTCAAGCCGCTGTTACCGCCCCATGGCATGTGGTTTCGCTGTTCACTGCCGGCCACTGTTGTACAGATGTGCTCAGCGATGGGAAAACTTGCTTAGGACAAGCTTTCCCTCGTCACTGATACTGAATCCCATTCAATCAAATTATTCCGGGATTGAGTTGGTGGAAAAGAGTAACGTTTACTCCAGTCCCCCACAAAGTCTGAATGTTTCCGACAGACCTATTCAAATTAAAGCTCACTTTCTAAAGCTCACTTTGTAAGTAGAGTGAATTGTTCTTTTTTTAAAAAAAAATCAAGTTGGTTCAGCACTGTTGTTCTCCGCAAGACCCCATAACTGAGGTGATCAAATCTGAGCCACAGCTAGGGGCTGGGGCTGCTTTCTCTACTCAAACTCTGACCTGTGCTTCACAGAACTTCACTTGTCTTGCTTTATTTATTCCAAAAAGGCACCTTGTCAGGACATTTCCTCCTTGGGTAATTTCTGCACTGAGGCACAATCTGAGCTGCATGAAAATCACCCACGATGAGACTAGGCTGGTCTCCAATTTAAACCACCTTTTAAAATGTGGAACTTGGTTTCAATTCATGGACCAGCTGTGCAAATGCCAAGAATTGGCCATTATTCAATTTTTTCCCTGTCGTTTACAGAGTGGGGTGTGTACATCTGTCTGTGTGAACACTGAAAGCTCTGCTCAGCAAGATTGGAATTGGACATGCCTTGAATTGTGGACCGTGGCACAGACAGCCTGTTAGCCCATTAGATCTCATTCTTCTAAGCTACCAACACTACCATCTTCCCAGTACCACATCTGTTTCTTAAATCAGTGCCTCTACCACCCCCCCACCCCAAGATCCCGCTCCAGCTATTGATTACTCTCTGTATAAAATACTTTCTGGTCACTTACTTAAACTTGCCTTGCCCTAATACCTGTGCTCTCTTGTTGCACGCCTTATATACAGTAGAACACTGCTAAACCACACTCTTGACTGTCTGCATGTCTATATGTACTTGAAGTAAAGTCTGGCTGCGGTGTCAACTATTTTTAGATGCATCTAAGTTTGTGATTGTACTTGTGTAATGTAAGCTTTGATCGGGTAAGTACAGGAGGACACACCCACACCACAAAGACCACAGAGACACACAGAAGGGTGCACCCAGACATACCTGAATTTAAGTGCCCTGGGATGCCACCCGGGGTGGGAGAGCGCTATACAAATGCAAGTTTTTGTTGTTTATCTGGCTGCTTCCTGATTACAATACCAGGCTCTCTACTGTCTGGCTCTGTTGTCCACACTGAGATATCTAAGACTGAAGAACTCCTGCTCATCTCCTGCTCATCAACAGCTCTGTTGATTAGCCTCATTGTTCTCTTTCACTCAGCCCAACCAGTGCCCTGAACGGCTTCAGTATGCTCTGAACTGAACATTTTTGCCAATATATAACAACTTGTATTGATAAGAGTGCCCTTCACGTGATGCAATGTCTCTAGCCAACCATCTGTGTGTATGCCTCGTGTTTGTGACCAAAACAAATGAGCTTGTAATTCTGCAATCACTTCCAACCCTCTGACAATCCTCCCATCACCAGTGTGACGAGCTACTCTTTACCAAAGGATTACAGCAGAGCTAGGGTTTGTTCAGAAGCTCATTACCTTAGTCTTCACATCATGCTGCAGCTAACTTGTCATCAACTCTCCACTGTTTCAGTAGGAATACACTTTGTATTTGGACAGTGAACTGTGGAGCAAGACAATGGCTCAGTGAGGAGCTGAGTTGTATAGACTGTTATGAGCCCAGACTTAATCCCATATCTTGGCTATGTTGTGTGACCTGAATTACCCTGGAGCAACTACCCAGAGAATTCAACACAGATTGGGAGCCTATCAGCTGAACCTGACCTTTCCTCACCAATGTGATCATCTCCACCTAATACATACACAAATACACACAAAACACTGCTAATTGAAGCTCTGCCTGTCCACACCAATTGAAATCGATTATCGCCACAGTTTCTGTCTCAGCTGGTGTTGTACTGTCCATTGCTGCTCTGACCTGCTCAGGTTTCACCACCTCTGTATTATTGCCCACCTCAGGTACTACCTCTCATTTCCCTCGCCTTGCCCACTCCACCATTGACAGTCAGCCTTTTAAGGTGCACTGAAAGGCTTTCATTCTTGACTGTGCCTTCAGTCATTTCCCCTTCTCACCCCCAGCTCGGGTGTCTGGCCAGGACTATCCAGTGTCTTGTGCCATCCACCCAATGTGAAAGTCGCTGGGAAACGTAAATTTGTCCATTAGCAGTAGCTTTGCTCAACTCTGGGATAACTTGCCCAAGCCAGCGCTGGTTCTCTTGATTAATAGGGAGTATGATGGGTTGGTCATTGTCGATGGGGGTATGGTAGCTGGAGGAGGTGGTGGGTGTGATTTAATTTGCTTTAAATTTCCTTTCTTCTGAGGACGTTGATCATTAGGGCCTGGGTGTCAGACTGCACTGTTTGACAGACGGGATGGTGTGGCTCTGAGCTGGTTACTAACGTAAATGTTTGGATCAAGCAGCCTGTGTGTCAGCCTCTGAAGGTACTCTTGCCTCTGAGTTGGAAGGTTGTGGTTTCAAGCTCCGGATCGAAACCTGGAATCACATAGTCTCGGCTGACACTCCATTGCAGTGCTGGAGTGCAATGTCAGAGGTGCCGTCCTTCAGGTGAAACATTCCATCTGCTGTTCAGGAGGACTGTTGAGGACAGTGCCACTGTTGGAAAAGAGAAGGGAGTTTCTCTCCCATTGTCTTGGACAACAATCCCCCCAAATCTAATTGGTTACTTGCTTCATGGCTGGATGTTTGTGGGGTACTGCTGAGTGAAACCAGCTACTGTGTTTCCCCCACAAAATACAGTCACTATACAATATAGTGAAGCGCTTTGAGACGCTGATCGATGTGATGAGGCGATATATCAAATGACACTATTATTCCCTGTGTGGGTTAGACATGTTGAGGTGTTCTGGGATTAAGTACTGTTGTGGGACAATGTCTTGGCTATTCTCACCAACACCTGAACACTAAACACTCAGCTGAATGTCCTGAGGGTTGCAGGAGTCTCACTGTCTGGCACAGTGAGCGAGGCACATTTGCTGACTGATTTGATTCTCTGTTTGCAGAAAGAGCCCAACCAGCCTGCTGAATGCAAGCAACAGTGAGTGGTCCTGAGGAAACGCCATTGCCTAGAGAGTGATGCCTATGGTGAAGTGTATCAAATTACCCTGCAGTTCAAGGCACCCTCCCCGACTGCAGCACAATGTTATTAAGCTAAACACTATGTTAAAATGCATGGGTTGCTATTTAACTTCAATTTTTTTCCTACTTTTTTTTTTTGGCTTGTACAGCAACAATTCTCTAATAACAAATTTGAGACTGAAGTCATGGAGCGTGCACTCTGCGGCCAAAGGAACGCGGTGTGAAATATAGTGAGTGTTAAAACACGCTTGTCACTTGCAAACAAGGCAGTTCTGCTCCATGTTGCAGGCAGTGGTTTTTCATGGAGTCTTGAGGTGCATCTCTCCAGCACTGCCTGTGCCCTTACCCTGGCCGTTCAGACTCCTATTTATGGTCGTGAAAATAACTTGAAAAGGCTTTGTTGTTCAGATCAGTCGGGCCGCACCAGTTTAGGTCCAAAACAGATTGCTCAATAAAAGCCACCAGGGAGGCAGGCGTAAGCTGCCACCCACCTTGTACCTGGGCACAGCCAGGTCACCTCACAGAGGATGCACATCAAGGCTCTGTGACAGGCATTGTCAGTGTCTTGTGGAAGTAAAATCTTTAACACAGATCTCTATTTTTTTTTATTTGTATTAACTGTGAGTGTCCAGCACACCGCACTGTGTCCAGGCATAGCCAGTGCTCCAGCCTTATCTCGTTCTACACAGTTGTAATGTATCTTAATATGCTGTTTTCAATTTGTACAGAATAGCCAGAGTATTCTAATAAAGTTGTGCAAACATTTAAGATGTGATGTTGGTTTTATTTTGGTCGCCCTCTTAGCATTGCTGAGTGCGGTGTCAGCTTGGCTTAGCTGACAGCATTCACATCTGGGTCAGAGGCTCCAAGCTGGAGACTGACCTCATGGTCTAGGCTGATGCACCAGTGCAGTGCTGGGGGAACGCTGTCCTTCAGAGTAAACTTTAAACTGCGATCCCGTCTGCCTGCTCAGGTAAAGAGCCCCGGGCACTGCTGGCAAAGAGAAGGGAGTTGTATCCTGGGCAATTAGCACCCAGATGTACATTAATCATTTTACGTTCCAGCATCTTGTGAATAAGATCAGAGGATCCAGTTACGTGTACAGCATAAGCACACGCAGTACAAATAAAATATGACACAGTGGTAAATCAGCCTAGCCATTTCCTGAATGGACGGTGAAGGAAAGGACAAGCACAGCATGTCTAACTAAGCCTGATGTTGTACCTGAACTGCAGGACACTGCTGATAACAGCACAGTCCCACCTGGCTCATTGGCAGGGCGTGGAAAGGCAGACAGTCAGTCACTGTGTTGGGAGAGGCAAAATTGTGCAAATTGCTTAAATTCAGCCTCGGAAGCTTTTCGCCCACAAAATATACAGCCAATTCACTTTACCGTATATTCTCTGAAGTACTTTGAGACATCTTGGTAAAGCACTATTTCAACCACAAGGATTATTATTATAAGCTTTTAATAACTGAAGTGACTGGGCTCCAAATTAAGATGACGTTTCACCAATTCTGAGACGTGAATGAGTTTATAAAATCTACGATTGGGTGGAATGTGAACTCTGCGGCTGTTTTGAGTGGGTGTCAGCAAACACAGGGTCTATTCACTGCCTTACATTGCATGAGAAGCCACGTCCTGTACTGGGTTAGTGGTTGTGAATGGGGAGCCCTTGTTCAGGTCACGAAGGTCCCCAGTGAAGAGGTTCACAGATCTGATCCTGGCATCTGAAGGGGCTGATTACCTAATGCCAGGGGAATGTGACGTTCACAGTAATAACTAACCCAACGTCACTGCTTTGTTCCCACCAACTCTTAAGACGGCTAGGGAAGGGCTTGTGCGCCACACAGTCCAGTGATCAGTGTTGAGCAGCCCAGCTCCCTCTCACATGGTTTGGAGCTGATCAATGCCACGTCTCTGGCTCCCCCTAACCCCTCCGCACCTCTCCCACCCACCCACCCCACCACCTGTGTGAAAGGTCCACTGTAAATGTCTAAGTGTGACCGCAATCCTCAAATCGCAACTTGCTTTTACACCATTTATACAGCGCCTCATACAGGGCAGTGTTTGTACAGCCCCTCATACAGGGCAGTGTTTGTACAGCCCCTCATATAGAGCAGTGTTTGTACAGCCCCTCATACAGGGCAGTGTTTGTACAGCCCCTCATATAGAGCAGTGTTTGTACAGCCCCTCATACAGGGCAGTGTTTGTACAGCCCCTCATATAGAGCAGTGTTTGTACAGCACCTCATACAGGGCAGTGTTTGTACATCCAGAGCTGCTCTGGGGATTCCTGGGGATTTGGCGATTCTGGGAAATGAGGTTTATCTTTCATATCACCTGAGGCTGAGATAACTGACTCAATGCCACCTGGATTCCACGTATTTCCCTCACCGCAACCTCTCTCTCTCTCTCTCACACACACACTCCCTCCCTCATTCATACTATGATACAACGCTTATAACATTGAGAGGAAGTCTCAAAGCTCTTCTGATAATGTAGAGTAGTGACTGTATTCTGTGGGAAAACTTGGCAGCCGATTTTCACACAGCAACTTTGAGCAAACCGCCATGAAATTAATGAATCATTTATCTGGGGAGTGTTGGCCAGGGAGCCAGAGAAGACAGTCTGGATTCCATCAAACTGACAATCCCGCTTTACCAAAAAAGGCAGTTTTTCCAAACAATTTTCCAGGAACATGACCATCTTGTGGAGGAAAAAAAAGACAAAGAAAGAATGAGAGACCGAAATAAATAAATAGAGAGAGAGAGAGCGAAAGAGACAGACAGAAAAGCGCTTTGAGATGTCTAGAAGATTGGAAAAAATGCTGATATCAAATGCAAGGATTATTAATATTATAGAAAGACAGACAAACAGACAGACTGAAAGGCAGGGAGGCAGAGAGAAGGAAAGAGAACGAGAGAAAGATTTCTTTTAAAAAGGAAACACACAAAAAAGTGAGTGAGTGAGTCAGAGAGTGCTGGGCTCTCAACCCCCCCCCCCCCCCTCCCCTCCCCACTCCTCCTCAGGGATGTGAGTCAGCGGCTTGGGGAGGAGGCAGGAAATGGGAGGATCCCAGTTATAAAAGATTAACGTGCGAGTCCGGTCATCATCATCATCAGCTACACAGAGAGAGAGACACACACACTGAGCCAGGCAGTCCCAGCCACACACACTCTCTCTCTCTCTCTCTCTCTCTCTCACTGAATCAGGCTGATGGGGATGACGGCGGTGGCGGAGCCGGAGCTGCTGATGGAGGGGGAGCTGGAGAAGCGGAGTGAACACCTGTTCCAGCTGTGGGGCCGGCGCTGGTGCCAATTGACCCGGGAGAGTCTCCGCCTGTCCCCGCGCCGAGCCCGGGCCCGGGCCAAGGAGCTGCGGCTCAGAGACATCAGCAGCGTGGAGTGTGTGGAGCGGGGCGGCAGGTTCACCTACTTCACCATCGTCACCACCGACAGCAAAGAGACCGATTTCCGCTGCCCGGCCGACAGCAGCTGGAGTTCAGCCATTACCCTGGCCCTGATTGACAGCAAGAACCGCCGGGCAGTGCAGAGCTTCCAGCTCCGACAGCAAAGCTCCAGCCACCCCGAGAGGCTGGGGAGGACTCCCTGATACACACACAGCCCGACACACACAGGTCAGTGCACCCCCCCCCCCAACACACACACACACACATACATACCCCAACACACACAGCCCGACACACAGGTCAGTGCACCCCCCCCCCCCCCCCAACACACACACACACACCCCAACACACACAGCCCGACACACAGGTCAGTACACCCCCCCCCCCCCAACACACACACAAACATACCCCAACACACACAGCCCGACACACAGGTCAGTACACCGCCCCCCCCCCCAACACACACACACACACACACAAACATACCCCAACACACACAGCCCGACACACAGGTCAGTGCATCCTCCCCCACCACAAACACACACACAAACATACCCCAACACACACAGCCCGACACACAGGTCAGTGCACCCCCCCCCCAACACACACACACACAAACATACCCCAACACACACAGCCCGACACACAGGTCAGTGCATCCTCCCCCACCACAAACACACACACATACCCCAACACACACAGCCCGACACACAGGTCAGTACACCGCCCCCCCCCCCCCCCCCAACACACACACATACCCCAACACACACAGCCCGACACACAGGTCAGTGCACCCCCCCCCCCCCCCCCCAACACACACACAGGTCAGTGTCCCGTCTCCCCCCCTCCCAATACATATATACACCCCGAGTGCCTGGGAAGGACGCCCATCACAGACACACACGTGGAATATTTGAATCAGTTTGTATTCCGATCTGTTCACTAACGTGTTGCCCCCCCCCCCCCCCCGCCCACCACCAATGTTGATGTTTTCCAGGTGGTCAGTTCCCCCTCCCGGGGCCACTTGACCGAGTCCCTCTGTCTGTGTGTGAGTGAGTGTCTGTGTGTGAGTGAGTGTGTGAGTGAGTGTGTGTGTGAGTGTGTGTGTGTGTGTGTGTGAGTGAGTGTGTGTGGGCTGGGGGGGGGGGCAGGACACTCGGTGTTTGCTGCCGAACACGGGGAGAGAGTCACAGACTCACAATCGGGGAATGTTATCCCGAGACCGCGTCTGATAACCAGCTGCTGACTCCCAGCCAGAGTGTCTGTGTTACACTGTGACAGAGGGACTGGGCTGATTCAGGCTTCACTAGACAGAGAGATAGAGAGAGAAGCCTTCACAGCGCGGGAGTCAGTGTGAGGTGTAGTGACTGTGTGGGTGATGACAGGGGGCTGATGGTCTCTCTCTCTCTCTGTGTACAGGACCACTGACCGCTCCTGATCAGGAAGAATCTCTTGACGAGTTTGGACGAAGGGACCACCCGGGGCCGAGATGGATGAAGTGACCGCAGACTTGGCGAGCAGCCCGGCCCCCCCCGGGGTCTGTGCCCGGAGCCGGGGCCAGACCCTCACCTGTATTTATTTATCTATTCGCAGAATCCCAGAACCCGGTGTTTCTGCACCAGCTGTTTATTATTCACATTTAAATTATTTTATAATCGTTATAACTTTGCGTATTTATTAAAAAAAGTCTTTTTTTCAACATGGATGATTCTGTGGTTTTGTTCTGAAGTGACTGAGGTGGGGAGGGGTGTGTGTGTGAGGAGGGGTGTGGGGGTGTGTGTGTGTGGGGAGGGGGGGGTGTGTGTGGGGAGGGGGGTGGGGGGTGTGTGTGTGGGGTGGGGGTGTGTGTGTGTGTGTGGGGAGGGGGGTGTGTGTGTGGGGAGGGGGGTGGGGGTGTGTGTGTGTGTGTGGGGAGGGGGGTGTGTGTGTGGGTGGGGGGGGGGGGACCCGGGCACAGCCAGAGGTGTGAAGCTGGGGGAGTTGAGAGCTTTGGGCTGTTGTACAAACAGTGATTTTTATTCCTGTGAAACACAGGAGTTACTGGCGTGGTGTGTGTGTGTGGTGGGGGGGGGGGGGGGGGGGCGGGGATTTACCCAATTAGCACCTTCACGGAGAGAGAGAGAGAAACTTACACAAAAGCAACGAGATAGAGAGGGGAAAAACACACACAGAAAACCTGTAAAAAATATACTCGTTGCATTTAATTAAATAGAAATTTGAGTATCTGAAAAGACTGAGTGTAATCTCTCACTGTGTCACACACAGAGATGGGAGCAGAGCCACACCTCTGATTAAACCCAGGCGTGTGTGTCGCACTCAGTCGCACATAATGTAAAGGCACAACTGGATCGGAAGATCAGCAATAGTACAGTACATGATTGAATGCCTTGAATACCTGTCCACACAGCGAACAGTCTACAAAGTGAATAGAATATACTTTTTTTTTTGTCAGCCAAGCGTCTGGACACATGCAGAAACCATCCATCACCGTATCTCAGAGTCTCCAAACCAAATACTCTTAAAACACGGCGATGGTGATTAATTAACACGTGTAAATTCCTGTGTTGGAATGAAACCCTCACCCTAATTCCGGAGAGTTTTAGGCACAGGTTGGTAAGAGTCAAGGCTTGAGGACCCGAGAGTGTGTTGGGGGTAAATGCTGGAACGTAACCAGCTTGTCATTTAGAGCGCTGACTGGTAAGGTTTCCCGCTCCTTGTCTGCGCGGCAGTCAGTCAGGTGTCTTTAATTCCCAGTCTGGTGTCTGGCCATATAGTTTGTGGAGTCAGTCCTGCAGCTCAGTGGTTAGAGCACTTGCCTTGCAAGCGAGAGGCCTGGGTTCGATTACAGGCAGAGCAAAATCTTGGGCAAGTTTACTTACTCCACACGCCTGATAATAATCCCCAAAGAAAAATAATAATTGGTCACTTAAAATCACGACTGTTTGTGGGACACTGCTGTGCACGATTCGCTGCTGCGTTTCGCCCACAAGTATACAGTCAATTCACTTTACAGTACATTCTGTGAAGAGTTTTCGTACGCCTAGAAGACGTGAGAAGCGCTATATGAAATGCAAGCCTTGTAGCCGCTCCAGCCAGTGTCTGGGTGCCCGGGCTGGGGTCTGGATGCCCGGGCTGGGGTCTCTGCTGGCTAGTTTGGACGCTGGAATGGTCCTGAGCAGGTGCTGGGGCACAAGGACAGGAAGAGCAGCAGGTTGATCCCGAATTGTAGGTAACCGAAGGATGGGAATCCGTAGGCGTCAAATAAGAAACCGCCGATGGTGGGAGAGACGGAGCGGATCAGAGAGTGCACGGACATGCCCAGACCCAGCATTGCACCTACAACACACAGCAGCATGAGGTTAGTTAGCATCCAGCACCCACCTCCACTCCCCCACCCCCACCCCCACCTCGATCCTCACCTCCACCAGGAGGCAGGGGATGAGCGAGTGTGTGATGGCATCACCTACCTGTATCCGCGGCAGGTGCCAGCTTGGTTAAGATGCTGTTGGTGGTGAGATAGAAGGTGGCAATTCCCAGTGACATGGGCACACAGATGACACAGAAATGGAAAATACTGGTCATCACAGCCTGAAACACAGAGACAGTGAGGCAGAGGTGCAGTGAACCAGGGGCAGAGTCGAGAGATGAGGAAGCGTGGAAGCCGATAATATGTCTCCTCTACTTTATCTACCATTTAGCCCAGCCTCTTGCGCCGTTACGTTTTCACATAGATAGTACTGTCTTAGTTAATCTGCACGGATCTCTATCATATAGAGCTTCTCAATCAACTCTGACCTCTCCCCCAAAACTCTACACTGTGCCCATCCGGGCTCTCCACATCCCCCACCCCTCCAAACCCCTTCCCCCGCCCTCGGTTCCCACTCTGCTACTGTGAAGTGGTTTGAGTATGTGAAAGGCGCTGTATAACTGCACATTGTTGTAAGAAACGTAGACATTTTCTGCCTCGACCATGCTCCCAGCACATTCCATATGTTAACTTCTCTGTGTATGGAAACATGGTCCCCAACCTCCCCATTTGCTTGTTTACTAACTTTTAAATTGATTTCGATTGACTCTGGTTATTACTGACTCACTGACCAAAAGGAAATAATTTCTCTCTTGATGATCAAAACCGCCACCCAGCATTTTGATGGTCATTTCTCAACCTTCTTTGTTCCAACAGAAAACGTCTCAGATCCTCCAAGCTCCGCCCAAAGGCCTGACCCTCATCCGCTGTTCTCATCCTCGGTGTTTGGCCTATGAGCAGAGCCTGGATGTGGCTGACACCATGCTGTGGCCCTCTGGGATTCTCCCCATCACATGGACAGCAGGGAACTCTTACCGTTGCCAAACCCACCAGACACACCAGCAGGATGGAGCAGAGAAGCAGTATTTTTTCAGGAATCCATTTCGTCAGCCACCCAACTGCCAGCCCCTGCATCACCTGAGAGAGAGTGAGGCAACATCAGAGACCTGACCCTTCCCTACATCACACAGTAGTGCATTCCCACACACCATTGCAGAGCGACCGCCAGCCTGTTACTAACCTGCGCTGTCACTGTCCTGGGAATGTGCACGGACAGTGTAGTGGGAAGTTTACTCTGTCTCTAACCATGGGGGTGCCAGGAGCCACAGTGACTGGGAGTGAGGGCAGTAACTGTGTATGTGTGTGTGGGAGTGGGGTGGGGGAAGCGGTAACCATGTGTAAAGGTTCTCACTCATGTGTAGAGCCACATGTTGTGGCTCTGGGCTCTTTGCCAATCAATTCCTTTCCCACACTGGGACCTGACCGCAGCGATCACTTTGTCACCTCCCTTTCCCCCAGCGCTGCTGCTGGTGAAGCCAAGTCCGAGAGGACAGGACGGACCGGAATAGCAGGTTACCAGCTCCTCTCCCTCTCAACTCAGTCACATGGTTTAGCAAATCCTCTCTGACTCTGGATTCATGTCAACTACTTTTGATGGGCTGATATCTGGTGGGAACTGCCAAAGTGTGTAACACACAGCACGCAACACCACACACAGCATCACATACAGCACACAACGTACATATAACCGCACACATTGCACACAGCATACAGTGTTTAGGGATGTCATCAACAAGTCACACTTTGCTTAACTCTGCTCTAACATTACCCACACTCTGAGACACCCTCTGAGTGAAGTTGTTCTGATGTTCTCTCTCCCTCTCTCTCTGGATTTACTGGTTGGTCACAGCGCTCATCAGCTCTCAGCTTTCCCATGCTCAGCTTCTCTAGATTACACTGTGCCAGTCACTGAGGTTCACTGCAGATCACATAGAGAGTGAACAGGAGGAGCGGTACACACAGTAACAGTGACGAGATCTTGATAACTATCTGGAGAAAATCTGAAATATATCGATCTACAAATTGAGTGTGGCAATGTAAAACAGCCATAGATGTTCTTTCCATCGATGCAACTGGGACTGTTAATAAAACTATTCAAAAATAGCTTAACAACTTACCTGGTGAAAAAAATATCAACCTCCTGCAAGCGACTTTTTGGGAACACAAATATATTAAGAAAAACATCCATTCATGTGTATCGTGGCAGTGTTATTGGTCTGGCTGATCATTTAGAAATTACCTCTACAAAATAAATTATACTGTAATAGCATAATAATAACCCTTACATTCGACATAACATCTGATCACATTGCCAAGGACTCAAAGCGGTTCGCACAATATACTGTGATGTGTGTCTTGTAGATGAACGAAGAAGCAGCTGGTTTGCACACAGCAATGTCCATAAACAGCCGAGAAGTGAGTGACCACTTTCATCTGGGGGAACACGGGAGGAACTCCCTTCTCTTTTCAAATATTGCCGCGGGATCTTTAATGTCCTGAACAGTCAAATGTATGCTCGGTTTAAAGTCTCAGGCAAAGGACGGCGCTTCCGACAACGCAGCACTCCCCCAGCACTGCATTACCAGCATAAACAACTGATGCCTTTAGTGGGGAGTGGGTGAGGAGGGGCTTCGGGCTCAGGAATGTTAGCAGATAAATTGAGGAGAGGTTAGAGAGAATCTCTTCACTCTGAGGATTGTCAGCGGCTGCAATTCATGCCCACAAATATGTTCATGTCTCCACTGGGACGCGCGGAGAGAGGGAGAGAGAAAGAAAACTGGGAAATGGAGAGAGATGGTGTATGGCGATAAAAAAAAACAGCGGTCACACAGACAACATGATAAGATGCTATATTAATGACGAGGATTATTATTATTAATAAACCCTGACTCTTTAACTGTACGTATGGTCACCTCCAACCCCCCATGCGCCCCCACTCTCTCACAACCCCCACCCCACCATGGTACCACTACCACGCTCAGTGTCCATCGGAGACATTCCCCTATGTGAAGGGCGCTGTATAAATGCAGGTTGTTGCATATTATACAATATACACATTGTACACAGAGCAAGCCCTGGCGGTACTGGCCTAACCATTGTAGAAGATTCACTTATAACACGGTCGTGCCTGCGAGCTCTGGAGATGGCTTATGGTTTCGACAGAAACCAGCTGGTGCTAAACCCTGATGGGATAATCTGCCGTACAATTAATTATTGTTTTCCCTTTAACTCCCCAAATTCTGTCATTCCATCACTGGCATCGAGCCTGGAATGTCAAGACTTTTGTCTTCTACAAAGTGTAGTAGACAAGAGTCTGTCCAGTAACATAGTGAGATGAACATGTACTTTCAGGAGGTAGAGATTCCACCTCTATGTAGAATCGTCATATAATGTAGCACTGTAGAGAGGCCAGTATTTGTCATTTTCTTAAATAGCCTTTGAAGTTGCTTTTCTACTTAGAACAACAGAAATGCGGCTTCAAAGTTAAAAACAAATTCAACCATTTGCCAACTGCTACCCATTCTGAAACGCTGTGATAATAAGAGTAAATCTCAAATCAGTGGAGTAACTCCCACAGTGAGCAACACAGGCAGGAAGAATGGATGAGACGAGAGGTGCCAGTGTTAGTGGGGGGGGGGCTGCAGATACACTACGGATGTATCATTTCCTTCCTGTTGCATTCTCGAGATTCCTTTGTGACACCACAATCCATATTTAGAAAGTTGACTTCTCGGGAATGTGTGGTCTCTGTGAGCATTTATTTACATAGCCTGAGGTACCTGCAGGGTGTGCGTACGTGAGGGGGAAACATCACTACATGTATACAATGGGGGCTTTCTCAACCAGAGAGGAGCAGTTACCATAGCTCAGCCACTCACACATCAAATTGCAAATATCACCACACACACACACCAGGAGACACACAGAGAGATACACCCACAGGCACACAGCAGGACACATATACACACGCAGACCGAGAAACAGCCAGATAGAGAGAGAAAGAGAGAGAGAGACACACACATACACCCCCCAGGAGAGAGATTTACACACACAGGAAGCCACAGAGACACACAGGAAGACAGAAAGGCAGAGAGACACAGAAAGAAAGACAGACACACACAGGAAGACAGACAGACTCAGACAGACACACACACACACACACACAGAGATGAATCGGGATGTAGGACTTTAGTTATGTGGACGGACTAGAGAAGCTGGGATTTTTCTCCTAGTGTCAGCAAGGCCCTGTGTGTGACTGACCCTGTGTATAGCTCATTGGCAGGATATGTTACTGGGAGCAGGGAATCCTTTTACTCAGTTCATATTAACCCTGCAAGCCAAAGCCCTAATACGTAGGATGATCCTCGCTGGACCAGCTTTGGGAAAGCTTTCCAGAGAGTGCTACCAATGGCAAGTTTTGGGGTTTTAGCTGGTTAAACTCTAACACACATTCCCCTAGCCATAGCTCCTGCCAACTTGTGCCCGACAAGCAGGATGCATCTCTCCAGGGACAGAGTGTATATTCTACCGCATTAATCGATCACTGGGATTTCCATGTGTAGGTGGGTTGCAAGGAATTTGTAGCTTAGTTTGGATAATCTGAAGCACAGTGATGGGTTTGCACCCGGCTGTGCCCAACACTCCACCCTGGTTACTCACCATCTGGAGCAGGCCAATGTACGCCATGAGGTAGCCATTGTGTTCGGCCTCCAGCTTGAAGTAATCCATGGCTACCAGAGAGAACATGCTCTGGAACACACCTGTAACGTGGAACTAGGTCACATTACACACGCACAGGGTCAGTCACACACACACAGGGTCAGTCATATATAGGGGCAGTCACACATAGGGCTCACTCACACACAGGGTCAGTCACACACAGGGTCAGTCACACACCTGTGGGAATGCCACTGATGGTTTTAATGGTGAAGATCTTTGCTGCTCCTGGAATTCTCAACAGTCTCATAATCGTCTTCAAACTGAATACGTTGCCGTTGGCCTGACCTGTAACATCCAGAAATGCAAATCACCCCGACCCACATTCACCCCAACACACACTCACCTGGACACAGTCACACACACTCACCCTGACACACTCGCCCCAACATATTCACTTCCACAAGCACTCGAGAATCACTCAACATAGGCTCTCCGCGACACACACACATGCGTGCACGCACGCACTCACGCTCGCTCGCTCGCTCACTCACAAGCACTCCCTGCCACACCGGTCACATGTTGACATGTTGCAGCAGTGTGTTGCGAGCACACTCAGAGCCACTGACCAGTTTTGAGTTGCTGTTTGACTGATCGGGGTTTGGTGTTAGTCGGGATGTATTTCAGAGCTATGACAGCATTGAGGAGAGATCCCATTGCGGCCACATAGGCTGCAGCCGGCTCCCTGTGATTGAGACACACAGTAAACAGCGTAAGCCTCCAGCCTCCCAAATTACACACTGCACCACCATCCTACCCCAGAACAGGCAGGTCAAGATAAGAGAGATGTGATTATTCTTCTACTTCTCCTACTCAATCTCTTGATCTGGGACAAACAGGAAACTCATTGCAGCGAGGTCAATGTGTATGTGATGGGCTACTAACAAGATGCCCTCCAATGATTTGGGAGCAGGAAGACACAAGAGCAAACTACATATAGCAAGACTCTGTTGATCAAAGGATTACTGCAAGCAAACGGACATTCCGACATGACTGGAAGTTTTTGTCATCGAAGTTGATGACTCCAATTCTTCCAGGCTTGATCACCCAACTGTCCTGAATTACACTCCATGCTTTGGGAGCATAACCAACCTTTAAGCTGTGATGTATTGCTGATTTTTGTTAGCTAATAAATTTTGACTTTATTGTAACATTCTCGGTTTGGTCTTTGTTTCCACTTTACACTTTACCTTTACCTCAGGGTTAAATGAGCTATTTAATGAGCTACCTCAGGGTTAAAAGAAACTTAACAGATTCCACAGCACTATTCAAAAAGAGAAGGGAGTTTCTCTCTCCTGGTTTTCTGGTCAACAATCACCCAGATAAAATTGTTCCCTCACTTCTTGGCTGCAAAGGCATTGTAAAATTTGATGCCATGTTCTCCCACAAAATACAGTCACTGCCTTTCATAGGGAAGCGCTTTGAGATGTCCTCCGGATTGTTATGTAAGGAGTATTATTATAAGGAATTATTATGATTACAATTGTCATTACACTTTACAGTAAAATTCTACAAATCACATTGAGCCTTCATTAAAAGTAGTACAGTATTATTTTTTACACTGTCCGTCCACACTCCCAGGTCAGTGACAGCACGGATTAGAGACAGAGCAAAGCTCCCTCTACACTACACTGAGGGGTTCATGAGCTCTGTGGATATCCACTTTTTCACTGAGTGTAGTGACTGATTGTCACAACCATCAAGTTATCGACCCATCTCCAACCTCCCGTTTTTATCCAAGGTCCTTGAAAGAGTGGTTGCCTCCCAGCTCCGCTCTTTCCTCTCAACTCACTCACTTCTTGAACCCCTCCAATCAGGTTTCCGCCCTATCCACAGCACAGAAACTGCCCTGGTCAAGGTCACAAATGACATCCTAACCGCCTGTGACCAGGGCTCCCTCTGCCTCCTCGTCCTCCTTGACCTGTCTGCTGCGTTCGACACAGTCGATCACGCCATCCTCCTTCAACGTCTTTCCTCCCACCTCAACCTTCAAGGCACAGTCCTTGACTGGTTCCACTCTTATTTGACCCACCGTTTACATTTTGTTTCTTCCAATGGTTTTTCTTCAAACCCCCGCACAGTTTCTCACGGCGTCCCTCAGGGCTCTGTCCTCGGTCCCCTCCTTTTCACCCTTTACACGCTCCCTCTGGGCGACGTCATCCGCAAACATGGGGTAAATTTCCACATGTATGCAGACGACACCCAGTTGTACCTTTCTGCCTCATCCCTCAACCCCCAGACGATCGATGTTCTGACAGCATGTCTGTCCGACATCGAGTCGTGGACGAGGGACAACTTTTTGCAATTGAACGTGAGTAAGACCGAGGCCCTCCTGATTGGCTCAAGCCAGCGCCTCCGCACATCGGGCGCTGCCAGCCTCAACATCCAAGGCTGCACTCTCCACCTCACAAAGCCAATCAGGAACCTCGGCATCATGTTCGATCAAAAACTTTCCTTCCTCCCCAACATCCGTGCCTTGACCGGCACCGCTTATTTCCACCTGCGCAACATTGCCAGGCTCCGCAACTATCTTACCCCCCACGCTGCCGAAACACTCGTGCACGCGTACATCACCTCGAGGCTGGACTATGGAAACTCTCTCCTCGTCGGCCTCCCCAGTTCCTCCATTCACAGGCTGCAGGTCATCCAAACCTCTGCAGCCTGTGTACTATCCCACACCCGCCTCCGCGACCACATAACCCCCACCCTCGCCCGTCTCCATTGGCTCCCCATCCTCCAGAGGATCGAGTTCAAGATCCTCGTCCTCACCTACAAGGCCTTACACGGCCTTGCCACCCTATCTAACCAATCTACTCTCCCCCTACACGCCCACCCGGACCCTCCGTTCAACAGGACTTGGCCTGCTCCAAGCCCCCCGCCCGAACCGCCCCACCATCGGAGGCCGGGCCTTCAGTTTCTCTGCTCCCACCCTATGGAATGCCATCCCTCAATCCCTCCGTTTCGTCTCTTCCCTTTCCTCTTTCAAGGCCGGTTTGAAGACTTTCCTCTTCGATCCTGCCTTTTGTTCCACCCCGAACTCTTTTACCTCCCCTTCGTGTTTCACCCCTTCCCAAACACTCCCCTCCCAGCTCGGGTCACACGCCTCCTGTTCAGCGCCTTGGGACGTCCTCCCGATGTGAAAGGCGCTCTACAAATGTAATTTGGTGTTGTTGTTGTTGTCTGTTGTATCAATACAACAACAACAAAATTGCACTTTATAGCGCCTTTCGCATCGGGAGGACAACCCAAAGTGCTGAACAGTCAGGTTCGGGTCCCAATAGTTCAGTGCTTGGGTGTGTGTGTGTGTGTGTTTGTCTGATGATCCGAGCAGTGGGATGTCTTGTTGTCAGGACGGAAGTGGTGGGATTCAGAGGAATGTTTGATGATAAACAGCAGGTCAGGAAGCAGGCTGTGACTGCAAACACTCAGGCTCTCAGTGGGGGAACCGCAGGATGTGGTCAGGTGTGTCCACAGAATCTGCAGGAGTGTGTGAGAGAGAGAACGTGTGTGTGAGTGTGAGAGCATGTGTTTGTGTGTGGAGAGAGTATTTGTGGGGGGAGCTCACGTGAGGGAGAGCATGCTTGTGAGAGAGTATATGTGTGTGACATAACATGTGTGTGCGTAGGAGAGAGCATGTGTGCGAGAAAGCATATTTGAGAGTGAGACACAGAGAGAGTGTGTGTGTACTCAAGTGCAGTTTAGTTAGGTTAATGTGCACATAGAGTTTGAGCCCAGGCCGGGGTGAGTCAGCCCTGTTCTGCGAGCTGCGACTTGTTTGCCTGGTTGGGACACTGTGTGTTCAGCGGTGAGTGGGTGGGAGTCTCAGACAGAGAGACTTTCATCTCATTCAGTATTTATTTTTACTCTCAGAGCTAGCCAAACCCTCACTCTCTTCCTAAACATATTGGCGCCAGCCTGGCTCACCCTTGTAAAAAAGTACCATGGTAATGGTAGTAGTACCATGGTGGTACCACCATAACCATGGTACTTTTTTACAAGGGCAGTCAGCAACACACTTGCCTCTGAGGCAGCAGGGGGTGTGTTCAAGCCTATGTTGGGACTTTGAGCACAGTCTAAGGTGACACTCCAGTGCCCTGCTGGGGGGAGCTGCATTGTTGGATCCTTCAGATGAGACCTTAATTCAGACTTTAATCCAAGGCCCGTTTCCCTGCCCAGGTGGGCATTAAAGTTAACCTATTGGAAAAGAGGCCGGAGTTTCACCGGTTGTGTCCTGGACAATAATTCCCCAAATAACAAAATGATTATTTACTTCTGTGTGTGGTCCCTCCGCCTCGCTTCCTCCCTTTCCTCCTCTCAAGACCTTCCTCTTCGGCTCCCCCTCTAACTCTTCCCCCTCTCCCACTCTCCTTCCCCTTCCCTCTACCCCGACCCTCCCCAATCCGCTCGGGTCCCGACCTGACTGTTCAACGCTTTGGGACGTCCTCCCGATGTGATAAGTGCAATTTTGTTGTTGCTGTACATATAGCCAGGGTTGTGAGCTCTCCACACACTGAGAGAGGCTTGCACACAGATACAGCATAATTAGTTTTTGTCAGCCTGGCACATGCAGAAACCCACATTAACTGTATCTAAACCACAAATACAACAACAACTTGCATTATACAGCACCCATCACGCGGGGTAGTGTCCTGGAGCGCTTTGCAAATGTATGTTTACAGCCAGGAACATGTATGGCCATCCCACAGCTCACTAATCTCAGAGATGGCAAAAGCAAAGACTCCAGAGTGTTTGTTAGGGTAACAGATGCAGCTGCTGAGCCAGGCTGGGCTGGTCTGTCGTCAGTGGTGCCCTAGAGTACTGCAAACCCCAGCAAGATTGACTCAATTATGACATTCCATAGCCAGGCATGGCTGGGGCCAGCTCATGTCCCTTCCACCAGAGGATAGCCATTTGTTAATCATTAGATAAATGTGGGTTTGAGCCTTCGCTACATGGTTGGCAGGTGCAAGGAACAGCACAGCTCAGGATGAAGTGCATGAAAGGCAATATATAAACACAAGTTACTGTGGTTTTCCTGTGACCTCTCTCCCTCTGCTGTAACCTTTCCCTCATCTCTCGCTCTATTCTCCGAGGCCGCTCCCTTCTCCAGTTAATCCCCGAAGTTGGGACGTCCTCCTGACGTGAGATGCCATACAAGTGTAATTTTGTTGTTCTTGTTGAAGTTCTTTGTAAGAGGTGATATTTTGAGATAGTTACCATAGAGACAGCAGTGGTGGGTGATGCTGGAATGCACTGAGGTCTGGGTGTGTCAGGATGTGTAGGGGCAGCTGTGAGGACCGACAGCTCTCAATTTCCACGCTCAATGATAAGCTGTGTTTATAGACAGCATAGTGGCGATCACATAATGCATATCTGCAGGCTAGACTCGCTTTGTTTTACTTGTCTACAAATGTGTGGATGGACCCCACACACTCACACCAGCCACCCATACACTCACACCAGCCCACCCCACACACACCAGCACCCCACACACACCAGCACCCCACACACCAACCCCCCCCACCACCCCACACACACACCCCTCCACACACACACACACCTCCCCACACACACACCTCCCCACACACACACCTCCCCACACACACACCTCCCCACACACACCAGCCCCACACTCTCACAGAATGAGTGATGCTACTGTGGATGAACTGTGAGTCAGCCCCTAGCAGCTGACTATTTATAGGCAACGCCTCACCTTGTGTCTGGGCCCACCTCATAGGTGCCTGCACCTTTATCAGAGACAAGCCTGGACATAACACAGATACTGAATAATCACACAGCATCTCGCTCACCCCGCAGTGACAGTGTTCACGTTGCAATGTCTCTCCCACTCTGCCCTGGTCATTGCTCATCTGAACTCTCTCCAAGCAATTAGAAAGGCTAACAGCATGTTAGCATTCATTGTAATGGGGTTAGAGTACAGGAGTAGGGAAGTCTTACTACAACTGTATTGGTGAGACCGCGCCTAAAATATTGTGTGCAGTTTTAGCCTCCTTATCTAGGAAAGGATACACTCGTCTTAGAGGGGGTGAAACGTAGATTCACTAGGATGGTTTCTGGGATGAGAGGGTTGACCTACGAGAAGAAGTTGAGTAAACTAGGCCTATATTCTCTAGAATTAGAGGTGATCTTATAAAAACCTATAAGATTCTTAAGGGCCTTGACAGGGCAGATGTTGTGAGACCGTTTCCCCTCGTTGGAGAATGTAAAACTAGGGTTCATAGCCTCAGGATTAAAGGTCAACCTTTTAAAACTGTATTGAGAAAACATTTCTTCTCTCAGAAGGTAGTGAATTTATGGAATTCTCCACCCTAGAGGCTGTGGATGCTCAGACATTGAACATATTCAAGATTGAGATTGATAGTCATTTAAAAGATAAAGGGATATAGTGATAGAGCAGGTAAATGGAATTAGGATAGGAGATCAGCCATGATCTTATTATATGGTGGGGTAGGCTCGAGGGGCCGAATAGCCTACTCCTGCTCCTACTTATGTTCTTATGTAACTGTCCTCCGATTCCCATTCCTCCCCAAACCTCCTACTGTTCGAAGATCAAAATCTCCATCTCATCAACTACTGCTCTAACTCATAGTTTCCCTGGATATCAAGACTCCCTCAATACTCTCAAACTCCAAATACTGCATAGCCTAGGGATTCATCTATTCCCGTGCCTAATGTAATTTTATTATTGTTTTATTGCCTTTAGAGGGGAGCGAGCAGCATGGACACATTGGGGAGAGAGCAGGGAATGGAAGTAGAATAGAGAGCTCCAGTGGGGAGCGAGCATCAGCACAAACACAATTGGGAGAGAGCAAGGAATAGGATTGAAGTAAAGAGCTACAGTGAGGAATTGACATGATGGGGAGAGTCACCATCAGTGCCTGAGTTCAGGTTCTGGGCCCCTAAACTCTGGATGTCTCAGCCTCTGACTGTCTGTCTCACCCCATCTCTATCTGACTTTATGTAAAACCCGTCTCTTTGTCTGATCTTGTGCTTTCCCCTTCCACTTGCTTTATCTCCACTTTAAGCGGTCTGAGACGCTACCTGGTGTGGGGAGCAAGTTGTTGTCTGAACCCATCTTTGTAACGCATTAATTATCCTATGTAAAGGGCGCTAGATCAGTTCAAGCTGCTGTCTTTGGAAAAGGAATGTCACCTCTCGCCACTCATGGTGTCATCAGGGGTTCATTCCCACAGTGGGGTTCATATGCAGGGTGTAACCAGGTCATGATGGCTGAAATATTAGACATTTCCACACAGCCTCCACAAGATGCCCCTTGAACTTAAGCAAACTAAGCCTCACCCCGTACTTGACAGATGACTAATTGAAGGATGAAAGGTCCGGAAGCAGCACTTAAACTGCTCTGATCCAGCAGATGGTGTAACAGGCTCTTGGAAGCTTACACTCATACACACACACACACACTCAGCCAATAGAGACATCCTTCAGATCAGGAGACTGAGCCTTAATAGCACACGTCATGTTTGACCCGAAGTCTTGGGTCTACTGGGACTGCCCCTGCAATGAGCATTTCTACCATCAGCAGACAGCAAACTCCATTACAGCGGGTTACTGAGGCAAACCTGCAAACAGTCAATACACTTGGCAGCAATGGGTGAAAGGTTTTGAGAAGTTACAGGCACTTTGTCAAAAGCAACGCTGAATTAGCTAACACTGAATTAGCTAACACCAGGGGGAGGTGGGGCAGCCACAGAGCACTGACGTGAGCAAAACAATCACCTCCCACTGATTCTCCACTCAAGATCTCAAAATGTTAGAAAAAGCTTGAAAGCTGGGGCCTTGGTAGGGGGGAAAGACACACGGAGAGAGCCACCCACACACAGATACTAAAACGAAAGTGAGAATCTGCTGAAAGAGAAGCCATTGTCCCTGTGAGGCAAGGAGAGAGGTCAGGCAAGTGTGTAACATGTGTGAAAGATGCTCATTCACAAAGCAGAGCCTCGGTCACCAGATTACAATAAAAAATAAGACAGAATCCATGCATTTGAATTAGCGCTTTTCACATCTTCTTGACGTCTCAAAGCACTTCACAGAATACACTGTAAAGTGAAATGATTGTATATTTGTGGGCGAAAAGATTACAGCCCCGACTGTCACCATTAACCAACCTCCTTGCGAAAGAGAACAAGCCACAGTGTTTTCAAAGCCACAGATCCCCCCCCCCCCCCCCCCACCCCACCCAACCGAGCAGAACACCCGCCAAAACATAACTCCCAGCCCACCAGAGAGACCCACCTACACCCCAAGCCTCCTCTCCCTTGAGGTGTGGACACATGAGCTACTGCTTTGGGGCGGTTTCTCAGGAGGTCCTGCAAGAGGCTCTGGGCACAGCGAGGCTTACAGTCGCCACTCTGGGCCTTTGCTGCCCTCTGCTGTTAAACGACTATAAGTGGAGACAGAAACGGAGTGGCGTCCACCCTCGTGTTCATTAAACCACAGAAATGGTTCGGCAGAGGTTTTCGTGTCAGTGTTCATTCCTCCAGGAACGCATTGGGAGTCTCCTCACCTTATCCCTTCCCTCAACTACTTCAAGGTCAGTCTGAAAAGCTTTCTTTTTGAATCCGCTGTTGGTCATCTTCCTACCTCAGCCCCCAGATCTGAAGTATTATGAGCGAGTTGGTCCCTCCATATAAGAATCATGCATATATACTACAATAATAATAATCCTTGCATTTGATATAGAGCCTTATCACGTCTCACTATTGCTAAATTACTATTGCTAAGTGTCGCCAGCATGAAACACATACAGTACCTAAAATACGATCACAAAAATAATACAGCCAGTTTACTTTACACTGTATTCTGTGAAGGGCTTGAGACGTCTCAAAGACGTAATGTAACTCTGTTGTTGTGACAAGGCATTATTTCAAATGCAAGCATTATTATTAATACATGTAATGCTGTAGATTGGTCAAATCTTGTTTAGGTCCAGTATATGTGGAATCCTGGTGCCTAGTCATTATAGCACTCGCCTCACAAGGGAAAGGACCTGTGTTCTGCACACATGCAATACACCTTCAAATAACACGCATGTGCACAAGCAGGAAATGTCCTCAGGAGCATAAAAAAGGTGTGAATGAGGATCTAGGGAGCTCAGGGGAGGTGAGTGTGAAACGGATAATGGAAATCCGAGCGAATGAGAATGTGGGGTATTATTTAGGATTATCGCATACTTAACATTCAGTTCAGTCCACACCAGCCACCCCCCTACCCTATTGTGATTATCCATAATAATCACCTGAACTCACCAGGAGACACCCCCACCATACACACTGCGAGAGTGCTCCCAGACCCACACAGCACACTGTGAGATCCCTACCTAGACACACAGACCCACTGCCCGAAGCACTCTGAGATACGCCTGGCACTCCCACCCCCCACTCCAGTAATAGCCCTCGTTCAGTACGTACCCAAACCTGGAGATGAGGACGCCACCGCTCAAGGATCCAACCATCATGCCCACCCCGTACGAGAGGCCCAGCTTCCCCAGGGCACTCGTCCGCTCTGACTCAGTCGACAGGTCAGTCACCACCATCTGAGCAGCTGCAGGAGACAGCATAGACATCTGAGGACCAGCCCCGCAACAAAACCAGGTCAGGGGAGGTGGGAGGGATTCACTGGACAGGGTTTTGGGGGGCTGAGTGGTTGCTGGATGGAACAGGTTGACGGTGGGAGGGCAGTATAGATGATGGTGTTGTGAATATAAAACAACTTTAATCCAAACCAATTTATAGTTAAAGATAATACTACTACTAATGATGAAATTGTACAACATAATGAGTTACCGGTATTTATTTATTGATAAGGATACTTATTTAATAATATGTAATGATGTATCTGCCCGGGTGGTTGTGCAGACATGTACCTTGCATTCCATGCATAAAAATAGAGGGGATTCGGGAGAGGAAGAGAAGAGAGATGTTGGTCGAGAGTCCCATCAATAGGTAGGTGAGCCCAGAGGAGACGTAGGCTAGAAACAGGGCAGCTCTGCCCCCAAACAAATCCCCAAACCTAGACCAGAAACAAAGCCCCATCAATGCATGGCATGGACAATCCCTCTCCCCCATCACCCACCAATTTGTCTCCCTCCTCTACCATTGGGACATCCCTAGCCGTACCCCCTCCTCCCTCCCATTGACATTCCCCTCCGCATCCCCACACACACTGGTGATAAGCCACTCGATGATTGTGATTCAGTAATAGGATCTTGGTATCTGCCAACTGGTTTACAGAGAAACTACCTCTGACAACATTTCCCTGTGAGGCTTTATAGACTCTGTTTCAAATGTGACAATGATTATGATGGAATTAGAAAACGTCACAATCAAGAATGGACCATTTGAGGCTGGCCAGAAGTCTGGATTTTCTGCCATATGATCATAACCAGCTCCACATCCTGGAATATTCCTTGTCATAAAGTACCTCCCTGATCCATCTAGTCAACCGGGGGTAGAGGAAGGGGCAGTGGATGGGGCAGAGGGAGGGCCAGTGGTTGGGTCAGGGGTACGGCAGGAGGAGTGGCAGGATTAGGGGCAGTGGGTGGGTAGCAGGAAGGGCAGTGGGAGGGATATTGGGTGGGGCAGCAGCAGGATGTGGGTGAGGGAACAGGAAGGGCAGTGGGCAGCAGGAAGGGCAGTGGGTATGGCAGCAGGAGGGGCAGCAGGAGGCAGTAGTTGGGACAGCGGGAGGGATGCAGGAAGGGCAACGAGTGGGGGGTGGGGAGGCAAGAGGGGTGGTGGTTGGGCCAGTTGTTGGGGCAGAGGAAGGGGCAGGAGTGGGGTAGTAGGAGTGGCACTGGGAAGGATAGCAGTGGGGGGGGGTGTGGTTGGGGCAGCAGGAGAGGCAGTGGGAGGGACAACGGGAGGGGCACTGGGTGGGGGGGCAGCAGGAGCAGCAGCACGATGGATAGTGGATGGGGATGTGGAAGGAGCACTGGGTGGGGGAAGGGGACACTCGGGCAGGAGAATTAGCTAACGGACTTGCCAAATATGAAATAGGGTGGAATAAGCAATGGTTTCCATCACTCCTCCTGCTAAGGTGAGCACAGGCTGGGAAATAAAGCTGAGACCTTCCTGCTCACCTGTATATGGAGAGGGTTTCTCTGCCAGATCATTTACCCAACAGTTACCTGCTTGACATCTTGAGATTTAACTGGTCAATGTTTTCCCCTGTTAGTTTCCCCCCAACCTCCCCACCCACCCCAGAGCGCTATACATAAAGGGGCAGTCAGTCCATGATGAAGGGAAATCATTCCCTTATCGAGCTTACCTGCCGAAGATGGGCCCTCCCACGAGCTGGATAACAGCAAAGGTTGTCTGTAAATACCCAAACACCACTGTGTCCATCCCCAGCCTTCGCGACAAGTACTGCAGATAAAAGGCAGCGTTAGAGCCGCTGATCACAGGGGAGGGGAGGCAGGGGGAACAGATTGCAAGAGTGGCCCTGTCACCCACTAAACATTGGAGCCCACTCGTTTCCCCCCTCCCCCATTACTGGGTGAATGAGAGAAGGAGTAGTGAGAATGGCTGGAAGCAGTATAACAATAACAACAACTACTTTGATTTATATAGCGCCCTCCACGACGGACGGCGTCTCAGAACGCTTCACAATAACGGATCCCGGGCCTTAGCCAGAGGGAAGAGCAAAAAAGTGACCGAAGGCAGTCGAACAGAAAGGTCTTTAGCCGAGACCTCAAACTAGGAAGAGAGAGAGAGAGGTGAAGGCAGTGAGGAATGGAGTTCCAGAGCTTCGGGGTGTATGGTGGCTGGAGGCACAGCCTCCAATGGTGGAGCGGAGGATTCGGGGGACAAGGAGGAGACCAGAACCGGGTACTGTTTGGGGGAGAGAGGAGGTCAGAGAGGTAGGGGGGGTGCAGAAGAGTGGAGAGTTTTGAAGACCAGAGTGAGGATCTTGAAATCGATCCTCTTCTGGACAGGGAGCCAGTGAAGTCTGGCAAGGATTGGGGAAATGGGGGAGTGAAGTTTGGTGCGGGTGAGAACGCAGGCTGCAGAGTTCTGAATGAGCTGGATTTATGGATTGTGGTGGAGGGGAGACTAGCGAGGACGGCATTTGCGTAATCCAGCCGAGAGGTGACAACGGCATAGAAGTAGGCTGCCATATTGAAATGTTAGCCTAATACGAACTCAAAGTCCCAATGTGTGACTTGAACCCAGAACATTCTGAATCAGAGGTGATAATGCTATCAACATAGAAAGCCTTTTCTCCACGTGACTTTAACACAAAGGCTTTAAGC
The DNA here is from genome assembly GCA_035084275.1 of Hydrolagus colliei. NCBI lineage: Eukaryota > Metazoa > Chordata > Chondrichthyes > Chimaeriformes > Chimaeridae > Hydrolagus > Hydrolagus colliei. The sequence goes on along the minus strand of CM068757.1, from coordinate 11,813,972 downwards.
ATTTAAGCTTTACTGCACCAACCAGTAACACAACATTTAGTATTATTGTTACGTCACTGTCTCATTGAAACCAGGAATGTGGCCTCCTGCTCGTGAGATAGATACATGCCACCAGTTTACCGAAAAGGAACTAGTGGTTCTATCATGCTACAATTTGTCTATATATCCCTGCCCCAAATTCACTTTAAACTGTTTTATCATCAACCCTATCACTCGGCATCTCACAAATCAAAGTATACTATGGATGCAGTCAGAGTACAACAATTCAGCGATAAGGGCCATTCACAGTCGATGACAGGGTGTAGGATGGAAGGGAAGAGTCACTGATTGGTGAGAGAAGAGGGGATTTGGGAAATATTGACGAAATGGCAGGGAGAAAAGGCTGATCTTGATTCAGAAGGATGTGGATTCAAGCCTTTCCAATGCAATGCTTTGATATTAAACTGAGGCCCCATCTGCATGTTCAGGTGAACGTTGAATATCGTATTCCACCCACTCGCACCCACGCGCAGACACGACAATATGCACGCAGACTAAGCAGATTAGAATTTGCTGCTTTCACTTGAGTCACTCATGACTTGTATAGATCAGAGCACAGAGCGTGCGGTCAATGTGCATGTACAAGTCACGCAATGCGCAGATAACAGAGAAAGAATGCCTGGCACAGTATGCAGGTGGCTTATGGAATGATAACATGATTTTGACAATCATCAGCTAGTGAAACTCTCCCATTAGAGACATGATAAACATTTTGTGAAGCAACCCATTTCTCACCATCAACATCACAATCAGTACAGAATGTTGTCACTGTAAGTGTGGGATCGATCTTCTGTGTACATTATGTGAATACCATTTCATTTGTTTAACACCACTTGCTATAGCGCCCTGCACAAAGGGAAGAATCGCAGAATGTTTGATAGTGGCGGAGCACTATGGAAAGCAGTAGACACGGTCGTAGAGGAAAGTCTTCAGGCGCGACAAGAAGATAGGGAAGCTGGGGGCAACAACAAAATTACATTTATTGAGTGCCTTTCACGTCGGGAGGATGTCTCAAGGCGCTGAAGAGGGAGGGATAGAGTATTCCAGAGTTTCAAGCCACCAATGAGGGAACAGATGGCATGAAGGACAAGTAGGAGGCCGGATGCTGTCAAGCGGAGGTAGCTGGTAGTTGGTTGGGGAGTAAACAGGTTGGACAGGTAGGGAGGTCCTAGGGCATTGAGGGATTTGAAAACCAGTATGAAGATCTTGAAATCAATCTGTTTGGTGATGGGGAGCTAATGGAGCTTGATGAGGATAATAATAATAACCCTTCCATTTTGATATACAGTAGTGCTTTTCACATCTTCTAGACATCTCAAAGTGCTTAACAGAATATACTAGAAAGTGAATTGTTTGTATGTTTGTGGGTGATCGGCTCAAGCCAGCGCCTCCGCACATCGGGCGCAGCCAGCCTCAACATCCAAGGCTGTACTCTCCACCTCACAAAGCCAGGCAGGAACCTCGGCATCACGTTCGACCAAAAACTCTCCTTCCTCCCCCACATCTGTGCCTTGACCGGCACCGCTTACTTCCACCTGCACAACATTGCCAGGCTCCGCAATTATCTTACCCCCCACGCTGCCGAAACACTCGTGCACGCGTACATCACCTCAAGGCTGGACTACGGAAACTCTCTCCTCGTCGGCCTCCCCAGTTCCTCCATTCACAGGCTGCAGGTCATCCAAAACTCTGCAGCCCGTGTATTATCCCGCACCCGCCTCCGCGACCATATAACCCCCACCCTCGCCCGTCTCCACTGGCTCCCCATCCTCCAGAGGATCGAGTTCAAGATACTCGTCCTCACCTTCAAGGCCTTACATGGCCTTGCCCCACCCTATTTAACCAATTTACTCTCCCCCTACAAGCCCACCCGGACCCTCCGTTCAGCAGGATTTGGCCTGCTCCAAGCCCCCCGCCCAAACCGCCCCACCAACGGAGGCCGGGCCTTCAGTTTTTCTGCTCCGACCCTATGGAATTCCATCCCCCAATCCCTCCGTCTCGTTTCTTCCCTTTCCTCTTTCAAGGCCGGTTTGAAGACTTTCCTCTTCGACCGTGCCTTTTGTTCCACCCCGAATTCTTCAACTTCCCCTATTTGTTTCACCCCTTCCCGTACACTGCCCTCCCAGCTCGGGTCACACGCCTCCTGTGCAGCGCCTTGGGATGTCCTCCCGACGTGAAAGGCGCTCTATAAGTGTAATTTGTTGTTGTTGTTGAAAAGCGGCAGTCAATTGCACACAACAGTATCGCACAAACGTCATGGATTGAAGTGACCAAATTCTGTAAGGATTACTATGAGGCGTGTGGTGTAAGGCGAGTGCTCTAACCACTGACTTACAGAACTCTACGATGGGTGGGGGGTGGGGGGGGGGGTAGGGCTCACCAAGACTAGAAATGAAGCTGGAAGGATAAGGTGCAGGGGCAGTGGCAGTATCTCCAGAGGTTAAGCCTCATTCTGTTGCTAGTGCAGCTTGTGTTTATGTAATACCCTTCATTTTGGGACACTTCACCAAGTGCTTTGGGATGTCCTCCCAACGTGAAAGGCGCTATACAAATGTAATGTTGTTCTTGTTCACATAGGACAGTGTCTTGGAGCACTTCACAAAGACAGGCTCACACTCCAATCACAGAATGGGGGGGGACCTGATTTAAAGACTGAGGAGGAGGGACAGAGGGAGGGAGTTCCAGAGATTCCTGTGGTTCTGAAGGAATAGTTTGAGGTCATTCAGCCCATCTTTGCCTGTTCAACAACAACAACAACAACAAATTACACTTATAGAGCACATTTCACGTCGGGAGGACGTCCCAAGGCGCTGCACAGGAGGCGTGTGACCCGAGCTGGGAGGGGAGTGTTTGGGAAGGGGTGAAACACGAAGTGGAGGTCGAAAATTTCGGGGTGGAACAAAAGGCAGGGTCGAAGAGGAAAGTCTTCAAACCGGCCTTGAAAGAGGAAAGGGAAGAAATGAGACGGAGGGATTGGGGGATGGTATTCCATAGGGTGGGAGCGGAGAAACTGAAGGCCTGGCCTCCGATGGTGGGGCGGTTTGGGCGGGGGGCTTGGAGCAGGCCAAGTCCTGTTGAACGGAGGGTCCGGGTAGGCTTGTAGGGGGAAAGTAAATTGGTTAAATAGGGCGGGGCAAGGCAGTGTAAGGCCTTGAAGATGAGGACGAGTATCTTGAACTCAATCCTCTGGAGGATGGGGAGCCAGTGGAGACGGGCGAGGGTGGGGGTTATATGGTCGCGGGTGCGGGATAATACACAGGCTGCAGAGTTTTGGATGACCTGCAGCCTGTGAATGGAGGAACTGGGGAGGCCGACGAGGAGAGAGTTTCCATAGTCCAGCCTCGAGGTGATGTACGCGTGCACGAGTGTTTCGGCAGCGCGGGGGTAAGATAATTGCGGAGCCTGGCAATGTTGCGCAGGTGGAAATAAGCGGTGCCGGTCAAGGCACGGATGTGGGGGAGGAAGGAGAGTTTTTGGTCGAACATGATGCCGAGGTTCCTGACTGGCTTTGTGAGGTGGAGAGTACAGCCTTGGATGTTGAGGCTGGCAGCGCCCGATGTGCGAAGGCGCTGGCTTGAGCCGATCAGGAGGGCCTCGGTCTTCCTCACGTTCAATTGCAAAAAGTTGTCCCTCGTCCACGATTCGATGTCGGACAGACATGCTGTCAGAACATCGATGGTCTGGGGGTTGAGGGATGAGGCAGAAAGGTACAGCTGGGTGTCGTCCGCATACATGTGGAAATTTACCCCATGTTTGCGGATGACATCGCCCAGAGGGAGCGTGTAAAGGGTGAAAAGGAGGGGGCCGAGGACAGAGCCCTGAGGGACGTCGTGAGAAACTGTGCGGGGGTTTGAGGAGAAACCGTTGGAAGAAACAAAGTGTAAACGGTGGGTCAGGTAGGAATGGAACCAGTCAAGGACTGTGCCTTGAAGGTTGAGGTGGGAGGAAAGACGTTGGAGGAGGATGATGTGATCGACTGTGTCGAACGCAGCAGACAGGTCAAGGAGGACGAGGAGGCAGAGGGAGCCCTGGTCACAGGCGGTTAGGATGTCATTTGTAACCTTAACCAGGGCAGTTTCTGTGCTGTGAATTGGGCGGAAACCTGATTGGAGGGGTTCAAGGAGTGAGTGAGTTGAAAGGAAAGAGCGGAGCTGGGAGGTAACCACTCTTTCAAGGACCTTGGATAAAAACGGGAGGTTGGAGATGGGTCGATAGCTTGATGGTTGCGACACATCAAGGGAGGGTTTCTTCAGGATAGGGGTGATGGTGGCTGTTTTTTCCTCAGTTTGTTATTACTTGTCAGATCTTTTGATCCTTTGAGGGGTGCATCCTGTTTATATATCTTGGAGGAAAGTAATGGGGCACAGGTTGGCAAGAGCCAAGACTCGGGGTGTGCCCCCGGCTCAGGAACTGGATCAAAGACCCAACAGATTGCAGCCATCCTCCCCCCAGGAGAGTGACTAGTTGGGTCTTTTGACATCTGACAAACACCGTATAACTGCAGGCGGCTGCTCTCCTGAAAACAGCTTATCTCAGCATTGCACAACGCTGAACATTGCTCTCTCTGTGAACACGGCGATGTAGCACTTAACAGCAACTCTCCCTTTACATGTTAATAATAGCAACAGCTCGAGACTCACAGGCATGACTCCAGTCTGGATCCAGAAGAAGGTGGAATAGAGGGTCATGTTTAGGTGGGCGATCTTGATGACAAAAGCAACGCTAGTGCTTTTCTCCGGGGCTGCCATGTCGCCTGACAGATATCACTGAGAGCTTTTACACACACCGGCTGCGTCCCGAGACTGAGGACTCGCTACAAACAGCCCTTAATCACCTGGGCAATCGTGGGTGGCGCCGTCCCTCCCTCCCCCCTCCCTGGGGAATGGGGTGCCCGACGTGTGGGTACGTCCGTCACTCCCTCCCCGACCGCTGGGTGCTCTGTGTGTGTGTATGTGCGTGTGTCTCACTGGCAGTGAGTGGGGGGGGGGGGGGGGGTAGTGGGTGATCAGTGTGTGTGTGTGATCAGTGTGTGTGGGGGGGGGGGGGGGCAGTGGGTGATCAGTGTGTGTGTGTGATCAGTGTGTGTGTGTGGGGGGGGGGGGCAGTGGGTGATCAGTGTGTGTGTGTGGGGGGGTGGTCAGTGGGAGTGTGTGTGTGTGGGGGGGAGGGCAGTGTGTGTGGGGGGGGGGAGGGCAGTGTGTGTGTGGGGGTGGTCAGTGGGTGATCAGTGTGTGTGTGGGGGCGGGTGGTCAGTGGGTGTGTGTGTGGAGGGGGGAGGGCAGTGTGTGTGGTGGGGGGGGCAGTGGGTATCAGTGGGTGTGTGTGTGGGGGGGGCAGTGTGTGTGGTGGGGGGGCAGTGGGAGGTCAGTGGGTGTGTGTGTGGGGGGGGGGGAGGGCAGTGTGTGTGTGTGGGGGGGAGGGCAGTGTGTGTGTGTGTGGGGGGGGTGATCTGTGTGTGTGTGTGGGGGGGGCGGGTGGTCAGTGTGTGTGTGTGTGTGTGGGGGGGGGGAGGGCAGTGTGTGTGGGGAGGGGGGGACAGTGGGTGGTCAGTGTGTGTGGGGGGGCGGCAGTGGGTGATCAAGGTGTGTGGGTGGGGGACAGTGGGTGGTCAGTGTGTGTGGGGGGGCAGTGGGTGATCAGGGTGTGTGGGGGGGGGCAGTTGGTGGTCAGTGTGTGATTGGGGGGGGCAGTGGGTGGTCAGTGTGTGTGGTGGTGGGGGGGGGGCAGTGGGTGGTCAGTGTTTGTGATGGGGGGGCAGTGGGTGGTCAGTGTGTGTGGTGGGGGGGCAGTGGGTGATCAGGGTGTGTGGAGGGGGGGCAGTGGGTGGTCAGTGTTTGTGATGGGGGGGCAGTGGGTGGTCAGTGTGTGTGATGGGGGGGCAGTGGGTGATCAGGGTGTGTGGAGGGGGGGCAGTGGGTGATCAGTGTGTGTGATGGGGGGGGCAGTGGGTGATCAGTGTGTGTGATGGGGGGGCAGTGGGTGGTCAGTGTGTGTGGTGGGGGGGCAGTGGGTGGTCAGTGTGTGTGATGGGGGGGCAGTGGGTGGTCAGGGTGTGTGGAGGGGGGGCAGTGGGTGATCAGTGTGTGTGATGGGGGGGCAGTGGGTGGTCAGTGTGTGTGATGGGGGGGCAGTGGGTGGTCAGTGTGTGGGGGGGGGGGGACACAGTGGGTGGTCAGTGTGTGTGATGGGGGGCAGTGTGTGCTCAGGGTGAGTCTGTCACTCCCAGGACCCAGCTCTACATCCCTGACTGACGTGTGTGCCGCCCAATCAACCCCAGCCACGGAGCTGCTCCCTTCTTTAATTGGCGTGGAGTCAACGGAAGGGGGTGGGACATTCCTCGTCCACCGCCCCCTATGAGGCGATGCTTGTCCCCACCATCAGATACAATGGCGACACAAGCTCCGCCCCTCCCGTGGCATGCTGGGAATTGTAGTTCCCTCTGCTCCTCGGCAGCACTGTGGATCCCGGCGTGCAGCGCGCGGTGGCTGCGGCGGGAAGCGGACGGTGCGAGGAGACGGTCAGCGCCGCCTCACAGCCAGCGAAACGATGGGAGTATGGAGTCGGAGCCGCCGCAGCAGCAGCTCAGCGCACACAGCAGCGCTGTCCTGTCCAAGTTAAACAGAGTCCTGACCACCACCAGGAGCCTGTGAGTGACTCGGCTTTAGGCCTGACATCAGCGGACGCGCCCCCGCGCTTCACGCTATCTTCGCTGTTTGGTGCATCGTGATTGCCATCGGTGGGGTGGGAGGAGGGGACAGAAATTAAAATACGTTGGTAACTCCCAAAGTCAACTAAAATAGCAGCCCCCAAAGGAGCCCGTTATTCCCGGAGCCTAACCATCTCAAAGGAGCTGGATAAACATGGGATTTTCAGCCTCTCACTATAGAGCGCAGGCGCGATTCACCGAGGACCATTCATAAACCAAACTGTACACTGAGTGAGAGTCGGAGCAGAGAGAGGGAGGGAGATGGGCCAACTATGGTCATTTACATTTGAGGCTTCAAAACAACGATAAGCATCCGTCAACCCGTCCCGCGCTCCTATTGGACGGTCTGCCTGCGTGTCAATTAGTCCCGCGCCTCCATTGGATTATCTGGCTGTCCATCAACCAGACCCGCTCTCCCATTGGACCGACTGTTTGTCTATCAATCCAACCATTGGGCCATCAGTCTGATCAACCCACCCCGCGCTACCATCCACCTCTCAGAACTAACTGCCCCTGATTTTTCTTCAGTCGCACGCAGCCTCCGTTCATCCTCATCCTCAGTTTCTTCCTTAAGTACAATGTTCCCTCCCAAACATGATACAATAACAGCAAAAAATACACTGTATAGCTCCTTTCACGTCAAGAGGACGATCCAAGGCGCTGATACCTGCACAAATGATGAAAACTCCCCGCAAAATTAGGCACCTGCTCCAATATTTTCAGGCGCGGTTAAAAGAAAACTGGCCCAATTGGGTTAGGGGAAACCACCCAATCTGGCAACACTGATTACCATGGTACAAAAACAGAAATCGCTGGGAACACTCAGCAGGTCAGGCAACATCTGTGGAGAAAAGGAAAGTGACGGGTCGTGCACCCAAAACGTTGACTCACTTTTCTTTCTCAATAGATGCTGCCTGACCTGCTCAGTGTTTCCAGAGACTTCTGTTTTTGTTTCAGACTTCCAGCATTCGCAGTATTTTGCATTCTGATTGCCATGGTGATGGTTTGTCAACATGTGGCACCCAGAGAGATTTACATCATGGTGATTATGATAATAATTATTATTATGCTGGCTTCTGGTGCGGCACCTTTCAGATCATCCAGATGTCTCAATTCACATAATTCTAAATATTTTGCCCCCAAAAACAACAATCTGTATTTATATAGTACTCTTCATGCAGGGTAGTGTGCTGTAGCGCTTGACAGTGGCCAAGCTGGAGCGAACGGGAGCTGACAAGGCGTGGTTGAATCTATTCCGGCTCAACCTGAAAATGGGGAAGGAGTGGTCAATGCGGAGGCATAGTGTTCCAAAGTTTCAGGCCATAGTAGCTGAAAGCGAAGCCACCAATGGTAGAATGGAGGGAATGGGGCACATGCAAAAAGCCGCAGCCAGTTAAGCATAGGCTGTGGGTTGGAGGGTAAGAAGGTTGGAGAGCTAGGGAACTAGCAGTGCATGCAGGGATTTGAAGACGAGTGTGAGGATCTTGAAATTGACCCATTCAGTGATGGGGAGCCAGTGTCGCTTGGCCAGAACTGGTGTGATGGGGGTACAGTGTTTAGTATGGGTGAATATGCCGGCGGCAGCGTTTTGGATTAGTTTGAGCTGGGGAGGCACAATCAATCCACTTTATAGTATATCCTGTGAAGCACTTTGAGATGTCTCGACGGTCTGATAAGGCACTTTATCAAATGTATGTATTATTTTTATTATTCACAATACACTGTGGACTGGCGACTGCTGTGTAAGGTGCTCTTCACATTGGGAGGATGCCTCCTGGGGAAGGAAGTAAGCTTGGAGATGAGATGTCGTCAGAATGTTGGAATTGAGTCGACCCTCTGATGATCTCTAGTCCAATTCCCATGCCAGGCAGGTATCCTAGGGCACTACAGATGAAAAAGGATTATAACTTTTGAGGAGAGAGTCGGATCAGATTGGTCATGTGGAGAAAAACAGTAGCACAAACTCGATGGGCCAGATGGTCAGTGTCTTGTGTTCTGCAACATTCTGTGTTTGGTCTATTCCAATAGTCCCAAACGTTTTTTGCTGTGGCCCAAATTAACCACCAACAGGTCCTCGCTACCTACTTTTTTTTGCTGTGACCCAAATTAGCCTCCAACAGGTCCTCCCACCCTTAGGGGGCGACATCGCAACTGAAGCGAAGCTCAGCCAAAACATTATCCATTTCTTTTGTGGACTCAGCGCAACTCCTAAGTTCGCTCTTTCACACAAATTGGTCAATGGTGTTGCCTCGGGCACTTTTTTTTTAAGTGTTAAAAAAACATTTTCAATGTTAAAAAAAGCAACAACAAAAAATTCTGATGACCCTTCGCGACCCAACTGAGGACCCACGCGACCCTGATTTGAGTTGGGACCTGAGGTTGGGAACCATTGGTCTATCCTAGATTCTTTAAATAGTATCATTGCTGTGCTCCTTCACAGCCTGCTCTGAGCAGTTCTGTCCTGTCAAGGAGGTAAGAAGGTGCTAGACACACAGGAAAGGGGGGCATATCCAGAGTGCTTCCATACCTCCCAGTGGCTAGTTTCACAGCAACCTTGATATCAGACCTGCGCTTAACTATCTGTACTCTCATCTGTGAGCTCAAGCCTGATGTGGGGTTATACTCTGGTATGACCAGCAGAGCTAAGATGACACTGTACTTATCAAATTGTATTGACAATTGTGACCATCAAATAATAATAACAATCCTTGAAATTGATATAGGGCTTTTCACGTCTTCTGGACATCTCAGAATGCTTCACAGAATGTACTGTAAAGTGAATTGACTAATTGATTGTATATTCATGGGCGATTTCAATAAGATTGAAATTGAGCAGCAATGAACTTTCATTACAGGTTGACAGATGGAGCTATTTTCTAACATTCTTTTTATTTTGGTGGAGCCACAGAATTGCACTACATCGAACAGATTGATTGACTCACTATGTGCTACAATGGTTACTCATGTAGTTAGTTATTGTAAATATTAGTTATTCATTGTAAAGTTTTACCCAGTTGATATTTACCACCAGCTCAAATAACCTGGTTTCATAGTTATTATTGAGGTAACTCAGAGGATTCATTTCAAGATCCTGGTCCTCAACCTTTAAAGCCTTCCATGGCCTTCCCCCACCATACCTTTGCGACATCCTAACCCTCTACCAACCTGTCTGCTCCCTCTGCTCAGAGGGCTCCGACCTGCTCCATCGGCGGGCAAGCCTTCAGCCACTGGAATTCCATCTCACAATCTCTTCGCCTCTCCACTTCCCTAGTCTCCATCAAACCCCACCTCAAGACCCTCCTCTTCAACCATGCAATCGGTCTCCCCCCTCCCTTCCCTCCACCTTCCCTGATTCATTACTGTCCAGAGCCTTGGGACGTCCTCCCAACATGAAAGGCGCTATACAAATATAATTTTATTGTTGTTGTACCTATTTATGTAGCTAAGTCTGTCTACACAGCAGAGTTAGACGTATTTACAGCTCCCGAGTTTCAGTGATGATCCAGTCAGGCTGGCCACCCACCATCAGTACAACGCATGTCCTTCTGAGGCATGACTTCTACCATGCTTGTCTCCATGGAACCTTATCTCTCTGCTCCTTACCCCCGAACTGTGATTTATTTCTGCTCATAGAATCATAGAATGTTACGGCACAGAAGGAGGCCATTCAGCCCATCGAGTCTGTGCCAGTTCTTTGACCGAGCAAATCGCTTTCATTAACCCCAATCACCAGCTTTCTTCCCATAACCCTGCAAACCCGTCTAGATACCTATCTAGTTCTCTCTTAAAGCTGTCGGACCTCACTACCCTTTCAGTCAGATCATTCCAAATTCGAACAACTCGCTGAATAAAAAAAATTCTTCTAACCTCCCCTCTGCTTCTTTTGGTAGATATCTTAAGACTGTGAACACAGGTCACAAACACACCTACCAGCGGAACAGCTTTTCCCTATCTAGCCTGTCGATACTTTTCATGATCTTGAAGACCTCTATCAGGTTCCCGCGTAACCTTCTCTGCTCTAATGGGAAAAGTCCTAACTTCTCCAGTCTGTCCTCATAGCTAAGGTTCCCCATTCCTGGTATGATGTGATACAATTGGATATTTTGTGGACATAAGTTCACAACTTAACTTTACAGGACATTCTGTGAAGCACTTTGTTTGTCTGCTCCATTTCAGCCTCTCTGAGAACTCCATTCCACAATCCCTTCGCCTTGCTGCAATCCCCTCCCTTGCCTGCTTCAAGGCCCAACTCAAGACCCGCCTTTTCAACCATACCTTCAACTACCCTCCTATCACTTTTCCTCCGCCATTCTAATCCTGCCCCCCCCCCACCCCGATGCTTGGCTCCTGACCCCCAACTGTTCAGTGCCTTGGCCTCCTGACTTGAAAGGCACCCCACAAATGTAATTTTGTTATTGTGTTATCAAATGCAACCTGGAGAGGAGTAAACCTACTGGGATTCAATGACTGTCCTCAGGGATAGGTGAATGGGGTCATATTTGGGTGAACTGACTTCACCAAGTATTTCCAAGGTGAAATACTTGGCAACAGAATGTGGGAATTGAATCAGCCTTCTGGTGATCTCGGTCATCCAGTTGCTGCCTCAGGCACAATACAGCAGACCAGGCTATTTTCATAACCATTTCTACTCACAGAGACCTAACCACAACAGCCAGTACTGTGGCTGTTCAGCCGACTCACTCCATAATCAGCCTGGTACCTGGGAAAAGATAGCTCTCATTCTCGGCTACCCATGTGGGGGCTGTAGTGACTGTTGTGGCGAGATCTCTTTGAGTAGAAATGAGAGACCTTGCCTTCTGTGAAGTTCTGTCTGCTTATTAAAGTCTTGAGTGTTTCAGGTTGTTAAAATTAGCAAAATTAACAAAGATCTTTTTTATTGACTCCTGTGCCTATACATAAACTTATATTGTTATCAAATAGGTTTTAACAAACTGACAGTTGTTTGGCTGGGGCCGCTTGATTCTGTCACAATGCAAGCTGATCGCTCTGCACAGTGTATGTTGGTGCAGGTCCTCCCATCCACAGGTCCCCTGGTGGCTCTGGAGGACTCGTGCCGACATATTCACTGTAGAGTCACTGAGTTTTTCTTTCCCCCTTGGTGTGATGATGTATCAGGATTTCACTGTATGTAGAATTCTCACTCTGGGTTGAACACTTAAATGCACGGTGATGCATTTGGCTGACCCCCAAAAAAAGTTTATTCTGTGTTTATTCAAATGGCAGCTGCAGGGAAAAAAATGGTGATCACCATTTTTTGTTATTTCCTGCCATTTTCTCTCCCATATCTTTGCCAGCATATTTTTGTTTCATTCCCTTTTGAGTGCAGTTAGTGTTCCAGTACCCAGTTCCAACCACACAGTGGCAGTGTCACTCAGATGAAAGCCAGGAGCAGCTGTTTGGAAAGTGAGACTGACTGTCAGTGTCATCAGCACCACATCCACAGAATAACCCTATCTGCCCTACTCCTTATATGAAGCCCACCGCCTGCTCTCTTGATCCCTTATGAGTGAATGTTCTCTTAGAAATTGAAGAAATGGTGGCTGTCAATGGGGGCAGAGACTCTTTCCACTCAGCTCCTGTTAACCTTGCAAGCCAAAGCCGTAACAGGTAGGGTGGCCCGAGCTGCGGTTTTAGCTGGTTGAACTCTGGTAATGCCCAAACCTTGGCTCTTATCCACCTGCGCCTCATACTTTCCAGAAATAGATAAGCAGGGTGTCCCCGCTGAGAAGAGAGTGCACATTTCATTCCAGACCAGGGAATTTCCATGTGGAACTCTCAGTATGGTTTGGATACTAATGAACATGGTGAGTGTTTCCCACCTGGATCACCAAATCCAAAGCTATAGAACAGGACAGTGAATGGTTGTCAGTCACTTTGGGTGTCTCAAAGCCCCCCAGGGACATTCTGTCCCCGAGTGCTAGCAGGAGACCATTTTGGAAACTGGGTGTGCACGTGCTGTGACAAATAGCCAGTTGCTTGCTCCTCCCTGATACAGGAAACCTTGGCACTTGGAGTTTACCTCAATCATAATCTACACAGGGAGGAATGGAAACTCAGTTGCAGATTGGATTTCATGTGTCGTTTATTGAGGTTCAGCTCAGTACAATCACAAACACGCGTCTCTTGTCCTCCACAGGGTGAGTGAGCTTAGGACCAGAAGGAGGGACGTTGAATCAGTCTCAAAGCAAAGTATGTATTGAAGGCAAACCCAATGGAGCGCAGTATATGGAAATACATTGACACTGACACAGGGCACACACTGACATGGGACACACCGTGCCATGCGATGCCCTGTGTACCTCTGAATAATCTCACTGACATTATATGACCTCTGACATCTCTGTGTTGTAGAGGAAGAATAGCGCTTATTACAATTGCTCTGACTTCTCTGATTTCACTAGTGCACTACTGATTTCCAGTTGCCCTGAATTACTTTTAAATTTTTAACGGGATTTTTGGTGGCGTACTAGATGGTGTTTGAGTGGAGTATCCCGGTTACCGAGTGATCAAGTTTGCATGGCTCAGGCTGTTCATTAAGGAATCTTGTGAAGATTCAGCGGCAGTTAGTACCATGTGTTGAGTATGACTATAATAATCTGAACTTTGCTGTTTCCTGACCAGGCTGTGCAGTTGCTGGATATCTGGAAGGTTCTCTTTAACGCCTTACCTTCTGAGCAAGACATCCCTTTGTGAGGCGGTGGAATGGCCGATGAAGAGAGCAGCGGTGTTTCTTCGGATCTTCTCACAGACACAGAGGACACAAATCGGTTCCTGGAGGACAATGAGTCACTGAGCGACACCGACCCTGAGCCCAGCCTACCATCCTACGATTCTCTCTCGCCCCTCAGCGATTCTGAAGCCGATGTGTGCTCAACAGCCGAAACCCCATGTGACTACACCACTCACCACTCACTGGCTGCCGTGGGTCGCACTCCACCCTCTCAGCTCTTCCAGCTCCGAGGCACCAGCTCCACGTTCTCCTCCCGCAGCCAGAACATATTCAGTGGGTTGGAGCATGCAATGAAACGGGAGCCGTCCTCCCCATCCTCCACTGATGGCGAGTTCACACGTCCCCTCACCCCCGAACCCCAGAGGAAAGTGACTGGCGAGTGTCTGGCAGGAAATAGGATCACCACTCCTCAGACCAGGCCCGCCCGGACCCTGCCTGACTACCTGGTGCACCCTGAGCGCTGGACCAGGTACAGCCTGGAGGATGTGGCAGAGACCAGTAACAAGAAGAACACAGCAGTGGCCCTGGAGCTGATGGAGAGCTTGAAGAGGCAGCGGGAAGTCGGCACAGTCAATCCCACTCTCAGCCACGCCCAGGCCGAGCGAGCAGCTGGCAAGATCCTGTTCAGCAAACCAGCCAGCGTTGGGAGCAGCCTGCCTACCGAGCGGGATAGGGCAGGGGGTAGGACTGAGGCGGGCAGGCAGCTCAGCGCCCTCAGGAAGAGGCCACATCGAGCCGAGCTGGACCCCAGGGAGGCTGGGCAGGTGGGGCTGACACACCTACAATCCAGCGAAACAGATGAGGGGAAAGGGGGTGAGGCAGGTAGGGGAGTCCAGCAGGTGATCAAAGGGGAGACGTTCCGGGAGCCAGAAGCATTTCACAGCTCGAAGAAGAGGAACCGAAAGAACATTCGGATAAAAACAGCTGAAAACGATGAGGAGAATTAAAGTCCCTAGCCACATGTCTCCGAGGCCGCCAATCTTTTACATTGTAAATCCATTAGTCTACAGAAGCCGCAGCCTGAGTTAGAGTCTCTGAGAGATAGAGGGTTTGTAGAGTGTTTGTCCCCACTCACACCGACAGCTGTGGTTACACTGTACAGGAACACGACTGCCTGGCTTTACCCCTTCCAACTGAATGCTTTTGGGAGGACAGTTCTTTCAATGTCTTTCCACAGTCTGTGGAGAGGTGGATGGAAAATGAAAGCCACTGAACTGCAGTGAGGCTAGAATGTACCTGCTAAATAAAGGCTGATTATTGTGACATTTATACTGTGCTCCATTTGTGATGTGCGTTGAATCCGAAACCAGAGCTAAGATAGCCACTCGGGGTAGTTAGAAGCTGTTAGTTCAGTGTGATCCCCACGGGATTAGAAGGTTGTGCTGTGCTGGTGTCTAGGATGTTCCTGTCACTCTATAAACCTCATTCTTAACTGTAATTATTTCCACTTCTGTCCTGCGCTCTGACTTGTGCTGGGCTTTAGTTCCAGTCAGCACCATGAGGGAGCGTGTCATGGGTCCTGTAGATCACAAATTGGGTCTGGATGAAGAATAATAATAATAATCACTGCATTTGATATAGCGCCTTATTCGAGATGTCTCAAAGCGCTTCACAGAATATATTGTAAATTGAATTGACTATATTTAGTGGCCAAAATGAAGGTCCTTTGTTTGGCCTATCTTATCTCAACCCTCCCACACACACCCAATCTCCCCACATCACTACAACAAACTGTTTATTTAAAAATAAGTTCAGTGACCTGTTCTAGTGTCAACTCCCTGGTTAACCCTGTTCAAATTATTTTAGAATTGGCAAGACTACCTCAACGTGGGTTTGTGGCTGACAATTTCACATTCCCACCATCCTCTGTAAACATAAACATTCAACCTCCCCTTTAATTCCTTGCTGTGATGATCCTAAATTTGTGCCTCTTGTTAATGCGTGGACGACCATTTCAACCTCGAATTACCCTGTCGTGGCCTTGAATAAGTCACCCCCTCAAGCTTCGTAGTTTCAGTGAAATCAGCACGAGAAGGAGCTTTACTCAGTCTGTAACCCATACTATCACTGACCTGGGAGTGTGAATGGACAGTGTAGATGGTGCTTTATTCAGTCTGTAATTTATGTTGTCACTGACCTGGGAGTGTGGATGGACAGTGTTGTTTCGAATCCCTCAGGTCTGTGATTATTTGTGTTTTCCTAATTTAATAATAATAATAATCCTTGCATTTGATATAGTGCTGTTCGTGTCTTTTAGACATCTCAAAGCGCTTCACAGAATATACTGTAAAGTGAATTGTATATTTGTGGGCGAAATGCGGCAGCCAATTGCACACAGCAGTGTCCCACAAACAGTCGTGGATTGAAATGAACAATTTATTATAGGGGTTATTGTTAAGCATGTGGAGTAAGGAAACTTGCTCAAGGTTTCATCCTGACGTGCCTGGATTCGAACCCAGGTCTCACGCTTGCAAGGCAAGTGCTCTAACCACTGAGCTACTGAACTCAAATATTCTGGGACATCCACTAAAAAATGGATCATCTCGCAAAAAAACACACACATATTTGTGATAATGGGCTTGGGAGCCATTTGGAAGATCCCGTGCATCTATTCTGAACTCCGACTCCCATTTCCAGGGTAAACAAGCTGAGATCTCCAGTCTTCTAGGAGAAATTTTTTATTGCAACAAGCAAATTTCAAAAGTCAGGCATGTATGTGTGCCTTTTGTTGTCCAGTTGCTAGTTAGAGCAAATTAAGTCATATAAAGAATACAATCCACGAGTTACAAAAGGCTAGAGATTGATGTGTTTGGATCATCTCATCCCTTTCAGATCAAACATTGAAGATAAATTTCCAGAGATGTAGTTTGAAATTTAATTCTGAAATGAAAGTTCGGTCTGGAAAGAACTGTTTGAATGGGTGGTCATAGCAGATTTGATAGTAGGTTTCAAAACGGAATTGGATAGGTGCTTGCAAAGGAAACAATTGTAGAGCTGTGGGGTAAGAGCAGGGAAGTGGCACTCGTTGGATAACTCTTTCAAAGCGCTGGCACAGTCCGAATGACGTCCTTCGGTGCTGTAAAATTCTAGGATTCTAAGGAACAAAACACAAGTATTTCGCTACCCAGGATACAAACCAAAAGAATTGTAATAAATATTTGGATTGACAGCTTAATTTTTTTGGGTGCATCTTAACACACATAAATCAGTTTTACAGGACTGTTTGGGGGCAAAACATTTTAGTTTTTGATGTTTGTCTTAAATGGTTAGATATTTCTGCGCCTGGAAGAATGCTTTTACAATACTGTAATAATAACAATCTTGAAAACACTCAAAAGTATATAAAGAGGCTTAATTCCCTAGATTCCATTTTAAAATATCTTTAATCCTAGCGTGGCTCATTCAGTAACCTCTCCATACATGGGGACTCTGATCCCATTGCTCTCCTCAGCCACCTCAGATACCACTGTTGTTCAAAACTTTTTTAAAAAACTGTTTCATTTTCGATCATAAAGTTGCTGCTGATACACAATGAGAGCTGTTTTATAACAGCTCAATGGTTAGAGCACTCGCCTTACAAGTGTGAGACCTGTGTTTGAATCCAGGCAGGTCAGTGCAAAACCTTGGGCAAATTTCCATAGTCCACATGCCTGATAATCCCTCCATAAAAAACACGATCATAAAAAAATTGGTTATTTTTTGTGCGACACTGCTATGTGCAATTGACTGCCAAGTATACAGTCAATTCACTTTACAGTATATTCTGTGAAGCGCTTTGAGATGTCTAGAAGATGTGAAAAGTGCTACATCAAATGCAAGGATTATTATTATCAAATTAAAGGACTGCACAGATAATTCCTGCCCAGTAGTTTGGCACCAATGCTCTTAACATAAAATAATAGAATTATGCAGTATAGAAGGAGGCCATTTGGCCTCCATTTGAAAGAGCTATCCAAATACAACTTACTCCTGCTTTCTCCCCATAGCTTTGCAAATTTGTCCTCCCCATTGACAGTTATTATTGAATCTGATTCCACCACCCGAAAAGCAGCGCATTCCAGATCCGAACAACTGGTTATGTGAAAAACTTCATCTCAACCTATGGTTCTTTTGAGAAGTATCTTAAATCTGTCCTCTGGTTACTGACCCATTTGCCAGTGGAAACAGTTTCTCCCTGTTCACTTTTTCAAATAACCTCATAATTTTCAACACCTCTATTAAATCTCCCCATATTCTTCTCTGCTCCAAGGAGAACGAACAATGCTAGCTCCTCCAGTCTCTCCACATATGTGTTATTAGTCCCTCATTCTTTGTATCAATCTGGTAAATCTCCTTTGCACTCTCTCCAAGGCCTTGACATCTTTCCTAAAGTGTGGTGTCCAGAATTGAACACGGTACTCTAGCTGAGGCTTAACCAGTGTTTTATAAAGGTTCATCATATCCTCCTTTACTTTTGTGTTCTATGCCTCTATAAATGATTGATTCTTCTGTATGCTTTTAAACAGCTTTATCTACCTGTCCTGTCTGCCACCCTCAAAGATTTGTTTAAGTCTCTCTACCAAGTCTCTCTACTCCTGTTTGTTGAATTAGCCATAATACCCTGACATCCATCACCAGAAGACGGGAACCACATCGCCATGATCAGCCAGGTGCCTGACACACATGGAAACTCAATCACCATGCAGCACTGGGGGGAATCTTTTTCTGATGACCCGTTAAAACACGGATCTTAATGATTCTGTGACATTATCGGAAAACAGCTGGGAATTTCTCTTGGTGTCCTGGTCAACAATACACAGGGCCAGTCACTGTGTGTCTCGCTGTGTGTACACTGAATACGGTGTTTTCCTTAGGTTGGCGTTAGGACCAGAGGTGCCTTGTGCGGCGGTTAAGATGATAAAGATGCCATAAAATGTAATGTGCTCCTGTACCGTTGAAAGTTATTGCTTTATTGACCAAACTTCAGTCTATTTACTAGTGTAGTTCCCCTGCTGTTACTACAGCAGTGGAGATATACCAAGATATGCTAAATCCGGGCGAGTTATAAACCACTAGGATCAAGTTATCACAATAACAAATATTGTGTTTGAAACAAGAATACTTCAAGATATTATAATATAGCAACTTAACATATCTTCCAAGATGTTTCAAAGGCTTCACAATATACTGTACATTGTAAAGTGAATGAATCAACTGTATTTTGTGGGCAAACCGCAGCAGTCAATTGCGCACATCAGTGTTCCACAAACAGTCCATTGTTGGGTTAATTCACCAAATTATTTAATTAAAATTTTTAAAATTGTCTTGAAGGGATTAGTACCCCCGGAAAAGTGATCGCAAATTGACTAACAACTAACTGGGTTATTACTTACTGCTAGGTAAAGAGTAAGGAAATATGTCCAATGTTTTGCCCTGCCCAGGAATCAAACTAGGTCCTCGTTTGAAGGTGAGTGTTCCAACCACTAAGCTATGGGATGCATATTTATTAAAGGGTTTCACAAGAATGACTGTAAAGTGGAATAACTGTATTTGTTGGCAAATGCAATGTCCCACAAACAGCCATGATCTGAGCAATTGTTTGGCACAACCTCTTTTCTCTTTTTGCATAGTGCCACCGAATCTTTAACTGATGGGATCTCAGTTCAACATGTCTTCAGAAGGACGGCACCTCAGATAATATAGCGCTCCCCCAGCATTGCACTGAAATATCAGCTTACGGATACACATTCAAAGTCCTGCCTCATTAGCCCATTCAGCTCCTGTCAACACTATAAGCCAGGCCAGCACGTAGGCAGCTGGTCAAATAGTGAGAAGCTTGATGGACTCTCAAAGGTAAGCTATGCAGTTTTAGCTGGTTCGATTCCAGACATACCCCCAACACACTTGTCTGGGATCAGAGACATCAGAGGTGATTTGTGGGTCAGCCTAGCTCAGTGACAGCACTCTTGGCTCTGAGTCAGAAGTTTGTGAGTCCAAACCTTACTTCGGGAATTTGAACTCAAAGTCTAAGTTAACACTCCAGTGCATGAGGCATTAAACTGAGGTCCCGTCTACCTGTTCAGGTGGATGTTAAAGATCTCATGATGCTATTCAAAGAGAAAGGAGTTTTTCTCTCTGAGTCTCTAAGCCAACAATCCCCCCAACAAAATAGGTAATTTACTCCCTGGTTATTTGTGGGATGTTTTGTGTGCAAATGGGTTGCTTCCTTCATCCACAAAATACACAGTCATTACACTTTGCAGTAAATCTTGTGAAGTGCATAGAGACAGGGTGAAACCTTGAACATCTTTCCTTACTCAACACGCCTAATAATAATCCCTCAAGAAAAAAATACAATAATAAATTGATCACTTCAAATCCACGACTGTTTGAGGGACACTGCTGTGTGCAATTGGCTGTGACATTTTGCCCACAAATATACAGTCAATTCACTTTACAGTATATTTTGTGAAGTGCCTTGAGATGTCTAGAAGATCTGAAAAACTCTATATCAAATGCAAGGATTATTTCTTTATTATTTATTTATTAATTATTATATAGGTGACAAAAGTCATGATGCTATTACAATATTTAATAAGTATTAAAGAAATGATGATACTTTTGTATTTTTTTGAAGATGATAGGGTAGTTATCATGACATTTTGGACATGGTCAGTATGTCTCTCCTGTGTTATCCCCCCAGCCCAAACTGACTATGGAGTGGGTGAGGGGGAGGGATTCCCCAGGAGGGAGCAGGGGTGAGGACAGTGAGTTGCTCTGACATATGTTTAAGCGTGTGGATTAAGGAAAGTTGTCCAAGGTTTCACCCTGCCTGGAATCGAACCCAGGTCTCTCACTTGTGAGGCATGTGCTCTAACCACTGAGCTACAGGACTCCACAGGATTTATATATTATAATAATGAAATATAACGATAAAATTGCTTGCATTTGATATGCCAGGAGGGTTTCTGAATACACTTCAAAAGCTAACGTGCTACTGCTTGCCTTTCTCTGCCTCTCTCTCTCTGTCAGACCTGTTTGACTTGTCAGCCACAAATATCAGCACAGTTACAAGGGAGAGGGTGGGAGGGAACAACAACGACTTGCACTTGTATAGAGCCTTCCCAAGGGGCTGTACCATTGGGTGCTTAAACCTCAATAGGTTGGGAGTGCACAGTGTGTCAGACACATGCTGTATAAGTGTATATGTCATGTTAGTGCCTGGTTCCCACCAACATTCACTGTGGCATTTAACAATGACAGCAAGGAATGTGGCTGGGTGGCGGGTACTGACAGCATGTGAATGAACCATGAAGTACCTGCTTGACTGAGACATTTGGTCAGAACACATGCAGCTGCTCTATGCGTGAGCTTCAAATAGTCTGTTCTGCATAGTCAGCGACCAATATATTCTGTTTCTTCCTCTTGTATCCGAGCACTGAAGGAAATAAGTGGGAAAGTCCTGAGAAGGGGAAGTGTTACATGACCAATAAACACCCAAAAATAGCTTGCAGCAAAATCAAATGCACGTTCAAAACTGCAGAATTAAGAGGTAGGACGATGACAAACTATGAAAACATTTCATGTTCGTAAATTGTAAACAGTTTCAAAGTCTCCCATGTTAAAACAAAACTGGAATCAAAAAGTAGGAACTGATGAATAAAAGCCAAATGATGGTGAAAAGGTGGGATAAGCAAAATTGCTTCTGGGAGATGGGGACATTGCATGCACATTACCTACACATACAAATCACAGAGATTCATTGTTGCAATAGAATGAACTAAGAACAATAAGAAGTAGGAACGGGAGTAGGCATTCAGCCCCTCGAGCCTGCCCCGCCATTTAATAAGATCGTGGCTGATCTTCTACCCTAATTCCATTTATCCGTCCTATCCCCTTAATCCCTTAATCCCTTTATCTTTTTTTTAAAAAAACTGTCAATCTCAGTTTTTAATGTATTCAATGACTGAGTTTCCACCGCCTTCTGTGGTAGAGAATTCCGTAAATGTTTTCTCAACTCCATTTTAAAAGGCTGCTCTTTAATCATGATACGAGAATGGAATGTGTACTCTCTCTCTCTCTGGAGGGACATATTCTGTTTATCTAAGTTCAGAGCATATTGCAACAACATCTTGCATTTATATAGTCTTTCCGTGGGCCAGTGTCACAAATTACATTTGTATAGCGCCTTTCAAGCCAGGAGGACGTCCCAAGAACAAAGGCTTGTGGACCCAATTGGGGGTAACCGCTGGAGTCTAACCAGCTAAAACTGCATAGCTTGCTAT
The DNA here is from genome assembly GCA_035084275.1 of Hydrolagus colliei. NCBI lineage: Eukaryota > Metazoa > Chordata > Chondrichthyes > Chimaeriformes > Chimaeridae > Hydrolagus > Hydrolagus colliei. The sequence continues at coordinate 11,792,212 of CM068757.1, read as the reverse complement.
TGACATTGCTGTCTGGCAAGCCTTCCCACTGCTTCTCCAGCTAAGACCACCCTTTGGCTTGGACGGTTAACTGTGTCTGAGTAGGAGGATTCCCTGTCCCAGTATCTGCTCTGCCCTTCCAGGTTCTGCCGATGAGTCAGGCAGGCTGTGCCCTGGAATATGACGGACCCGCCTGGCACAGGAACCGGATTACTGAGACCGTTACAGAAGCTGCCTCCATTCCAGCATCTTGTTTACAACCTTGTCACCTTGGAGCCAGTTCAGCTCCTGGGAGACCCCACTGCCTCCAGTACAGAGGGTCGTGATTAATGGATTGAAATTCTACATTTAACAACAACAACAACAACAAAATTACATTTGTAATTTCAAATCAGGAGGACAAATGCAAGTACACAAATAGCCAATGAGAATAGGAGGTACAGTGATGTGTCGATGGGGTGGGAGGTGTTGGGGGCAGGGGTGGGGGTTAAGTGGCATTTATCTGTCTACAGGCAGCCTGTGCTGTGTACACACTAGGGACTGTGCTGTACACACTAGGGACTGTGTACACACTAGGGACTGTGCTGTACACACTAGGGACTGTGCACACACTAGGGACTGTGCTGTACACGCTAGGGACTGTGCTGTACACGCTAGGGACTGTGCTGTACACGCTAGGGACTGTGCTGTACACACTAGGGACTGTGCTGTACACACTAGGGACTGTGCTGTACACACTAGGGACTGTGCTGTACACACTAGGGACTGTGCTGTACACACTAGGGACTGTGCTGTACACACTAGGGACTGTGCTGTACACACTAGGGACTGTGTACACAATAGGGACTGTGCACACACTAGGGACTGTGCTGTACACACTAGGGACTGTGCTGTACACACCAGGGACTGTGCACACACTAGGGACTGTGCACACACTAGGGACTGTGCTGTACACACTAGGGACTGTGCTGTACACACTAGGGACTGTGCTGTACACACTAGGGACTGTGCTGTACACGCTAGGGACTGTGCTGTACACGCTAGGGACTGTGCTGTACACACTAGGGACTGTGTACACACTAGGGACTATGCTGTACACACTAGGGACTGTGCTGTACACACTAGGGACTGTGCTGTACACACTAGGGACTGCTGTACACACTAGGGACTGTGCTGTACACACTAGGGACTGTGTACACAATAGGGACTGTGCTGTACACACTAGGGACTGTGCTGTACACACTAGGGACTGTGCTGTACACGCTAGAGACTGTGCTGTACACGCTAGCGACTGTGCTGTACACGCTAGGGACTGTGCTGTACACACTAGGGACTGTGTACACAATAGGGACTGTGCACACACTAGGGACTGTGCTGTACACACTAGGGACTGTGTACACACTAGGGACTGTGCTGTACACACTAGGGACTGTGCTGTACACACTAGGGACTGTGCTGTACACACTAGGGACTGTGCTGTACACACTAGGGACTGTGCTGTACACACTAGAGACTGTGCCCTATCCCCCTATTCCTCCATTTTTTTCCCCTCTTTTGAACAGCTCACCCTCTCTCCTCCCACAATTCCTTCAAAATCATATTAGTTTATCGCCCCCCCAAACCCTCCCCCACTTTCATTTCAGATTTTTCTTCACTTTTAACTTCCCTTTTTGCCTCCTCTGATCGCCTCATCATTCTTGGCGACTTCAACCTCCATTTCACCCCCTCCTGCCCCATTTCCTCTGAATTTTCCTCTGTACTTTTGTCTTTCAACTTCTCCCTTCACATTAACACTGCCACCCACACCCACGGCCATCCGCTCGATCTGGTGATCACCCGAGGCCTCAACGTCTCTGGCGTCACCATCACCAACAAGGCCATTTCAGACCATTTCTTCATCTCTTTCAACACCTCTATCCCTCCCCCCTCCACCTCCAAACCCACCACCATCTTCTACCGGCCTTGGAAGAAGATCCCCCCTCAAACTTTCACCTCTGCCCTAGAAACCTCCGACCTCCTCCCACAATGGCATTCTTTTTGCACCGACCCATCCTCCGCCTCCACCGCCCTCCACAACACCCTCTCCACTACCCTCGACACCCTGGCCCCCCTCACCTCCAGAACCGTCTCCCATTCCCGATCATCACCGTGGTACACAACTCACCTCCGTTCCCTCAAAAGCCAAGTGAGAGCAGTTGAACGCGCCTGGCTCAAATCTGGCCTCACGGTCCACCGGCAAATCTGGCTGGACCACATCAAATTTTACCGCTCCGCCCTAGCCACTGCCAAATCAGCCTTCTACTCCAGGATAATCCTGGAAGCGAAGGACAACCACCGCCTCCTCTTCGCCACCACAAACCAGCTCCTGCCCCCCCCCCCCCCCCCACCCCGTCTCGCTTCGCAGATCCTTTCCTCAAACGAACGTTGTGAGGAGATGTTGGACTTCCTCGAGTCCAAAATAGAGAGAATCCACTCCGCGGTTTCCTCCCCCCACCTCTCCTCCACCTCCGCCCCTCCATCCGTTATTTCAACCCTCACCCAACCCCCCCTTCATACTTTCACCCCCACCTCCCCATCTTCAATCACAAAAATAATCACCTCCATGAAACCCACCACGTGTTCATTGGACCCCATCCCCACCCCCCTCCTCCGCACCCAGCTCCACTTTTTGGCCCCGCTCATTTCTGACACCATCAACCTTTCCCTCTCCTCAGGCACCGTCCCTACCTAAAACAGCCACCATCACCCCTATCCTGAAAAAACCCTCCCTTGATGCGTCGCAACCATCAAGCTATCGACCCATCTCCAAACTCCCGTTTTTATCCAAGGTCCTTGAAAGAGTGGTTGCCTCCCAGCTCCGCTCTTTCCTTTCAACTCACTCACTCCTTGAACCCCTCCAATCAGGTTTCCGCCCTGTTCACAGCACAGAAACTGCCCTGGTTAAGGTTACAAATGACATCCTAACCGCCTGTGACTAGGGCTCCCTTTGCCTCCTCGTCCTCCTTGACCTGTCTGCTGCGTTCGACACAGTCGATCACATCATCCTCCTCCAACGTCTTTCCTCCCACCTCAACCTTCAAGGCACAGTCCTTGACTGGTTCCATTCCTACCTGACCCACCATTTACACTTTGTATCTTCCAACGGTTTTTCCTCAAACCCCCGCACAGTTTCTCACGGCGTCCCTCAGGGCTCTGTCCTCGGCCCCCTCCTTTTCACCCTTTACACGCTCCCTCTGGGTGATGTCATCCGCAAACATGGGGTAAATTTCCACATGTATGCGGACGACACACAGCTGTACCTTTCTGCCTCATCCCTCAACCCCCAGACCATCGATGTTCTGACAGCATGTCTGTCCGACATTGAGTCCTGGACGACGGACAACTTCCTCCAATTGAACGTGAGTAAGACCAAGGCCCTCCTGATCGGCTCAAGCCAGCGCCTTCGCACATCGGGCGCTGCCAGCCTCAACATCCAGGGCTGCACTCTCCACCTCACAAAGCCAGTCAGGAACCCCGGCATCATGTTCGATCAAAAACTCTCCTTCCTCCCCCACATCCGTGCCTTGACCGGCACCGCTTACTTCCACCTGCGCAACATTGCCAGGCTCCGCAACTATCTTACCCCCCACGCTGCAGAAACACTCATGCACGCGTACATCACCTCGAGGCTGGACTATGGAAACTCTCTCCTCGTCGGCCTCCCCAGTTCCTCCATTCACAGGCTGCAGGTCATCCAAAACTCTGCAGCCCGTGTATTATCCCGCACCCGCCTCCGCGACCATATAACCCCCACCCTCGCCCGTCTCCACTGGCTCCCCATCCTCCAGAGGATCGAGTTCAAGATACTCGTCCTCACCTTCAAGGCCTTACATGGCCTTGCCCCACCCTATTTAACCAATTTACTCTCCCTCTACAAGCCCACCCGGACCCTCCGTTCAGCAGGACTTGGCCTGCTCCAAGCCCCCCGCCCAAACCGCCCCACCATCGGAGGCCGGGCCTTCAGTTTTTCTGCTCCGACCCTATGGAATTCCATCCCCCAATCCCTCCGTCTCGTTTCTTCCCTTTCCTCTTTCAAGGCCGGTTTGAAGACTTTCCTCTTCGACCGTGCCTTTTGTTCCACCCCAAATTTTTCGACCTCCACTTCGTGTTTCACCCCTTCCCAAACACTCCCCTCCCAGCTCGGGTCACACGCCTCCTGTGCAGCGTCTTGGGACGTCCTCCCGACGTGAAAGGCGCTTTATAAGTGTAATTTGTTGTTGTTGTTGTACACACTAGGGACTGTGTACACACTGGGGACTGTGCTGTGTACACACTAGGGACTGTGTACACACTGGGGACTGTGTACTCACTAGGGACTGTGCTGTGTACACACTAGGGACTGTACACACACTAGGGACAGTGTACACACTAGGAGAGGCAGTGACGCGGTTGTGAGAGGCACCTCCCCGAGCGCTACCTGAGCCAGGCACCGCACAGGTGAGCAGCCGCCCGGGGCTGCCTCCCGCTCCCAGACACACACACAGAGGGGGGGGGGGAGGAACACAGATATATCCATATACACCGTGGAGCATCAGAGAGACAGAGAGAGAGAGAAGCAAACCGGGAGGAGGATATATAAGAGACAGTGAGAAGCGGGAGGCACCTTGTCGACTTCAGACGCGGAAGTCAGCGCTGCGAGTGACTTAATGAACTCAGTAATAACTAATCCATCGAAACAGTGAGAGCGGCCATGGAGCAGGAGCAGGTAGGAATCACTCCCCCCCAGTCACACTCATTCACTCACTCCCCCCAGTCACACTCACACTCATTCACTCACTCCCCCCAGTCACACTCACACTCATTCACTCACTCCCCCCAGTCACACTCACACTCATTCACTCACTCCCCCCAGTCACACTCATTCACTCACTCCCCCCAGTCACACTCATTCACTCACTCCCCCCAGTCACACTCACACTCATTCACTCACTCCCCCCAGTCACACTCACACTCATTCACTCATTCCCCCCAGTCACACTCACACTCATTCACTCACTCCCCCCAGTCACACTCACACTCATTCACACCCAGTCACACACACACACACACTCATTCACAGGCACACTCGCAATCACGGCCACGGAGTCAGCCAGGGTTGCACACACACACAGATTTGTGGTATCTGTCACCTCTTTGTCGGGTTGTGTAATATTTGCGTTAATTTACTCTGTTAACAGTTAACAAATTGTGATTGAATATGTGATATCAGAGTGACCCGGATTACTGACACTTTGCGGTGTATCATTTGAAGTGTTTTGAGAGATAGGATCAGGCTCCGTAACCAGGGCAAGCCTCATTATTATTATTATTGTTGTTGTTATCGTTATTGTACTTTTACTTGGTAAGGAAAAGGGTGGGGCTGGGGTTTGTGTGATCAGCCTGTTGGGAAGGCAGCCATCGCTGTGAGCCAGGCTGAGGGGAACAGATACCGACTTCAATAGATTGGAGTCACCTCAATCCCACATCAATATCCCATCAGCAGCTCTGCTCAGTGCGGGTCATTCAGATCATTAGCGAACAGCAGATGGGGTTGGGTGGGGGGGGGAGTGAGAGAGATGTTCACACACAAACACACACACACACACACACACAGCCGCCAGGAAGTGGACTCACCTGCCAAGGGCTATGATTTGAGATACAATCCATTTGTACTTTCAAGAGGGAGCTAGAGAGATAGACAGGGCGACAGAGTGAACTCCACAACTGTGCGGACCAGGGGCAGGGAAACCTCACTGAAATCATTGCTCTTAAAGGAGTGACACAGACATCAAGGGGCTGAATGGCCACCTCCTGTCTGTGTGTCGGTTTCTCTTACTTCGAATGGTCAAGGGTGGGGAGGGGGTTGGGGGGAGTGGGGGCGACGTTGGCTCAATCTCACTTCAGATAAGAGCCAGGTCGGGAACTGTCCCGTAGTGAGAAAAGTGGCTTATTTCACAGTGATCGGGGGGTCTGAATCAATCACTGTGATCACACAGATTTCCACATATGCATGTGGATAGAGGTGTGTGTGTGGGGTGGGGGGGGGGGGGAGGGGGCTGTGGGGAGAGGGGGGGGGGGGCTGTGGGGAGAGGGGGGAGGGGGCTGTGGGGAGAGGGGGGTTGGAGAGGAAGTTGTAAAAAATACACTGAAAAGATGAAAAGATGCTGATTTTTAAAAATGTTTACAGGAAATCAAAACCATCTGATCTAAAGATGGAACAAGTATCCAGCCCTCTGACTGCTCGGGCTCTCTGGGGTTTCCATTAGAGTGTTCCAGTGGGGGGAGAGAGCACCAGCACAGGCACCATGGCGAGAGAGCGGGGATTTGGGGTTAGAGTAGAGAGCTCCAGTGTAGAGTGTTCCAGTGGGGGGAGCGTGCACCAGCACAGGCAGTAAAGCCCAGGAATACTTTTAGCCAACCCTTTCCCACTCAACTCTTCATGCAAAGGACAGACTGCGTTTCCAGTATGTCCAGCCACAGAGAGGGAAGTTAGTGCGGCCACACAGTGTATGTCAGCACAAAGTATCCACAACTGTCACCAGTTCAGCCCCACACAGCACACGCAGCACCCAGCCCTAGCTCAGCACACCTCTGACAATGCAGCAAGTCTACAATGCGAGTTCAACGCCCAAACTTGAACCCACATCCTTCTGACTCCGAACAAGAGCGAGTGCCTGAGCCAAGGTGCCAATCTGCAAATTCTGCAGGAGACATCAAATGCAATCACTCAAAATCAATTGCTGAATTCCGCCCACAATACACTATACAGTCAGTTCACTTTACACAGTGTGTCCTGAGATGGGATTTGAGATGCTTTCGGAGACATGTTAAGGTGCAAGGCTTCAGGTTATTAGTACTGTAGCAGTAACCTCACTTATGAAGAAGTTTGTTGCTGGATTCCATGTGGAAAAGCAATTTGGAAATCAAGACAGAATTTAATGATTTTATAAACTGCTGTGGAGTTTGGAGTATGGAGGGTGGAGTGAGTGGGGGGCTGAGGCCTGCGAGGAGCTGAATGTGGTCCTTAGCTGTGATTGATGGGGGCCAGACCTGTGCCCACGCTCCCTGAGCTTCTCACTCACCGAAACAGCACAATGTCACTCTGTGAGTGCTGTGTGTGCGGCAGTTACCAAGGGGCTGATGTGATGTTTGTTTCACCTGCACTGTCTTGACTCTTCACTTACAGTATGAACTGGATGACCAAATCAGTGGACACACAGCAGCACTGCTAGACCACGAGGACCAGGTAACTCACTCACTCACTCACTGTACACAACATACAGCATGGGTTAGAGACAGAGCAAAGGTCCCTCTACACTTTCTGTCCACACTCCCAGATCAGGGACAGCACAGGTTTGCTGAGACAGGCATGACAAAGGAATCAGAGAGATGATGAGTTACCTTTGAAATAGTTAATTTTAAAAAAATGTGGATATGTCAGATGTATCAGCACCGCAACAGTTAACCATAATGGAACCCAGAGAAGGCCATTACTAAATAAAACAACCATTTTGTTGACCAGCTCATTCATGAAAGAAACCCAGAGGGATGTGTGAAAGAGACAATGTAGAGAGACTTAGTTATGCAGCCTAAAGGGAAAGATAAAAATGGCCTTGGCAAAATGCTAACATTGGTAACTTTGGGGTCTTGTAGGAATGAGACAATGAGGGGCTCAAGGTTCTGTAGAAAACTAAGATAGTTCAGGGTACAAGGATGAGGTTTTCCCAGTAATCACTGAAGCAGAACAGTCAGAGAATCTTCCTGCCTCCTTCGCCTCGTGTAGACTGATCACCTATCCTTTGTAATAAACTTTGATTCCTATACTCCACATCTGTTGTTCATCATCGATCTTGTCACCCAAGGAAACGGATGAGATTGACAGGGTTAGAGACGGAGTCAAACTCCCACTACACTGTTCGTCTACACCCCTGGTGGCTCTGAGCCAGTTGCTAGTGAGATGTTCTTGTGTTTCAGCTCATCTATTACTATGTTCTTGTGGCAAAACAGTCTGGGAATGCTGATGTGCGGGATCGATATTTGGATTTGCTTAGGCAGAAAGGCTTTGTGGTGACGGTGAGTACCTCTCACAAGGATTAGTCGCCATCCGTTCTCGTTCAGTTCCAACCGCTGCCAGTGAAAAGTGCGACATTTCCTGAGAGATGCGATGGTTATCACATAAATGTGGGCCGAACCATTGTATCCGGGGAGTGGGTGCAGGCTGGGAGTACAACGTGGGCAGGTACCTCCGTCCTGCTTTTCATATCTCCCACCTTTCCCCGGCTGGCGTTGTGCTGCTGTCATGCCCTCTGAGACTCTATCCTGAGTGAGGAGTGCTGCAGAAGTGCAAGTTGTCAAACTGGTTGTACCAGTGGCCTGGATTCACAGACCCAGTGTACGATAGTCACTTACACAGGTGATAAGTTGGGGGCTGTGGAACCAGAGGAGTCAGCAAAGGTCCTACACAGGAGAGTGTGACAGAGGAGGTACACGGGCTGATAACTCGGCTGGGAAACTAAGTGCAAAAGTTTCATGCTTTCAGCCACTATACCCCAAAACACTGGAACACTCACTCTCCCTCAATCCCTCTGCCTTGCCCCCTCACTCCATCTTTTCAAGTCCTGCCTGAAAACCTTCCTCTGCACCCCATGTTGGAGTCAGGCCCCACCATTGTTAAATACTGTGAGACACTACCCGGGGTGGAAGGCGCTATAAGTACAAGTTGTTGTTGTAGTACAGATAAAGACAAGCTGCTGTTCATAGGATAATAATAATTGTTGCATTTGGTATAGCCCTTTTCACATCTTATCGACGTCCCAAAGCGCTTCACAGAATATACTGTAAAGTGAATTGACTGTATATTTGTGGGCAGCCAATTGCGCACAGCAGAGTCCCACAAACAATCGTGGATTGAAATAACCAATTTTGTTGTTGTCTTTTTTTGGGGACGGATTATTATTAGGCATGTAGAGTAAGGAAACTTGCCCAAGGTTTCGCCCTGACCTGCCTGGATTCGAACACAGGTCTCCCCAGCTCTAAGCTTAGGAAACACAAGAATCCGTGGATGTTAGTAAACTTACATAGCTTACTTTGCCTAAACAATGTGCGGTTGCATTAAACCACGCAAACAGGAAGTTAGGATTTGTTTCGTAATCAATTGAGCAACTGTTGAGTGTGTAAACCACAGTAAGATTTTACACTCATTGTGACTGTTTTTCAGGAAAAGAGTGATGGGCAGAGGCTGTTTTTCGGGATTCACGCTGAGGATAAGATCTTTGAGAAATACACACAGATCCTGGACAGCACTGAGCTGTGTGTGGGTGAGCGGGAGCCATCCCAGTGTACCAGGTATCTGTATACACACACAGCCTCCAGAAAACATCCTGTAAACACACAGCCTCCAACACACACCCTGGGAGAGGCGGGGAGAGGGAGGGATGGGGCAGAGGTGGAGAGGGGGAGATGGAGAAATGGAGAGAGGGAGACCGAGAGAATAAGTGAGACTCCAATAGCCACTGATTTCTGTGTGATTTTTATGTGCCATTGGTCACCCCCTTCCTCTCGCTTCCCTCCAACCTCCCCAATCCCGACCCCAGCTTGGGTCCGAAACACTGATTGTTGAGCTCCTTGGGATATCCTCCCGATGTGAAAGACACAATACAAATGTCATTTTGTTGTAGTTGTCAACAGTGGTTGGAGCACTCACCTTACAAGTGTGCAACCTGTGTTTCTAATCCAGGCAGGTCAGGGGGAAACCTTGGGCAAGTTTCCTTACTCCACACGCCTAATAATAATCCATCCCCAAAAACCCCATAATAAATTGGTAATTTCAATCCACGACTGTTTGTGCGTTCACCCCAAAAATAGTCAATTCACTTTACAGTATAATCTGTGAAGCACTTTGAGAGGTCTAGAAGATGTGAAAAGCAGAATTATATTAAATGCAAGGATTATTATTATTATGTTCCTCCAATCACCGGTGGGTTAAATTTATGAACATCTTTTTACAGAATTCGAATTGTTGATTTCATCCTGAGGACAACGAACTGTTACCCCGACTGTGACAGCAGTGAGTGTCACACCATGTGTGTGTGCGTGTGTGTGCACGCCCTCCGTGTAGTGACTTTCTCACTCTCAGTCTCTCCCACTCTCATTGGAATCACTCTTTCACCTTCGGGGTGACACACTCTCTCCCTCTCTGGGGTAACACACACACACATACACACACATACACACACACTCTCCCTCTGGGATGACACACTCTCTCGCTTTCTCTCTCTCTGTCAGAATGCCACGTTCTAAGGTCTTTGTTGGAAGATGGGACGTTCGAGGCAGTGTTTCCGCTACACGAGGTGAGCAACGATTCGCATAAGAGACTGCACCGGCCCAATTAATGGCGAAATAATAATTGATGTCATTATTTCATCATTAATTAAACCATAAATGCAAAATTCGATTTGGATGTTAAACAATTGTTTCCTTTATTTGCGTTCAACAGTCAATGATTGTGTAAAGAGCAACAACCCACTAACATAGGATGCGCTAACGGTGGCAACCAGGTTTCAGAGGATAGTAGTGATCAGTTACCCACCCCCAGGAGAGCAGCGGACAACTGGGAGTTGGTCAGATATGCTTCTCATAGAAACTGACTAAAACTCCTTATATACCCCAAAAATCTATCTTGTATGTGCAGAGAGGCAGGTATCAAGACAACTCACTTGTCAACTGTGTCAGTCATGTTCCTACCCCCAAACACTAGGGAACGGCGATATGGGATTTTTCCGGATATGGATATATCGGTTTGCTCATACCTGCTTAAACCGATCTATCGAGTTTTTATACTGCGCATGCGCGTGCATTCGAAGTGCGCGTGCATTGATGGCGCTCCTTCTCTCCCTCCCTCTTCTCTCTTCCTCTCTCCTTCTCTCCCAACTTTCCCCCTCTCCTTCTCTCCCTCCCTCCCTCGCCTCTCTCCTTCTCTCCCTCCTTTCCCCTCGCTCCTTCTCTCCCTCCTTTCCCCCTCTCATTCTCTCCCTCCCTCTCCTCTCTTCCTCTCTCCTTCTCTCCCAACTTTCCCCATCTCCTTCTCTCCCTCCATCTCTAAACACAAAATAGAACACACACACACCAAAAACAAAATCTAGAGATTTATTCTTCTCCATTTCTTGCTTGAAAGTAGCATGTAATGTCCACGTGTAAATGAGATCTATTACAATAGAAAAGAGAGAGACAGACAGTCTGACTGTTAGAGTTAGAAGCCAGATTATCACTGCTTCTATGTGTGTGACACACACATAGAAGCAGTGATAATCTGGCTTCTAACTCTCTCACACACAAAAATAACACTTACAGCCACAAAATGCCACTTATTTTTATGTAGTCTGAAGTCTGAATTAATGTCCTTCGCCATTGGCAAGCTCTCCTTTGCTATGCAAAAAGTGACAGCGTTCGTGATACTTTGCCACTTTTTGTCCCCTCTCTGGTACAATGTTCTCCTCTTAAATAAAGCAGGAATTATTTGAGCTGCACTGGCCCCACTACCTGTCGCTTTCTCCGAAGCGCTGGTTCGACTTCCTGCTGTTGTCGACAATGATTTCGCTCTGAGGGCAGCGTGCTGGGCGGGGTGGTGCTGCTTAATGTGTTATCGCAGGTTGCTCGTGCTCGAATCAGATGTCTTAACCAAGACCTTGCAAACTGTACATCTATACACACCATTACTGACTGCATTGTTTTCAAAGTAGTCCCATACGGGCTTCTTTTCCCCATGATGAGAAAGGTAAATTTTCAAACTGCAATTTTCAGCGATGCGACTTTGTTAAGACGCCACGACTCACGTCGAGTATACACAGTAAAGTGTGCGTGCGCATTGGATGTGCGCGCCCGTTAATTGTGCGCGCGCACCGAATGTACGCGCATTCCATGCTCTAGATCTAGGAGGTTGCAATGCCGGCGACAAGGTAAGCTGGAAAAGATCGCATTACACTGATAATACCAACAATATTGATATATTGCCAGGAACGATATTAAAAATATATCAATGTATATTTTTAAAATCGAATCTCTCGATATAACAGTTTTTTTAGAATCACCATATCGGCATACCGATCTGAAAATCATATCGGGTTTAATCGAAAAACCGATTAATCGCCGTTCCCTACCAAACACCTGTTGCTTTTATGGAAACGCATGGGGTTAAAAGTTACAAATCAATGATCGATTGCTTGACATCAGCAAGTCATATAACATGGCCATTGGCAGTAATAATAATAATAATAATTTGGTCACTGCAATCCATGACTATTTGTGGGGCACCGCTGTGTACATTTTGCCCACAAAAATACACAGTCAATTCACTTTACAGTATATTCTGTGAAGTGCTTTGAGACGTCTAGAAGACGTGATCAGGTGCAAATATCAAATGCAATAATTATTTTCATTACATCACTGACGGGTGGAGATGACTGTTTGGTCAGAGACAGTCAGGCAATTATCGCACTTCAAGACCTAAAACCATTGCTCGAGCACATACCTGTGCTGACCGCACTCCCCGCCCCGGATGTATTTGTGACTCTCGTTTGCTGTGGTAGGACAATCTCCCGGAGAAAGAGAAGATATTATGGGAAGGCTGGGCCCGCTGGCGGCTCCTCTTTCACGTGCAGCCGGTGGATGAGATCAGGTGAGTCTGCAAGACCCACCCAATGTGAGTGTGCATTATTTGGTGTAATTGAAAGTGATGGTGATGATTGTGCTCCTCTCCTTGTCTTTTGGCACTGGTTCCCCTGCGTTATCAACTCCATCCTCAAAAATGCTTTCCCAGACTCATCTCTGCTCTCCAATTACTGCCTAATCTCCAACCTCCCTTTCTTTCCATGGCCTGGATTCAGTCGTTGCTTCCCAGCTTTGCTCTTTCCTATCCTGCCACTTCTTGTATGAACCACTCCAATCGCGTTTCCGTGCTGCCCACAGTACAGAGAGAGCCTTGATCAAAGTCACAAACAATGTCTTGTGCACCAGTGACTAGGGCTCCCTCTGACTCTTCGTTCTCCTTGACCTCTCCGCCACCTTCGACATTGTCAACCATTCTATCCTTCTCCATGGCTTCTCCTCTCAGCTCAACTTTCATGGCCTTCAACCTCTGTTGCCACTTTTTAGAACTCCATCCCACTGTCCCTTCACTTCACCCCTCCTATTCCCTTACTTCCTGCCCTTCATCCTTCCTGATCCCACTCCCAGCTTGGGCACAAATCCATAATGGTCCAGTGTTGTGAGATGTTCTCCCACTATACTAATGTAATTTCTTGTTGTGTTTGTGATGTGTTGTTACAGGCAGTATTTCGGGGAGCGAATAGCTCTGTACTTTGCCTGGCTGGGCTGGTACACCATCATGCTGATTCCAGCCGCGCTCTTCGGAATTTGCATGTTTCTGTACGGCTTCATCTTCTTCAACAACAGTCAAATTAGGTACAGGCTATGCGAGCACAGCGTTCATGACAAGAGTTCAGGGTTGAGGGGTCATGATGAGGTTCAGGGTTGAGAAGTCAGGGAGAGGGAGTTGGGGTCAGGGTAATGGAGTCGGGGGTTAGGGTTAAGTGTTGAGGAGACAAGGTTGAGGGTTAGAGGTGAGATTGTATGGTCCAGGGTTGAGGGGTCAAGCCAAAGGTTCCAGCGTGAGTGTGAGGGGGGGGTGGTGCAGAGAGGTCGTCTTCCAGACAAGGCCTCATAGTAAAAGAAAACATATTTTATGTAAACAGTTATATCACTATGCATAATAACATGGCCACAATTTAACCACCTGTCTCTCCCTGTGTGTGTGTATGTGCCTCTCTCTGTCTCAGTCAGGAGATCTGCAATGCTAATACCACCATCATGTGCCCGCTGTGTGACCAGCGATGCTACCCATGGCGACTCTCCGAGACCTGCACGCATGCCAAGGTACAGCCCCCCCTCCCCATTACCCGGCCCACCCTACACTCATCCAGCACAGTGCACACCATCCAGTCACACTAACTATGTCTTGTTAGGTTCACTTATAAGTACAAGTACTTTTAAGTTATTAAGATAAAACCTCATATTAAATGCTGTGTCTGTCAAGCACAATAAGGTATTGTTGCACATCACGCCGGCCCCCGAACGTAATCTATTTTCCAGCCCCTACAATCCTTAACCTGCCTCTGCGTGAAGTACCAACTAAGCAGTTTAGAGAGTTAGTTACACTAAATAACTAGCCTTGTTCTCCTCTGACAGGTTACACAACTGTTCGACCATGAAGTAACCGTCTTCTTTGCCATGTTTATGGCCATCTGGGGTAGGTAACCATTCCCCAACACTCCTCCTCGACCCCTCCACCCCAATTAAATGTTACAATTCATACACAGGTAGCTGTAGTATCTTATCATGTCATCAGTGTTAAACCTCTTCACTATTCCAAAAGAGAGGTTTCTCTCTCCCGATGTCCTGGCCGACAATCTCCCAAATAAAATTGGTCTCTCAATCCATTGGTGTTTGGGGGACGTTGCTTTGAGCAATTGTGTTGTGCGTTTTAACCACAAATATACTAATGTGAAGTCACTGCACTTTACAGTAAATCCTGTAAATCTTTGAAATGTCGTCCCGTCGTGAAAGGTGCTGTAGCAAATGCAAGGATAATTATTAGCGTGTCACAGTGAGGGTGGCTGCTGGTTACACCTGTGAACACTCACCCTGTCAATGTCTCTATCATCAGCCACCGTCTTTATGGAGGTCTGGAAACGGTCGCGAGCCAAGATAGTCTGCCGTTGGGAACTGTATCACTGGGACGAGGATGAGGTAACTGGTTTAACCTGTTAGAGCAGGCGGGTTGGTGGAAGACAGGAGTCAATGAGTGCTTTAACAGGAAGATTGAAGTCGCAATCTGACTGAGGAGAGAGGAGTGAGTCCAGGACGGGAAAGTGACAGTCTGAGGAGGGAGAGGGGCAATCTGAGGGGTGGTGGGGGAGAGTGGGCGCGTGTGTGAGAGTGTGTCTCTGTCAGTGTGTGTGCCTCTCTCTGTAAGTGTTTTCAATTTTCTAATGCCATCTGGTTATACAGGAGTGTGTGTCTGTGCTATAGTGTGTGATAGCGTTATATATAGTGTGTGACAGTGTTATACAGTAGTGTATAACTGTGTGTGCAGTTCTGCGCCTATGGTGACAGGGAGTATGTGTGTATCAGGAGGATTTGGCTCTGCGGCAGATCTACAACCCCACGAAAGAGCTGCGACGATACCGACACTCGTACACACGCACCAGCCTGGTACTGCTGCTCAGCTGCCTCATGGTGAGTGCCCCAGACAGTGAGAGATCAGAACTCTGCTTGCATGTGTTAGTGTGCAGGGGTAGAGGGGGGGCAGTATGCAGGGACAGGGGTGTGAGTGTGTGGGGGGGTCAGAGTGGGGTTGGGGGTCAGTGCGGGGGGAAGTGTGGGCGGGATGGTCAATGTGGATGCGGGAGGGGGTGGTCAGTGGGCGGGGGTGCAGTGTAGGCAGGGTGGTTCAGTGGGTGGGGGGAGGGCACTGTGGGCGGGAGTGGGGGTGTCAGTGTGCAGGTGGGGGGGGGGGGACAGAATTTTTCCGCCCTAAGTTATGTTACTTGTCATGTCACAGATCACGCTGATGATTGGCATCGCGTTGGCCATTGTGATCAGCCGTGTGGTCGCCACCATCTTCTTCACGCAATCCTCCGTGGATTTGCTGAGTGAGCACGCCAGCACCGCAGCCGTGATGATCGGGGCACTGCTCCACTTCCTCACCATCATCATCATGACCAAGGTGGGACCTCTCCGCCTTCCCCCCCACCACCCTCTTCTTCCTCTCACTCCACACACACGCATATTCTCTCTCTCTCTCACACACACATAAACGCACACACAGACTCATCACACTTACAGATTCATCCACACACGGACAACAACAACGGATACGCATGTACATTCTCACGCGCGCACACACACACAAAACAACTTGTATAGCGCTCTTGAACGTGAGGACCACACACACACACAACCACACTTATACACAGAGAGTCTCACACATAAACATAGACACACACAAAAATGGTCACATACACAAATCCACACACACAATCACAAGTGCACACACACTGAGTGATATTGTTACTGTATTACAGGTGAACCATTTTGTGGCTCTAAAGCTGTGTGATTTAGGTACGATTCCATCGCTCACAGTGGCAACACCTTCACAACGCCCGTGTACCCGGATGTAGGGTGGGGTGGTGGTGGGTCTCAGCTTTGTGTGTGAATGTGTGTACGTGTGTGTGAGAGTTTGTTCGACGGGGAGGGTGCTGTTTGTGTGAGAGGGGAAGAGGCTGAGTGTATATGTGGGGGAGGAGTGTGTGTATGTGGCACGCAGCGCTGTGTTTGGGTGCGTGTGTGTGTGGGTGATAGAAGGGGGAATGGGGTGGGGTGTGTCTCGGCTCTGTGCGGGCGTCACTCTCTCCTCTATATGTTACAGAGAAGCCGCGGACTGAGTTGGCACGAGAGAACAACTTCACAGTGAAAATGTTCACTTTCCAGTTCTTCACCATGTTCTCTTCCATCATCTACGTTGCTTTCTTCTTGGGACGGTGAGTCCTGAACAGGAGGTGGAGGGGTGGGGAGGAGGGGTGTTTGGCACAGACACAGGTTGGGGGTGTGGGGGAGGGAACACAACTACAATTGCGAGCGACGTGTTGATTTTCACATCATGCTGTCGAACGGGATTATCAGGAGCCTGGTGTGTGTGCAGTGCGTGTCATGTCGTGTTTTTATTTCTCAGGATTAACGGACATCCGAAAAACTATGTGAGGTTAGCCAGCAAGTGGAGACTTGAGGAGGTGAGCTCTTACCTGCACTCGTTCTCTCTCTCTCTCTCTCTCACGCCGTCGCTGGCTCTCGGTCACTAACTCACACCCTCCGCCCCTCCCACCATGCACGGAGATGCCTGACTGTGTGTCTGTGTGTGTCTGCTGTAGTGTCACCCCAGTGGCTGTATGACCGACCTCTTCATCCAGATGGCCATCGTCATGAGTCTGAAGCAGATGATGAGCAGCACCTTGGAGTACTGCATCCCGTAAGTCATCACCTTGACACCCTCCCCACTGCCAGGCTAGTCACAACACGGGTTAGAGAGACGGAGTAAAGCTCCCTCTACATTCTCCATCCATACTCCCAGGTCAGCGACAGATTTGATGGAAGAAATCTGCCTGTACAATGAGCTATATTAATAATAATCCTTGCATTTGATATTGCGCTTTTCACATCTTCTAGACATCTCAAAGCGCTTCACAGAATATATTGTTACTGTATATTTGTGGACAAAACGCAACAGCCAATTGCGAACAGCAGTGTCCCACAAATAGTAATGGATTGAAATGACAAATTTTATTATTGTGGTTTTTTTTGCATGGATTATTATTAGGCGTGTGGAATAAGGAAATTTGCTCAAGCCCTGACCTGCCTGGATTCGAAATACAGGTTTCACGCTTGGCGAGTGCCACTGAGCTGAGCAATAGGACTCCGATTGGAGTTCAGCCTCTCTTGGTCTCTGAGACTCACTGTCTTAGCTGTCAACATCTCTCCCATGTAACGTGTCACCTCTGAATCACCGAGGGACTCACTGATTGTCAGGTGTCAGTGACAGGCTGTCTCTCTGACCGGCAGATCCATCAAACGTCAATGGAAATATCGGCGAGTGACGAATGACGAGAGCAACACGGACCGTACGATGGCTCACTGGCTGCGGAACTACAGCCTGAACAGAGTCAGCTCTTTCAGTCTGTTCAAAGAGTTCTTGGAAATGGGTGTGTCCAGTCGCTCCGTCTGTCTCGACCCAGTCTCTCCGCCTGTCAACCCGGGTTTCTCGCCTGTCTTTTTATCTTTCCTTTCTTGCTGCCTGTCTTGTCACCTGTCATGCCTCCTGTCCTTGCTGTCTGTTGGCCTGTCTGACGGTTTCACTCTCTCGGTCACAGTGATTCAATACGGATTCACCACCATCTTCGTGGCTGCGTTCCCGCTCGCTCCGTTACTGGCTTTGGCCAACAACCTGGTAGAGATCAGGCTGGACGCTCGCAAGATGTTGATGTTACAGAGACGGGCCGTGCCACGCAAAGCTAACGACATTGGTGAGCCCCAGCCACTCCTCACTGTCCCCTCTACCCCTTCCCGCTCCCCTCACCCATATCCTCAGCGTCGATCTCCATCCCCTACCCATTCTCCCTCGCTCATTCCCCTCCCTCACCCCATTCCCTCCCCTGCCCCGACCCCCATCCCCCAGCCCTAACCTCCACCCCCTGCTAGCTGAGTGGAGGTAGTGGGTGGTGGAGTGGGAGGTAGGCAGGTCACAGAGGTAGGGATGCGCCAAGGCATAATTATGGGAGGCAGGCAGTCACTGAGGGGTGCAGGGTGGTGGGGAGGAGGTTGCCAGTGATGATGGGGGCAGTGAGGGGGTCAGTGACTGGGTTGGCTAGTGACTGGGGTGGCCAGTGACAGTGGGGCAGTGACAAGGAGAGACGGATAGTCAACAACAACAACAAAATTGCACTTATATAGCGTCTTTCACTTCGGAAGGACGTCCCAAAGTGCTGAACAGTCTGGTCGGGACCCGGGCGGGGGGGGTGGGGTGGGGGGCGTGTCGAAGTAGGGGGAAGGAGGGTAGGAGAGGGGGAAGAGTCAGTGAGGGAGCCGAAGGCGCAGTCGAAGAGGAAGGCCTTGAGACCGGCCTTGAAGGAGGAAAGGGAGGAAGCAAGGTGGAGGGGCTGCGGGATGGAGTTCCACAGTCATTGGCAGTGACGAAGTTGGGGAAATGTGCAGTGATCAATCAATCATACAATCAATCAATCAATCAACCAATCAATCAACACTTACATTTATATAGTGCCTTTCATGTCGAGAGGACGTCCCAAGGCGCTGTACAGTTAGGTAGAGACAAGAGCAGTGAGGGAGGAGTTGGGGCAGGATGAAGAAGGAAAATTGACTATATCTGTGGGTGAAACGCAAGAGCCAAATTGCGCACAGCAGTGTCCCACAAACAGTCATGGAAGTGGAATTATGGGAAAAGGGCGGGAAAGATGGCAAGGGGAGGGTTCGGGGTAGGGGGACGGAGAGCAGGAAAGCCGACTATATTTGTGGGCGAAACGCGGCAGCCAAATGTGATGGGCTGCTCTGTGTGGCAGGGATCTGGCTGCCAGTGCTGGAAACCATCGGTGTACTGGCTGTGATTGGCAATGGGCTGGTGATCTCCATCACGTCCGATTTCATCCCTCGCCTCGTCTACAAGTTCCGGTATGGACCGTGTGCTCGGGGAGAGACTACAGATAGGTAAGTGTTAGCGACAGAAACCCGCCCTCCCTCCCCTTCGACCGTGCCATCAGGCACCCCCAATCCCCTCGCTTCCCTTCACCCTACCCAATCCCGATCCCAGCTTGGGTCCAAAGCACTGACTGTCTAGCGCCTTGGGACGTCCTCCTGACATGAAACATGCCATACAAACGTAATTTTTTTGTTATTGTTGTGTTGTGCTGCTCTGTATTGATGTGTGTACATTGTGGTGTGTTTACAGCTGTCTTACAGGGTACATTAACAACAGCCTGTCTGTGTTCTACATGGACAACAAAACATCACTGACCAGCAACTTCAAGCTGCATGGTCAGCAAGTCACTTATTGCAGGTAGGTCAGGGCGGGCAGGGCTGTGAGAGGGACAGTAGATCCCCCCCCACCACCCTCCGGGTGATGTTCCCGGCCATGGGCTGTCAGAATCGAGCCTACCCTTTGTGCTAGCCTCCAGTCCAGTTCCTGAGTCAGACAGATCTGCAGAGCACTGCCAATGACAGCACCGACTGGCTGGATGTTCTCAATGCCCTCCTCGCCGATCTCCCCAGCTCCATTGTTCATAAAATCAAATTAATTCAAAACCCTGCCACACGAATATTCACCCACACTAAATTCCATATCCCCATCCTCCCAGTCCTCACCAGGCTCCACTGGCTCCTTACCACAGAACAGATCGTTTTCTAGATCCTCACACTCTTCTACAAATCCTTTCACGCCCTGGCACTTCCCAACCACTCCAATCTGCTTTCTCCCCACTCCACCGCCTCTGCTTGGCGGGCTCTGACGTCCTGCTTGTCCCTTATCTCCTCCACTCTACCATTGGCGTCAGTACTTTCAGGCACTACGACCTGAGACTCCGGATCTCCCTGCTGTAATCCCTCCACTTTGCCTCTCCTCAAATACCACCTGAAACTCTTCCTCTTTGACCATGTGGTCACCTCCCCCCAGGCATTAGGATCTGGTAAGTGCTCCGAAACACTACCCATGTGAAGGGCACTATATAAATGGCTTTATGCAGTTGCTACTTTAACATGGCTAAGCCTTGACAGCAAGTGTCAGCAGGGAAGAGAGGACAAACAATGCCTTTAGTGGTGAATGACCAGGGCTTTGGCTAAGGACTGTTAGCAGATAAATCAGGGAGAGGGAATCTCTTCACTCTTCTTGGCTGCGGCTGGAATTCATTCATTCCCATGTCCAGTTGAGGCCAGGTCAACAGACTCATCCACAAGGAACTGGATTAACAGCTATCAGTAAATCAGACAGGGATCTGGTGAGAGGAAGAGAGAGAGAGATGGGATGTGGGCTGCTGTGAGTGAATGTCTCACTAGCAAGATTGTTGTTGTTGTCGTGGAGCTGGTGGTTATCATTGTCCTTGGCTGCTCTCGCTCTGTATGTCCTCCCCTCCAGATACCGGGATTACAGGAACTCCCAGGATTACGGTTACACCATGCAGTTCTGGCACATTCTGGCAGCTCGCTTGGCGTTCCTGATCTTATTTGAGGTTGGTTATGCTCCATCTTCCCTATTCCTCACTTTGGGAAATCGTACAGTGTATGCCAGTGTAGGTGTGTGCGTGTCAATGCCGGTGTCACCTGGTTTGGGTTGCAGTCGCTCAGTGATCTCCAGTCTGTCTCTGCTTGTGTCCCCTCAGAACGTGGCTGTGTGTATTAAGTACATCGTTGCCTGGTTTGTACCTGATGTTCCCATTACAGTGAAAAATCGATACCTGGAAAGGACCGAGCGTCGTCTGGGGGAGAAACACGGGTAAGTGGGAAACAGCACTCCTGGTACACACGCTAGGGCCCACATCAGTCAGATAAACACACACCCCGTGGCTTCACACAAGACTGTAACTTTGTACTCTAATCCAATTCCCTTCTTTCTCTCCATCGTGTCTGTGCTGGTGCTTGCTCTGCCATGGGAACTATTTTATTTAACCCCAATCTGTTTGAATGTCTATTAAGTGCTATTTGTGGTGAATAGCCATGCTGTGAGATTGCTCTGTGTAAAGCCAGATCTCAAACCTGTCCCTGCGTGTGTGACCTCTTGTGACTGACTCACTGAGCGCTAGAAACACCCTGGCTCAAGGGAAAACTATTGATTGTGACAGTGTTTCAGCCTGGCAGCGTATTCAGTGTTGTATTTTACAGGCAATTGCAGAGTGAGAATGGGAGGCCTCCAGGCGTTCACTTGCCCAGAGATATACAATCCACTGATGTGTGAGATATGTGTGAAGCGTGTGCCGAGGTGATGTCTACAGGTTCCCATCATGGAGTTGGACTCGCCGCCACAGACTGCCTCCAATCACAGCAGAACAATGTCAGGAAATATGTCTCACAGCAAATCAGTCCTTGCTTGGTTCCTGATCAGTCAATGCAGACACTGGCCTCCCGTGCCTTGAACACTAACTTCATCAGACATAAGGAGCACTTGCAGGAATGAGTTCCAGCTCTGAGCACTCGCCACCCCAGGCACTAGACAGCTGATCACAGTACAGAGGAGCAGGGGAATGGTTTCTCTGGAGCATAGAAAATAAACCTTGTGTCACTGTAGCTTCGACACAGCAAAAGGTCAGAAATTGCTAACTGATGGCTACCTCGGAAATTGCAACACAGGAAGCTATTCTCCTTTGCGTCTGTGTTGGTTCTCACTTCCTCCCTGGAGCTCTATTCTAATCCCATTCCCTGCTCTCTCCCCACCATGTCTGTTCTGGTGCTCGCTCCCCCAAGGGAGCTCTCTACTCTTAACACCATTCCCTCATTATAAAATCCACCTGAACAAGTTGGCAAGACCTCAAATTGGGAGCTCTGGCCGGCTTGTGGTCGGGGGGTGGACACTATATACAGCTGCCACTAATGTGCTGGAATATTAATTGCAGTGAAAATACTAAAAATGTTAACTTCTTTTAAATGTATATAGTGACAAATGGTTGATTACAGATTTTGTTACAGAGTGAAATATAGGTTTTATAATCTCGTGTTTGATTCTCTTTTTATAAGCACTATTTCATTTTTTTATCAGCACTATTTCAAACAAATCCACTCCAAGGAACTGAGTGAGAAACATGACCCTGAAAACAGCACAATGTACTATTAAGCGCATTTGATTCGGCCACTTATCACATCAAAATGACTGGAACCGCTTCACACGATTTACTCAACTGGCAGAATGTATTTGTGTATATATAAAAAAAGTGATCACTCAATCCACTACTGGTTGTGGGACACTGCTGTGGTTGCTATGTTTCACCCACTAGTTGAGCCTAGATGTAATGAATGCGTGTATGAGGATCCCGGTGGCCTTAAATCTGAACCTTCAGATTCCAGCTGGTGACATGAAGTGAGCCTTCCCACCCCCAACACACGCGGAACAAGCGACTCAGTTTGGAGCAAGGCTGTGTTAAAGAAAGTGGTCTTTATTGTTACATATTCACAGAACAAGCACTTCAGATACAGAGACGGTTGAAAGCAGGCACCAGGGTGCACTCAGCTCCAAATACAGAAGCCTTCATTAGCGCTGCTAGAGTAAGGCAGCATGTTGGAGCAGGGTGATCGGAGCTTCATCAGGCTAGGAATCACCCCTGTCCCTGTCTGCAAGTGACCACACAACGCTCATCTCCCCCAAGCTCAGGGCAGACTGCTCTTTGGGTAACGTGTGTGCAGTCAGTCCACTGTAGTGAGCTGCGGGCTGTGAGTGTAACCAGCTCTGGCTGGGCCTGTGCCACGGCGGGTGGAAGCGTAGTCCACCCTGTTAGGTTTGTACTAAACCCAGGAAGATGTTGTCATTTGCATAGAGATAACAACAACTTCCGTTTATATAGCACCCTTCACACGAGGGGTGAAGGGTGCTATATAAATGCAGTCCAGAGAGGAATGCTAGTGGGCGATGATACACCACCTTACAGGGTGGCACAGGGGGGCAGGGGCAGTGCATTAACTGGTTACTGGCCTGGCATCAGCAGGCATCTGTTACATCTGATTATTATAGACATGATAAGCACTGTCCAGGCCAGTCAGACAGACAAGACAGACAACATTATATCATCATCAGTAAATCAGTTCTGGAGCCGGGTCAGCATGCTCCCCAACACAGCATTATCATCCCATTAAAACAAATCTCAGAAAGGCATTCATTCCCCTCCACTCCCCTTACCCGCTGTCAGTTTCCCCCTATGCCCCCCCTCCCCTATCCCATTTCACTCACTGAAAATTTGTCT
This sequence comes from Hydrolagus colliei, assembly GCA_035084275.1. Lineage (NCBI taxonomy): Eukaryota > Metazoa > Chordata > Chondrichthyes > Chimaeriformes > Chimaeridae > Hydrolagus > Hydrolagus colliei. The sequence continues at coordinate 11,768,660 of CM068757.1, read as the reverse complement.
TCAAATCTGAATTGAGCTGGTACCTCACACAAGGCTTCACCGTGATGTCTAGGCAGCAACTGATGCCCGCTCAGGAGATGTGGAAGTGGCAGAAACCAGCACAGGGTGGGGAGTGGTGGGGGGAGATATGATCCATTTTCCTCTTCCCCCGTATACACTGTCCTTTGGTTAAACAATTGCTGTTACATTGGCTGTCAGTGTTGGTGAGGTCAGGGGGTGGGTGGGTGGTAGGGAGGATGGGGATATACTAAACATTGTGAGAAGCACCATCATTGGGGTTAGTTGGGAGGGGAAGGGTTATCTTATAAGTGGCAGGGTCTGTTCCACAACAAAGGTACTTTTGCTGCTGTGCTGGAGCTGGTTGAGGGCAGTGGGAGGCAGTGAGGTTAGTACACGCTGGTGCTCCGGATCCCACAGCACAGGACCATGCTGAAAATCATCTCGAAAATCTGCAACAAGAAAAACCCCCAGTGAGTGAGAAACATACCCACTGCCGCGCAGTCCCCAGCCAACATAACCTGGCAACTCTCACAACACCCACCCGCCCAGACACACACCCCCAGTCCAGGCAGCCCACCTAGACACATAATAGGTATATGGGATAGGCCCTAAGGTTCCTACCATGATGATTGCGACGACAATGGCAGCGACCCCAATGATGTACAGCTTCCCAAAGAAAAGCTCGTTGATCTTCCTATGACAATCCTGCGGGAAAATCGGGGAAATCAAAATAAAACACACCTCACAACACCCAGTGTAATGCACACACAGCTCACAACAGCCAGTGCAATCACAGACACCTTTACAACAATAAATGCAACCATAGGAGAGCAGGGTGAGAGGAAAGAGCTCCAGTGGCACGGACACAATGGGGTAAGAGACCGTGTGATTGATGTGTTTAAGATGCTATAAAGAGGCGCCTTTCATGTCAGGAAGATGTGAAGAGAATGGAAGTTTTGAGAGGATAATAATATAATAAATAATAATCCTTGAATTTGAATTGATAATAAATGGTGAGTGGATGATGCGTGGACAATGGCTAGAGGGAATGGAATAGCCACCTGGGAAGAAAGGTATTAATTATAATAATCCTTGCATTTGATCTAGCGCATTGTCACATCTCAGAAGCGCTTCACAGCACACACTGTAAAGTGTATTTTGTGAGTAAAACGCAACAACCAACTGTGCACAGCAGTGTCCCACAAACTGTCGTGGATTGAGTGACCAAATTTCTGTTTGAGGAACTATTATCCCCCAGGAAGCGATCTGCCATTCGTTCCCAACTGGGTTCCAACTTGCTGCTAGGAAAACAGAGGCGTGTGGAGGAAGGAGACTAGCCTAAGGTTTTGTGCAGTCTGGGAAGCAAACCTGTGACCCCTTGCTTGTGAGGCGAGCGCTCCCAACCATTGCACTACAGGATTCCAAAGTTGCGCTCCACACGGGCTTCTACCTGCTCCCAGGATTGTGCTAACCTGCCACCAGAGGACACCCTTGAGCAATGCAGGAAAAACAGCCCAGCTCATCCTAGAACTTATAGTCAATACAGAATAGCCAGTAAATCCTCTGGCTGAGGGGATGGCAAGGTACCTTAGCTGATAGACAGACCGAAGTATTCACTCACCATACTCAATGTGGTGGGATCTCTCTTAGGGCAGGCGTCTGACCGGAACACAGTGCTATCACAGCAGTTCAGCTAAAAGGGCCAGCGAGCATTAGTGTTAACAGCAGCCAAACCTCACAACAAAGATCTGCACAACCCCATAAAACCCCCAAGACACTTACCCTCCCCCCACAACACCCCTCACCCAAGATACCCATGATTTTATTTCCCCCGCCTCACCAAATACATGACATCCTCCACCCTTCTAACATAAACCACATCCATGATCCTCGCCCTCCCCATATTCCCGACCCTCGCCTTTGTCTGCACACTCACCGCTTCGTGCATGGTGAGCAGCACAGCCTTGGCCCGGGCTCGACGGTCTGACAACAGCATCGAGGTCTTGTACGTGGTCAGCGAGGAGTCGTAGAAATCCTTCACCTGGTCCGAGATCTGAGAGAGGAGCACAGCGTCCATCAGAGTCAAAGCTCCCAACTCTGAATCTACCCTCACTCCCCATAACCAGAGTATCCCAGAGCATTAACTGATACCCTCCTCTACCCCACCCCTTCCTGCGCCCTCAGAAAACCGCATAACAACATCTACCCCCTGTCCCCACAGAGGAGGTGAATGAGTGCAGGACAGTGCATGTGTGTGTGTGAGTAGGGAGGGGGGGTGGGGGAAAGAGGGAGAGAGTGGGACAAGCATACCTCTTCTCTGTACACAAATCCCCAGATGCCAGCAGCCACTTCGCAGGCAAACAGAATAATCAGGCAGATGAAGAACTGCAAGGAAAGGCACAGTCATTACAATAGATTGATTGGGGTGATGGACAGTTTTTATAGGAGTAATACCACTCCAGTCACCCCCTTTAAGGCTCACAGCACTGCTGGCCTGACAGCAGCAGCTGATTATATTTTAGGCAACTTTTAAAACTCACAGATAATGGAGGCAGAGGGTAAAAAAAGAGCCACAATCACAATACTGAAATACAGTGAGACATGAAAAAATATCCTTCATTTGCTGGGCTCACTCCCAAAGCAATCTTACTGCTGTTCAATTTTTGGCTTCCAAGGAGAGAAAGGAGGTTGGGCACAATACCAACCTGAATATATACAGGGTTCTTCATACTACAAAACAGAATTGATTAGAAATGGAAGTGAATCATGGAAGTAAACACAGCAGCGAATCTAGATCAGGGAAATGCTACAAATGATGAGCTGAGCAGCCGAGGAAATTAGCAAAGCAGATGTTCAGCTTCATAGATCATTATAAACTGCGCACAGTTTATCAAAAAGGCTAATGCAATGCTGGCATTGATCATGAGCGGTTGGAATACAAAAGTCAACAAGTGAGGTTACAGCTTGTATAAAATACTGGTCAGACCCCTTTTGGAGTTTCATGTGCATTTTGAAGCACAAAATGTTGGCACGATATATTGGCCTCAGAGAATGTGCAATGTGAATTTACAAGAATGATTCTTGATGTCAAGGTCCTAAATTATGATGAAAGGATGGAAAAGTTTGCGTTGAATTCTCTCGAGTTCGGGAAGTTGAGGGGTGACCTGATCAAAGTGTTTAAAACTATGAAGTTGGATGACTAGCAACTGTGTTAGCTGCTAAAATGAGAGAATTGAGGACTAGAGGCCATTCTCTTAAACTTAAGGCTAAACCGTTCAAAAATGAAAGAAGTAAAAATTTTTCATGCGGTGGATGGTGGGTGAGTGGAATTCACTCTCCCAGAGGGCACTGGAAGCAGAGTCACTTTAAAAGGCAAATAGATAAATGCTTGATAGACAGAGTATCACAGATCTGGAGAGAAGGCGGGAGGGGGAATGGAGTTCTGGGTCAGTCATGATCTTGGAATGTGTTAGGACAGGCAGGATGGGCCGAGTGCACATTTCTGTTCCTATGAGCCGGGGTCAAGTTTGGGACAGGAGAGGGGATATAAAAGGGGGAGGGGATAAACTGGGAGAAAGACACAGGCCCTTTGCATCGGCCTGAATCACAAGGCAGATGGAATGTAAATGAAGAATGCAGGTTCCTGGAGAGGGAGCTGTGATAGAAAATAGAGGCCGGAAGGGTTGAGGAGGGAGGAGCAGCTGGTGTGGTGATGAGAGTGCCACCCGCACACACGGCACAACACAGAGTCACACACAGCTTTGTACTTACAGTGCCCAGCATACACTGGGATTCTTGAATGGCTCCATAGCAACCAAGAAATCCCACTATCATCATCACCGCTCCCACACCAACCAGGATGTAGACTCCTGCGGGAGAGAAGAGCAAGGTTACCACAGATCCCACACTCTGGGAGACACCATCAAGGAATCAGGGGATCTGGCTAATTGGCATCGTGGGATGAAATTCCAAAAAGGGAATGACCTGCTCAGACCGCATTATGTAACCCTACTTATACAGTGGTTAATGTGTGCAGCAGGAGGAAACAGTGTGGTTTTGGCAGAGACGGTGTTGAGAGATGGGGAATTCCCCCACCAAATGTTGGAAATAAAGAAGAAAAACAACCCTAAACAAATTGGCTGCCTCAGTTCACTCACGAAACACACAACATACGCTTTGCAGTAGTATCTTGTGAAGCACTTTGAGACATCTTAACAACATAAGGAGCTCGAAACGCAAGAATTATTATACTATATTATCTCTTTAATGGCATTTACAACCCATTTAGCAGGCACCCAGAGACAGGTGGTCTCCAATGTAATGAAATAATAATAATCCTTGTATTTGATACAGTGCCATAATATGCTATTGAGACATCTCGAAGCACTTCCCTTGATATGTGAAAGTGGATTGACTTTGTATTTTATGAGTGAAATTCAGCAGCCAATTGCACATAGCAATGTTCCACAAACAGCCGTGGATTGAATGACTATTAATACCCCATGAAAACGATCCGCAAATCGATTAACAACCAGCTGCTAGATAAATGGAGGTGCATGTAGTTAAGAAGGAACTTTCTCTACGGTGTCGCCTTGCCCGGAAATTAATCCCACGTCCAGTCACTTGCGGAACAGGTGTGCTAACTATTAAGCTACTTGACTCCAATAAGTCTTGGATTCCACCTCGGATCCTATAAAAAATGTTTCACAAAGTTGGGAGTTTGAAGAACTTTGAGCATTGGAATTCCAACAATGGTGGTGGAGGGAGAGACTGCAACAAGGCACGGACTGTGCGAGTGGAGAGAATGTCACCACTGCACAGAGAAGAAGGGAGCAGTCACCAAGTTTTGTCACGCCACCGCAGTGTGTGTTGAGGACACAATAGACATGTGTTTGAATGTGGGGGAGCACAATAAACCTTTTGTAATGGGACACAATATCTCAAAGTCACAGGCACTATCAAAACACAAGCAATCTCAGTACTGCCCAGGGCTAGTTATCAGCCACTAGATTCTCAGTGACAGCACTTAGGTGTCAGGCTGCCTCAGTTGGTAGCATGCTCATCTCCATAGAAGAAGATAATAGATTCATGATATATATCACTGTATTGCAAATTCAGATGAAACCTTAAACCAAAGTTCTGTCTGTTTTTTAAGCTATCTATAAACAATCCATCAATACCGTATGGATCTTTTGAAAAAGAACTGCGAGTTTCTTACAGCACTTCCCCCAGCACTGGACTCAAGCTCATTTTATGTTCATGCTCAAGGGCTGATTTATCGACGAGAGCTACAAACGCAGCCAAACTGACATCTGGGTGCGATTCCAGCACCTGGTGTTTGGACGTTAGCCACGAGGCAGGAAATTCCAGATAATCCCAGAGGCTGGGGAGAAGTGGGGGAGATTTGCAATGAGCCGGAGCACAGAATATATCCCGAATATATTTGTGTTGAGGTAACTAATGGTGTGCTAGGAATTGCTCTGTGTGAGACCACAGCCACACCAGCCTCTTAAGTAGCTAAGTTTGGTGGAACCCATGATTCACTAGTGTGCCCTGGCTTGCAGGCTTGATCAGCAGTGAATTTGCAATAAACGTTGCACTCTGAGCCCAGCTAGGGCTGATTTCCTTTAATGATTCCAAGCAGTTGTTTCAGGAACGAACAAACACCTACTCAGCAAGTCAGCCAACACACAGCTGAATTTATTAAACTTCCAACAACTAACTTGAAAATACCAGGCGCCAGGATCCAAAGATTTGGCTCTTGCTAACTTACTCCAAATATTTTCCAGCATTCGGTGAGCAGAATGCGTCACTCTGGGGAGAGTGCACATGCCATAACAACGGAAACTTCCATGCATAAGTGAAACTCAATCTCTCTTAAAACACAGTGATGGGTTTCCACATGTGTCAAGACACCTGGTTGATCAAAAATAATGCTCTGTACTCCTTGATCCAAAATTCCCCACACACATTTGGGGCAGTGTATTCCATATTCTCACTCATTTCTAACCAGCTCTAAGGCTCTCTCGGCGAGTTTGCGATATGTCTAAAAAGCTGCCCATTGCGGACCCATTGCACAGCCAGTGTGAGGGGAAATAGAGTCGGCCTCTCCCTCCTGAAATGCCCCAGTTCTGACGAAGGGTTGTGGACCTGAAACAATGCCCCACTTTTTCTTTCTGCATAGTTGCTGCCTGACCTGCTAAGTGTTCGCTGCAATTCCTGTTTTTGTCTCAGCCTCTACTCAAGCCTCTTGTCCTGAAAATTCTCTGATAATACAACCTAGGGGCTGAGGGTGGGGCTGAGAAAGCAGGAAGCACAGCCCTGGGGACCCAGCCGGTGGTGTTGGTGGTGATGGGTGGGGGGGGGGGGAGCTGACCCTGAGGCTGGTTTCAGAATACACAGGAGATGGAATGGAAGCAAGGGATAAGAACATGTAATGATTGGACAGCCTGTGACGCGCTTTAATCCTATGGGTGACCTATATCAAATGTGAACTTTATTAGTGCACACTGTAGTGGACCAGGTAAGTACTGACAAACACACTTGACAGTAATACTCTGTGACGTGCTGTGACGTTATTGTGCTCTACATCAAAAGCACAGCATTAACCCGAAGATCAAGGAATTTGATCAATGAAGGAAGCTGTGCTGAAGGAAGCCAAACCATTCACAAACAGCCAGGCAGCTATCTGCGTGCTTCCTAGTTGCTAAGTGACCAGTATTACGTTAAAATGGGAATTGGGGGGGGGGGGGGGGGGCTGGAGAGAATTGGGGGGGCGGTGATGAGAGCTGCGACGGATTTAAAATTCTGACATTATTGAAATAGCTGAGGTGGTTTTCGAAGGAGCACAGGAGCTTTGCAAGGCCTGACTTGGCAGCATGTCCCAGGAGCAATACACAACTTTAGCTACCACATCCAGCAGGAATACCTCCCCTCATCCTCACCCCGACCCATCCATCACTACCTGTGTTGTGCTGAGGCTGGGCTGAGACACGGCTGCCCTCATTCACATGCTATTTTTCTCTCTCAGTATGGCTCCCTTGCTCACTGAATAACTTTCCATTTAATATAATTTCCTGTCCATGTCTAAATGTGTATGTGGAGCTGAGGGGAAGGGGAAGAGACAAAAAAGTGCATGAGATGCAAGCCAATGTTTCCTGTAACAGGTCCCAGTGGAGCCAGTGCCTGTTTAGATAGGGAGGGAATGGGTAAATTTATAAGTCTCTGAGCCCACGATAAGCCCTCGCTGCCGACTGGAGCCGAGCTGAGCTTTCTTTGAGACCTTTAGGGAATAATAATCCATGCATTTATTATATCCAGAAGATCAGAACATCTCAAGAGCATTGCAGTGAATGGGTGGGATTTCAGAGGTCTGAGGAGTGAATGCGTGGGGGAATTCAATCTGGAAATATTATTGTTGTACTTTGTATCATAATAAGCAAACACTGAGTGACGCCAGGATCGGTGTGTCACACCACAGACTGGATTTAAGAGCGCGTTTAGAAGGAAACCGCTCTTAAATCCTTCTCAAAGAGGTTCCGAGATTTCAAAGGTTTATTTTGATAAACCAGTGTCTGACACGTTAACTCATCACTGTGCTTAAGAGTATCCAAACCAGTCAGAGATCCCTGTATGCCACATACAAATGGAATTTCCCTGTGTCTGGAATGGAATGCACACTCTCTCCTTAGAGGAAGGTTTCTCGCCAATTCCAGGAAGTAACTCTCTGAGATACTACCTCACATAAAGAGCAATAAATAAATGCGAGTTGGTGTTGTTGTTGAGTATCAGGCATCGTTGGTGAGAGGCTCGACTTGTCATCTCTCACCAACCTGTGCCTAATGTATGTGTCGGGATAACTTTGGAGCTCCTGTAGCTCAGTGGTTAGAGCCCTCGGCTTACTAATGTGAGACCTGTGTTCGAATCCAGGCAGATCAGGGCAAAACCATGGGCAAGTTTCCTTACTCCACATGCCTAAATAATAATCCCTCCAAAAGAAACCACAATAATAAAAAATTGTCATTTCAATCCACAATTGTTTGCGGGACACTGCTGTGTGCAATTGGTTGCCGCGTTTCGCCCTCAAATATACAGTCAATTCACTGTACCGTATATTCTGTGAAGCGCTTTGAGACCTCGATAAGATGTGAAAAGCGCTATATCAAATGCAAGGATTATTATTTCTATTATTACTAGCTGGAACAAGGCAGCATGCCATTGAGAGCATTCTCTGGCAAGTTGCTTGTCCACCTAGTACAAGTCGACCCGTTAAGAGCTTTGGCTTGCAGGGTTAACGGGAGCTGAGAGGGAAGAATCCCAAACCCCAGAGAGCCAGGCTGGCTGGTCTGGCATGACCAGTGCCCTGGAGTGCTTCAGAACTGCCACAGAGCCTCGATTCCAATCCTTCATTGCCTAGCTTGTCATACCAGTCAGTTCAACTCTAAGCATAGGCTAATTATCTTGCCCCCACCACCCCGATAAAAGAAGAAAGTCAATGAGAGAGAAAACAATGAGAGAAGAGCGCAAGCAAGTGAAAGGAGGTTGGGGGGTATTGGTGTATTCATGGCCCTGCAAACACCAGTGTTTGTGTGATCAGCTCGCTCAATTCCCTTTTGTTTGTTATGAATTAATTGCTGGCATCAGAGAGGAACACAACAGCACTCAGAGATGCTGGAGACAGCTCCACGCAATCTCATACACACGGAGGGGACGGATCTCATCTTGTGCTTTGATCAGAGCAGCGATTACTGAATGCAGCTCTGCTCTGAGCTCTGTAAACAGGACTTTCCTCACCTGCCCAACAGCACAGCAGTTCTCATTTAGTATTTTTAAAAATCCTTGCATTTGATGCAGCATTTTTCACATCTCAAATCGCTTCACAGAATATATTGTAAAATGAACTGTGGGCGAAACATGGCAGCCAATTGAGCACAGCAGTATCCCACAAACAGTCTTAGATTTAAATGACCAATTTATTATTGTTTTTTCTCTTGAGGGATTATGATCAGGCACTTGCCCAAGGTTTGTTCCTGCTGGGAATTGAACCCAGATTTCTCGCTTGTGAGGCAAGTGCTTTAACCTCTTTACATTAATCCTTGCCTTTGATAGAATGCCTATAATTATGAAATGTCTCAACGTGTTTTAATAGAAATTACAAAGTGAAGCGAGTGCCTTTGTAGACAAACAAAACAGCTAATTTGCACACAGCCATGAAGTGAATGATTAATTTATCTGGAGAATTGTTGGCCAGGATGCTAGGGAAAAACTCATCTCTTTCCTAACTCTGTGCCTGGATCTATAGCATCCCCTGAAGAGGCTGACAGGACCATGGTTTAACATTTGATTCAAAAGTCCAAAAGATAGAAACTCGACTTTTCTTGCACAGTACAGGGCATGTCAGCCTATCGTGCCTGTGACACTGTCTCCTGTTCAACTAAATCATCTATTTTTTTTACAACTCTCTCCCACAGGATAATGATGTCAATATGTTTGAGCACTGCACATTTGAGGTGCTTATCCAGTTCCCTTTTAAATGATTCTATTGATCCAGCCTCAATAGTCATTTGTGATGAGGAATTCCAAACAACAACAACAACAACCTCCCCCTGAAATTCTGACAATCCTGAGATTCCCTAACCCCAGTGCCCTCCTCACCCACTAACCAAACTAAGGGTTTGTTCGATGGACTCCTTTAGCTTGTAAACTCCAACCCATAACTCCATTCCATTTGAGTTTTTGAGTGGGTTTTGGATGAAGAATGAAAGCCCTTCAACCCACCCAATCACATCCCTCCCAAATACCCCCGTGCTGCCACTTACAGATAATAATAATAATAATCCTCGCATTTGATTTAAGAGCTTTTCACATCTTATCGACGTCTCAAAGTGCTTCACAGAATATACTGTAAAGTGAATTGATTGTATATTTATGGGCAAAACACAGCACCAATTACGCACAGAAGTGTCCCACAAACAGTCGTGGATTGAAATTATCAATTTTTATTACAATATTAGGGATATTTCTGTTCGAATGGAATTGGCACTCTGTCCCTGGAGGGACACATCCCTGCTTACCTTATTCCAGAGAGTTGGCAAGAGCCATTAGTTATATATTCGCTAATCAAAGAATAAAGGGAGCAAGGAGTGAGCAGAGACCAAGAACGGACTGGAGTCTCAGTACCTGACCAACATGTACAGAATGGCGGGGTAGCTGAGGCTCCTGAAAGCCCATTTTACAGACCGTATCCTGTTCTCAGATGAGATCAATCCCAGATAGGTCAGGAGAAATCACAGTGTCCTTCCTGTGCACTTCCGGCCTATATGTGCGCCAAAGTCTGGGATTGTGCCCTTGCAATTTCCCTGACGTCCTGCATCCTGCTCAGGATGAAGGCTCTTGTGGAGCGTTTTGTTAACTCTACAGCAGGAAGCCTGGGGATAGAGAGGCCTTTTATTTTTAAATAGCAACTCTTTTTTAAATAAAGAGTTTGAGAAAAGCATCTCAACAGCCTCTACCCCTCCCTAAGAGGCCTCAACACAATCAGAACTCCCCTTGCCCCCCAAATCCTCCAGACACTCCCACCTCAGCTACTCTCTCCCCACTTTCAATTCTCCGACTTTCTCCCCACTTTCAATTCCCTCTTAAAAGCAGATCTCACTCTGTTTTTTTCGTGAAAAAAAATTGTTATTCTTGTCAGAAATTACTGTGAAATGCTTGGATAAACAATTGTGATAAGGAGCTTATGTCAGCACCAGCTGAGCGTCTCAGCCTGACCGAGGGAACAATGGATATAGTCCATTCCCTGAGCCATCTCTGATCCTGTACAGAAACATAGACATTTGTAATACAGAAGGAAGCTGTTTGGCCCATTGGTTTGGAATGCCCTTTCAAAGAGGAATCTATTCAGTTCCATTTAGCTATGTTTCCCCATCTCCCGGCGAAAATTTATCTCTGGACCACGACACCCAGGAGAGCTCCTCTACCCTAACAACTCTCCGTGTTAAATGTTTCTCCTAATCTTCCTTTCTAATATTCTAAATTGATGCCCTCTAGTCACCGACTCATCAACCATTGGAAATCACTTATCCTAATTCAATTCATGAATTCCCACTCATTGGAGGAGAGGTAAGTGGGTTTCCTTGGAGATGAACTGGCATTGTGATGTGAATGGGGCGAAGGGCCTTTTTGGCTCATCAGCAGGACTAGGAGGGATAGACCAGTCACTGGGGATAGGGATTCTTCCCACTCACCTCCTGTAACCTTGCAAGCCAAAGCCCTGGTGGGTAGTGTGATCCTTAAGCATGGTGGTGGGTTTCCGCATATGTTAGACACCCAGCTGACCAAAACAATATTCTAAATGTCTGAACTAGGTTTTAAATAATGTAACATTATTTTCCTACTTCTGTATTATACTTCTCCAGATGTAAAAACAAAGGATGTTAGATCCTTGTGTCTCAAAACACCATAAACTGTCTCGTTATCAAAGTAATGAATGGCATTTAAATACTGCCCTTCACCAAAGGCAGTGTCTTGGAGTGCTTTAGTGAGCATGGCTTTCATTTTTAGCAAAGGATTTGCATCGAGGAACTTTTTTTTAATGCAAATATTTTCAGCAGCATCCTGGTTGAATCGTTCTGCCTTTCACATTTCTCTACACAAACTATCAGGCTCCCCAGGCTGGGACTCCCAGGTAATGGAGGAAACTCATTTATGTGTACGTCTACCAAAGTCTGGGTCTTGAGATTCACAGCTTGTCTAAATAACAATCAATGCTTCCCTGGCCCTGTCTGGCTCCTTCATATCAACATTGACATTATTTTGGAATCAATCCTAAAGCCAACTAAAGGGCTGCTCTATTGTGGATTACTGGGTTACAATGATTACAAACGTGCAGAATGTGTTCAGGTGAGCGTTTCAGACATTCTTTCACTTCACAACTCAACCATTTGAGGTGTGTAAATATCTTGAATGCATTCTTCCATTTCCCATACCAGTTGTGTGAAGCAGAGGGATGGGGTGCGGCCGCGGGTGTTTCTCCTGGGTTCTTACCTACATAGAAGGTGGTGGGGGCAGCCCTGTTCTCCAGGTGCAGCTCCAGAACGCTGGTTGTCTGGTGGTCATGTCGAAGCCAGAGAGCTACGCCCAGAACCACTCCTCCTGCAAGCTGCCAGGGGAGATAAATACACATTATCTACTGGCCCACACCGGCCAACTCCAACAACAAAACAATCAAATTGCATTATATAGCAGCTTTCACGTTGTGTGGACATCCCCAAGCGCTGAACTCCAAACCACTAACTGGAAAAAAACACTTAAATAGTGCCCCATGTGACTGAAATGGAACAATGTGCTTTACAATTATTAATGTCAAGTGTAATATTTATTTATAGACAAATAAATGTATATAAATGTAAGGATTATTATTTATCGACACATTTATGTGGAGGATTGTTGATCAAGACTGTGAGAAATTAACATTTCTGTTTCAATAGTGTCGCAAGATCATAAAGCACAAGCATTATATTATTTCCAGTATGTGGCTGACCTGGGACTGAGGACGGACAGGGCAGAGGGAGCTTTGCTGTTTATAACACGTACCGTTGCTGACTGGGGATTGGTGGGTGGACCGTGCAGAGGAAGTTTCAAATAAATAATCCTTATATTTGACACAACACCTTTTGTAATGTGATGATGTCTCAAAGCAGCTCATAAGAGTTACTGAAAAGTGTAGAGATTGTGCTTGACATGGTATGCAATTTGTGCATGGCAATGTCTAGAAACAGCCACGAGATGAATGTCTAATTTTATCTGGAGGATTGCTGATCAGGAAGCAGAGCTGGATTGTAGCTCAGGTGAAGGGCTAACTCAGTGCTGGTGGAGCACCGAGGTGGATTTCTGTAATGCTACTTGCACTGGGCAGAAGGTGAAGAGCAAAGGCTGGACTAACAGTAGAGAGAACTCAGCAAGAACTCGGGGCACAAAGCCCACTTTGCCAGGGTGAGGGACACACACACACACACACACACATTTCTAATAAAGCATAAGGTGATTTACCAGTTGTGTTTCGCTTTCCACCCAGGTTTCCTAAACCTCCAAATAGCCGGACAAACCCTCCCAGTCTGGCCCTCCCCTCGTAAACCCTCATTTCCTTTGTTTGCTGTGCCGCTTGAGCATCGCTGAATCTCAGCAGTGAGGGCGGCACGGGGCTCACGGGATGTCTCCCCTCGAGCTGCTCTGTGTCACGGTAATGTACAAGGAAAGACCAGCTATTTCTCCACCGGAGCCACCTGTGGGACCCACGCTTTCCCGAGTAGCTAAATTCAACTGTGGGATTGACATATGATTGACATAGCACACACATTTATATATATGTATAATATATATAATATATATATATATAAATATATATATAATCTAATAATAATCCTTGCATTTGATATTACGCTTTTCACGTCATCTGGACGTCTCAAATCACTTCACAGAATACGCTGTAAAAGTGAATTGACTGTGTATTTGTGGGTGAAACAATAAAATACACGATAAAAGCATTATTTGATTGTTTGGAGAGCGAGGTTCAAGTTCCCCATCCCAACACACACACAGGATTTCCTCTCCCATCATGTCTGAGCTGGTACTCGCTTCCCACTGGGTGGAACTCTCCACTGTCAGAACGGGAGTGACTCAGAGAGAGACACGCAGATTGTTAGTGTCAGAGAGACCGCTACATCGTCGATAGCATCGGAGAGAGGGAGGGGAAGACTGTTATATTGTCACAGAGAGAGAGACTGGTTATAGTGTCAGAGAGAGAGGGAGGGAGAGAGACTGTTAGTGTCAGGGAGGGAGAGAGACTGTTACGGTGTCGGATAGGGGGAGAGATTGTTAATAGTGCCCGAGAGAGGGAAGACTCTTCTAGTGTTAGAGAGGAAGAGACTGTTATAGTGTCAGAGTGAGAGAGAGTGTTACAGAGTGAGAGGGAAGACTGTTGTGTTAGAGAGGGAGAGACTGTTGTAGTGTCAGGGGGGGGGGGGGGGAGAGGGGGTTGAAAGGATCGGGCTAACGGGGTGTGCGGCCACTTACCCAGAAGAGAAAGTTAAAGACGAAGAGCATGTACTTGATGCACTTCATTCCGCCCTGAATTCCCATGGCTGTGGCTGTGAGTGTGAGGCTGAGAGTCTGTGGGACTAAGGCTGAAGCTCTGACTGACTGACTGACTCTCGTCGAGCACAACACCAACTGCTGCCAGCGCCGCCGCGCACAGTGACCATCCCGCCAAAACCAGCTCCACCCCCAGCCAATCACAGCCCCTCCCGCCCCCAGCCAATCACAGCCCCTCCCGCCCCCAGCCAATCACAGCCCGTGCCACCGCCCAGCCAATCCATTCAACCAAAGCCCAGCCAATCACAGCTCTCCCCTCCACACATTACTTGGGCGCTTTGATGCGGCCAGTGGTGACAACTGCATTCCTGAGTTATGCAACCCCCTGCCCACAGCCCTGCCCCTGCCCACACCGAGCTTCCCACAGCCAATGTGTGGGACAAGTCAATCCCATCCCCCACCTCACCACATAGCTCAGCCAATACAGGATCAAACACAGCCAATTCTGTCCACATGGACCACAACTAACCCAAGCACAGTCAGACCCTCCAATGACACATTGCAAGCCAATCATGGCCCCTCTGCACGATCAGGCCACCCAAATCTCTGCCTCAGAACCTCCTCATCAATCTTTATCTGCTCTGTCTTCGGTGCAGTGAAGAGATGAAGCAGGGTAACTCATAAGACAGAAGAGATCCATCTCACATGTCACCTTGCTAGCTTGCTCGGACAACAACTACTTGATACAGAAGCTCACATAAAAATGGAGCTGAGCCCACCATTGTAGAGTAACAACTCGGGAAAGGCTTCTGCCTCATGCAACTATCTTCCCTGTTTACCACAAATCTACCTCCCACTTGTGTCCTGACCATCACCCATTCACATATATTGGAATAGACACTTTTTCCCTGGAGTGATACACCCTGCTTATGTAATTCTGCTCTTCAGAGTATTAGGTGCAGGCTGGCAAGAGCCAAGGCTTGGGGAGCCTGTGAGGAAAGAGCTAGTGCTAACCATATGAAAGTGATGAATATAAGATACATTGAGAGGCTACTTATCTCATGTTATTGTTGAAAGGAACAGAACCAGGACAGGAATGTGGCTTATTCACACTTAGCATCTGTAGGTCTGGAATATTCCTGTGGTTAGGACATTGTTAACACATGCGCAAATGCGATTTGAGATTTTGAGTATAATTGATAGTATTTTAGCTTTGTCGGTGGGTGAGATGCAGATTGATTGACTCCCTGCTGCCTGCTGAACTCCCATGGATAGATAAAGGATGAATAGTGAATCCTCTAATAACCTGCTCACTCACATTATCATGTTTTGTGGTAGTGGATCTCTGCTCTTTGTCTAATCATTGACTGCAGAACTATAATAAAGGAAGCAATTATTTAACCTCAAAATGGTGTGCACACTACTTTATCATCAAATAGAAGTGAAGTTTCCTTACAAAGTTTCCTTAGTGAGCTGTGTGTGTTGGGGATATTGCTGAAGTTTAACCTGTTGAAACCACTTGGCTTTCCATTAAAAGCACTGTCTGGCAAGCTTTCTCACTGCTTGTCCAGCTAGGATTTTTCTGTCGATAAGGGCTTTCAATCGCAGGGTTAACAGGAGCAGAGTAGGAAGAATCCTTATCCCTAGTGACTGGTCTGCCCTTCCGTCTCCTGCTGATGAGCCAGCCTAGGCTGTGCCCTGGAGTACTCTGTTGGAATCAGAAATATGTTATGCTTAAAATATTATTGTGGGTGGATTAGAATTGCTTCTGTTTATTAGCTATATAGTGGAATGACAATTGTGACAATAAATTGATTGTTTGATTAGGGAATGTTGTTTATCACATGCCAGTCCCTATTGAAATGATTTGTAGACACTTATAAGGCTAATCAGAATCAGCAGAAGTAGAGTTTTTGTCTAAAGTTGACATATGTTATGGGGAAGTTAGTATTAATTTGCAATAATTCTGGTAAATAGGAGAAAATGATAGTATGTTTGCCCTGAAAAGCTAAATTTTGTCCAGGGGTAGAAACGTGTTTAGAATAACTACAGTTTTCTCATTAGTTGTTGACGTCAAACAGCAAGTGCGAAGCGATCCTAGAATTCTTTGCCTTAAAAATGTAAAACATCTACTTGGCTGCATTACCCTCTCCCCCATATTAGCTCCCCCACCCTCTCACCACCATATTCCCTTCCATTTCACTCAGACCATCCACACCGCCTTCTTCCTCCACCACTCCTCCGTCAAGATCCTCACACTCGTGTACAAATCCCTTCACTCCCTGCCACCTCCCCTACCTCTTCAACCAACTCACTCCCCAATCCACAACCCGGCACCTCCACTCGACCGGCACCGGCCTCCTGCTCATCCCTCACAGCCACTGTCCCACTATTGGAGTTTGGGCTTTCAGCCACTCTGCCCCCAAACTGGAACAGTACCCCCTCGTTGCCCCCTCTTTCCCCCTGTTCAAATTCAACCTGAAAATTGTCCTATTGAAAGCAAATATGACCACTTCCCCCGGAGACAGTTCTGTGACTATTAAGCGCTCTGAGCTCCCCTGAATGGAAGGCGCAAGTTGTTGTTGTTGATGGTGAAATTGCATTCCATCAGAATCAGTACACGGATACCAAACCCAGCTTGTTTAAACCAGCTTGTAAACAGCTTTCAGGCAACCCCATCTCACCCTTTCTCAACTGACTCCATTGGCTCCCCATCACCCAGAGGATTCAATTTAAGATCCTGGTCCTCATCTTCAAACCCCCCACTGCCTTGCCCCACTCCTTTGCAACCTCCTAACGCCTTATCAACCTGTCTGCTCCCTCTGCTCAGCGGGTTCCGGCCTGCTCCATGTCCCCCGATCCACCTGCCCCACCATCGGTGGGGTGGGTGAGCCTTCAGCCTCTCTGCCCCTAACCTCTGAAATTCCATCCCTCAGTCCCTCTGCTTCACCCCCTCCCTAGCCTCCTTCAAGTCTCGCCTCAAGACCCTCCTCTTCAACAGTTCCATCGGTCACCCCAAATCCCCTCCTTTCCTTCCACCCTCCCCGATCCCAACACCAGCTTGGGTCTGAAACATTGACTGTCCAGCACCTTAAGATGTCCTCCCGAAGTGAAAGGCGCTTTACAAATGTAATTTTGTTTTTGTTGTGAGCACTCATGGTAAGCACTGTGGGACAGTAAGCTGCATGAGGGGCATTATATAAATGCAAGTTCGTGTTGCAGTGTGTGTAACACTGGTCATGTGTAACTCTCAGTGTTGGTGAGGTCAGTAACACAGGCTTACTTTAAACACTTCCAGCTTTTATTGTAATTATATACAAAACAATGTTTTCACTGTAATGACCCTCCCCTCCCCCACTGCACACACTGTACAGTGCTGTTTCCCCGTCAACAACGTACACTACAAATCTATCACTCTAACAATCGATCTTTAACACATGCACAGAGAGCAAATCCTGCTCCAGACCTCGCTTGCATCATCCACCTGTGACTTTCAGGGCTTTGCTGGGATCAGTGCCTTGCTAGAGAGGGTGGGGGCTGTGGTCAGGTCCGAGGGGAAGGTTATGCCTTGGCCAGTGTGTACTTGCCTTTCTTGCACCAGGCCTCGTTCAGACAGACAGCAAAACAGAAGAAGGCAGTCAGGATCATCCCATAAATCTGCGGAGAGATATACACCCCAGCCTGGAGTCATCACAAGAGTAACCAGAATCAGTGCAACCCTTGTATGTATGCGTGAGGGAGATACACACCCAACCCCACGTTCACAACTGGTGAGCAAGTTGTAAGATATTTAGCCAGTCGTTATCAATATGAATAATCTTTTCAATTGGTACAGTGCCTTTCAGATCAGAAGGACATCTCAAAGTGCCTCACAGGTACTTTGTGTTTCTCCCATAAAATACGCAGGCAATTCACTTTTACAGTGATGATAATAATCCTAGCATTTGATAGCGCTTTTCATGTCTTCCAGACGTCCCAAAGCGCTTCACAGAATATACTGTAAAGTGAAGTGACTGTATATTTGTGGGCAACACAGGGTCAATATACAGTATATTTTCTTTGAAGTGCTTTGAGGCACTGCAACAATGTGACGTTATCCTGGGATGCTACCCTACATGAGGGGCACCACATAAATGCAAGTTGTTGTTGCAGTGTATGTAACTCTCAGTGTTGGTGAGGTCAGTAACACATGCTTGTATCAAATGCAAGGCTTGTTGTTGTCTCCGACAATGCAAGGCTCCCCTATCACTGCTCTGTGGTGTCAGCCTAGAACAGGGATCTGCAAACGGTGTCGGGACATCTGCGCGATCACTGGCCGGGACCCTGTAAGCCCCAAGTCCAAAAAGAGGGTTTCAATCCCCAGCCTCCGACTCGGAGGTGCGAGCGAGAGAGGCTGAGATTGACAGTAGCTGTGGTTACCGTGGCGATTCCGATCCACAGGGTGATTCCTCCGAGAATCACCATGAGGCTGTTGATCAGCTCCTCCAGCGCCCGCAGACAATCCTGGGGAGGGGAGGAGAGGGTTAAACACAGGGCCAGGGGGTGTTGCGCTCCCACCCACTCCACCTGTACCCCACACACTTTCCCGCCTGTAACCTAGATTGTGCAACAACAATTCCTTACCTTTCGAGGCTCACTCATGAACACTGCACCTTCCGTGAAGCAGGTCTCGTTCTCCACGATACTGTACAAGCTGAACACTGAGGTTTTCCCACAGC
The DNA here is from genome assembly GCA_035084275.1 of Hydrolagus colliei. NCBI lineage: Eukaryota > Metazoa > Chordata > Chondrichthyes > Chimaeriformes > Chimaeridae > Hydrolagus > Hydrolagus colliei. The sequence continues at coordinate 11,749,851 of CM068757.1, read as the reverse complement.
ATGAAAACTACAGGGGCAGAGAGAGAGGAGATAGGAGAGAGAGAGACAGAGAAAGAGTGGAGCGCTCAGTTTGCTTCACTACCGTAACATCTCACAGCTCAAACTCTATCAGTCAATTACTTAGCCTGTTGGCCAGGTTAGCAGCAGAAACCCAGTTCAATTTTCAAATGGAGTCACGGGAATTTTAATGTCCATCGGATCAGGACCTGGGTTTAACTTCTCATCTGAAGAATTCAGGAACATTTAGCCAGTTTCCGGATCCTCGATCAATTTCAAACTTTGGCTCTGTAACAATTGTCTACAGTTTAGAACTGTCTGAAATGGTGGAGCGAAAACTGGAGAGATGTCAGAACGACATTGGAGCAGGGTTCATCGTGCGTGTGTGTCTGTGTTGGGGTGGGGGGGTAAGAAGGGGTCAAGGAGTCAGTGCATGGAATGGGGGTGAGGGGGAGTGTCATTACTTACAGTTGAGTGAAGAGATATTAAGAGGTGTTTTGATTGGCTGGATGTGTTCCTCATGTAATCTTCATAAAGAAAATCATAGACATCTTTAACAGCATTCCCCACCTGGAGAGAGAGACAGTGAGAGAAAGAGGGGGATACAATAAGAGAGAGAGGCAGAGGAAAGAGAGGGAGAAACACCAAGAGATAGAGGAAGATAGATCATTATACAGCACATGGCTGATTTAAGACATTCACTGAATGGCCAACATTCACCTTTATAATACTGCCTTAATGTGGAGACATCAACCATGTGTACAAGATGTGCTGCCCCACTCCCACCAGCCCCCTCCGTCCTCCCCCCACAAGAACCCTACCCTCATCCCACAGCTATCTCCATCCACCCCATCTATCAGCCAACCTCTACCTCCCAGTTCAGTCAACCTACCCTAGTCCCTTCTGCCTATCAGCCCCATCTTCCCTAACACCCTCCGCCCAATACCCTAGCATCCGTCCACCCACCTCCCCAGCTCCCTCCCCCCACACCCTCTCTCCTCCCTCTCCGTCTGACCTCAGCAATCAGACACTGTTACACCCAGAGACTCACCATCTCCTTGGATGTGTATCTCCAGTATGCCAACTGCACCACCCCACAGAACTGGAGAGCAAAACAGAAGAAAACCTGGGGACAGAGTGAGAGAAACAGAGAGATGTATGTGTGGGAGAGAGCTAGTAACAAAGTGTGTGAGAGAGTGAGACAGAGTGAGTGAGTGAGGGTGTCAATGAGTGAGTAAAAAAGTGAGTGAGCACAGGTAAGCCTATAGGAGAGAGAGGTAAACTGAGAGAAAGAATGAGAGAGTAACAGAGATTGAGAGCTTGAGAGAGTGAGTAATAATAATCCTTGCCATTTGATATAGCACTTTTCACGTCTTCTAGACGTCTCAAAGTGCTTCATAGAATATACTGTCAAGTGAATTGACTGTGAGTGAATTTGTGGGCAAAACGCAGCAGCCAATTGCACACAGCAGTGTCCCACAAACAGTCGTTGATTGAAACGGCCAATTTATTATAGTTTTCTTTTGGATGGATTATTATTAGGCGTGTGGAGTAAGAAAACATGCCCAAGGTTTTGCCCTGACCTGTGAGTGAGAGAGAGAACAGTATTTTCGGTCAGACGGGTGTCTGACACATACGGAAATCCATGCCATGCTTGAGAGTATCCAAACCATCTGAGATTTCCATGCATCCCAACTACACGTGGAAATCTCATAGATAGATTATTGAAATGGAAGGCTAGAGGGATGCACTGTGTTTGCTTAATTTTGTAAAGTATTAGGTGAAGGTTGGTAAGAGCCAAAACTTAGGGACAGAGCGTGGGTTGGGGTAACTGCTGGAGACTAACCAGCTAAAACCGCATAGCTTGCTATGGATATTGAGTTCTAGCAAGCTTTCCTGCTGTTTGTCCAGCTATGACTACCCTATCTGTTAGGACTTTGACTTGCATGGTTAACAGAGGTTGAGTGGGATGACTCCCTGCCTCCACCATCAACAATTGGGCCTTCATCCTTTCTGCCCCACCCTCTGGAACTCCATCCCACATCGCTCGGCTTTGCCGTCTCCCTTGCCTTCTTTATCTCAAGACCTTCCTCTTCGACCGCGCTTTCAGTCACGCTCCCACTCCTGCCTCCGTGTCCTCCACCCAACCCATAGCTTGGGTGTAAAGCTTTGACTGTCCAGGGTCTTGGGAGATGTACTCAGATAAGTAGGCATCGAGAACTGCTTTGAGAAGCGCTTCGAGAACTACAGCGACAGGCTGACAACATGAACATGCTCTTCACTCCTTGCCAAACCTCTGACCAACTGGACAGAATCTCTGCTTCCCCGTCCTGTGTAAACGGGTAATACATTTCCACGCTATTGTTAGCATGAGATTGATCTTATGTTTTATATTAATTTTATACTGTCTATCTTTAATGGGTCTTGTTCTTGTACGAAACAAATTGGTAATCTATAATCTATACACATATTATCTTTGCAATCAATAAAACTTTACTACGCCGTATTGGTTTTGTCGAGTCCTCTATCATTCGAACCCAGGGGTTACCAAATCCCAACAAGACGTCCTCCCATTGTGAAAAACACTGTGTAAATGTAAATTGTTGTTGAGAGATACACACTCACGGTTCGAGAAATACACACTATCTCAGGACAAGGCCTGTGTGGGGTGTGGGTGGGGAAGCAGCAGAGTGTGGGTGTTGGCACTGTGCCCCGTGCTGTGATCTCAGAGTGGCAGCTTCACACTGTTGCACTGTACCATTGTGTGAGTGGTGACTGTCAGGGTCAGGCTCGGAGGCTGGCCATGGACTGCAGCTCTCTGTCACCCCCTGGTGGCTGCTGGCTTCAGGAGCCAGAGGCAACTGGGTGTCTGCCAGTGCCTGGCGCAGTGTGGTAGTGAGTCACTAAGGCCAGCAATATCGCCCTCTGCCACCCACTGTCAGCACTCCGCGACACAGGAGATGTTTGTTTAACAGGAATGGAGATTGTACGGTCTCTCGATTCAGGCAGATCAAAGCCTGAGTTGGGAACAGTGTGATAGAGAGATAAGGAGAGAGAGACAGGGAGAAAGAGAGACATGAGGGGAGAGGGAAATGTAGAGTTAGATAGGAAGATGTTGCGAGAGAGACAGAGAGGTAGACAGGGAGACATAGGCAGAGAGAGAGAGACATAATGAGAGAGAGAGAGACAGAGAGCGAGACATTGAGAGAAACACACACACACATGGGAAGGGACATAGATACACAACCAGGGTGAGCAGAGCTCTCTACCACATGATACTCACAACACTGAGCAAACATTCTGACTCCTTCACAGTACCAAGCGCACACAACAGCCCCACCAGAACCAGGAACGCACTGGCCGAGATACCACTGTAAACACCTGTAACATACAGTCACAACAACAACAAAATTACATTTATATAGCGCCTTTCATGTCGGGTGGATGTCCCTAGGCGCTGGTATAATAATCGTTGCATTTGTTACAGCACTTTTCAAGTCTTCTGGACATCTCAAAGCGCTTCAAGGAATGTAAAGTGAATTGACTGTATATTTTGTGGGCAAAATGCAGCAGCCAATTGAGCACAGCAGTGTGTCCCCACAAACACTCGTGGATTGAGTGACCAATTCTTTTTTTGAGGGATTAGTATCAGGTGTGTAGAGTAAGGAAACTTGCCCACTGTTTTGCCCTACATGGAATCGAACCAAGCCCCTCCGTTGTAAGGCGAGTGCTCTAACTACTGGGCTAGAGGACTCCATTTGCAGAGCTTTGTCTCTAACCACTAGTGCTGTGTCTGACCTGGGTGCGTAATTGGGTGACCAGTTTATTATGTGTTTTTTTTTAAAAAGGGATTATTATCACACGTGTGGAGTAAGGAAATTTGCCCAAGGTTTTGCCCTGACCTAGAATCGAACCCAGGTTCTCGCCTGCAAGGCAAGTGCTCTAACCACTGAGCTACAGGACTCAACAGACACACACAGTCACACACCTGTAACATACACTTGCACATTGTATACACAGTCACACATCTGCACACTCATAACACACAGCCACACATCTGTCCACACTTGTAACACACAACCACATGTTACACACACATTGTTCACAGTCGCTCTATATACACAGGCTAAACAAGTACAAGGACAACCAGACAGGTGTGTACTATGAGCTGATCGGATGCTGGCTATGAGTGCCTCAAACAAATTGGCGGATTGCTTTACCAGGTGTGATAATAATTCCTTCCCCCAAAAAATTTGGTAGCTTCAATCCACGACTGTTTGTGAAATACTGCTGTGAGCAATTGGCTGCTGCATTTTTCCCTCAAAATATACAATCAATTAACTTTACAGTATATTCTGTTAAGGCTTTGAGATATCCTCTGGAGCTCATGGAGCTCCTGTGGCTCAGTGGTTAGAGCACTTGTCTTGCAAGCTGGGGAGACCTGTGTTCGAATCCAGGCAGGTCAGGGTGAAATCTTGGGCAGATTTCCTTACTCCACACGCCTAATAATAATCCCTCCAAAAAAAAACACAATAATAAAATTGGTCATTTCAATCCCTGACTGTTTGTGGGACACTGCAGTGTGCAATTGGCTGCCGCGATTCGCCCACAAATATATACAGTCAATTCAGTTTACAGTATACCGCTAATGCTCACTGCCTGGCTCATTGCCCTCCCCCCATTGTGTGAGAGTCATTTTACTCTATTAAATTGAACTCTATTCAAAGTGTTCCATTCACAACCTCTCCTCTCCCTCCCCACAGCCACATCAGCCCTGTGTGTGTGGGGGTGGGGTGCGGGGGTGGTTGTGTGGCGTTGGACAGGCAGGGTAGAGAGGAGAAGGCAGGGCAGTGAGGAACAGGCAGTATCAGACTCGCTGGTGTTCACATCACCTAACTTTCCCAGGAACACACATTCACAGCACGAAAGGCAGCCAGAGCCTGAGGATATGTCTGAAAGAGTAATGTACTCAAGTCACATCCCACTCCACCCTGTATTTTCAACTTGATATAGAATCTAATTCCCTGTTGACCAGAGGCTGTGATCACTGGGAGGCCAGGACCTGCCTCATTGCAACCCTGGTATTACAGTATGACAAGGTATGGATAGGAGTGACAGAGTCCTCGGCTGGGAGGGGTGGGCGTGGAGGGAGTAAATAAGCCTGCGGAGGTGGGGGAAGGGGCACTTCCTGTCACAGACGACTCAGGGTTATCAGCGGGCAGCTGCCGAGGTTAGTACTAACTCACTTCCTTCTCTGCAATGCTTTTGCTCACACCCACTTCCCCTCAGCTTCTGCCGGTGCCCCCAGCCCAGGGCTCGGGACAGCAGAGGGAAAAATAACAATTATAATAATCTTTGCATTTAATATAGCGCCTGAACACGTCTTCTAGATGTTTCAAAGCGCTTCAATTTGTGGGTGAAACGCGGCAGCTAATTGCGCACAGCAGCGTCCCACAAGCAGTCGTGGATTAAATGAACAATTTATCATTGTCTTTTTCGAGGGATTATTATCATGAGTGTTGAGTAAGGAAACTTGCCCAAGGTTTTGCCCTGCCTGGAATCGAACGCAGGTCTCTCGCTTGCAGGGCGAGTGCTCTAACCACTGAGCTACAGGTCTCCACGAATATTCCAACACATTTGGAAAAGCACCTCTCAATAACAACAACAAATTACACGTATAAAGCGCCTTTCACGTCGGGAGGACGTCTCATCAGGTGGTTGTTCCAAATGCTCTGCAGGATTTACTGTAAAGAGCAGCGTCTCTGTTTTGTTGAGAGAGAGTCTGGATGAAGTAAACAGTCTGACCAAATTGTGAGGAAACTGTTTCCTGTTGCACACGTCACTCCAATTATCAGGCTGGCTGTGGAGGGGTACCCTTGGGTTCACAGGGTCAGTGTATTTTAGGCAGCACTGTGCTTAAGAGAATCAACCTAGACAGAGTTCCATGCATCCCACCTACCCATGTTAATTCCCATGTATTGTAATGGAATGCGCACTCTCTCTGGAAGGGGTGCATCTGGCTTATCTGATTCTGGAAGCAGGTTGGCAACAGCCAAGGCTTTGGGACCTCAGAGGTTGCATTGGGGGTAACTGCAGGAGTCTACTCAGCTAAAGTTGCAGAGCTGGACATCGATATTGCTGCCGCCAGCTTTCCTACTGCTTGTTTTAGCTCGGATCACCTGAGCTGAGTAGGAGGATTCCTGCCCCCATTGAGTGGTCTCCGCTTCAGGTCCCATCGATAACCCTGTGTTCCCAATCTTGTGGGGATTTGGGTTCCCAATCTCTAGATTCTCTAGTGCAGTGCTGGGCAGAGGTCCTTGAGATAAGACTTTAACCCAAGGTTTTGCCCTCAAATGCTTGTTAAAGAACACACAACACTTTTGGAAACAGAAAATGATTTTCTCCAGGAATCTTGGCCAACAATCCTCTAGATTAATTGATCAGTTACTTCATGGCAGTTTGTGTAACATTTCACCTAAAACATGCAGTCACTAGACTCGACAGTAACTAATTATGAAATACATACTCTGAGATATTCTATCACTGGGTAAAATGTAGGGACTATTAAACATGGGTTGCATGTCTCTGGTTGTTTCAGTTCAGGTTATTTGGGTTCTAGGTTGATGAATAATTCATCACTGAAGCTTATTACTCCAATCACTTTCTGTGCTAATGCTGTCAGATAGCTCTGTGACTAGGACATGTCTCAGCTGCCTTTGGGTCACTGAGGAGTGAGACACTTTAAATCCTCTGCTCCTTCCCCACTGATCAGAGGCTATAACAAGAGGGCATCAATCAAAGATTGTCACCAGTAAAAAAAAAACAGCTGTTACAATGGGGAGGTATCTCGGGGAGCAGGGAATAGGATTAGAAAGATCCAGTGGGCAGCAAGTAGTGCCAACAAAATATTGGATGCTCAGCCCTGTAAATTGCAGGGTCTTATAGCCCGCAATTTCGAATGTTTTGCGAAGTTGTTGTCTAAATGAAAATTGAATGTGTCAAACAGCCATGGAGTGAGTGGCCAAAGTTTATCTGAGGGATTGATAGCCAGGACACTAGGAGAGAGAAACTTCCTTCTCTTTTTCAACAGTGACATGTTAAAATCCACCCGCACGGGCAGACGGGACCTTGGTTTAACGTCCTATCCGGAGGCTGGCCCCTCATACCACACAGCACACCCCCAGCACTGCGCTGGAGTGTCAGCTTAGACTGTGAGCTCAAAACCCTTATGTGGGGTTTGAATCCCACAACCTTCTAATTCAGATGAGTGAGTGAGTGAGTGAGTGAGTGAGTGAGTGAGTGAGTGAGTGAGTGAGTGAGTGAGTGAGTGAGTGAGTGAGTGAGTGAGTGAGTGAGTGAGTGAGTGAGTGAGTGAGTGAGTGAGTGAGTGAGTGAGTGAGTGAGTGAGTGAGTGAGTGAGTGAGTGAGTGAGTGAGTGAGTGAGTGAGTGAGTGAGTGAGTGAGTGAGTGAGTGAGTGAGTGAGTGAGTGAGTGAGTGAGTGAGTGAGTGAGTGAGTGAGTGAGTGAGTGAGTGAGTGAGTGAGTGAGTGAGTGAGTGAGTGAGTGAGTGAGTGAGTGAGTGAGTGAGTGAGTGAGCCAGACTGACACTATGATATTGCAGTGCCCTATGGTTACTCACCTAAATCGTGAATGGCTGGGTATCTGTTGCTTTCCATGGTCACATTGCGGATGGCAGTGAACTCATTGCTGAAGGAGACCCACAAGGCCACCGAGGCCAATGCGAAGCCCAGACCCTGTGACAGAGGAGAGCGATGAGGTGTGTGCAAGGTCTTCGGCTGCTAACTGCAAAGACCACCACCAATAATGTGCTATACTTCAATACACACATCAGCGGTCACACAACTGACCTTAATTTGCCTTATTTCTAACAGGGTTCCTTGATTAGAACTCAATCCCACACCACCACAAAACTACTCACTGTTCACCCCCCCTCCTCCAGCTCAATAGAGTACCCTGCCCTGCTCCAATGGGGAGTGAGCACTAGATTAGTTGTTTGCAACCATTTCTCTGACTAATTACTGGAGACATCTGTGAAATGAACCATCTAAATATATATTTTAACAGTGTATCAAGGATATTAATACACCAAGTTCCTGAAATGTTTTGTATGGGAAAGGAAAATGCAGTTTGTTACACACAAGAATCTAAACTCAGTCACTTAATTGGGGAACAATGTGAAGCACTTTGGCGCATTTCAAAACAAAAGGGGAGCAGGTGTCTGATGTGAGGAAACCCAGCACTGTGTGTCAGTCTCCAAACCAAACTACTGAGGTCTCCCATGGAACAAAAACTGATTTCACAATCAATGAGAAGAAATACCCCCATATGCTTATAATAATCCCTGCATTTGATGTAGCGTTTTTCACGTCTTCTAGACGTCTCAAAGCGCTTCACAGAATATACTGTAAAGTGAATTGACTGTATATTTGTGGGCGAAACGTGGCAGCCAATTGCGCACAGCAGCGTCCCCACAAGCAATCGTGGATTGAAAATGACCAATTTATTCTCGTTTATTTTGGGGGGATTATTATTAGGTTTGTGGAGTAAGGAAACTGGCCCAAGGTTTTTGCCCTGCCTGGAACTGAACCCAGGTCTCTCGCTTGTAAGCCGAGTGCTCTAACCACTGAGCTACAGGACTCAGAGAGAACCCCCCCTCCACTTCTCTATTCGAATAGCCACAGGATCTTTAACATCCACCTGAAGAGGCAGCTGAGATCTTGGGTCAACCTGACTGTAACTGGAGCTCACCCTGACACTGTCAGCCCTGACCACACTGTAAACACAGACAATTACCATGAAACATCTGGCTAACGTTACACGTCCTAACCTCCCTCCCGCCCACAGCGAGGAAAGTAACGGCGTGAAACAGTAACAGTGACTGGCGATGGTTTGTTTGTCAGCCGCCCGTTTCCTCCCCGGATTACACTGGGACCTGACGCTCAGTAAAGGCTCCCGGTGGCTCCCGGTAAAGCCGGGTCCCTGAACTTACCGACACCAGGGCGCTGGTGGCCAACAGCTGGCACTTCGTGGCTTTGATCAAACAGCGGATCCTCATGGCTGCTGTTTACGGCACTTTGTTAAGAGACTCAACCCGAGGTCAGCCAGTCCCTCCCTCCCTCCCTCCCTCCCCCGCCCACCCCCAGCTCAGCCCAGCCTGTCCTCCCCTCCCACCCCAGCCTGTCCCCCCCCCTCCCCACCCCAGCCTGTCCCCCACCCTCCCCACCCCAGCCTGTCCTCCCCTCCCACCCCAGCCTGTCCCCCACCCTCCCCACCCCAGCCTGTCCTCCCCTCCCACCCCAGCCTGTCCCCCACCCCTCCCCACCCCAGCCTGTCCTCCCCTCCCACCCCAGCCTGTCCTCCCCTCCCACCCCAGCCTGTCCCCCACCCTCCCCACCCCAGCCTGTCCTCCCCTCCCACCCCAGCCTGTCCCCCACCCCTCCCCACCCCAGCCTGTCCTCCCCTCCCCACCCCAGCCTGTCCTCCCCTCCCACCCCAGCCTGTCCTCCCCTCCCACCCCAGCCTGTCCCCCACCCTCCCCACCCCAGCCTGTCCTCCCCTCCCCACCCCAGCCTGTCCTCCCCTCCCACCCCAGCCTGTCCCCCACCCTCCCCACCCCAGCCTGTCCTCCCCTCCCCACCCCAGCCTGTCCTCCCCTCCCACCCCAGCCTGTCCCCCACCCTCCCCACCCCAGCCTGTCCTCCCCTCCCCACCCCAGCCTGTCCTCCCCTCCCACCCCAGCCTGTCCCCCACCCTCCCCACCCCAGCCTGTCCTCCCCTCCCCACCCCAGCCTGTCCTCCCCTCCCACCCCAGCCTGTCCCCCACCCTCCCCACCCCAGCCCAGGCTCACCCACAGCCTAGCCCAGTGTGTCACCCCTCCCAGCCTAGCCTGTCACTCCCTCCCAACTCCCAGACTAGCCCAGCCAGCCTGTCCCCCCTTCCCCACCCTAGCCTGTCACCCCCTCCCACCCCAGCCCAGGCTCACCCACAGCCCAGTCTGCCACCCTCTTCCCAGCCCATCACCCCCACCCCAGACTAACATTCACTCCCAGCCAAGCCCTGTTTTAGCCAATCACTGGGTGCTAACCCAGCCCACCCCAACTGTTTGAAATACCCTTAATTACATAAACCATATAAAAAAAACTGTTATAAATTAAAAATATAAATGTCATTACGGCTATTTATAGGCGAAACAACAACGAACGCATCAAAGACAGGGCAGGGCAAGGCTGTCAGTGACCACAATATCAACATATATACTGTACATCTAAAATATCAGCGACCTCGCTGGGGGATTAACACCATCCTTACCATGAGCACGCGCTGCACTGACATTCTCCAGCTCCACTGTTCAAGTCTTTAAGTCTTGCCTCAAAACTTGCCTCCTTGATGGATCCATTGGCAACTCCTTACCCCTCCTTCCCTCCCCCCCCCCCCCAACCCCCGTCCTCAGCTCGGGTCTGAAGCAGTAAATGTCCAGCATCTTGGGAAGTCCTCCTGACGTGAAAGGCGCTATTCAAATGTAACTTTGTTGTTGTTGTTGACATTGTTTGGCCAGTGTCTGGGTGTCTGGGACATGCAGAAACCCATCACCATGTTTAAGAGTATCCAAAATCAAACGGAGAATTTGCACTCTCTCCCGAGAGGGCAGCACCCCGAAGACCTAACTCCGGAGGGTATCAGGTTAGCAAGAGCCAGGGCTTGGGGTTTCCGGAGTATGCTGGAGTCTAACCAGCTAAAACCACATAGCTTGCCATTAATATCGCTGTCTGGCAAGCTTTCCCGCTACTTGTTTAGTTAGGTCCATCCTAAGGGCTTTGGCTTTCAAGGTTAACAGGAGTTGAGCGGAAAGAAAGATATTCTCGGTCTGGAGTAAATGTGCAGCAGCTCTTGACTGTCGATGCTGGGATGTGCCAGTAGCTGGCAAGGTTTGCTGCTGACAACAGCCTCCAGCAGGACTGAGCCACAGCACCAAAGGTTGAGTGTCTCAGCCTGACCGAGGGAACGATGAGTATGGTACCATTCCCCTCTCTGACCCCGTCAGAAACGGAAACATTTACAGTACAGATGGTAGCTATTTAGCTCATCATGTTTAGAATTATCTTTCTACGAGGAATCTATTCTGTTTCATTTATCTGTGTTTCCCCATTCCCCCCTCACCACCCCCAGAGAAGATTTCTCTCTGGGTGTCTGTCTCACTCTCTCTTGAAAACTAAATTGGATCCTGTCTGGACCACCACACCCAGCAGAGCTCCTCTACCCTAACAACTCTCTGTGTTAAATGTTTCTCCTAATCTTCATTGCTAACTATTCTAAATTGATGCCCTCTAGTCACTGACTCACTAACCATTGGAAATCATTTATCCTAATCGATTCAGGAATGCCGTCCTCAGCTCGGGTCTGAAACAGTGACGACAATATCAACATATATACTGTACACAACACATACATAGATACTGTACACATATATATACATACTGTACATATATATATATATATACAGTCCAGCGCCTTAGGACATCCTCCTGACGTGAAAGGCACTATACAAGTGTAATTTTGTTGTTGTTGTTGCATTCCATTCCTATAAATATCTTGGGAATTTCCATGTGTGGAGCTCTCAGTTTGAGACTCCAAAGTATTGTGATCATTACAAACGCTATTGCTATTTATAATGTGTGCCAAGCAAATTGCTTGTTAGTGAAGAACTACGTGAAGAACCACAATCAAGTCATGGTATTGAGATCTTGAAGTCCTATCAGGTGACAAGAACAGCAGCTTGTGATATGAAGAATAGAATGCTTGTACTCAATATTTTTGGGTGTTAAATGATTACAAAATAAGTCAATGAACTGTACGATCAAGGACATATCATCATCAACAACAACAAAATTACATTTATAGAGCGCCTTTCACGTTGGAAGGACATCCCAAGGCTCTGAAATCATAGTAACTCTGAGGGTATAGTAGTAATACGTGGAGTCATGTAGTGTAATGGTTAGAGCACTCACCTTGCAAATGAGAGGATTCAATTTTGAGCCTTAGGCATATTTCCTCACTCCACACTCCTTAGCGCTTTGGGACATCCTCCCAATGTGAAAGGCTCTCTATAAATGTAATTTTGTTGTTGTTGTTTGTTGCTGTTTATCTAAGTAGCAATCCAGTTGTTAGTCAATTGGTGGATTGCTTTCCAGGGGGTAATAATCCAAAACAAATTGTGTGCAAATTGCCTGCCGTATTTGTCTACACAAGACACAGTTACTACATGTTCTTTAGTATAACCTGTGAAGTGTTTCAGACATATCCCGGACATGAAAGCTACTGCATTTATTTATTATTTGTCCAGGTTAAGAATCACCTGTTTTGTTCCCTATTTTACCTAAAATGGGATAATTTGCTTTGCCTCTGCACTCTCAATATCTCAATATCACCCTTTCTCTCCTCCCACTCTGCACTCTTCCTCCACCCCCTCCCTTTCCCCTTGATCACCCTTCCTCTCCCTCTCCCTCTATTGCTCACTCTCCTCTCTCTCTGTCTCTCAATGTGTCCTCTCTCTCACACTCACACACAATCTCCCACTCTCTCGCTCACTCGCTCTTGACTATCTCTCACATTTCACGCCATTCTCCCCATCTTTCTCTCACACTCGCTCGCTCTCAATCTCTCGCTCTGCTCTCTCTCTCTCTCTCTGTGTTCCTGTGATGTAAACACACCCAATCTCTCTGCCACACTCATGCATCAAAGGCTCTAACTCCTGGTTGCCATGGTTTCCGTTCTGTGAGATCGGAGCAGGCCAACACTGGGCGTTTCCATTATAAACAAACCACATCAACCGGGAATGGCAGTCAGGGCCCCTTAGGCTCCCTCCCCACTGGAGCTCTCTACTCTAACCCCATTCCCTGCTCTCTCCCCATTGTGTCTGTGCTGGTACCCGCTCCCACCACCAGAGCTGTTTACTCTGTCTGTGTGTCTGTCAGGATGTCTGTCTGGCTGCCTGGTTGTGTGTGGTGTGATGCTATATGTTGGTGCAACTCTGCACGGTTGGCAGTGATGAAAGACCAGCAGGGTGTTTGCTGAGCAGATGTCTGATTAGTTGGCTTATGTGGCTGATCATTGTAACGTGTGCTGTGAACTCGGGGGAGGCACAAGTCTGTTAGTAATCACAGCCTGGGCCAATGTAGCATTTACCGCTTGTGATCAGTCTTTGCCGAAGCCTCGGGCTGGGTCAAACCCACATCCGCTGCAGCCAGTGGCCGAAGGGATTCTGTAGGGTCTATAATACATCATATGTAAACCATAGTGTAAATCATGTGTGTTGAGGATCTCCTTTTTGTTACTTGTTAATAACAACAATAATAAAATTACATTTGTTTATGTCAATTTCATTGTTAAAGGAACTCAAGTGTCCAGCACAGAGCAGTAATAGTTTCTAAGTGAAATTTGCCTTTCAATAGCTCCATCATGCTACGTTTCCAATCAGATATATTTTCCAAGTTCATCATTGTTATATTGCAGGATCAGATGAAAGCCAATTGAAGGATCTTTTTCTCAGTCAGAGTAAGATTGCCAGTGAGTGCTGTGTGAGTGCTTGTGTGATGATAGGTCCATGTCCACAAGCGCTGAGAGGATCCAAACACATCTCATCTTGAATGCTTAGAGGTTGTATCCTATTAGAGGTTGTGTCCTGTTAGTCTATTAGAAGCTTCAGAAATAAATGATTCTAGCATCAGGACCTCACAAACATTCGGTCGAATCAATTTTGAGATTTGCCCAAACTTCTTCCCACTCACTCCCACTGCATACAGTCCCAATGATCCCAATCCATTCCCATTTATTCCCATTGCTTGGAATTCTGATGCTCAAGCCATTTCCCATTCACTCCAGAAGTATGGAATTCAAATAGACTACACCTGGAACCTTAATGGTAATCCTTAAATTTCTCAAGTATTCAATGATCTATTTGCTCTGTAAAATGGGAGATATTTGCCAGTTAAGCATATGTATTATGAAGTCAATGCTGGAATTGTTGAAAAGGAACTCTGCAGAGTGTGATGAGCATCTCACAGGCTTCATCACCATCTTAATGGCTGCCTCCTTCTCCTGGTGCCAGTTCTAATCAGGCAAACCATTGTGAAACCACGGAACACATTACCGGCCCTTAGTAGTTCCGCAGTGTGAGGGTTCTCTGCAGCACCAGCTTAACATGCCTCCAGCAATCTTACACTACAACACAGAAATTGGGTCAGTGAATGTGACTTCATACACAGAGGGTAACCATTGTAGGAAACAAGGAGACATTACATTGTAAATGGTTACAGCTGTCATTTTAACAGCAAATCAGCATTAAAGCAAGCAGACTCTGAATATAACTATTCTTTGTAAATGTACAGTACCTATAATCCTTTGTTTTTATGAATTGCTTTGATCCTAAATGCGAGGAGTATTAGTGCCGAGAAATTGTATATTTTCTCATCCCATCCACAGTCCCAGGTCAGCCCAGCACAGGTTAGAGCGAAACAGTAAGGCTCCCTCTACATGGTCCAGCCACACAGCACTGGTTAGACAAATCTCCGCAAGTGGAGTCCTGTAGCTCAGTGGTTAGAGCACTCTCCTTAGAAGGGAGGGACTTGGGTTCAATTCCAGGCAGGGTTTTCTTACTCCACACGCCTGATAATAATCTCTCCAAAAAAAATAGGTCACTCAATCCACGACAGTTTGTGGGACACTGCTGTGCGTAATTGGCTGCTGAGTTTTGCCAACAAAATATACAGTCAATTCATTTTACAGTATATTCTGTGAAGTGTTTTGAGATGTCTAGAAGCCGTGAAAAGCTCTATATCGAACGCAAGGATTATTATTATTATTATCATTATTATTGTCTGTGCAGCCAACGGTGTTGTGATGAATGTTAAAGATCCTGTAACGCTATATTGTAAAAGAGAAGGGAGTTTCTCCCAGCATACTGGCTGATAAAAATAATAATAATAGTATACTTTGTGGGAGAAACCTGGCAGCCAATTGCGCATAGCTGTGTCTCACAAACAGTCGTGGATTGAAATTACCAATTTTATTCCTATGTTTTTTTTGGGGAGGGATTATTATTAGGCGTGTGGAGTAAGGAAACTTGCTCAAACCTGACCTGCCTGAATTCAAACACAGATCTCAGACTTGTAAGGCGAGTGCTCTAACCACTGCGCTACACAACTCCACAGTGCAGGTAAATAATCATCCAGGTAAATTGCTTATTCACTTGAGGGTTGCTTGGGGGATTTTGCAGTCTCCTTATTTTCACTGTAGCTCAGAGATGAAGAATAATCACATGAGAGAGGCCCGCGGGGCAGTGTGTGAGAGCATCTGTGGGGGGCGGGGTGGGGGGTGGCGGTGTGGGGCTGGTAGGGAAATCAGAAGGAAAAAGCAGTAAAGACAGAGAAATGCCATGTATTGAGGCAGGCTGCACCACTGTTAAGCATTCTAAGATCCTACCCTCCGAGGGGGCCATTATATCAGTTCAAGTTGTTGTTGTTGTTGTTGAGGCAATTTCCCCTTCTACCCACTAGGTGGCACTGCACTCCATGAATGTGGAGCCTTTCAAGGACAAATGGAGAGACTGAGCTGGCGAAGAGATAGAGGCACAACAACAACAACAAAGCTACACTTGTATAGCACCCTCAAGTCAGGAGGATTGTCCCAAGGCGCTGAAACAGAGACAGGTTGAAAGAGGGAGAGAGATGGAGGCAGAGGTGGTAACATTTTATTGGTTTGATTTCAATTGTTTGAGTTCAAACAGGTGCTGATATCAGGTCTGAGTTTGTGCTTCAATTGGAATCTTTCTTACCTCTGTTTGGGGTTCAATCCCCAGGTTGGAGTCTTGGAGCTCACAGTACAGACTGACACTCTAATGAAGAAGTGCATTGTCACAGCTTCTATCCTTCAGACGAAACAATAAACCAAGGGCCCATCTATGTCTATTAAAGATCCCATTGCAAAAGTGAAGCAAGTCTCCCTCTCCCTGTCTCTGGGACACTATCACCCAAATAAAATTGGCCACTCACTCTATGGCTGTTTGTGGGTCATATTGAAAATGATTTTCTGGTGACCACATAGTCACTGCAAATGATTATTTCTTACGAAGATCTTTGATCTATAAGTGCATCTATACACATCTATAAGTGCAATTTGTTGTTGTTGTTGTTGTTGATACATGTTCCAAGCCTCTCTGACAGGATTGCAGCTCTTCTGTTTACAGATTATATTGTATTTGCTGGCAGACTCACCTGGGGACCTTTTGCGATGAATTCACTATCTTGAACATTGGGCCAGCAGGTAGGACACGAACGGTGGCTGCCTCCAAATGTGGAATCATGGTTTTGCACAGTTCAAGAGAAGATTTCAAGGGTATTGATTAGAAGTTACAAGCGGCATCAGTCCCAATTGTTACTTATTCTTTTTACCTGGGCACTGCGCTGAGAAGGGCAAAGGGCACTCTGGTCTTGCTTGTCTTTCTTCAAGGCCAGCAAGGACTCGATGAAGCATTTAAGACCTTTGTGCAAACAGTTCTCCTTTATCGATCTGAACTGCTGGGGAGTGGAGAGGCTTCCTACGACCCATTTGTGAAATTGAGGATCAAGCAGTTTGGTGGATTTGTGGCAAACATAGGAAGTGGCTACAGGGAGGGAGGCCTACACTAACCTGGAGGCAGAGTTGGTTTCACAGTTGGCACATCTATTGCCAAAGCCCCTCACAGGATGACATGGTGCTGAGTAATCCTGGTACACACCTTTGGACCTTGAGAATATCAAGGTGGCTGGCATGTAACAAGGTGACGTGGAGGGGCCCACCCACCATGCTGAAGACAGACGTCAGCCAGATAGTTGATGAGGAAATTCTGAGGCTTGGGGCGACAGCTGCTGGAAGGCATTACTTGGAGTGAATTTATGAACTCATGTTCGTATATCCACATTGATTAGTTTGCAGAGAGGCAAGCAGCTGCTTCTCAAGCTCCACACCTCCAACTGATGGAACCATTGCTCATTGGGAAGGGGCGTGTGCCTGAGCTGGGCAGGAAGATGGTGGCAATGCTCTCAGGCATTTCACCTGAGTTGCGTTGCCTACGAGGGAGACCCATCTGTCTTTTCAGGTGGATGTTAAAGAATATGTGGCACTATTTGAAAAGAGAAGGGAGTTTCTCTCTCCCAATGTCCTGGCCAATATTCCACCCCCCAAAATCATGGCTGTTTGTGAATCCTTGGGGTGGGGATTGAGGGGAAGATGCAAATTATTTGACCTGTAGTACACTCAAGTGCCACACTTGATAGTTATTCCCAATAAAGAGCTTTTTGATGTTACAGGTGCTGGATCGAAGGATATTTTACTCTTAATCCTGAGACGCGCCTGACAGACTCCAGTTCCGTGCTGAGGAGGATGTATGGGTGCTAAAGGGACATCCTGTCTCAGTTTCTGGTAAACAGAAAACAGTGTCTGGTAAAGACGTCAGTCACATGGAACGCAGAACTTGTTTCACACGGTGAGTTGTTCGAATCTGGAATGCATTGTTTGAAAGGGTGGTGGAAGCCAATTTGATAACAAGTTTTAAGAGAGAAGTAGATAATTATTTGGGGACAACAAGTTTGCAGGGCCATGGGGAGAGCACGGGGGAGTGGGATTGATTTGGACAGCTCTTTTCAAAGACCTGACACAGACACGATGAGCTGAATGGCCTCCTTCTGTGCTGTATAATTATATGATTCTATGATGTGTGTGACACTGATGTAGCTGCATGCCTTCTGCTCTCCAAACATTGCATTTCATACAGAGTCTTATCATCATGGTACTTGGTCTCAAAATGCCTCACCGGATACCTGTGAAGTGTAGTGACTGTGTATTTTGTGGGCAAAACATCAGTCAGTTTGTGCCTAGCTTGTCCTTCAATCAGTCACGAGTGAGTGATCAATTTTATTCTAGGCATTGTTGGCCAGGACATTACTTGTGTGTGTGGGGTTGGGGGTGTCCCTTTAAGCAGTGAGGGGAAGGAGTGAGCTGAGGACTCGTGAGCTGAAGGTGAAGTCAAAGTGGAGACATGAAGGAGAAACTGCGGACAAATGAATAATTCAGCTTGTTGTTACTATCAAATTCTGCTGTATTGAAGCTGCTCTCTGTCACATCATAAAACTATAGACAAGTCAAGTACATATTGCAGCAGAATCCAGCATCCAGGACATTTGTGAGGCCGAAAATGTCGCTTTGTTCAGCAAATCCACCCCATCAAACCAACCCACATACCCCAACAACCAACACCTCACCACCACACTCACTCTTTCCCCTTCCGTCAGCCACGCTCTGCATCCCACTCACTCTCTTCCCAATACCCACCTCACCAATCCCTCTCTCCACAGGCCGGTCAAAGTGGTAGATTTTAAGATAGGATTGAAATACAAACAGGGAGGGATTGAGATAGAGGGGGAGAGGGTGAGTCTTTCAGAGGATACGGTTGAAGAATTGAAAAGCTCAGTCCACGTGGTACTGGCGAAAGACACCTCGCAAACCCAGAGTGGAACGGAGTGGGGGACGAGGAGAGGAGTGAAATAGAAGGCGGGATAAGGAGGTGCATAGGCATTAAGTGAGGACCTTGAAGTCGATCCACTGGGAGACAGGTGGAGCATAGGAAGGACTAGGCTGTTGCCCATTTGGTGAGGACATGGGGCTGGAGGTTTGGATGAGTTGAGGTCTATGAACGGTGGAAAGAAGGAGCCCAGAGAGGTTGTGTAAAGTCTAGTGAAGAACTGATGAAGAGGTGGATAAGGGTTTCAGGACAATTGCCCTGACTGTGACTTTAAAGCTCGAATAATATGTAAAACAGCACAAAGAGAGAGAGAGTTATGGGGATCAGGTAATATTCAGTGGTTGGAGCACTTGCCTTACAAGTGTGAGACCTGTGTTCTAATTCAGGTAGGTCAGAATGAAACCTCGGGCAAGTTTCCTTACTCCACACGCCTAATAATAATCCCTCAAAAACAAATTGGTTATTTCAATCCAAAACTGTTTTTGGGATACTGCTGTGCGCAATTGGCTGTTGCATTTCACCCACAAATATACAGTCAATTCACTTCACAGTATATTCTGTGAAGTGCTTTGAGACGTCTAGAAGACATGAAAAGCACTATATCAAATGCAAGAATTATTATTATTAGTGATGGTATCATTTATTGCTGAACATTTAACTGAAACCCATTGACTGAGACATTGGCCCTAGGAATTCATCTATCAGCTAGGGTCCCTGAGGATAGCCTTAACCCAGGATGAAACAGTAGCAACTCCATTGTACAAACAAGAAGATTTTCTCTACATGATAGTGGCTTGTCCCTGGAGCAGGGAAGCTGTGTTTATTGCTGTAGAAGGAGCGGAGGGTGGGCATTAAATGCGGCAAATTGTGTTTCAATACTAGGTAGAGCTGCACACCTCCTGAGTAATGTCTTCACAGCAAAGCCAACCAGAGTAAGCAAGGAGAAACCCAATGGTTGCCCTGGTTACACTATGGAGTGCAGTCTTCATGCTGACATTATGTAGAGACGAGAATGCAGACACATGGGTAATGCCGAGGTACTTAGCAGGGGAGGCCTGAAACACTGCGACCCCGAGAGAAACACCATCACACGGCTGAGATTAGTGCAAATAGGGCATTTTCCTAATCTATTCCACATTTAGCACATTGAATCTGTTAGGAAACATCATGTATTCCTTCCCTTCAGAGACACAGAAAGAAATAAGAACCATAGGTTCAAATTCTACCTTGTCTTATAAATAGACTTTGTTTAAATATATTAATATACAGTATCTGACAAATACAAGATTAATCCTGGCTATCTATCACTTCTATAGCTATCACTTCTATAGCTATAGCTATCACTTCTATAGCTATCTATCACTTCAAAACAACAATTTGCATTTATGTATTGCCCTTCACGCAGGGTAGAGTCCTGGAGTGATTAAAGCATCTCAAAGCGCTGCACAGAGAATCTCCATGTGTAATGTTCCATAAACAGCCATGAAATATTTCTCAATAAGCACAGAAAGGACCTTGGTCTCATCTAAAGGGCAGCTTCTCTGACTTTGGCTGAGTGCACTAAGTTAAGTTGAATGGAGCTGGCTTGTATTTAAGCGCTCTGAGACGCCGTCCGGCGTGGAGGGCGCTATATAAATTGAAGTTGTTGTTGTATTGGGCTGGAATGAATTAAACTGAATTGGGGGGTTGTCTTGTCATGGCTGAGCTGGGTTTGGTGGACTAGCTAGGGCTGGGTTTACAGGCATTCCCTCTTCTGTGCAGTCAGTGAGAGTTGGGTGTGGAGTTGTGTCCACTGCTCTTACAGGGAGTTAGTTCACTGTGTGAGAATTGCGTATTCCCTGAGTGGTAACGCCGATGTCTCAAAAAAGCGATCCTCCAATCAACTAACAACCAGGTTCCTACTTTATGCGGGGTAAACAGGGTTGTGTGAAATAAGGAATCTTGCCCAATGTTTGTCCCTGCCCAGGAATCAAACCCTGTCCTTTCACTTGCGAAGCAAGTATTACAATCACTGAGCTACAGGACTTCACCCATTGAACTGAACAGGTGTATTTGAGCCTGTCCTAGGATGACCTGATCCTCAGTGTTACTGTTGGAGACTGGAGGATCCTGTGAAATCAGACCTACTGCTCTGTAACCAGATTCCCCAGAAACCATTGGCTCCATTCCTAACACCATCAACCGGCCTGGCCCACTACCCCCACTGCAGATCTACACTGCCTGAAGAAGGGCTCCCCACTCAGACATGGTTACCAGCTTTGACCTTCTCAGCAGCTTGCCTCATGAAAGAATGTATAACACTGAGGGTGTACATCTCTTCTGCTGGCAAAATATTTGCAAAGTTAACAATTTTGTCTAAAAATACATGAACATCTTAGATCTGATTCTCTTTAATGTGTATTCCTCATTACAATTATATTCCCTAGAGAGGGAAATGTCTTTAGATATTTGTGCCAGCTCCTCCTCATTGTTTGCATGATCCCTTATACCTCTCCATCAATTAATCCCGAGAGCTTTCTTGACTCTTAGCCTGGCTTAGTCACTCACACTTTTATCTGTGAGTTGGAACGTTCTGCAATTAAACGTCATGTCAGGGGACTTTAAACTCACCGTGATCACCTCCAGTGGAACTACACTGACAGAGCTGACATCCATCAGATGCACTGAGGTTCTGAAGTTAAACTGAGGTTTTTTCTGCCTATTTGGTTGGACTTTAAAGATCCCATGTGTTTGAAAAGAGAATTTCTCCTGGTGTTTTGGCCAAGCATCCCCCAGAAAAAAATTGCGCATTCACTTGTTGGTCGTTTGTGAGATATTAATGTGTATAAAATGACTGCTATGTTCACCTATAAGTATGCAGTCACTATACTGAATGGAACATTTCTGTGGAGTACTTTGAGAGTTTCGAAGTGATCAAGTTAGAAGGATCGTTGTTTATTATCTCGGCCAGATCTTTGCTGCATTCTTTTCAATAAGAGTGGAAATGTGGAAGCTTTCTTTGTGCGAGAGCTGAGGTGTGTCAGCCTTGCTTTGGGGGTAGCACTCTTGCCTCTAAGTCGAAAGGTTTTGTATTTGTGACGCATGTCACTTGCAACTCATATGGTCCAGGAATCTGCATCTTTTAAGAATTGAAATACAGAGCCTTTCATCTTGGGAGGATGACTGAAACATCTACATCAAATGCAAGGATTATAATTATTATTATTACAGGAATTACTGTGAAATGTATTGGATTCATTCCTATTTCTCCTATTTCAATTCTTAAATGATGCCGCTTCCTGATACCTCAAGGGTGACACTTCTCTCACATTCTTCATTCCTGATTCCACGGGTTCCTGATACAGCAACAACGACAAACTACATTTGTGCAGCATCTTTCATGTCGGAAGGAAATCCCAAGGTACTAGATAGTGAAGGGTTTGCATTCGAGCTGGGGTTGGAAACAAGAAGGGTGAAGGGTAGTGGGGGTGCGAGGGTGGCCATAGAGGATAGTCTTGAGACGGGCCTTGAAGGAGGCAAGGGAGGTTTTGGGGCAGAAGGATTCCGGGATGGAGTTTCAGAGGCTGGGAGCAGAAAGGCTGACCCCTCCTACAGAGTCAATTGGACTCCACATCACTGGGATCAGGCTTCATCGCTGTCAAGGAACCCATGTCACGATGTCTGCAAATGTCTTTCTACAGATCTAATGGGATGTACTGCAATGCTTTCCTATTGCATTATATTGTGAATTACTTCAATTATTTTCCCCATCAGTCTGTCAAACCCACTTCCTCTGTCCGAGAAGTTCTGCCTTCAATTCTCCCTGGTTCCACTCAATGTCATTCAGCCTCTGTCAGCCATCACTGTCTAGGAGGGGAGAAGTGACGATAAGCATGATCAAAAAGGAAGGCCTTTAGGGGGATTTGTAGGTGGTGGGAAGGGGAATTGAGAGAGAGAGTTTAGAATTATGAGGCATAGTGGCTGACGACACGACCATCAATGGTGGAGCGGAGGAGATGAGGGGCACACGGGAGGCCAGGGCCAGCTGAGCAGAAGTGGTGGAGCAGATCAAATAGGTCGGGAGGTGCCGGGGCACAAAGGGATTTGTAAACGAGTGAGAGGATCTTGAAATCGATCCATTCAGTGATTAGGAGCCAGCGGAGCCTGGCAGGGATCAGTGTGATGGGGGTACAGAATTTTGTGTGGGTGAGTATCCAGGCGGCGTTTTGGATTAATTGAATTTTGTGTATGGTGGAGATGGGGGAGTCAGAGAGGGGGAGAGGGGGAGTCATTGGAATAGTCCAGTTGGGAGCAATGAAGATCTGGATGAGGATTTTCATTGCATTGGTTGTGAGTTACAGACAGAGGCATTGAGTTGTGTATGTATTCAGTAACTATGAGGAGAGTCTGGGGAGGTTAAAGAGTTCAGAACCGCTGAAGAGAAGGCATTGACGACAGGTCTGACACTCACTGTGACACCCACACTCAGTACATTGACCTCCACATTGACCCCCATACTGCCACCCACACTCCCCACACTCACACCCACACGCCCCACACTCCCCACACTGCCACCCACACTCCCCACACTGACACCCACACTCACCACACTGACACCCACAGTCCCCACACTGCCACCCACACTCACCACACTGACACCCACACTCCCCACACTGACACCCACAGTCCCCACACTCCCCACACTGACACCCACACTCCCCACACTGACACCCACACTCCCCACACTCCCCACACTGACACCCACACTCCCCACACTCCCCACACTGACACCCACACTCCCCACACTCCCCACACTGACACCCACAGTCCCCACACTGACACCCACAGTCCCCACACTCCCCACACTGACACCCACAGTCCCCACCACACTCCCCACACTGATACACACGCTCCCCACACTGACACCCACAGTCCCCACCACACTCCCCACACTGACACCCACACTCCCCACACTGACACCCACACTCCTCACACTGACACCCACAGTCCCCACCACACTCCCCACACTGATAACACGCTCCCCACACTGAGAGCCTATGGATTGTGACATTACATCTTTGATGATCAGGAATGAATGGACCAGAAAGAGCTGAGAGCATGGTTACCATGGAAACAGAAGCCTCCCTGCATTCAGTATGTTGTGCTTTGTGCTTTTTCTCTGTACTTGTGTGTGAATGTGGGTCAGAGCACAGCGAATGTTTATTATCATTCCTCACTCACCTCTCCCAGTTTAGCCACAGGCTCCAGCCTGCCCCCTCTCCCTCACTGCCCAGCTCCCCCCACTGCCCCACTCTCCACTGCCCAGCTCCACCCACTCCTCAGCTCCCCCCGCTGCCCAGCTCCCCCCACTGCCCCACTCTCCACTGCCCCACTCTCCACTGCCCAGCTCCCCCCACTGGCCAGCTCCCCCGCTGCCCCACTCTCCACTGCCCAGCTCCCCCCACTGGCCAGCTCCCCCCGCTGCCCCACTCTCCACTGCCCAGCTCCCCCCACTGCCCCACTCTCCACTGCCCCACTCTCCACTGCCCAGCTCCCCCCACTGGCCAGCTCCCCCCGCTGCCCCACTCTCCACTGCCCAAATCCCCCCCCAATGCCCAGCTCCCCCCACTGCCCAGCTCCCCCTACTGCCCCACACCCCAATGCCCAGCTCCCCCCCCAATGCCCAGCTCCCCCCACTGCCCAGCTCCCCCTACTGCCCCATACCTGACTGCCCAGCTCCCTCCTATGCCCAGGTCCCCCACTGCCCCACTCCGCACTGCCCAGCTCCACCCACTGTGCCGCTCTCCACTGCCTAGCTTCCCCCACTGTCCACTGGCCATATCTGGACTCTCCAGTAACAGCTCAGCCTGGGATGGACAGGCCAATTGTGAGAATTCACACTCTCACAAGGGGACTTACGCACACACAACAACAACTTTGATTTTTATAGCGCCGTCCACGCCGGACAGCGTCTCAGAGTGCTTCACAATAGCGGATCCCTAATACTCCACACATTCATACTCCACACTCCTTGGATCAACACGCTCCTCATATGAGAAAAATGTGTGTATCACATGTGCTATGAAACTACATGAGATTCTGTGACAAAATGTCAGTGCCAGGCAGTGTACAGTGTCAGTGTCAGACAGTGTACAGCACTGGGACAGAATGAAGATACAGTGATGGCGCTTCCAGTGGGATGTGTAATTAAGTTTTTCTGCCGGTCAGCATAAATGTTGACTTACCTTTGGGCTTGAGGATGTGAGTGTTGGTTTAGTATTGATGTGAAGCGTGCAGTGAGAGGAGAAACGTTCAGCTGTGAGTGGATGAGTCAGTGCTTCCTCAGGATCCTAATGATACACAATTAGTCCGTCTCCTCAGAGAGTGTAGCGGATCCTGTTTTGTTTGCAGGATCTGGGGCTGATGTGCAAAGTCTCTTTATGTTCACTCTGTCGCTAAGTGCAAAATGCCTCAACTTCCACACTGCACATAGTACAGGCAGATTACCAGAGCCTAGCCCGGTTTCGCCCTGCCTGGATTCACGCTTGGAAGGCGAGTGCTCTAACCACTGAGCTACAGGATTCAAGGGATATGGGGTATCAAGTGATATATAGCAGGCCGGGTATGTGGAGTTCAGGTACAGATCAGCCAATATCTAATAGAATGGCAAAACAGGCTTGAGGGGCTGATTGGCCTACTCGTGTTCCTATTTGTTTCCACTTTATATGATCCATTTGTGAACTGGTGATTTAGCTGGACCTGTATTCTGTGGGAGTTCTGGAGCCTGTCACTCTCAGACAACTACCTACGAGGAGTGGCCTTGACTGCGTGCAGTTGAGCTAAGAATTTTACAATTGGGAACTGTTCATCCTTGTGTCAAAAATTACTGACACCTTCAGTGTGAGATCCTATGATTAGAGAAATGAGCACTGTTAGAGATGACAGCCACAGTTCATTCTACTTTCCTATTCTACATTTTACCTTTTGCTGCTGTGTACAGCTTTCAGCAAGCGCTGATAGTCAGTGTGGGCAGGTTGTAGATCGTTGGGTAAGGTAAGGCATCACAAGGCAAGCTCAAGTCTATGATCCTTACATTTAATACAACAACAACAAATTACATTTATACAGCACCCTTCAAGTCAGGAGGACATCCCAAGGCGCTGGACAATCATGATCCACAGAGAGGTGGTGGTTGGGCAGGAGTAGGAGGATGACTGAAAGAACCTATGAAGAGGAGGGTCTTGAGATGGGTCTTCAATGAAGCAAAGCAGAGCAAAAGGCATAGGGACTGTGAGATGGAGTTCTGGGGTAAATATTTTCAGAGAGCCTGAAGACTGAATGATACAATGCTTTCCACATTGGGAGGACGACTCAAAGAGCTTCATAGAATTTTACACCAAAGTGTAGTAACTATTTTATAGGCAATTTTATCACACCCAACATTCACATTGACAAGAGACAGGCTTCAAATTAAGACTGAAATGAATAATTTTCCACCATTCTGCGCCACCTGAAATTTTGACAAGATGATCTTAAGGCTTATAAATGATCTGGAACTAGGAGTTGTAAGCACAGTGGCTAAGTTGCAGATGACACCAAGCTAATGCACGTGATAGACTTGGAAGCTGAACAAGATTGGTTACAGGAGGATTTGAACATAATTGGAAATTGGGAAGATCGGTGGCAGATGAAATTCAATGTGGAGAAATGTAAAGTACTTCACATAGGGGCAAAATATCCTGGAAGGGACTATTATTTGAACAGAAGGAAAATAATATGTACTGAAAATAAAAAGGACCTGATTGATAATAAACTGAAGCTCTCCCAACAATGCTCTGTGGCAATGAGTAAAGCAAACCAAATGTTGGGAATGCATAAAAAGTTCAATAGCATCGAAATAGTGGGATAATCCTACCACTATATAAATCATAGATTTACTCAGAGACCTTATTTAGAATACTATTTGCAGTTCTGGTTGCCACACAGTACAAAAAGGATATTGGTGAAATCGAGATGGTACAGGGAAGGACAACCAAAATGGTTGAGGGAATGGAAGGACTGGACTTTGAGGAGTGACTAAGTAAATTGGGCATGTTCACGCTAGAAAAGAGAAGATTGAGAGATGACATGATTGCTGTCTTTAAGATTCTAAAGCAACAAGACAATATAGATCATGACAGGCTATTACAATTTGTCCAGAACAGTAGAACCTGTGATTGAAGGGGAATAAATTCAGAATGAATCTACACAAACACTATTTCAGTGAGTGAATAGTGAACCTGTGGAACAGGCTCCCTCGGGAGACAGTTGAAGTAGGAAGTGTTGATTCTTTCAAACACAGATGGTTTTCTTTAAATAATAATATAATAATAAGGAAATAATATTGTAGGATATCATACACAGGTAATTTGGGACATATCTGCATGCGACCACCAGGAAGGTAGAAGACTAACTAGATGGACCTTGGTTTTTATTCATCTAATATTTCTTACATTCTTAGGTTCTCAAGGCTAAGATCAAGTGGAATTTTGAGTCGATGGTCACTGAAAATCCAACCGTTGCTTCAGGCAGCAGTGGTTCAGGACATTTGTCTAATATAATACTAAGCCTTTCCTGTAATTTTAATATAAGATATTCAAGATATCAGAAGGTTTTTAATTGAAGCTGCAAACCCTCCTCGGCATGTATCCAGCCTGATGGTGAGGCTGCCCTCCCAGGTCCCTGCACAACCCTCAGCCTAGTGACTGCTCGCACGCTTGTGTGCAGTTCTGCAGCTTCTGGAATCTTCAGTCACACGTGACACTCCTTTGTCCTGAGGGCCTGCCCTCATTAATCTCTTCAGTGGGGCGTGCGGGAAGGGAGTAGAGCTGTGATGGGTGAAACATGTGAACACAGTTTCTGTGCAATGAAACGTTGCCACTATGAAGCTCTCCTCTGTGCCCACGACTGTACTGGGCCTTACATAATGTGATGCTGCAATTGAGCTGCCTCACACATACAGTTGTGTTTTACACCACTTAGCTGTCGAGACAACGTGTTACTGATTCCTCCAAACATAGATTATACAACATTACACCTAAACAGTGTGCTAATGCAGTAATAGGTGCCAGGTTAACACTATGTCCTTTATTAACAAAGTGGCTGAAACACTGAGAACCCAGGACGCCAATCTGTCCATCGAGTCACTTTATTAGATCACGGCTGATCTTTTAGTCCGAATGCCCACTCCCTCTTTTCTCCACATCCCATATGGATGTACTATCTAAGAATCTATGACATAGTTTGCCTAAAAACACTTCACAGTGATTCCTATGAGGTACTTGGAGGCATCCTCCTGATGTAAAAGGTATCAAATGTTAAAATGATCATAATCTTAATCTCCTACAGTATTGGAGGAGAGGGTAGAAGAAATGGATAGTATTAGTATAAACAGAGAGGAAATACTGAAAAGGTTGATGGCGCTCAAGGTAGATAAGTCCCCCCCGTCCGGATGGGATGCATCTTATACCTAAGGGAAGTATGCGAGCAAATAGCAGAGACTCTGGCCACAATCTTTCAATCTTCCTTGGACACAAGGGTGGTGCCAGAGGACTGGAAGGTTACTAATGTTACTCCCCTGTATAAAAATGGGCAGAAGGACAAACCTGGGAACTACAAGCCAGCCAGTCTAACGTCAGTAGTGGGCAAACTTCTAGAGTCTATAATCTGGGACAAGATAGATCTTCACTTAGAAAGATATAGGCTAATAAAGGACGCTCTGAGATGCCGTCCGGTGTGGAGGGTGCTATATAAATCGAAGGGTTGTTGTTGTTGTAAAGGACAACCAGCATGGATTTGTTAAAGGCAAATCTTGCCTTACAAATCTGATAGAATTTTTCGATGAGGTAACAGAATGGGTGGATGAGTGTAGCGCAGTTGATGTAGTTTACATGGATTTTCAAAAGGCATTTGAAAAAGTGAGAGGCTTATTAGGAAAGTAGGAGCCCACGGTGTTAAAGGGACAGTGGCAGCATTGATCCACAACTGGCTGCGAGACAGAAAGCAGAGAGTTTTGGTGAGCGGCTGTTTTTCAGACTGGAGGGAAGTGGGCAGTGGCATCCCCCAGGGATCGGATTTGGGACCACTGCTCTTTTTAATATACATTAATGATCTGGACTTGGGTGTAGGGAGCACAATTTCCAAGTTTGCAGATGATACTAAGTTACAGAGAATAGTAAATAGTGAGGAGGATAATAACCACCTGCAAGAAGATATAGATAAAATGGTAAAATGGGCAGACACATGGCAGATGAAGTTTAATGCAGAGAGGTGTGAGGTGGTACATTTTGGGAGAAAAAATGAGGGGAGGCAATATAGGCTAGATAGTACAATTTTAAGGGGTGTGAGGGAACAGAGAGACCTGGGGATTTGTGTTAGTGACTCTTTGAAGATGGCAGGACAGGTAGACAAAGCCGTTAAGAAGGCATATGGGATTCTAGGCTTTATAAATAGGGGTATAGAGTACAAAAGTCAGGAAGTGCTAACTAACCTCTATAAAACTTTGGTTAGGCCTCAGGTGTAGTACTGTGTCCAATTCTGGTCACCACACTATAGAAAGGATGTTAACGCATTGGAAAAGGTGCAATGAAGGTTTACTAGAATGGTACTAGGATTGAGGGACTTCAGTTATGGGGAAAAGGCTAAATAGGCTAGGTTTATTCTCGTTGAAAGGAGACCTAATAGAGGTTTATAAAATCATGAGGGGATTCTACAGGGTGAATAAGGAAAAACGGTTTTCACTGGTGGGCGAATCTGTGACTCGTGGTCACAGATTTAAAATACTTTCAAAACGAAGCAGAGGGGAGCTAAGGAGAAATTTTTCACTCAGCGGGTTGTTCAAATCTGGAATGCATTGCCTGAAAAGGTGGTGGAGGTCAATTCGATAACAGCTTTTAAAAGAGAATTAGATCTTTATTTAGGGAGAACAGGTCTGTTAGTTTATGAGGAGAGAGCTGAGAAGTGGGATTGAGTTGCTCTTTTCAAAGAGCCAGCACAGAGTAGATGGGCCAAATGGCCTCCTTTTGTGCTGTAAAATTCTATGATTCTATGACTCTTTATTGAACAGTAATGTAATAAACTGTTAGACAGGAACTAAACGTTGGTTCCAACTATACGCTGCTTGGATGAGATCTTGAAAGGTCTTTACGACATGAAGGTGTCAAGGAAGGACAACTGATGATTGAATCTAATTTTTCACAAGTTTGGCATCAGAGGAACTCTTACATTCCTTAGATTAAACCTACCGGTAGATAGATATGGGGCAATTCTGTGGGTAAGGATTTGATTGGCCAAATAATAATCTTTGAATTCCATGATTGTTTGTGAGAGTCACATGGGCTAAATTGGGGTTGGAAACACTTAAAAGAAAGATGTGATTTGGGAGTAAAATAATCTTTACAAGAGGAGCTATTGAGAGGCAGCTGGTGGTCAGTGACTTCCCTCATTGGAATTGGGTAATACTGTTGGTTTCATTGAATCTTACTGCTTTAAGACTTGTACATGTGGAGTGCTGATGTAAAGGGTGCTCTATAAGTATAATTTTGTTGTTGCTGTTGTTAATGTAACAAAATGATCCAATAATTGTGTGTTAAGACATTAACATTTGAATTGTGTATGATAATTTAAAAAATTGTAATCCACACACATGTATTGGGTAAAGTCTCTTTCTGGCGAACCGCACACTGTGAAGTGAGCGACCAATTTATCTGGGAATTGTTGCCAAGGACAAACTTCTCTTTACCTATTGTGTTGTGGGATCTCTATGACAACTATGAACAGGCACAGATGTGATCTAGGTTTAATGTCGTCATCTGAAGGACATCACCTCTGACAATGAAGCTTTCCCCTAGCACTGCACTAGAGCATCAGTCTACATTGTGAGCTCAAATCACCGATTGGCGGCTGGAGGCTCGCACACTAAGACAGACATTGAGCTGTGATAGGGAGAAAGGAAGGGGACTTTAATAATGTAAAATGCTCTGGATTTTCACCCACTTTGTGTTCATTTTGGAAAGCAATAGATTTTTTTTAAAAACGGCAAAATACTGTGGAAGTTGGAAATCTGAAATAAAAACAGAAGTCGCTGGGAACACTCAGCAGGTCAGGCAGCATCTAATGGAGAGAGGAAAGCGAGTTAGCATTTCAGGTTAATTGTTAATAACAATAACAAAATTACATTTGTAACATTGCCTTTTGCATTGGGAGGTCATCCCTAGGCGTTGATTAAAAATCCAAATGTGTTATTGGGTCAAGAATAACAAACCAACAAAACAACAATAAAATTACATTGATAGAGCTCCTTTCACGTCGGGAGGACTTCCCGAGGCATTGATTTTATGAAGGAAAGATTGTGTAATCAATGATGTGAAGAGATGACTGGAAAGTAAATGATTTGGGTCATATTATCTTGTTTATTCGGAACAACCCACATCCCCTTGGAATCAAATTGTTGAGTTAATGTGGATTGGGCTGGCACTGGAGTGATGTGGCCACACCACTTTGCAGCTGAATTTGATTAATCAATTAAAGAATCACAAACCATTAGTTGCTCCCTGGTGCCATGAATATTCAGACAGTTAGGATCGGTACACAGCCACTGTCCACTCACTTAATCCCCCACAACCTCACCAAAAATCCCAAATTGCACCTCATTTTAGCTCATGATACCACAGTCAGCATCATGGAAAATTATGTATCATCCAGTCTTTAACCTCATAGTACCATCCAGTGACTATCCCAGTGTACCATCCAGTCTCAATGCTGAAACATTGAGTTGAATTGGTAACTATTAGAAAGAGAAAGAATTTGCATTGTTATTGGATCTTATCATTTGAAACTTTGTGTAGAGAACATACGAAGTAACAATAATCCTTGCATTTTGATAAAGCACATTTCACGTATTCTTGAAGTCTCAAAGCACTTCACAGAATATACTGTAAAGTAAATTGACTGTCTATTTGTGGGTGAAATGCAGCAGCCAATTGCACACAGCAGTGTTTCACAAACAGTCGTGGATTGAAATGACCAATTGTATTATTGTGGTTATCTATCTCAGTCTTGAATATGTTCAACGATTGACCATCTGCAGCCTCTGGGGTAGCGAATTCCATAAATTCACTTCTCTCTTAGTGAAAAAATATTTTCTCAACTCAGTTCTAAAAGGCTGACCTTTAATCCTGAGACTATGAACCCTAGTTTTAGATTATCCAACCAGGGGAAACGGTCTCACAACATCTACCATGTCACGGCCCTTAAGAATCTTATAGGTTTCTATAAGATCATCTCTCATTCTATATTCTAGAGAATATAGGCCTAGTTTACTCAACCTCTCCTCATAGGTCAACACCCTCATCCCAGGAACCAACCTTGTGAATCTACGTTGCATCTCTCTAAGGCGAGTATATCCTTATGTATATATATGTATATATATATATATATATATATATAAGAGAACAAAACTGCACGCAATATTCTAGGCGCGGTCTCACCAAGGCCCTAAACAATTGCAGCAAGAATTCCCCTTTACAAATAAACCCCTTTACAATGAACACTAACATGCTGTTAGCCTTTCTAATTGCTTGACTGACTGTTCATGATAGCTCATGCCGCAGTTACTTGCACACATCAAGATCCATTCTATTTTCCAAATAGTGTCACGGGATATTTACTGACCATTTAAATTTGGTGTATTGTACTGGAGTGAACCATGAACTCTTAAATCCGGAGGTGGGGATTGAACCTACAATACATTAGCAGTGGTGCTGACAGTATTTATCACTGAAAAGGAATTTGCACCAACTGCACCTGATAATGGTGAAATTCATAGTTGAGAAAAATCATGCTTTTTTTAAACTTATACAATAAGAATAAAATTGCATAAAATGCACTCTTGTAAGTCAGTATCAGTCCTATACCTGAAGCAATCCTGCAGCACTGTGCATCTAATCCCAGTGTTTCGCCATCACAGAATGTACTGCTACTTTACTAGCATTCTGAGCAGTGTTATCAGGCAGCCTGGTTCAGTTGGTAAACAGTCTGGCCTCCAAGTCAGAAGTTTGTGGGTTTGAGCCTCAGGCTGGGACGTTGAGCTCACAGTCCAGGACTGAACTCACTGCAGCACAGGACTGAGATCGTTCGGCATTGTTGAAGGTGCTGAGCTTTGGATGAGAATGTCAAAGTGCAGTCCAGTGCGTTTGGGTTGACCTTGAAGATCCAGTGAGACTGCAAAGAGTTCTAATTCCAAAGTTAATTGCTGGTGGCACATTATTTGTCAGGTCCTTGTTATGTGGAAATTGGCTGGTTTATCTATACATACGTGATCACTATTAGTCTGCGAAGCGATATGGTGTTTCAATGTCAAAGTTGCTGTATCAAATGCTAATTACTATAAATTAAACTAGGTGGACTAAATAGTGCAGTGGGTTAGCCTTCTGGAAACTGAGTTTAAGATATTGAGTGTGGATAGTGTTAATCCAGCTCCCAGTGGATTAGGCTTAATTTAGCCTTGATGGATGAGTAGCATAGTATCCTACATTGCTGCAGTAATAACAATCATTTTTGCAATTGATACAGTGATTTACCACATTGTCACGATGTCGCAAAGCGCTTCGTCGGCTACACTCTAAAGTGGATTTTTGACTGTGTATTTTGTGGGTGAAACACGGCAGGCAGCCAGTTGCGCACAGCAGTGTCCCACGAACTGACATGGAGTGAGTGACCAATCTTACTTGTGAGATTGTTGGTGGTATTTGAACACACCACCTTGTGAATCAGAAGCGAGTGTTACCACTGTACCAGGCTGACACATAAGGGGCATTTTTCTGAATTGATGGAGGCTGTGGCATACTGTAGTGCATTGAGTGGAGAGAATGTAACACAGTATGCGGCTGATATGAGAGCACCTAATACCCAACAAGTCTCAGTGGGGTAAGATGTGGAAAGCTCGTATAGCTAGTCTTAATTAGGAAGCTGATTTTCCACAACTCTTAAAATAAAAGCAATTTCCAAATTAAGACTAAATTGAATAAATCTGCTTCATTTTATATTTAAGACAATATTAGCACAGGCTCAGACTATGTGGATTTTCAGGCTTCCATTTAGGAGCATCTAAAATCCTTCTTGCTATACTCTCTTTACATTTTTCAAAATGTTTGCTGCATTTACCTCTAAGTGTACTGTATTTATAGGCAAAAGAGTGTATTTATTTATTTTTAGACTCAATTTACACCCAGCCAGGAGGTGAATGAGTTTACTAGGAGACCATTATTGTAAGATATTTAATATCCATCTGAACAGGCACAGAGGATGTCAGTTATCATCTCATTTCAAAACTGGAATCTCCCCCCACCTCCGCTCCCCCTCCCACCTCCCCGGTCGACACTCCCTGACAAAGGACCTGCAGTAATAATGAATGACCAAATAAAATTAGTCATTAATTTCATGGCTCTTTGTGGAAAAATTGGCTGCTGCGTTTGTCCACAAAATAATTACATTTTGGGTCATCCACCTGACGTAAAAGACTATAAAAATGTAATTTGTTGCTGTTGTTGATTGTATATCCTGTGAGGCACTTTTAGTCATCCTCTTGGTGTGAGTGCCATTAGTTACATCAAATGTAATGATTGCATACAACCCACAACTTTCTGACCCAGTGGCAAGAGTGCAGCCGACTGAGCCAGGCTGACAACCCTCATCACTACAAAGCAAGAAATCAGACCCAGAAACAGGGGATTCATTTAATACAAAATTTATTTCATGCTCTTTTTTTTTGCATAACATATTTGTGCATGCACGTATTCAGAACTAAATTGCATACAGTGCTGAAGTATTGATTCCAACTGTAGAGTAAATTAGATCAAAATCACTTTGCTGCTCAGTCCAGTCTAAAGCAGCACTGATCAGTACACGTTTCAATGGATTTGCACAGTTTCTAATAAAGTCTGAACTATATACTGATAAATGGAACATACCCAGTAAGACCGTCGGTATAAAGGGTTAAGCTCCATAGAGATTATACAAGTACAGTATGGAGATAGTACCAGGTCACAAACATGCTGAATTTAAACAGACACAAGGGATCAAAGTGGTTCTCAAGTGACATGGTTCTATCTGGCTCGAAGACTCTGGATTTAGATACAAGAAGGGAGACGTGGTCAATATGACCGGTCCCCACTCGCGTGTGTCTTTGTTTTAAATCTGATGCTCACCTCGCAAAATAAAACTCAAAATGAAAGATTTTTTTTCAAAAAAAGAATAAGAGGGAAAGGCATTTTGCCAGCTAGTGTGGTTTGGTCTTTCTGACAATCAGTCCGTATGAGGTTTGGTAAGCTCTGACTAAAGGTGGGGTTAAGGACAGGGAATGGAGTTTCTATTTGGACAATTAATGATGGAATCATAACTTCTAGGTCATGCATTTCATGCTGGTAATCGAGGTAAACTTTGTACCATTTCAGTACAGCCGACTTGAGAGACAGCCATCAACTCTGGGCCAATTCTGTAACACCGAATGGTCCTTTACACCTTGTTCCCAGTAGTTGTGTTTGTCCTAAGTCTTCTCCGCTTGAAATGCCCCCGGGGGCCAGCTAATTGTCCACAGAGCCGTCCATGTCTCTCCCATCACATTAAATTACTTTGACTCCCCTCCTCGCTTACAACTAGCAATGAGAGAGGGCTGCCCTTGTGGAAATCTGGATGTAAAGAATACAGTCAATTCTGGAGCTTCCTTGATACTTTCCTTCAACGCCAATGTTTGTCTTTAAGAATGAAACTGTATGACTACATGCAGAGAGAGCAGCCTTCTTCCAATGACGACCTCAACATGCAACTCGACTATCTGGGCCCTCCTTTGTGGATCTGAGAAAGGGGAATCTTCATTCACTCGTGAGGTGAAATAACAAATATTGAGTTACCCCATTTTCAATCAACTGAGGGAGATAGGCAACAGAGTGCTCACAATGCAATGAGGCTCCCTCTCTTCCCCCTCCCCATCCTTTAGTGAGAGCTGCTTGTCCCTGGGTGATCTCCAGTTTGATGCCAATCCCCATGCAGTGCCACCAGCGTGCTGGCAATGTCATCCAGAAACCAGCTGGGTTGGTCCCACCAAATTGGAGGAACAACCATAAGATAGGTGATCTTCACATTTAGCCAGCTGGTACCACGCAAGCCCACGCAGGCTGTAGGACTAAAGCTTTGAACCATTCTCAACTATTAATCCATGCTACACAATGGATGGGATGGGAGACGGAGAATGCGTCAATGGACAAGGAGAGCTGAAGAGCGAAGGTGGCACTGATGGCAATCTTAGCGCATTTCTGCTCATGCCAGCTCTGCTGCTTAGGTTCCTTGAGTTTTCATAACCTTTATAATAAGGAAAAATGCAAAGTACAGCGTTGGGTCAACAAGACAATAGACAATGATGAGTCAACATCATTTCCATGCACTTCCATGCTTATAGTATCAGCATTAATGAAAGACAAAGAGATCGGTCGAACTTGCACTGACTTGCTTCCAAGTTCCTATGACAACCATTCTCATTAGCTTGGCCAATAATAACTCCTAAGTCAGCAATTGGGCGGTATGATGTTACACTAGCTGTCGCACACAGAGAGCGGTTCCTCATGGTGACTGTGTACTCAACCTGCCTGTTACTGACTAACCAAGGCCCATACTTTGTTGGTTTATTTTACATTTTTATAAAAATGTTTTAAAAAAATTTAATTTGTTGTTGTTGTTGACTAGGTGAGCCTGAGTGCTGTGAGAATGGGGCTGAGGGCAGTACATTACCACCACCCCCCACCTCCCAAGTGTAACATCTGTTTATCAGTCAGTTTACTGGGAATAATAGCAACACCAACTCCTCAACTCTTTGGAAATAATCAGTAGCAATACCCCCTCACCCCCCACTCCGTCCCAACCTACTTCCCCCCAAATGCTCCATCTGCTGCAAATTTGCCTCTTGAACCCATGTATTAAGTCCAATTTGAGTGTGGATTCTGGGTCAAGTCATTGCAGGCCTCCATTGAGTTGGAAGATTCCGCTGGTGTGACTCCCAATATATGGTTCCATTTATTTATTCCTTTTCAGGGTTGCCACTTTTTCCCAATGTTTTAGAAAATCCTTGAAATGTCAAAACAAAAACCTGATGGACTTGAAATAACAGGTTGCATTTGTCTACTTGGCCAGATGCTGTCAAATTTGCAAGAGATGATCTCAAAGAGGCTTTGCCAGGCTCAGCACACTGGCTCCCTCCTCTAAATAGCCAGGCACAATGGATGGAATCTAGTTTAGGGCAGACTACTTACTCTGCTCTCTAACTCCCAACTAGGGCCAGGCAAAAGGCTTGGGAAAACAGGGTGAGATGGAGGCAGGTAGTCAAAAGGGGTTTCACCAGGTGCCAGACATCCCTGACTCATCCGATGCAGATTTGTGTTCAAAAGAAAGATGCAGGTCAGATTTCATATTTTAAAATAGTAAAGGTAGTTTGAACCAATGAATGGTTTGTGTACTGTGTTGGAAAATGTTTTATTCAGGGATCAGAAACAATT
Source organism: Hydrolagus colliei (assembly GCA_035084275.1). Taxonomy (NCBI): domain Eukaryota; kingdom Metazoa; phylum Chordata; class Chondrichthyes; order Chimaeriformes; family Chimaeridae; genus Hydrolagus; species Hydrolagus colliei. Next base: position 11,712,719 of record CM068757.1, on the reverse strand, counting down.
ATTACAAAGAGCAGACCGCAAACAGGACTTCAGACTAGAGGGAATTGGTGGAGAAGGATGCATGTAGGATATTGGAGGCTTTGGAACTGTGTTTTCACGATAATCTGACCTAAGGAGTTAGTTTCGATACTCTTAAACACGGTGATCTGTTTCCGCGTGTATCAGACACCCAGCTGACCAAACAAAACAAACAAATTTGGCACCGGTTGTTGAGAGGTGTGAGCGGAAAGTTTTACTCAAAGTTGTTTGGAATCTAGTTCACTGGCTACAAAGTGAAGCGGGGCCAGGTTTGTGCTCTGAGGGTGGGAAGGAAGGTGCCCGGGTCAGGGGGAGGACGTGACTTCACATCTCTCCCTCCTGTACCGTGCACTTCCTGAGGAACAGGAGGTTAGAATGTCAGCTCTCTGTTGGGTCAGACATCTGCTCCACATTGTTAACTGTTTAACTCCATCAGGACTAGCGAGCGGGGTTCAAATACTGTACAATCAAACACTGGAAAATATGGCCTGAGGCTGGAGGAGTGGGGTGGAGGGGGGGTGGGGGCTGGAAATGCATACGCTGGCAGGTTAGTAGAGAACTTGAATCATTCACTGCATTGTCACAAATGGAGTATGCACATAGCTTGACTAAACACAGCTCAAATGATGCTAAGTATCAAAGGATTATTATTATCAGGTCAGCGTTAGCTCCCTAGTGCAAGCAGTTCAGGAACCATAACATGACACAATCCCATCCAGAGGGAACTGAAAGCAAGCCTCGGAACTCTTTAGTCTTTCATCTCATTAGCAATTAGCCAACATGATGGGTTGGATACTATTCCGAAGTCCACTGCAGCATTTAAAGACTTATACATGCAACTGATCCCATTTGAGACATGCACAGAAAAAAATAGCACTAAACAAACCTACAAGGACACACGTGTGATGGGGGTTCGGCTGAGAGATGGCCGTTGATCATGCTGGTTAAGGACACAGCCCTTTGGCCAACGGTATGCTGATATTGAAACACATTAGTTCAATAGTCTGTTACCAATCTGCCCAAAATGGAATCAAGTTCAACACTTTGCTACAAAGATTTTTTTTAAGATGAGGTTTCCAAGCAACTTTCTTATGAAAGTGTGATCACATCACCAGTCTGTGTTTGTTAACTTTATATTTGATATTTACATCTTAAATGATCTCTATAGAAGACTGTCCATCAGAAATGGCACATGCAGCTCCTATAACTCACACTAACAGTGTGGTTGATAATACTGCCTCTATGTATATATCTATATATATATATATATATATATATACAGAATACCAGTGAGAGGATTGAGTGAAATCCTAACCATTACATAGCGCTTAGCGTCTTTCTAAATCTCTATGGAATTTCATAGACGTACTCTACACAGCTAAGCACTGATATTAGTCATTGATACACTTTCTCCAATGCAGTTGTATATCCTAGCAATATTAGATTAACAGATTGATATGTCTACCTATGAGATTACTGTATCTTGCCTGTGAATTACGTACCCTTTCTTATTCCTCCATCGGGTGGACATGCAAACTCCCCGGTTGCTAAGAGGAAGCAGGGCCCGTCTCTGGCAATCCTCTCCCTGATGACAGAGCGAGTGAAGGGGAGGTGTTCCTCAGGCGACACCGCCTGGTCAATATGAGGACAATCTTCGTTTGCCAATGCTGCATTTGCCGCATCGCCGTTCTTTTTAAGATCTTCAAATATACAAGCAAAAAGCTAAATGAAACGCTAAATACTAACTTTGTATGTCTTCTTAAAGGTTAGTAGGTTCTACGCTTTGCAATACTTGCGGTAGTTACTCCAGAGGCAGCACATTTAGCCAGGAAAAGAGGTTTGCACTTGCAAATGAAATGTACACAGATTTAGTAAGCAACGCTACCAAACATCTGACAATGGGTTTCATCATAGCATTGTGAGACAGAGTAAATCCCTCCGGAACATGGAGTAATATAAGCACGTTACTATGGGGAATGTATTGTAGAGCGAATGTTTGATGTGATTATATAATAGAGAGAAAGCTTTGAATCAATACTGCCTATATATAGGCCTACTGGTTGTATATAGCCTATGGCTCATAGCTAATGGCTAGGAAATTACTTGAGCTCCTGCCTGGAATCCTAACATTGACTTGATGCCCACCAGCTCTTGTCCTGATCCAGGTTTTCCCACAGATTTCTTGCCCAATGTCGAAGGCCTGTTTCTGACACCACCTGGCGACAGTCTGTTCCCTCAGCCTAGAGCATCCCTATGCCAACCTACAGCTGCTGCTCCCAGCAAGGCCATCCCTCTTGGCAGCCAATTCCCCCACCTCCCCATTTAGGGAACCTACATCAGGACCCATCATCCAGGGACACCATCCACTCTTGATACAAGCTTCAGTGTGTACTGAAGCTCCTCCTTTGTTTACAGAATAACTAACCAGTCTCGGGAATCTTAAAATGTTTGCTATTCACGAATCTGATTTGTTGCATTAATCTGACTTCCAGCTCCCAAATGGATCCTGGTTTCTATCTAAGATGCTGGTAAGTCTGCAAGCCCATCAAAGCCTAGTTAGCAATGAAATCTGACAGCACAGACACCCGCCTATAAGGAACGCACTGTGAAACATCTTGAACAGAACACCAGAATCGCAACTCTTTCCATCTGGGAATTTCTGGATTGCCAGATCACAATCCCTTTTGGGACGCTGCATTATCAGTGAAAGAGTGGTTATTTTTTAAGTGCCTTAACTCGCATTTCCAATATAATCCAACGCTGCTCTAATATCTTAAAAGTGCTGAGCGTCTCAGGCTGGCAAGCAGCACGCAGGCAGATGTAGAGGCAGAGCATGGGCCATCTGTGATCTGTTACTGAGTCGTGAAACTGACCCAGTTCCATCCACCTCATAGAATCATAGAATATTTCAGCACAGAAGGAAGCCATTCTGCCCATCGAGCCTGTGCCAGCTCCTGGGAAAAGCTACTCAAACAGTCCAACTCCCCCGCTCTTTCCCCATACCCCTCCAAATCTGGTGGTAAATGATATCGGATTATCACAGAGTTGGCAATTTGACTAAACATCACAATCTCACGTCTCAAAAGCTGATCAAAATGGGATAAAAGAAAATACATTGTGGGCATCTAGTTGCTTACCACCATTTTGTATACCCTTAGAGATGGCTCCATGTGTCTTTGCCCTCCTCTGATAGCTCACCCCAACAGCAACCCAATTAAAAGCCAGTTAGAGTTTAGCTTCACCACCAAATGCCTCCAGTTGTGGATAGTGAAAATGGTGACAAACAATAATTGCCTGATAACTCTCTTCCCACTCCAGCCACATATGATTACAGGCAGAGTAAGTGATGATTACATGCATTAAACATGTCCAGCACCTTGGGACGTCCTCCCGACGTGAAAGGCGTTATGGGAATTAAATATTGTTGTTGTTGTCCCAGTTCTCCACCATGACTCCATGCAATGCCAAGTCCATTTGATCTCTGCCAAAGTATGAACTGCCCACCATTTGTCATTATCTTTACAGGCCATTTCCATTTCTGCTACGTGGGCAGGTGTCTCAGGGGCCACCGCCCAATGCTGAAAACTGTCTACATAGTGTTTCGCACAGAAATTTCACACCAGGTATTCAGTCTAGGGACAATCCTAATAAAAAAATCTTAAGTAACAGCTCTTTAATTCAACAAATGGATTTAACCAATGCTATCAGATGGGGGTCAGTCAGAGAGCTGTGAGCTTTACTTGTCAATCTAGAGAGGGAGCTCTGCCAGCTGTCCTATTGTGAAGACACCAAGCTTCAGAGATGCTAGGTGGACATTAAAGACAGCATTTGGTTCAATTTATTAGAGCAGCATAGTAAGGCTATATCCTTTCTCAAGAAATCAGCCAAAGTGTAGCATAGTTAGTGTATCACACAACTGGGCTGCTTCGTTGGTCCTTGGGCATTGAGTTGAACTGATATTCCAACTCCCTTGGAAACAAAGCTAGAGTGAATGGGGCTGGGAATGTTCCCATAGTGGATTGTGGGAGGGGAGGGAGTCCATTTGAGGTGGAGAGGGCAGGGTGGGATTGGGTTTGGGGGACAGTGGATAGGGATGGGATTGGGTTCGACAGCACGGGGAAGGAGAAGGCTGGGTTTGCGGGGAGTGGGGAGGAGAGGCTGTGTTTGAGGGAGCAGAAGGCTGAGTTTGGAGGGAAGCAAGGAGAGAGGGAGATTGGGTTGGGGAATGCAGCGGGAAGGCTGGTTTTGGGGGAAAGGGGGTATTGGGTTGGGGAGAGTGGGTGAGCGATAAGGTTGGGTTTGGGAGTACAGTGGATCAAGGAGTGGATGCTATTTCCACTTTGAACTGATTTTTATGTTGGATACAAGAAGGGAAATGCACCTTTGCCAAGAAGCCAGGAGGACACATGGAGCAGGTACAACTCTCATAAAAAAAGTGAGATTACACTCCACTTATAATGAAACCAGAGAATGTAGCAAAGCTGAAATACTGATCAAGCTGTAGAGACCCACAATCAAACGACCATTTGCTTTAGACTTTGACTCCACAACCCTTCCTGAAAGCACGAGAGAATAACCTTCCCATTACTGATAGCTCAATATTTTGGCTTCCCAAAGAATATTGGTAAAAATTAAATTAAAAATCTTCACACGAGACTAGATGGTGTATCAATATTTTAGTCCCAGTATCAAACATAATATGCCTTTGAGAGACCACAGTATCTCAACACCATTCAGAGAGAGTTGAGATTCTGTGGGTGAGATTGTCCCCTGGTATTCTTCTATGTCATCCTGCGGTGGACAATGTGGCCATTTCTCACATCTAGCTGGGGAGAATTTCATTATTAAGGTTATTCATTGCAGGAAATACACAGTGTAGTTTCAGATATTTGAGTTGCTTTTGTATATGGTAAGATTAACCCTCTGGAAATCTGTCCTACACCCTCTTCTCCAACTTTCCCCAACCACCCCAACAATGCTGCACACTCATTCCCGCATCTACATTAAAAAGTAGCCCTAAAGTGTAAAAACACTGGGACTACAGACTATTGATCGCGGCTGGTGCTCTATCAAGTGTATATAAAGTCTCAGCCATCCCAGGCAACAATCCACCCGGCTTCACTTCCCTCTGCTTGAAGCCTCACTGCTGGCCAGAAACCGGCAGGTTACTGGGTCCACGGTGGGGTGGTGCTGGGTGAGGACAGCGCTCTATTTGATAACGTGCTTACTAGAGACGGTTTGTCCTGATGACAGACACTGCCATGGCTGTTGAATGTGCTGCCTGCCTAGGAACCCAAGCTAGACTATCAATGGCTACCGAGGGATGGGTGCGAAGCAGGCATATCGACATCAGATCGACATCCCTCTAAGAGGTTTCCTACCTGCTCTGTTAATTTCTAAAATCTCTTCCTGAGCGAGTGGACAAGTGTCACTCTGGGTACTGTGGTGAGGAGAATTTACATCAGATCTACAATAATTGGGCGATCCCAGCTGGGGCGGTCGCGGTATATGTTTCTTTTTCTTCTTCGGTAGCTTTTGCTTCGCCATGGCTAACGAATAGTACATCCCAAAATTATTGACAATGACAGGAACGGGCATGGCGATGGTTAACACGCCTGACAACGCGCACAGAGCACCAACCAGCATGCCTGACCAGGTCTGAGGGTACATGTCTCCATAGCCCAGGGTGGTCATGGTCACCACCGCCCACCAGAAGCCGATGGGGATGTTTTTGAAGTGAGTGTGCTGGTCTCCTCGCAGGTCATTCGGTTTAGCACCTATCCGCTCAGCGTAATAGATCATAGTGGCGAATATCAGCACCCCCAGGGCCAGGAAAATGATTAAGAGCAAGAATTCATTAGTGCTCGCACGCAAGGTGTGGCCTAACACTCTCAGGCCTACAAAGTGACGGGTCAGCTTGAAGATTCGGAGAATGCGGACGAAGCGGACCACTCGGAGGAAGCCCAGCACATCCTTGGCAGCCTTGGAAGACAGAGTACTAAGTCCCACCTCCAGGTAGAAGGGCAGGATAGCCACAAAGTCAATGATGTTCAGGGTGTTCTTGATAAATTCCACTTTGTTGGGGCAAAAAGTTATCCTCATGAGGAACTCAAAGGTGAACCAGACCACGCAGACACCCTCCACGTAAGTCAGGAAGGCCTCCGTCTCTGTCTCCTGTACAATCTCCAACCATGTCTCATTGCCGCTCCTCACGATCTCTGTTCGGTTGACGATCGGGTTGAAGGCCTCGTGGGTCTCCAAGCAGAAGGTAGTGATGGAGATCAGGATGAAGAAGAGCGAAGCAAAGGCGCAGTACTGTGGAGACAGAGAGAGAGAGAGAGAGAGAGGCCAGAAGCCAGTCAGTGTTGAGCAGTGGGAAAGCGAGTTTGATGGTAAGATCACAGTGAGACATACACAGGGGATTCTAATAAACCTTGCATTTTGATACTGGGCCTATCACATCATTGAAACATCTCAAAGCACTTTGTGGAATATACTGTAAAGTAAATTATTGTATATTTTGTGGGCAAAATACAGCAGCCAATTACACTGCTGTGTAGCACACAGCAGTGTCCTACAAACAGTTGTGGATTGAGTGACAAAATTATTATTTTTATTATTTGGAAAGGATTATTACTCCCATAAAAGTGATTAGCCATTTGACTAACAACTGGATTCCTATTTACTGCTAGGTAACCAGAGACATGTGGAATAAGGAAACTTGTATAAGATTTTTGCCCAGGAATCGAACCCATGTCCTCTCACTTGTGAGACGAGCATGCTAACCACTGTACTACAGGACCCCACCATTCTATTAGTAAAACAATAATGGACCACACAGGTCAGGCAGGGAGCTATGGCATGGCAGACCCTCTGTGAAGAGGGACACTTAACTCAACAACCATACAATCAATTCATTTCTTTGTTATGAATATGATCTATTTTGATCTTAACCGGGATTCCATGATAAACATTTTTTCAAGTGATCGAAAATAGGTCAGGCTGATCTGTGGGAACTCCACTCTGCCTGGCTGGGACCTGATCCACTTCTGGAGATTGGAAAGATCACAGAATTACCCAGACTTTGTACTGACAGTGTCCGTACTCCACATGAATCTCCAGCCCTCCCAATCCCCTCTGCCGCACCCCTGTATTCTCTCCTCCCTCTATTCTATTCATAGTGAGTTTAATCTATGAATCATGAAGTGATCTTTTCTACGCTCAGGTGCGAGTCAACTAGTGAAAAGGATAGAGTTTAGGCTCACCAGACTGTCCAAGGTATGGTCTTAGCCTTAAGATCGCCCACACTTAAATCTGATTTAAATCTAATTTTACAATTTTATCCTGTAATTTTAAGAAGAAACCAACTTCCAAAACAAGCCTATATTTAAGAACAAATTCCACCCATTCCTGTATTTCAAGATAAAATGGTCTCAGGTGTTGAGACTGGATGAATTGCAACATTCAGGGGCATAATAGTTCTTATTGTTTTAGCCTTGAGACCATTGTCTTAAAAATTAAAAATGTGCCAGAAAATCCTTCAATGTTTGATATAATGCCTTTCATATCATGCTTTGCAGGATAATAATAATCCTGGCATTTAATATAGCACATTATCATGTCATTGAAATGTCTAAAGCCCTTCACAGAATATATTATAAAGCTGATTAATGGTGTATTTTGTGGGCAAAACACAACACCAAATTCCACACAGCAGTAGCCCACAAACAGTCATGGATTGAGTGACTAAATATGTTTTTACAGAATAAACAGACAATTATTGGACAGCAACATCCCACCAATAGCCACTGAATGATATTCAGTTTGAGTTTAAAGTCAGCTTCTTTCTAAGAATTGTGCTTTTTTTCCCCTAAAAACCTATTCAATCTTAAACGTTAACTTAGTGGTCTGCATTTGGGAGGAATTTCAGATCTGTGACACGACCAACAAAAAGACTGGAGTAGTGGCGCTGACTGTTCAGAAATTTGGTTTGGGATATTGTGTCAGTGTTCTGGGCAGCCCCACGCATCTGACACCTGCCACACTGAGCTGAGAGGCTTTGAAAGTCCCACTGAGTTCAGAGTAGAAATAGGTTTCCTTTGCAGTAGAGACAGACATAGCTGCATTTGTAATGAGATACTGGCATGCTTCACAGTAATGTTTAGTGTTTCCTGCAGTGAAGGGACTGATGCCAATGAGCTGGCAGAGTACAGTCACAGCGTTGAGCTGCAAACATGTGTTGCCCATGGTCACTGAGGACATTCCCAGCTTCTCATCCTGAGACCCGCCCTGAAGCCTGTGCTGATAATTACCACACTCCACAAAGGGCTCTCCTCACCCCCACTGTAAAACTGTGTCACACAACGCAGAATGCTATGATGGGATGGAGAGATTATGGAAGAATGAGATCAATGGCTGAATGGCTTCTTCATCTGAACCAGTCTTGTGACTGCGTTAGTGGTGTCCACCTCTCTCTTGTGCTGCTATATTGGGTCAGTGCTAAGTTGCCCGGAGCTGCTTTGTGGTGGGATGTCCTCCTGACCTGAAAGGTGCTATCAAAATGTCCTTTGTTGTTGTTGTTGTTGTTGTTGTTTCAAAGGCTGTGAGTTACAATTTCTGAATTCCAAAGCTGATCCATTAGATAATCTGTTGCGTGAGAGTCAGATCAATTCTCAAGTCCATCTTTGGAATCCAGAATTTGGAATTCCTCAGCCTCACAAGGCAGCTCCAGAGCACTCAGTACTGACCCCATAGCCGATCCAATGTTTTGGAACCGAGCCAGCTATCTGTGACAGTCACTTGTCCGGTTCCTGAGCTAGGTGGGTCCACAGTACTCCAGGGCACAGCTGATGACAGCATAGCCCAGCCTGGCTGATTGGAAGGGCAGACTAGTCCCTGGAGTTATGGAGCCATCTAACTCTGCACCCATTAAGCCTGCAAGCCAAAGCCCTAATGGGTAGCCACGCTTGAACAGGCAGTGATATCAATGAGAAGATATGCAGTTTTAGCTGGTTAGATTCCAATGGTTACCCCCAAGCCAGGGGTCCCCAAGCCAGGGGTCCTCAAGCCTGGGGTCCCCAAGCCAGAGGTCCCCTAGCTGGGGGTCCTACCTACCTGCCCACAATGGTTTTTGTAATTAGGTAGGATGTATGTAATTCCCAGTTTGTTTGGATATATTTAACCATGTTAATGGATTTCTCAAGTGTCAGACACATGGCTGACCAATAAAAAGGCTGAATTTGGAAAAAAAAACGTGGAGATCAGGCTTCTAAATTCAGTCCAGGTTTGAGAATTCTTCACAATTCTAAATGATCCTAAATCCTAACGATCTCAATGGTCCCATGACTGAGTCCAGGTGGTATTTTCGATCTGTCTGAAGATAGAAGCTTTGCCGTGTTTGTATCTGGGACACACACTCGACAGGAACATGCTCATCAAGCAGGATGTGCCAATGCTTAAGTGCAGCAAATAACTGAGGCAAGAGGCTCGAGCAGTTTGAACTGTCCCCCTGAATTACCATCTAGACTGGCTTCTGTACCACAACAGCCAGCTGCAGCCTGACTCTCTGCCTGTACAATCTCTGAGTGGGAGAGGGGAATGATGTGGGTGGGCAAGCTAGATGAGGAGGGGGAGTGTGGTGGGAGAGGTTGGAGGAGTAGAGTGGAGGAGGGACTGGGGTGTGGATGGGAGTGGAATGGGGTAATGGGGTGAGGTGCGGGAGTGGGATGAGGAAATAGAGTGGGGTGAGGAAGTGAGGTGAGGAACGGGAGTGGGGTGGGGGAGTGGCTGGGATGGGGGAGTGGAGAGGGTGAGCAGGTTGGGGTGGGAAGCGAGTGTTGGGGGAGTGGGTAGGGATAGCTGAAGGGGTGGAGGGGGGTGGGGTGAAGGTTGACAGGCAGTTGGCAGTGGACGTGGAGAGCTGGGCAGATTGGGATAGGAAGTTAGAGGTGAAGTGGGCAATGAGTTAACGATCTTTGACCATTAGGGTGAGAATATGTGTGTGTGTGTGTATGTTTGTGGGAATGTGTGTGTATGAGTATGAGTGTGTGTAATTGAGTTGTGTGTGTGAGTGGGTGTGCAGAAGATGTCATCTCTGCATGTGCTGTATAGTAATCTTTTGCATTGGATAAAGCATCTTTTTACATCATCAGAACATCTAAAAGTGCTTCACAGACAAACACCGCAGCCAATTTTTGCACAGCAATGTCCACTAAAGACTCTGAAGTAAACAATCAGTTTATTTGGGGGATTAAAGGCCAGGACATTGGGAGTGAGAAACTCCCTTCTCTTTTCCAATAGCACCGCTAGATCGTTAACATCCCCCTGAAGAGGCAGAAGGTCTTGTTTTATTGTCTCATCTGAAGGGCGTCAACTTTGACAATGCAACACCCGCCCACCCCCTAGCACTGCACTGAGATTTATACCGTGGCTGGCTTTGTGCATGTACAGGCGATGCTGTATTTATTGGAAGTGTGTAGGTTGTTACAATATTTTGATTGTAGTTTGATCCGTGACAGTATTGGTCTCATTGCATGATGTGCATGTGACAGTAATATTCTGCTTGTTTGTTGAATGTCATTAACTGTATCATTGTTACAGTATATGTTATTGTAACAGTATTACTCTGAATGTATATAGTATTATTGCAATACTGCATTATTCCTCTGACTCTACCTGATACTGTTGCGAATATCAATCCCACTGTATGTCACAGTATTACTATGACTGGACATGGAAATGTAACAGTATTGCATTACTCTCTATTTGCTGTTATAACTATATTACTCTGTATTTGGTATTGCAACATTATTACTCTGTGTATGGTATTGTAACAGTATTACACTAGATAATTGTGATGTGCCTGTTCTGTTTGATCCATGTAAATATGTGATATTGATATCATTAGTGGGCAATGACTGGAATCCATCAGAACGTGATAATTGAGAATCTGGATGAAGCGCATAACAACACCACCAAAATTATACTTGTGTAGTGCCTTTCATGTCAGCAGGATGTCCCAAGGCGCTGAGTCAGAGAGACACACCTCACCCTGTCCCTGACACAAACGCAGAGGTGAGAGATGACAGGAAGTTCTCATTCATGTCAATTATGAAAATAATCCTTACATTTGATACAGTATTTCATCACCTTGTCAAAGCCTCAAAGCTCCACTCAGAGGCATATGACTGATCAATGGCTAAAATTAAGATTGATGGAATTTACACCAACACCATGGGATGGATGGAAATTATTTTTAAATACATTTTTTGGTCAGCGGGGTGGCTGAGACATGAAGAAACCCATCACCATATTTAAGAGTATCCAAACTTTATGTGCATCTCACGTACACATGGAATGTCATGTGTGTTGGAATAGAATGTTGCTTTGGAGGCAAAAACTTGGGATAAAAGTGACATTCCCTGACTGTCAGTTGGTGACCAGTAATGTGTCCCAAGGATCGATGCTTTTCACCCCGGACATCGATGACCTGGATACAGGAATAGAGGGGATTATATCTGTGTTGGCTGGGAGGCGCTGAGCATTGTACATAGCACAGCAGGAATTGGAAAAGGACATAGACAGATTCAGCAAGTGGGTGTAACTGTGGCAGGCGACATTTAGCATTGCAAAGCATGAGCTTAGATGAAAGAACAACAGATGGGAAATTGTTTAAAATCAGGAAATGCTGGGAGCTAGAGCAGCAAAGGGATGGGGGGGTCCATAAATCTGCCATAAATCAACCTGGCTCAGTCACTCCTCACCTGGCCTGTCAGCCTGGCTTGCATTTGGTATTGCAAGTTAACACATTTGAAGGACGTCTCGAAATGCTTCACAGGATTTACTGTGAAATGGAGTAACTGGGACTCAACCTATTCAAAAAAGGAAGGCAGTTTCTCTCTCCCAGTGTCCTGGCCAACAATCTCCCAAATGAAATTCCTCACTCACTCCACAACTGTTTGTGGGAGACTGCTGAGCACAAATTGGTTGCTGTGCTCACCTATGAATAAGCAGTCACTACATGTTTCAATAAAATTGTGTGAGACATCTCAACAATGTGAAAAGACATTACATCAAATCAAGGATTATTATATATCAGTAAAATTGAGTCACAGATGCAAAAACAGTTTTAAAATGTAATGGTGCCAATTGTGGAATCTTTTAAATTAAATCTTCATTTTGAAGTCAGTTGACTGTCCCCTCCCCAACCCTTAGCCCAAATGGTGATTCCCACTTGGCAGTAGGAGTGGGTGGGCAGACAACCTGGGGGGTCTGCAGCATATTGCTGCTAACACCCACACATTCTGTGTCAGTCCAGCTCAGTCATTTAGGTTGTCGCCTCCAAGTCTGACGGTTGCAGGTTCAAAAACAACAACAAAATTGCACTTCTATAGCGCCTTTCATGTCAGGAAGACGTCCCAAAGCATTGGGTTCAAGCCTCAAGTCGAGACTTTGAGCTCACAATGTTGGCTTATCCTCCAGTGCAGTACTGTGGAAGCACTACAATGTCAGAGGTGCCATCTTTAGGTGAGACATTAAGCCAAAGATCCATAAGGCCTAGTTCGATGATTAAAGATTCTGTGGAGCTATTGGAAAAGAAAAGGGAATTTCTTGTGATGTTTCGGCCAAATTTCCCCCAGGTTAACCTAATCATTCAATTCATGGCTATTTGTGAGAAGTTGGCTGCTATGTTCACCCACAAAATAGTCACAACACATGACAGTATTTCCTGTGAAGCGCTTTCAGTATCTTGATGATGGGATAAGATGCTATATCAAATGTAAGGTTTATTGGTATTATATTATTAGACACTTCGCTGACTATGGTGATGGGTTTCTGTGCATGTATCAGACACTTGGCTGATCACGTGATGGATTTCCATGTGTGTCAGACCAAGAGAAGACTAGCTAACCAAAAAAAAATTCAATTTCTCCTTTGAAAGGAACCATTTCCTCCAGTGCCATCAATTTAGGATTATAATTCAGAGAATTTCAGACGATTTCTTCTCCCAGTCGGGGTGTCAAGAGTATGGAGAGCTAATAGCGTGCCTGATGTAGCACACATAACAGCAAAATCTCTTAAAAGCATTTCCCAGCTAGCTGCTGGTACATGCAGGGGCTATATTTGTAGGCAACTGGGTTTGCCAAGGTCCCACTTGATGGGAATCAATCTGAAATGTTGTTGACCAGCACACCAGAGAAAATTCGCTTTTTCAAATAAAGTTGTGAAATCTTTCTATTTGAACAGGCAGATGGGACCTCAATTTAGTGTCTCATCTGAATGACAGTGTCTCTGACAATGGAGCACTCCCCCAGCACTGCAATGGTCAGCCTAGACTGTGAGCTCAAAGTTGCAACTTGGCACTGGAATCCACACCACTGCCTGTGAGAAGCGAGAATAGGTGACTGGGTGGTTGGGGGGTACAGGAGAGGCGAAGAGAGAGAGAGGGGGGGTTGTTGGAGCTGAGTCAATTAGATGGTTTCATTGTAGAGTAACCTACTGGCCTCCTGCTGTGTGTCTGATTTGTTTGGCTGTGTACTGGACTTTAAGCTCCAGTGGAGTGTTGAAGGCATACTGCATTGTTGTGGACACGTCGGCTTGAGATGAAACATTAAAGTGAAATCCTGTCATTCACATGATCAGTCACTTTGCTGCCGTTTGAGGGTTGTTGTTGTGTGCAAATTAGCTGCTGTGTTTCCTACAAAGCACAGCCAATGCATATTACAGTACATCCTGTGAGATTGTGAGGCTTTGAGACTTCCTTCTGATATGAAAGGTCGAGGCTCTAACAAAAATGATGCTTACAATTTCACCATTGATTGTAACTGATGTTTCAGGAAAGGGATTTTTAGCAGGGAGGGGCAAGGGTGGGGGTGGGATTGGGGGTAAAATTAGCAAATCGGTAGAAGTATTCCACACCGCCCCCCTCCCCTCCCCCCCCTGCCCCCACACCCCCACCATTGACACACAACTGAAATTTGTTCACACACAGACTCCCCCACACAAGTAGTCTGTGGACACTTACTGTGAAGCACATGATTTGCACTGATGTGACTGAAAAGCAAGTGTTAAATTTATCCTAGCAACGGCCCCAGATAGAAGCTTTGCTCACTCTCTCGCACATAAATACATACAGACACACATACATTCAAATAAACACACAAAAACACAATATACATGCGCTCAAACATGCGCACACACAAACGCACACACACACATTACATTGTCAACTGACCACAGTGTCAAACCAAAGACTGGTCACTGTCGTGCTGCTTTGCTTACTCTCCCCTCAGCGGGGTACAGACTGTTGGTCGTGAACATTCACTATGTGCTTTTGTCGGTCGGGAATGGGCTGCAGTGATAGGAATAGCAATCAGGAGGAGGCAATTCAGCCCATTCAGCCTGTTCCATCAATTTATTACATAATTGCAGATGAAGTCAAATAAGCCTTCTCCACCACCACCACCCACCCCATCACTGTGCCTCCGGGCTGCCATGACCCTCATCTACACCCTCATCACGTCTAGGCTCAATAATAGTTATCGTCAATCCTTGCATTTGATATAGCGCCTTATCAAGTCTTCTAGAGACGTTTCAAAGCATTTCACAGAATATACTGTAAAGTGAATTGACTGTATACATTGTGGGCAAAATTAATGCAATGCAGTTCGGACTCCTCAGCTACTCAGTAACAAGCTCCAGAACTCTGCAACACATGTCCTCTCTCACGTCAGCATACATTTCAACACAAAATGGTTCTCCAAGCTCAGACTAGACAGAATCAGGCCTTGTCTGTGTCCTCCATCCCAAGGTCTAGACACTAACCCACTGCAGTGGAAATCATTTCTCCCTAGTGATCTGTCAAAACTCCTCATCATTTAAATACTTTGATCAGGTCACCCCCCAGCCTTCCCTGTACTAATGAAAACAGATCCAGTTCTCCCCCCATCTCTGCTCACAGGTCAAACCACACATTTCCCCTTCTCATTCCAGTAAATCTGATCCCCTTTACCTGGCTCTACTGTCCTTCTTAAAGTGGGGTGATCAACAGAGTATTGGGGAGAACCTGTAGCCTTGTCCTCTAGTCAAGGGTAGAAGGAGTCCCACTGCTCTCAGGGGAGAGAGAGACAGAGAGAATTGGAGAGAGAACAAATGAATACTGAGCTGTGTTTTTAAATATAATTTTGCTCAACACTTGTGTTTAAATGGGGGCAGTGAAGTGACAAGTCCTGACCAATGACATTAAAATAACAACTTGCATTTACATTGCGACCTTCATGTGAGAGGCATCTCAGTCTCAAACCACATCTGCCCTGAATCTGATTTCTCGTTTTAAATTGTTTTATATTCTCCACCGTAATAATTCACACCCACTCCAATATATTAACCCAGCAGCTTGTGTGTGTGTGTGTGTATATATAGATACAAGCACAGCTAGCTTAAATTGGTGAGAAGCACCTACATTTCCAGCCCCAGTACCGGCAGATACAGCGAGGAGACGAAGACAACAACAACAACTTGCATTTATATAGAGCCATTTGCAGCAGGGAAGGGTCCCAGAGGAGACAACGAGAAGAGGAGGCGCTGCCCACAAACTACACTGAACCCCAATTCTCTCATTCCTTTGCACTAGGAACATTGTCCTCTTCGGGTGGAGCGGGTTCCCAGCTGGTTTGCCATTGACCAGAGAGTGACTCTCCTCCCTGCCTCTCACACCAAGATTCCTCCCCCCCCCCCCCCCCCCCCACCCCCACCACCTACTCTCTGGGAATATTTCGCAGATTGATGTTTCTGTCTGTGAATGGAGTGTAAGTGCCACTATACTGATCCACCTGATGCCCCTCTCAGCCTGTGTGGGTGCCTGGCAGGGCTGGCAGCCAGGTGAAGGGCATTTCTCGCTGACCTAGAACTCGGTTAGGTCAATCCCGGCTGTGGCTTGGATCGTTTCTGAGTGAGTGAGTGAGTGCAATGAGGCGCGTTCAACCCTTCAGAAGAGCTGCCTCACAGTGAAGGTCGGAATGTTAATGTATCTGCAGTGAGTGTCCTAATATTGCACCAACCCAGAGGGTTTATTTCCGAGCGTCAAAAAAAAAATCTCCTTCGTGATCCTCATGATGTGCCTGTGATGAGGAGCGAGAAGTGTGGTCAACACAGAGCCTCCCCGCCCGACCTGCCTTCCTGGCCAGGGATTACTGTCACTCTGTGGGAGAGCTCGGTGGGGGGGGGGGGGGGAGAGGGGGAAAGGTTTTATTCGAGGAAGTTATATAAAACGGGGACGTGAAGAGGGTGGGGGGGACGTGTTGGCATTTGTAAAGCTGGGAAATATCTGAATAGATGTGTGTGTGTGTGTGTCTGTCTGTCTCTGCCTTGTCGATGAGGTGCTTTCCCGTGTGAGGGGTGTGATACGGTTCTGCTCAGGGAGATGGGCGCAGGAACAATGCGGGTCTGTGTTTTATACAGAGAAGGAAACGGGGAA